>OY754940.1:1257754-1976979 GCA_963576515.1 Cryptocephalus primarius
AGTGTGGAGGTGTCATGGAGTTATCGGAATGGTGCCGTTTGAGCGGTTACCTATACCAAAGACTGCTACAGGTATACCTGGAGCGATGGACCAACGTTACCTGTCTACCTAGCAAACGTCTTCACCGTCTGCTGTAACCAAAGGTAGTTGTGAAATTTATTTAAAAAATGAATACTTTGTAGTTACATCATTTCAACGGTTGTGTTGAGATTAGCAGTTAATTTGTTCGTTTGTAAAAACTTATTCTTAAACAAATACAAGGCTATTAGGACGAGTATTCAACGAATACTAAGAACCTATTCTTAATTAATTAATTAGGATGATAAAATTAAATCTAATGTCCTTTCTTTCTTTATAATTAACATTTGTTAAAGCAATAAAAATATTAGACTGCGCAGTAAATGTTCGACATTGAAGTGAAATTCAACACACTAAATAGATTAAAATGCAGTTATAATACAAAGTTTGTTGCGATTAACAAATCTCTCAAAATCCATTTTAACAGGCTAATTAAAATTACTTAGGATATAATCAGCATTTACATCACGGTAAATATTATTTGATCTACTTTTTTAAGGAAATGTCTCAGTAGTGAAAGTATTTTCTAGATTTACATAATAAAATGCACGTCATTTAATACGCACATACACATTTTAGAGTTGTTCCAACATCCAAGTTGCAAGTTAATACCAACACATGCGCAGTCCAAAAAAATGCAAAAAAGCAACTTTTTCACATCAGTTTAAAGTTCAAGTGGAACAATATTCCTTGGTTCCAAACCGATGCAGCCGGTCAGCAGAATTTTCTGTGGATTAATAATTAGAGATATGCGCACTAAGACTAACCGAGTGTGCCTGTAATTTCGCCTGGAACATGGAAATGTTTATAAATTTTGTCGTCATATCTAGTTGATGTTCACAGTTTAGTTTCGTCTGACTTCTTTTATGCCTGCTTAGGCTATAAACACACTTTGATGCCTAAACAATTCTAACCAAATTTACCTTATGGAAACAATCCAGGATCAGGCATATTACAAGCACATCTTTATAATGGTTCAGGCATCAAATTCCAGTTATAAATCAATCTAAGGACATGCGCAGTACCAAATTAGTGTTCGAGTGCACCCCGCTACAATGAGTGTTCTGTGCATGGATATAATGTTCTTTGACCAACTTCACTCTTATTGAAATTTTTTCCTGCTAGTGGCTACGACGAGCGGATGGCGCCACTATCGCCTATATCTGTGACGTAGTAATTCGAGCCTAGAGTACTGTAAAATTATTGGCCATTATAGCTAATAAGTTGAAGAATCAATCGATAATGACGTTATAACCTCGTCGGAAATAATTTCCCAAACCGTTCCGATCCGTTTATCTCGGCTTCGAAGGTTCCGCCGCATAATCGAAGAGTAATCGACGATGACAAGAAGCAATGAAAGAACTCGGTTTAATTTTTTCACCGTTGTTTGATTTTCTCATTGTCGCTTTTTATTCACAATGCAATTGTGAGCGCAGTTGAATCGCCACAAGAAAAGACGTATTTGTATATTACAAAAAGAAGAGTTAAATAGCCGTTTAATATCGGATAATTGGAATGCGTACTTACGTTATATTCGCACATGTTCGCCTATCGACTCGGGTTAAATGAACTTTTGGATAAGCTATTTTTAAAACACTTTGCACCGGCTCATTTACATGTAAAATAAATAAAGTAATGAATGGAAATTGGACAAACGTACGAGGAGCCGTGAAAAAAAAACAGAACCGCAACCCACTGTCAAAGCTTCACACGACTTAAACTCATTAACATGTTCGATATGCAATGTTTTATTGAATCAGATTTGGTGTTCCCTACCCTACCTATCAAGAGAGGAGTGCCTGAAATAATTTATGGGTGATCAGCTGAATATGACTACTTAAAAGCGTTTCTGCGTCGATCTCCATTTTATTTGACATTTCCTGTAGTGTGGATTTTATAGACACTGTCCAAAAATAGATTGAGCCAATGGATCTAAGCACTAAACTAAAAAATTTATATGATAAAAATATGCACAAGAGTTTGAGACTGATTAGAGATTGGAGCATTAGAAACGTACACACATAATATCATGCTGGCGCTGGGAGTAGGCAAGAAAAACATACAATTAATAGCTGTCAGCAAGTGCATACGTACCAGTTGCAACGAACAACAATAAAAAATTAAAAGAAACCTGCTCAACAAGAATGGCTATGGAACTTGGTCATCTTCACTATTGAAGCTAATAAAATCTTCTTAAGACGAACACGTTATATAAAGTACACCTATAAACGATAAGTGGAATTACGTGGAAAGCCATAAAATGGGCGAAAAACAATAGTTTGCCGGCCTTGTAGGCATTCCAGTAAAATTACTGAACACGCAAGCAAAGTGGAAATGTAGGAATTCTCGAGGATTCCTGAACGGTCCTGAAAGTTCTGAAATGTAGCAGAATGGAATGAGTTGAGTATATAACTTATACAAATATCTCAACTATGAGCTATGAGCAGAGTTCCACAAGCAGAGCCCAAAGGCAGCTGAATCTGCGACCACCACATCTTTTCCCTAGCACAACAAAGAAAATTAAAGTGATAGGAAATGTAAATTGCACGTATTTTCCAATAACTGTACCAAGTGGTATTTTCTATACTCTTTCCATTTTGGCTGACCAAGTAATCCCACTCTTGTGCTGTGAGGGAGCAATTCGTTTCTCGTCACATGGTTGACTAAATTGATCAAGCCTGGTACACATGCGACAATTTTTATGTACTCTATTACACGTAATAGCAGTAAAGAGTTTTGATTTAAAACTCTTCTTGGAACAAGTTTTTCAACGTTTTTCAGCTCGCCCGTCACGAATAAAATATGTAATATATTTATTATGAGTTCCGGTAATTAAAAATATTATGTACATAAGAAACTGATATGGTTAATTCCTGTTTGTGCGAGCAAATAAAAGGCAGGACATTACGTACGAGGTTTTTGTAATTACTAACTTATTACCTGGTAATTGGGAATTTCTATACAGACGCGGAATCGATGTGGATTAAATTCATTTTAATTAGCGTTCGCTATTAAGTCGTACATGCGCATTGTTAAGGTAAAAGTTTCATTTTGAGTGTTTCTCGCAAAATATGGTTCAGTAAAAGTATGGAGTGGATTCAAGGTGTAAGTGTTTATCGGGAGGAAAGGTGCCGGAACAATAGGAAAACCGATAACCTTCAAATGTCATGTACGTTCAGTTTATTTCAGTTTTTGTTTCAAATGCCTTTAATGTATGTACTTTATCGGAGATTTGAGTATTCATTAAAAGGTTTATAGCACACGTTTTTAAAATATTTGAAGGAAAATCGTGTGACATTTTTAGTAGTGACAAGTAGTAAATACATTAGACTTTGTAGAGATGGTTAAAAGAAATTTTCCAACCGTCACACAAAAACGTCGATTGAAGTTTAGAATTACTATGAAATTTTCGAAAAATGGTTTTTCGTTAAAGAAGTTTTCAGGAATTTTATGAGAGGTGAAATATCTTAGAGAAATTTCGAAAAATGTCAGTTGATGTGAATAATTCTATCAGAAAATTTGGTGACACTGATTTTCTTCAATTTCTAGTCGATCATTTCGAATTCGACTAAGTTTCATAAAATTTCATTACGTTGTTTCTAAAACATATTTAAAGCGTTTAAACTTAGTGTGTCTGACTTGTAGTGTGTACTAGCTTAGAAAATTTATGAGTTTTCACTTATTTTTATAAAAAAATTTCGAAAATGAGGTTTCTATTGAATAAAAACGTTCAGGATATCCGCCCACATTGTAATTTTTTTGAATTTCTAGTTACTCCACGAAATTTCAAAAATTTTCAGGACGAATTTTAAGAAATAGTTTCAAAAAACTCCAAAAAGAAAATTAGTTTGGATGAAACTCTACCAAACTCCTCGTCGAAGACCCACAAGTTCCAACCCGCGCCTATTCGAAACCCGAAAAAACCTCTGCCCAACCACATCAAACCCGGAGAAAAGTACTCAACATTTCTCACCCGATTCGCACCTTTCTTCTCACAGACTCATTTAATCTAATCTACAACGTAACAAACTAGTCTACCGCGTTACATAACCCCACAGCACGCCTTTCTTACCGTAGGAGACTTTCGGGTACTTCACCCGTCGCCCGGAAGGTCCATCCTCATCTCACACTTTTACCGCGGAACTGACTCGGCTTGAGTCAGAAAAAAAGGCTTAAACCGCTAGTCTACTTTACTTAAATAAACTTTCGTCCGCGTTAAGTCAAGCGAGACAGGCGAGAGCGATCCGCCGGGGGAGGAAAAAACTCGAGGGGTACCACAAGGCTCCGATCGGTGCGACGGTTCGATCGCGAGTAAAACGAGATATTAACGTAGACGTTGATAATTATAATTAGTGCGGTGCGGTAGCGTGTGGCCGCGCCACACTTCGCACCATTTGGAAAATACGTTTTTGTTATATTGGTAAACTTGTAGGTAGATTCTACGTGTCCTGGTGAAGAGTTTCTAACAAAAGTTTCGATTTGGATTAAAGGAACTTTCACTGGGTTCTTTGTTAGGGAAAAAAATGAATTGAAAGTAACCGGAGTGGAACCAATGAAGCGTCCACATGTGTAAAAATTTGTATTGCGCTTGGGAACCAAAATAGAAGTTACCTGGAAATATCCCACTGATTGGCTTATCGATTAGATGTTGCGAATCAAAAATCATCTGTAACTAATCTTATTTTATTAGCAGATGCAATCGTTAATTACGTGATTAATAGCTTACATAACTTTAATTAGAGGTGTACACGGTAGTGTATTACAACGATGCATGCTGATCAATTTATGAGCTTGTGATGTTATTTTCTGAACAATTAAGGTACGCACATAATTACCACTCGTCACAGAATTTTCTCAAAGCGACGGAATCGTCGCGCCTCGTACATATTTACATAATTTCAGCACATCTTGATTCCTTTCGATCGCTCCTAAACTACGTTCCCTCCATTTCACCGTTTTTCCTCTTTAGTTTTAATCGTATGACCGATTTGGTTGATCTTGACTCGTGAAAACATTCGTTAGAAACTCATAGAAATCGCAAATAAACGCAATAATTATTGCGCATATCGCATTTTTCAACCGGAATGCGCGCCGATTCTGTTTCAATTCAGTTGCGTCACTGGAATTGCACAGCCGATTTCGAAATTCGAACAGTCGACGCTTACGTTGATAACAGGGTAGAGGTCGCTACAAGGTGTTGTTCATTTAAGGTTCATGCGCAGTAACGGTTGAGTAACAATCGGTGTCCATTTTCACGGAATCGCACCAATTGCAGCTCGACCTCTATTGCGCATGAACCGTCCCAATGTAATACTCCCATATTAGGGTCGAATCATATCGATTACCTTCGGAAACTCAATCATGAGATTTTTCATCCATACTGTGTAATGAATTTTTCCTTAATAAGGAAAATCATAATTAAATTTCCTACATTTTTCCTTCATTTGATTCATAGGTGAAGAGTACAAGCGCAACGGGTGTCGGAAAATTCCAGACCCCTCTTCACTCCTCGTTTCCTGACAGTTTTCCTTAATAACAACCCCATCAATTATTCCGCCCTTGTTTGGTGAACTTCTAAGGGGTTGCGCCGATAAAATATTCAAAGCCCGACTTCTGGATTGACTACCGTGATATCACAAAAATGGAACTGATAATTTTCGATAACCATGAATCATGCTTACGCTCGCCTATCAATTCCCCTAAAGTACCTTCGCGCTAAGGCGGAAAATCTCACGGTGAGCTCATAAATTATTAAAGCTTCCGTGCGAAGGAGGGACACTTATTACTTATGCCTAATATCGATACGGCTTTGTCTCGAGCAGCAGTTATTCGTAAGTCGAAGGCGCAAGAATGAGGAATTGCATCTTGATGCAAATTTTGCTGTTGCAGCAGGTATTTGCGAGCCAGGTCGTTAAAATCGGTAAGGGTTAAACCGCCTCTACAAAACCTGGCGATGAAAAATCTCCCTTTCAGTCCTGTTAACCCAAGGAGGACAAGAAGAAATCGTCGGTTGGTACAACACCGCCATGGACTCCCTGAAATCGCCGCTGAAATACGAAACCTTAAACCTGAGAGTAGACCACGAAGACACCGATAAATCGATGAGTAAGTCAATCCTTACGACCCGATTCCGTAATTCCCGAAAAGTTTCCGACGCCATCTCGCAGGGAGGCAACGCGACGCTCATCGTCGACCTCTGCTGGTACGCCAACGAGCAAGCCAAGGGACTATCCCTCGGCGGCGGCGTCCCCTACGTCAGGATCGACGTCTCGATAAGCCCGTTCCTGGACTTCCTCGACAGGTACCTGGACTACAGGAACTCGACCGACGTCGCTGTGATCTTCGAGAACCCCTCCTGTGAGCCAGAAAACATAGCAAAGCCGGATTAATTTGTACTCTGCGGTGTTTCAGATTTGGACCAGTCGATATACTACTGGATCGACTCAACCAGGCTGAGGCTGCACATGACGGAATCCCTGGATCTCGTGGCGGCGAGGAGGCTGAGGAACCTCAAGCCTATCCCGAATAGCTTCGCGATTTTCGCCAAGACGAGTAACATGGGGAACATTTTCAAACTCGTAAGCGCGTTACGAACTTTTCTTGATACTCGGTTAGCTTAAATTTTGAGTTACTTTTTCATGGCACTCAGGTATGGTAGGGAGATTTAATTTTCTACTAAATATTCAGGAACAATTGGACCACCTCTTAATGGAACATTGTACTTATTATACCTTTTTCTATTTCGTCAAATTTCCTTCCTGATAATCCTATTTCCGGTACGTTTGGCCTTGTAAAATCCTCCATTCATAACGAAATTAATTTTTTCCCATCATCTTCCCATACCCTCTTAAAACTCCTCCAGGTGCCTACAACAAATCTTCCCGATCTCTGCCTATCGTTTCCAGGCGCTCCAGGAGACGCTCGTCGGCCTCCCGGACCGCTGGCACCTCGTCTTCCTGGACTTCTCCCACGCGCTCTTCGACAGGTCCCTCCTTGACGACCTCCCCGTCAGCATGCTCCTGCCCTCGCCCGACGTATGCTGTCGCCTCCTCCTCCTCGACGCGCCGTGCACGTGCCCCGAGACCACGGACGCCCCTAGGAGCTTCCTGGCTGCGTCGCTGCGCGCCCTCAACGACGTCCTGGAGGACATCGACCGGGACGGCCTGGAGCTGACGAGCCGCAGGTTCGAGGAGCTGCTGAACGGGACTCTGGGCGGCCTCGACGTAACCGACGGGCCGACGCTGAGGCCGAGGCTCGGGGGCCTCGTCGAGGTCGGCGGAGGCGTCGGCGTCGTCGCTAGGTACGAAGAGGGCGCCGTCGACGTCCTGGAGAACAAGACCGTCAGCGCCGTCAGGGCGTTCTATCGCATAGGGATCACGCACGTAAGAGTGGGAATCTGTAGAGAGATTTTTGGGAAAGTCGTAGGTCCTAAAAGGAGAGTAAGTAGCGAGTGCCCAAGACTAGCTATGATAGCCTCAAGGTAAGCTAAAGGTTATGATATAAAAATCATTGTAACGCCTTTCGCAGTAAATATCCCCGATTATCTCGTTTCTCTACAGATTGAGCTAATCCGTATGGAGCCTTGGAACAATATCAAATCAGGTCGTTTCCACAGGCGCTGCCTTGGTCCTTCAAGGTTCAAGATCCTACGACCGGCACTTGGAACTGGACCGGGTACTGCGTGGACTTCGCCAAGAAACTGGCGGAGATGATAGATTTCGACTTCGAGTTCGTCGAGCCGAAAAGCGGCACCTTCGGCGAGAAGGTCAACGGGGTCTGGGACGGGGTCGTCGGAGACCTCGTGTCAGGGGTAAGTCCCAAATGCGGTCGGTCTTGGTTCTTCAGCCCATAGGGGGGCCGATGTGTTCCTAGATGTTTCCTTGAAAACAACACGTACCTCTCTCTAACATACGAGAGCGGAGGCGCAGCCATACAGCGCACGTGAACACACACTCTTCGCTCACTTTCTCTTTCTCTCTAGTATAGAGAAGGTGTATAGCGAGGGTGCTTACTGTTGGTGTTCACTTGGTTTTAGTCTTCGCTTTCCGATCTCTCATATACCAGGTAGAGTGGCCTTGTAGCCTTGGGCTGTCTGGCTTGTTAACTTATTAATAGACACCTAATCACTCTAGATAAATTTTTAGGAGACTGATTTGGCCGTGACAGCCCTAATATTGACAGCAGATAAGGAAGAAGTCATAGACTTTGTTGCGCCGTACTTCGAGCAGATCGGCATTACAATCGGTAATTAAATATTAATTAATGAATTAAAATTACCCGAAAGTCATCCATTCAGGATTTAAAATTGCCCACTGAGTGATTCGGAGGTTCCAGAGTTTTACTTTAACTCTTGATCTTTGAACTCATTCACTTGGACAGTTTTCCAGCATAAAGCCCAACCTAACGTACCATCTAATCTAACCTAATATGACTTACCGCAGTTTCAAGGCTGCTTCCCCAGCTTCAATAAACTTGTTCCCGTTTTAGTGATCAGGAAGCCCGTAAGGAAAACCTCACTCTTCAAATTCATGACAGTATTGAAGCTAGAGGTGTGGTTAAGTATTGTCGCCTCCCTCATAGTAACCGGTTTCATGGTATGGTTCCTCGATAAGTACTCACCATATAGCGCTAGAAATAACAAGAAAGCCTACCCTTACCCATGCAGGTACTTGCGTAAAAGGAAGACCTCAAGAATCGAACACCTTGTTGATTATTTTTCAGGGAATTTACCCTGAAAGAAAGCTTTTGGTTCGCTCTGACATCCTTCACCCCTCAAGGGGGCGGGGAAGCCCCGAAGGCTCTATCAGGAAGGACTTTGGTCGCTGCCTATTGGTTGTTCGTGGTGCTGATGTTGGCTACTTTCACGGCAAACCTGGCTGCTTTCCTAACGGTCGAACGTATGCAGGTAGATCTCTTCATTGCAGTTGAATTAATGAAGTATAAAACAGAATCTCAATTAGGCACCTGTACAGTCTCTGGAGCAATTAGCCAGGCAGTCTAGAATCAACTACACGGTCGTCAAGGATTCGGAAACTCATAAGTACTTCATCAACATGAAGAACGCCGAGGACACGTTGTACAGGTATATATGAAATCAAAATGGAAGGTATTTCCACAGAGGAAATCAATGATTTGGAGAGGTACTGTATACTTTGGGCTTGCAAGATTTCTCCCAAAATCTTGAAGAGCTTCCCTAGAATCCTTCTTCTCTTCCAGGATGTGGAAGGAGTTGACGCTGAACGCCTCCGTGGACGACACGAGATACCGCGTCTGGGATTACCCGATAAAGGAGCAGTACGGCCACATCCTGCTCGCAATCAACGATTCCAATCCGGTCCCGAGTGCGGAGGTCGGTTTCCAGACCGTCGACGAGCACGTCGATGCCGACTACGCCTTCATACACGACTCCAGCGAGATCAGGTATCAAACCACGAACCCAGAAACCAAAAAAATACACTTCCCAACAATTCCAAAGAGCCCAAGCCATTTAACATGTTGACCTTTAGGGTTTCGAGGGTTCGTAAGTTTGGGCTCTTGGCACCGAGTGCCCCTTGATGCCTTTGGTATTGCGCAGGTACGAAATCAGCAGGAACTGCAACCTGACCGAGGTAGGGGAGGTTTTCGCCGAGAAACCTTACGCGGTCGCCATACAGCAAGGCAGCCACTTACACGACGAGATCAGCAAATCGTAAGACCACATCGAACAATTACAAAATCTCTCCACGTCAACTCTACGTTGCAGGATCTTGTTGCTGCAGAAGGACCGCTACTTCGAGATCCTGCAGGGTAAATGGTGGAACCACTCTACCAAAGGGAACTGCCCTAGCACTGATGACAACGAAGGCATCACGCTAGAGAGTCTAGGTAACGTTAGGCCAAGGAAATCGAATTATTTCGACTCTACTCATTGCCATTCCTCAGGTGGGGTGTTCATAGCGACCCTCTTCGGCTTGGCCCTGGCGATGATCACCTTGGTCGGGGAGGTGATGTACTACAAGCGCAAGAGGAAAGTGAACGACGTGAAAACCGTCATGAAGAAGAACTTGAAGTTCCCACAGGACTCGCAGGTGTCGATCGTATCTCCGAAGATACTGGAAACTTTTCCCATCACCATAGGGACCACCTTCAAGCCAGTCAATCTGAAGGAAAAGATGCTAAAGGAGAGAGAGGAGTTGAAGTTGGCGCACGTCCGGCTCTATCCGAGGGCCAGGAATAGGATTACCGAGTATAGGGATTAGGGGATGCTCTAGATAAATTCCTTAGGACGTAGTGGTAGATGACAGCACAAGGTTTTGATGAAATTGTGAAGTAGCGTGTTAAATAGATAAATCTTGCTTAAGGTTGTAATGCGACCTGAAGTATTTAAAATGCAATAAATGTAAAAATATCCGAACTTAATGTGTATGTAAAAATATGTGCCATTAAATTGGTTTCTAGATTACAGTTGGAAACAAAGGTGAGTAAATGCGATTTTGTCTATTTAATTTATGGCGAAATATGGTAAGCGATAATACTTTAAGTTTAATTGCTTACTAGACTACTAGATAACGGCCTGCTATTTATAGAGGTATTCCTTTTGGCTGATGCTTCATTTATGAAATAGGTTTGAATCTGCAAATATTTCAGATTAAAAGTCTCGGTTATTTAAAATTAAAAAAATCATTTTTCACTGGCAATCAACTGGATTCAATCAATATTGTTATTAAGGGAGCCCTAACGGTTACATCCAGTGGAAGTATTGACGATTTCTGTTTGGTGCAAACTAATTGCAACGTCATTTTTTCGCTGCAGCTCGTATCCCCAGAAGCACCCGCTTGAAGTAAGTCGAACTTGACACAATATGCCAACGTCACCCCGCCTCTCGCCATGTACCCACCGCTCGACTATCCCATGAGATCTCCCCGAAATCGCCTCAAGTACAAGCTGCAGCTGATCTCCTGCCTCGCCCTCCTGCTGATCGCCTCGTGCAACGGGATAGAGGAGAGCAAGGACCCCGAGCTGCTGGACCGCACGAAGCGGAACCTCCTCGCTAAGGAGAAGGAGTACCTGAAGCACAAGCCGCTCAGCGAGGAGATGCGCACTTTCATCAAACGCTTCAGGAGGAAGGCGCAGAAACGAGAGCGCACCGTCGACGAGGACAAGATGTACGTAGTCCAGAACGGTGAGATAGTGCCGTTTAATAACCTGGAGCGTGGTATGGATACGGACGATGAGAAGCACGAGGGCACGGTCAGCAACTTCACCGTGATACCGCTCATCATACCCGTATCGGTACCGAGGGACGAGACCGAACCGACCACTAACGACATGCCTTTGTTTAGAAACCGGTTCCAGCAGCACGAGGAGTGCGAGCCGGACAGGAGCGACCCCCCCGAGACGAAGGAGGGCGACGCCGCGTCGGGGGGCCGCGGGGGCCTCTCGACGATCAAGTCCGTCGATACGAAGCTCCTGTCGAAGGTGATGCAGGACCTCCAGAAGCTGACGGACGCCGAGAACGAGGCGAAGCTCAGGGGGGAGTCGACCAGCTGCCGCGTCGAGGGCGACTGGGACAGTAACGCCGGCGGCATGCAGATCAGGATGGAGTTCAGGAACGACACGCACCACCCGGACGCGAAGCTCGTCGACAGGGACCCCCCGATGGAGGAGGGGTTCCTCTCCGGCAAGAACTGGAGCATATCGGCGCTGGTGCCCTTCACTAAGGCGTCGTGCGTCGTGCTCAACTTGTACACCACCAGGGGGAAACGAGTCATAGGGATCTTCGCTGGGGAGTGCAGGATCTGCGACGGCGAGGAGACGATAGCCGGCAGCTGGATCATACAGAGGCACTCGAAGGACTGCAAGGACAGACATCTGTCGCAGAAGTTCATCAGCGACGTGCTCAAGAAGAACAACGTGAGGGAGCTGCAGCAGCAGAACCTGAGGGAGATGGAGGGCACCTCCACGCAGGGGACTAGATGACCATTAGTTTAAGTGGAGTTTATTTTGTAACTCGTAATATATATTATTTTTATACATGTACATATATGTATATTTTATATATACGATATATATTATTTTTATACATGTAGTGTATATTTTTATACACTGCGGATTATTAACACCAATAGCCGCCACAAAGCTTCGCCACTGGAACAGTACCAGTAGTTTCAAAAGGCCTATTTTCCGTTCGTTTGCGACTGACAGCTCGCCTCCCTCATTATAAATACGAATCTCTGAACGGTTGTGTACTGTTGGCCGAAAGAATTTCCTTATAATAAACAAGTTTAAATAGGAATTTCACGCTGTGGCATTTACTTTTCTTGGTCCACCAAGTACAGGGTGATTGCAATTCTTGCAAAGCGGGTATGACAAACAGATGAATCTTTTATATCAGCTGTCATCAAGTTTTCTTCCGTTTTCTTTTAATAACTAAGGTGGAATAGCAACTACCCCTATACAGGGGAAGTCATTATAATGTAATTGCGAATTTTAAAAGAAACATGAGTAAAAATTTTGGAGAACACCTCAATGAAACGGCACTTATTATTGGATCATTTTAATACGGATATTTACATTATAATGTGCATCATTTCCTTAACAGTAACAAGTGGTGCAGTAAATCTCAAAAAGGTGGTGAGGGGATTATCGTAAAGACGCGTTTATATTTCAAACACACGTTCATCGGTCGAAACTGAATCATCTCTATCATACTGTTGAAATTGTATAAAATAATAGCAAATTCAAAACGTAAAACCTTGTCTGGAGAATTTTGTTTTATAGAGAGGAGATAAATTAAAGTTTTAACTACAATCTACTCACGAGGAACTTCAGGGACGTTTTGTACTGCATAAACTTTGCAACAATATAATATAAAAATATCTTACTGTCGGCATTTGTCGAAACATCACAGTTAACGCATGAGAAACGACCGGAGAATGTCCCACTTGACGGAACTCATGAAAATCAGAAGCAAGTTTAAGTTTAGCCACACTTTACGTGTGTCGTACCGTATGAAATAGCGAAACCCCTTTCTTTAACTTTCAACATCTTCTATTAGTTTTTGGGGCGCCCTTTGAAATTTAGTTTAGGCTACGCATTATGAAACATTTTAAGTGACGCCTCGAAGTAGGTGTTATCGCAGTTTTGGTCGACAATTGATTTTTCATTTGAATGTAACAATACATCATAAAAATTGAACGTGCAGTTTCAACAAATTATGCAAGATCACAATTCGACGAAACAATCTCCTCGTTACACGTGTACGTTATAGGTAAACAACAAGAAAATCAAGCGTATACATAAATCTCTTCATAAATAACGATTTGGCAATAAAAATATAATTTACTAATACCTCACTTAGTAAATAAATATAGCTGTTATTTATTTACTCTCTGCTACCTCGGTTAAATACTGACGACGATAATCCCGTAAATGGATTACAGTCATTGAACGACAGAGCTTCCTACAAGTTCCTGGAGGAAGCGCTGCGGTTCTCTTTTTGTCAAAAACTCTCCTACATGTCTAAATGTAAAAGACACCTGAAACAGCTCATGCTACACATGTTTGATTCTCCGATTTATATCTACTGATCACAATTTGGCAACAAGTCATCACATAATAAATTCTGAAAGTACTCAGTAGTCGTAATTCGAATCGAAATTAAATCATCATAAGCGTAATTGAAACGACAGCAGCAGTGAAAGATAAATCAGAATATTTAAGAACTTAGGAGCTCCGTTACGTTTCGGGGGTGGCAATACGGCTTGCCCTTGCTTTCCGTGCAAGTCTTGACCGTTTCGTAATCTAGCAGCATGAAAATCAAGCCCAGGACGGCGACGACGACGCCGAAAGCCACCACGCCCAAGGCTGGAAGCTTCTTTCGGCAGAATATGAAGCCTTCTTCTAATTTTAGGTAGCAGAGGGCTGGTAGCACGTAGGCCAAGGGCACAGCTGCCAGGATACCCTGAAAAATAGTAATTGCACCAAATAGTGTCGTTCCATCAAAGACCATGGAGTAAGTCTAATCTCCTTACGTTCAATTCCAGGACGACCCCCAGGCAAGAGGTGGTCATGGATATGAAGTACGTCACCCCGACTATACCCAGTGTAAGTACGTAATGCACCATTTGGGAGACCGGAATGTTTGGATCCGGACTTATTATGGAACGTTCTATCACCTCCCTCGTAACGAAACACTCTATCGGATAAGTCAGCAATATTTGTATGCTGAAGAGGAGCCTGCTGACGTTCATCAAGTCGTCGTTCGAACAGTAGTTCTCCAGGAGGTCTCCTGAGACAGATGAGGTGGAAGGGTCAAGGTTTTTGTGTTATAATAGAAGAGAAAGCTCCAAAACAAATCGCCATTTTGGAGCATCAAATCTACAAGAGTCTTCCACGTATGTAACTTAACTAATTCGTACCTTGCGATTCCGCCCTGAACGTCGCGTAACCGGCCACCCCAAATAAAATAGCAACGACCAGACTAGTGACGAGGGAAATGTGTGTCACTATCTCCCACCTCTTCTGGTTGGCCTCTACTATCGAACCGTAGATCAGGAAGGTGTTGTGGTGGCACATGAAAGCTAAGATAAGTATCGTTAATGACTAGGGAAACAACGTAACGGATTCGTGTTACCGAAAGCCATGATCCCGATGGCCGGCACTATGTCCTTATTGATGAACCTCCAGGATTGTGGAGTATCAGGCCTGAAAAAGGAAATTTAGATAGACACTCGGTGTATCAGCTAGAACGAGCTTTACGTACACCATATCGCTCAAGTATCCGATCCTCAAGAAAATTGAGAACAAGATGAATCCGATGCAAATCAAGCTGAGGAAGGAGATCTTCGCCAACTTAGCCACATCCCTGTAAAGGCATAGCGGTATCGTGATGAACAAAGTGGCTATCAGTACTATTATATGCCTCTTAGCGAAGAGGGAATCTTCGCTCAAGTCTAGTAGTCTCACTATTACTTTGGTCACGGTATCGCCCACCACTATATTGTAAGAAACCATCGCTGGAAAGAAAAATTGAACATCGATCGTTAAGCATCCAAGAAAATTAGATTAAATTCTCTCACCTATGAAAGGATAGAAGAACTGCAATAGGCCTAGCACGATGTACCCGGTCCTCCCAAAGGCAGCCTCCATTATCCCTTGATAGCTGAACTTTCCACTGAGATGTCCGCTCTTCACCATCAGTATTAAGGAATAATCGGTCACGTAGGCGATGAAGACGAGCAACAGCAGGCCGAACCCGAAACCGGCCTCGTGTAAGGCGTAGGGGATGCCTAAATGGACAAACGAAGTGTTTACAATAAAAAAGGATTCCACCATTAGGATACCAGCAGAATTTTAAGGTTGCCCATGAAGAGCCCAATTGACGGATCTCACTGCTTCACTGTTGTCACTACCAGACTTTGAATGAAATTGTTTCGAACTTTTTGACAGGCAATTTTGGATTTGAGGTTCCAGGAGAATCTCTGGAAAACTCTTTGTAAATCATTGGCGTTCTATAAAGTTTGGAAACGTTTGTAATTTCCATAAACCCTATAGATGCAATTTTAAATCATTTCTGCTTCCAAAAATCCTAAAGAAATTTGTAGAGTTTTTCTTTGGCATTATTGCTGATGATTTGGCTGATGAAGCTGTAGCTTATCCTAGCCAATGAAAGAGGATTCTTAATCCACACGCATACACTTGAGAAATACAACGCATGTCACTCATACAAGCAGCAGCTGTAATGAATAATTTATTTTACCGAATTTCAAATGATTCATATAAAACGTACTTTAAAATTTCCTTCTTTGACTCATAATACCTGGTGGTTTTCCGCTTTGTTACCTTTATGCATTGTATTACTCCTCGCGTGACGCGTGTGGGTTGAGAATCGCCCCGCGTTAAATGTCGCCTCTCGGAAAATAACCGTAACTCGACTTGTTCCAGAAAATTCCGCTAATTTCCCCGTTTTAACCCAATTCCACCGACCTATTACGCCGCTTCCAATTATGGAGTTGATGAAATTAAAGCTCGCCCAAGGGAGGGTGTTGGTCTTCTCGTTTTCTTCCTCCTGTAAAAATAATCCAATACTGTTAATGTGTCCCATCTCCCCCACCCCCACGTCAACTTACGTTTATCAGTTGCTTCATGTCGTCGAAGGCATGCTCGTTCGAATCGAAGCTGCTGCCCTAGGGAATAAATTTTCGAACATTAAAAATAATTAAGTTTACGGGATTTTCGGGAGGCGCGAAATATTTTAATTACGCGTAGCTGGTTATTTAATTTTTTTAACAAAGGAGGCGAAGTCACGTTTTCGCCCACGCGAATCCGCCCCTTTGATGAGTCAAGGAGGAGGCGCTTCCCTCCGATTTTTCGACAGGCGTAAGTGTCAAGGGTAAAAGTTTCATTAGATCGAATAAATCTTTCTATCAGGTACCATCGTCGAACTTAAATAAAGAGGAAGGTTTTGAAACGTGACCGACCACATGAGGACAAAGGAAATCACGAGAAGGGTGTGTATTAGCCTTCAAATTAATTTATTTACTGCTCCATTGTGGTATCCTAAAAATACAATGAATTATCCTGATCATATTCAGAAATTTTTTTAAAAGCAATTACAGAACTCATACTGTAGAAATTTTCCACGATGTTTAAAGGAAATGTACTTTATGAATTCAGAAAGTTTCAACACCTTAACTCTATGAGTTTGAGAGTTGTGACTGATTATGCGGCAGCTTCACGTTTTTATTGCAATTTCCACAATCTCAGATTTTCATTTTTTTTTAAACACCTCAATTTTCGTTGAAATTTGGTTCAATGATTAATAATAGCGTACTTATGAAGTTCAGTAAGTTTCAATTGTCAAACTTAAGGAGTTTCGGAGTTGTGACTGTGATTATATGTCGACCTAGTGCATTTATCACGATTTTCATATTTCTATTTTTATCCCTAGTTAATAAAACTCAGATTTTGTTAGAACTTCGCACGAAGTTTAATGGAAATGTACTTCAGAAGCCCAAAAAACTTCAAAGTTCTAATTTATGAAGTTTCGGAGATGTAACTGATTATGCGGCGACCTGAAACCCTTTTGCAAATTTTATTAATCACACATATGTAATAATCCATATAAAAACATTAATTTAGGGTAACTTCCAGACGAGAAATTGTTGAAACCTACTTTAAAAATTTGGGAAGTTTCGACTCTTTTCTCGAAGGAGTTTCAGAGTTGCGACCCCTTTTGTAATGACCTGACATCGTCTTCAAGTGACCACTCCTCCTAATGACAAGTTCAAATTTCGGTAAAGAAAATACCGGCCCTTTAATTTCGATAACCCCATGTAAAATAGTTCTGCAAAGCGTCTTTACAAAAGTTTGATAAGTTTCAACCCATTTGCTTTCCGAATTGTTAGAAATTGTGTCCTTTCCCCCAAAACTCCTACCCCTAATATGCATATTTACCCCAAGGGATAAGGGAAAATCCCCCTCTTAGAATTTCCGCCTGGAAATTCTTGTCTCTGAATACAATCGTTACATTTGCCCCTTTATGGTCCAATAAAATTCTTATATCGATTTGTGCCATTTTCTCCACGTAGTTAAGTAAATGGGAACGATGTAATATTATATTCCTATTTGAATTTAAATGCGGTCATATAAAATTTACTGGGGGTTATTCGGGGTAAGTACCGCTATTAACACAGAAACGAAATTTGTAGGAAGTAATTAAAAGCGAAATTTAATTTATTTTTCAATTCTCTTCAAACAATTAAAGTCGTATTAAGTTAGTATTTATTTCGATTAGATGATGATTAGATAAAAAGTGCTTGGCACTTGTTAAGAAACCGAATTTGACGAATTTGACCCATGACCTTAACGTATCAAGGTAATTTACCATTGAGGATGTATCAACGTATGTATCAACGTATCAAGGATGTAAGCACGTAAAAACCGGGTCTTTTATTTTTAATTTTTCATTTAGTACCATAAGGTTTTTCGTTGGAAAAGTAAGTTTACGTGTCGGAAAACTCAGATTTCCCCCGGGGCCCGATAAACACCGATCGTCTGTTTACGCGTGAAACTAGGTTAGTTCCGTGGATCGTGTCACGGAGACGCAAGTGGGAAAACTCACCCTGTCCTCGGAAAAGTTCTGCCTGCTACCCTCGAGCATGTAACTTTTCTCGTTGAAATTACCGGTGGTCGGCACCATCCTCGTTGTGCTCGCGTTACTCGGAAAATGTGGCCCCGTACCGCGGACGCACCGGAAAGGGTATGAATGAAAAGTGAATCCCACAAGTGATTTATCGATTCCGTTACGGGAAGGGAAGGCGAAGGAGTCATGCGCCGTTCGCCCCCACGTCTCCAGGATTTTACCGGGGGAAATCGGGAAGTTCTAGTCGGGACAAAGGAGGTGAACGGGGTTTTGGATGGGAGTTACCCAAAAAAAGTTACCCAAACAAAGAGTGTCCCATGATTTTCTCTTGCCTACGTAACATGGTTGTTACATTCCGTGCTTCCTTGTATTTATTCCAGGATGAATATGCCGCAGATGATATTCTGTTTATTCTTAAAGGATTCTTGAAGCTCACTTGATCCTTAGTCCTCTTTTGCGTGGGTGTTGATTTTCCTCTGCAGGTACAGGAAACCCACATTTTCAGGTGGGTACATCAATTACTATTGCACTCCTTCTAGTACTCCTAAACACACCCTTTGATTGAAAACTTCCGAAACTACCCCTTTAAATTTTAACTAAGTCACATGTGAAAGGCACAATTCTTCAAACCTCAAATGACTAAAGCCTTACGGGCCTAAGCTTACTCACCTGAATGCCCCGAGTACCTACTCTCTAGCACTCAATAAGGGGCGTCGTTGCACACACACGACCCGTAAGCAGATGCTTCTCCGCAAGAAAGAATGTAAATTTCCTATTAAAAAGCGATTCAGATGAGATTTGTCAGCCGAAAGGAAAGGTTCAATAGGGCAAATTATTATGTAAATAAAATTAATTACAAGGGCTGTGGACACATGAAACCGTAACGTACGTCATTTCGTTATAATTAATTATATCATTGTATGCTTTTCCGTCCTCTTATTCTGTTTCTCTCTCTTTTTCTCTTATGTAGGTGACGTGAAGATGTTTCCATGACGCACGTCCACTGAAAATAATGTCATGTACATTTTAAAGAAAACTGTGCGAATACGTTTAATTTTTTCGGTAGTTTTGTAAATTATGTATGTTGCCGCAACCTTCAAGAAAACGACCATAGCACCAGACGGAAAATTTACAGTTATAATTCGGGATGATCAATCACCGGTTCAAAATTGTGGACTACTTATTAACCTGGGACCTTGGACGAGAGAAGTGCATTTACATTTTTTCCTCTCAATGACATAACAGCCCGTCTAGGTAAACAAAACGCGAATGCAAGGCGTTCGTTCTTTTTCCATATGTTTCCTGTTTTCCCGTCTCCTGTCGTCGTCGAGCCAATCGTGGAAAAAGTACATAAAAAAGCAAACAGGGAATTATCATAAATATACATAACTTCTTGCGGTCGCCAAGTACGGGGGGTAAGATCGATAATATTTTCTCCCGGCAAAGAAAAAGTTACGTTCTTAATGATGAATACAGTCAATCAATGGGAAACCTAAATAAGAACACGAGGGAATTTATTGTGGAATAAGGTACCTTACAAATCCCGAAGGTGTAACGATGGAACATCACCAATGGATAGATAAAGCAAGTGAAAATGTCACTAGATCACTTTTCTATTATTTCCAGTGCGATGAAATCTAGTGGTTAGTCACCAAAATGAATCACGTGATTACCACACATTACCGAGTCTTATCCGATCTTCCCACTAATGCAAAATGCATGAAAACCCCTGTCAGCTGTTCCTCGAGCGGCTGTCGAAAAGAAAAGTATTTCTTCTGGACGCGCTAGCTGCTTAAGGAAACACAAAACGATTATGAAAATTTCATGCATATATTCAGGTCAATCAAATTTAAAGTGTCCTATACCATAATAGAGGTCAAAATAACAGACGAAAATTTAAATATTGTTTTTCATTTAGACCTCTTCCGACCAAAAGCGGAAAACGCTATTAATATTTTTATACTCTTCGTTTTCTTATGGATATTCAAGGGAAAGAAATGACGTTACCCAAGATTGACTGAGTCGATGTCTTATTTTATTCGTTGCGGCCAAAGGGGGTATTACTTGTGTGGTAGTTAATACCGATGGGAAATCTTGAAAAAACTCAGGTACCACGTATTTTTAGAACGAAACGTAATAAATACTTCATAAATTGATTTTTCCGAAAAGGACTGGCCTTTATCTTTTAAATCAGGAGAGAAACCAAAATTTTTTTTTATGAAGAAAATATCACTCAGGGCTTTCTCAACCCAATACGATCATTCGCGCCCAATACAAAATAAATCATACCATATGTATTTAGGTTCCCCGATCTCGGAAGCAAATTAATACGGACTCAGCCCAATTTCATATATAAAGCTCGCTTTTCTCGGAATCGGAAATATCCCTTTCTCTCCCCCCGTGCATACATATTTATCCGACCGACGGGTCACGTGGGCCATTTTTAATTTCGGTCACGAGAGTTACTTTCACAATTTGGTTACATTTGAATAAGCGGGCTCCAGAAATAACAGTTAAGCTCGAATAGAAAATTTGACCTATCACAGATCAATTGATTACTCATATCTGTTGGTCTTAACTTACGGATTTTGAATTTCCTTCTTGAAAAACTTGTGCTCCTGTAAAGGCCTAAAGAGGTGGAAAGTGTGTTAAGGAGCTCATTGTTGATTAACTCTGGAAGTAATAGAAATTAAAGCGACTGTTGCTAAGTCAAGTATGAGTTTGGCACGATTTTGCTCTTGTTGCAAGGCATCTGCTTTAATAGAAGTTTGTAAAAACCTTAAAGCAACCTTTTAGGACTTCACTTTTTGTTATATACATGGGTAATTTAAATTACATTTTTATTTACAATATTCTTGGGCGTTCATTCATGGTATTCTTTCTTATTTTATTATAATCCTGTTAATTTTTGACAACGAAACGTCATGCTTGTTTTGTAGCTGGCTGATATTAAATGTAAATGTCCTGTTCGCCAAAATCAAAGACGAGAGAAAAGAACAAAGAAAAGGTCCACTATACAAATTGGTCTTATGGTAGTGCTGAATTTTCTGCAGCTGCATATAACCACTCCCGAATTTTGGGGGCACCAAGTGAATTTTTCTTACTGGCTATCACTAGGTGGATACGTGGGAGCTTCAATGGTAAATAATAAAATAAACATGATATCGACGACATTACAGTAATGTGACTTTCCACAGGTTTTACATATTAACGTTACATATCGTTACGCTACCACGCTGATTGTCTGAGGAAGCCATTTATAAAGAAGATCCGCCACGCCGAAGGATGATTCAATATTTTCGGAACGGAAGAACCTCCAAGGTCCCCAAAGAACTCGGGAGAAATTGGGGAAATTTTAAACGCCGCACGGAACCGACGAAATGACACAAACCCATTCAAATCACCGCCATTCATCTAAAAATCTCCAAATCTATGTATATCAATTCATATCGTCGGCATAAATGTATCGACTTATGTAAATCCAGGGTTTAAATGCGGAGCGCTCCGTCGACGGCACCAGACAACGTTTCGCCTCCCAAGACTCGTTGCTCTCCGAACGAAGTGGTCCATCACGTAAGATGCTCTCCCTCCTCGTGCTACCGCTCACCCTCACCAACGTCCTCCTCGTCCTCGCGACGATCGTCCTCGCGTTCGTCCTGAGGGATAGGCGCGGGAACAAGCCGAAGACCCCCGACGGACTCCTGGAGGCGCCCTCTCCAAGAAGGCTACCCATCATCGGCCACCTCCACCTGCTCGGGAAGTACGAGATCCCCTATCAGGCCTTCAGCGTGCTCGGGAAGAAATACGGGAACGTCATCAACTTACAGCTCGGGAACGTCAAGTGCGTCGCCATCAACGGGCAGAAGAACATCAGGGAGGCGCTGGTCACCAAGGGGCACCACTTTGATTCGAGGCCGAACTTCCAGAGATACGAACAGCTGTTTTCTGGAAACAAGGAGAACTGTAAGTGTTAAATGAGTCGACAGCCCCCTGTAAGTTATTGAAAAATAACACACACTTGGTGATTGGAAGTTAACATATTTCATACGAAATATTCTTCTAGCTTTGGCGTTCTGCGACTGGTCGGACACGCAGAAGGCTCGCAGGGACATGCTGAAGACCCACACGTTCCCCCGTGCGTTCACGCACAAATTTCACAGCTTAGAAGAGATAATCCTCACCGCCACCGTCTCCCTTACGTCGCAGCTGAGACCCTTCGAGACCGTCGATTTGAAACCGTTGATCCTGCGCCACTGCGCCAACATCTTCCTCGCCCACTTCTGCTCGAAAACGTTCGACGACAGCGACGAGCGATTCGTCGCGATGGTCGAGGACCTGGACGAGATCTTCTACGAGGTGAACCAGGGCCACGCCGCCGACTTCCTGCCGTTCCTGATGCCCCTCCACAGGAAGAACCTCGAGAGGATGAACACGTTGACGCACAGGATCCGGGAGTTCATCGAGGAGGAGATCGTCGCCGACAGGTACGACGAGCTCGACGTGGACGCCTCCCCCGACGACTACGTCGACAGTCTCATCCAGCACGTGAAGTCGGGCAGGTCCCCGGAGCTCCCGTGGGACACGGCGCTCTTCGCCCTCGAGGATATCATCGGCGGGCATGCGGCCGTCGGGAATTTCCTCGTCAAGATGTTCGGGTTCCTGGTCAACGAGCAGGAGGTGCAGAGGAGAGTCCGGGAGGAGATCGAGGGGGCGGTCGGGCGCGAGCGGTGCGTCACGATCAGCGACAGGGGCGCGCTGCCGTACACCGAGGCGGTCATCTTCGAGGCGATAAGACTGATTGCGTCCCCGATCGTGCCGAGGGTGGCCAACAGGGACAGTTCCATCGATGGTGAGTATGAGCACTCTTATACATACAGTCCCAGAAAAATCAACCCCTGACAGTACTAAAATGGCCTATCTCGGCCATATTTGGAAACGTAGAGGAAAATGCACTAAAATCAGTTGATGAGGTCCATTTTAAAACAGTAGACAGTAAAGTTTCGTACTGACGATATGCGTACCAAAAAGTAGTACTAATTGTAATTCCTCTAACGGTAGATTCTTACACTAAATTCTGCCTTAATACATTCTTACGCTTAATAATTCTTAGGCTAAATTCTGCCTTAATACACATTAAAAATGTTTGGTAAATTTCGACGAAATGGCGGACCAAATAACTTGCAAGTGTTTCTGTGCCTTCGCCAAACAATGCGCGCCTTCGCCAATTCATAGAGTTCTCACCATATTTTCCGTTTAGCCATGTTGTGAGAAACGTACATAAATGAATTTTTGTAAGGTGATCGTGTGGATATCACTAAAGATGTACAAGCACAAATTATTAAAGAATTTCGAGAGATCCCCATAGAATTCGAGAAAAATTCCTCTGGACCTCCTACAATGCACCTCTGGGATTGATTTTAAGGCAAATTTTGTAGTTTAATGTTCAAGGATAATACCCATTGAAAAAGATCTTAAGTACTTGGCCCAAAAACATTCATCAGGGGTGGGTGAAGAATAATAAGATGGCAGGTTTTTAAATAACTAGAGCTCCCTTAAAACTTCAGGGAAACGAGGGGTACAGTCGCCCAATTTTAAGGGACGAAAGTGCTACATTTAACCAAATCACCAAAAGCTCTAACTTTAACACCTCCATCGCTTCATCCTTCCAGGTTACAAGATAGAAAAGGGCTCGCTCCTGTTCCTCAACAACTACGACCTGAGCCTATCGGAGGAGCTGTGGGACGAGCCCGAGAAGTTCAAGCCGGAACGCTTCGTCTCCGACGGAAAATTCGTCAAGCCGGACCACTTCCTGCCGTTCGGAGGGGGCAGGAGGAGCTGCATGGGTTACAAGCTCGTCCAGCTCGTCTCCTTCGGGATCCTCGGCGGGGTCCTGCAGAAGTTCACCGTCAAGCCGGTCGACGGGGAGGACTACAAGGTGCCCGTCGGCTCGTTGGCGCTGAAGAAGGACGCCTTCAGGTTCCGGTTCGAGATCAATAATGCTTAATGTTGTCCGAAATTTTGTCCCAAATGAGAATACAGGCGATAATCACGGTCCTTTAACTTCTATTTTATTTATTGTGCGAGAGGCTGTTATTTGATTCTGTTTGTGAAATATATATATATTTTTGATAAAACCGAAAGGAGTGACGGGAAATTGCATTTACCTTCCTGGAAAGATGGGGTCCCTTTTTTCGGCCCCATGATGTGAACTCTGGAATTTGGCGATGAAATTCTCAGGACAGCTTCCACAGAAGACTCCAAATCTATAGTCTTAATTTCCGCTAACTTCAACGGTATTGGAAATATCCAGAAAATTCCAAAATGGGAACATGCCATTTTTCTTTTGCCTGTATCTCGAAAAGTAGGTGACATAGGAAAGAAAAAAGTTCAATTTCGGTATCAGGGACTTTAGAAAATCTGAAATAGTCCCAGTTTTGACAAAAATTGCAAGGGGTTAACCTCCCTTATTTGACCCCCATGACGTGAATTCTGGAAGTTGGCGATGAAACTCACAAGATAGCTCCTACAGAAGGTTCTAAATCTATAGCCTTAATTATAGCTCGCTAAGTTCAAGCGTATTGGAAATATCCAGAAAATTCCAAAATGGAAATTGCCACTTTTCTTCCCCCTATATCGATACCGAGAGGTAGGTAAATCCTAATGGGCGAATGATTCTGTTGTCGATCTTCTACTTTTTCTCCTGTTGTGCTTCTTTTGGCCCATGTCGTCTCCTCCATCCTCATTACATATCGTACCATAACTGCCTGGATTCTACTATCGCTGCTGACGTAAATGTCTTCTGATGTCTTCGTTTCTGACATGTTTCAATCTGGAAATATTACATCTTCTCCTTAAGAAATCCATTTTTACTGCTTCTATCGGCTTTTCCCTTTCTCTGGAAGTTGCCAGCATTCACAACCGTAAGATAACAAAGGTATTCAAACTGGCCACATTTTCTTAGTTTACTGGTCTCCCCACGATTCCACCTCCGACCCTCCTCCCTCCCTTTTCTGATGCGGGATACGCGCGAACTTCTACTACGTAAAAACATGAAGGGGCATGGCGACGTGGCGGAAGTTTGTCCCATTCATCGACTTCCTGGTTTTGGTCATTGCCCCCGACGTTTCAAATGTTTCCTCGGAGATTGATTCCCCCTAGTGGGAGTGGGGAGGAGGGGTCGGAAGCTTTAGGAGGGTCGCTATCGGTTTACGCGAATCAGGTCGCTTAATAACGGCGATAAAGTATAATTCAATCGATCAGGGACACGGAGAGGGAATAACAGTAACATGTTTTGGGGGGGGGGGGGGGTCGAAAACGGTAGGAAAGTTTTTTGATGACGTCGCAAAATTTTGGGAAATATAATTTGAATTTCCATTTTGTCGACCGCTACAACATATTTATTCGTCCATACATGCCATTAAAATTACATTAGTTACGTGATATGTATTTACAATCCTTGCATGATTCCTGATCCCACGTAACTATGATGGGATTTAAATTACCACTGTTATGTTTGCGACCATCAGAGAGCTCTTACGTTAGATTACGGCGCATAACGCAACATGGACGTGAAGGACTTAAACTGTGTGCTAAAGTACGCTTCAATAATTGGAGTAACTCCTTATTTCACCTACAAACATGGTACTTACCGGTACCCTCGTGCAGGGCTGGTTTTCATTGCGATCCCTTTGATAATCCTGACTTCGGTTTACTTTAATTGGGTGCAAAAAATGTTAGAAAATAGCGAGGCAATAAGAATGAATACGATATCAGCCCCGTTGCTCCATTCTGTCATATTCGTTGCTAGATCTTCAATTTTCGTACTTTCGGTCTTCAACAATTTCTTCATGAGAAGCAAATGGAAGGACGTAATGGAAAGTTACTCGTACATCACCTCCAGTTTCCGCAAGATCGGTCTCAAGGAGACTAACAATAGAAGAGTACTCTGCGCTGTAGTATTCGTTTACATCCAAACGCAATCCATCGTTGTACTCACCATCAACACTTTCCTGCCTGTGTGCCGCATGCCCACTTCGACTGTGTTCGTCAACAACTTCACCAATACCATCCAGTTGGTTAACTTCGTCATGGTGGTTTCCCTGCGAGACAATTACAGGAGCACCAGGACGTACCTGCACAAGATACTCAAAGAGAGATGGTTCGATAGCGGATCGATTTCACAGCAATTGGCCCACATAGGGAAAATCTATAGGATCCTGAAGGAGTGCGTGGATCGTTACAACAATGCGAACGGCGCCAGGATGATGATGGTGTACGGGTATTCCACATTCGCCCTCTTGATGCACGTCAATGGGATCATGCTAGGGCAGGGAGTTCCGATCGTTGGGACCGTGGACTTTGTGAATGTACTGGTAAGATTTGGTAACCGATTTACTTTCTCACTCAAAATGGGTAATTTTGGTGTCATTCACTTGGTGTTCAATAAATAAAGACCGATTCAGTGTACAGGTGACTTGGCACCCAGGCAAACTGGAGGACCCCTCCGATAGTCACAAGAGGAGCACGTTTCATGGTCATGTTCACCCTTGGGAAAATCATATAAGGAGGAATGAAAATCGTAGAAGTACCCAAGCAAGCAATAACTGTGATAGTGCTACCCTCTTTCTGCAGATGTCAAAGTAACCACTTGTTTTCCCTCTTTTTGGAATAGTTGAAGGTTATTTGCTGTGAACTATCGTCAAACTTGTTTCATCAACGTTGGAAACGTTGGTAGAAACTTAAATTTGTCATAGAACTCTTCCAAAATATTGAAGAAAGCTTCAACATTTTCTTTGCTTAGCCCTAAGTCGTTACTTACATTTAGCGCATTATTGAGCGCGGGAAAGGACTGTTTTGGTAGGTCTAAAGGAGTAATAACACTAAATATTTGAGAATATGATGAAAGCAGGAGAATATTGTTCGATATGTGATCTCCAAATTCTCTTAATAAATTTAATTTTCGATATCCTCACAGCTCAATTCATCAATGTGAAGCAAAATTTCCTTGATTTTTTTTGTTACTCACCTACCCTACGTGTTAATAGTTTTTCACATAGTCTCCAGTTTGATTGGTTATCTCCATCGATTATAAATCAATTTTTACAAAATCTGTCATCAACGATTTGTTTGTATTACCACCAGGTAAATATTAAACATCATTAGCCTTCATTCCAGTTTAGACAGCATTCCGTCAATGGTAGCCATTCGAGATGGACGTGAAAAAATTAAATACAATACTTAAATACACGGGGGTGTTAGGACTAAGTCCGTACTTCACTTACAAGCACGGTAAATACATTTACCCCAAGCTCGGTAACGCATTCACGTTATTATTACTGTCGGCGATTACATTCGAAAGTTTCGGCATAATAGAACTTATGGTACATCAGGTAGAAACCAACGATTTCCAACTCAAAAATATTTCCTTTCCGATACTTCACGTACTGCTGTATGTCTGTAGATTGCTGCTGTTTTTTATCTGGTTGTACAATAACTTCTTCATGAAGAACGAATGGAAGGCAGTCATGGAGTTCTACGGATACGTTACGTCCTCCTTTGATAAATTAAAAATTGAAGATAGGAACGCATGGATGAAGCTTACTGACGTCATTTTAGTCCTTTTACCGCTCTACACTTTAACCATGATCGCACTAACCGCCTGGTTAAATCTGTCGATATATTCCTACTTGAAGATCGTGGTGAACTACTTTACTAACATGGTCCTGTTCTTGAATTTCGTTTTCGCCATTTGCTTCAAGCGTTGTTACGAGAAAGTAGGCAAATACCTGCTCCGCACGTCGAAAGATTCCGTCATCGACGGGAAATCGATCTTGGTGCAACTGCACCACGTAGGAAAAATTTACAGGATACTCAAGGAGTGTCTGGACCTGTTCAACAAAATAATGGGTACTACGGTGTTGGTGCTACACGGATACTCAGTCGTTATTATACTGACGCACTTTAACAATTTCATGCTGAAAAAACCGTCCAACCCCTGTTCCACGTTGGATTTTCTGGTGATCGTGGTAAGGAACCGGGAATATTTAGGGAAATTTAGATGGGTCGGGGTTCAGTCGGGTGTACCAAATACGTATGTGTTCTTAAGCACTTCCTAAATTGTATTCTATTCCAATTTAAACCTTGGTATTGAGAGATTATTCGCCCATTTAGCGAATAAAGGGCGGGGCAATAGCAGTGACCATTTCAGTTATTCCTACAAGAGGGCGTGTCTGAAAGCGTCTGTGGGCGTGGCCGATATAACCAGCTGGGCAATTGGGCGGGGTCATCTTAAAAGCGTTTTTGTGTCGTCGTCCTTTCCATTTGGCTCTTCCTCTAGTGCGTACTTATTTTCCCAGACAAAACTTTGGTTTTCACGTGGTCTTCTTATTAGTAATTTCTTTAAATATTTTTAAATCAAAATTATAGCTTCCAAACGTTCTGTGTCAACTGGAAAGTGTGTAGAATAAACGAAATATCCCATTAATCGTGACATATCGTGATAAATTACCTTGCGCATTAGACACATAAGTGCCTCTCATGCTCATTACCGAACATTACCATTCGTTGTCCATTCGTCGCATCGAGACAATGGATGTAAAAACTCTGAACCGCGTCTTCAAATTTATAGGATTAACCGGCGCTTGTCCATTTTTCGTTAACGAAAACGGAACCTACCGTTTTCCCCTCTTCGGCTTGATATTCATAATACCACCGCTTGTATTGGCGGCATTCGATTACTCTACGTGGATGTCGCATTTATTAAACACCTTCAAATTTGAAGTTATGACCATAAGGTCGATTTCAGTGCCTCTCCTCAGAACACTCATATTCTTCAATAGATTCTTCATTATATTCGTCGCAACTCTTAGTACTTCATTCTCTAGAAAGAAATGGAAGAAGTTGCTGACTCGATATCGTTACATCAACAGCTCATTGTTACCGGAATTAAATTCTGGTAAAGTTACCAACATAAATAAGCTGTGTGTGCTTATCTTTACGGCCATACAAGTAAATACCATCTTCTCTGTTTTGAGTAACATATTGTTTAAGATGCATTCAGCTAATGTGAATATATTGTATTTAGGAGATTATTTTGCGAACACGGTGTTGTTCGTCGTTTTTACCTTCTCGGCTTGTTTAAAGTGCAGTTATCGAGATATAGTGAAGTACCTGCGAGTCCAGGAAGATAGCTTGTCTTTACTTGGGGTGAGTCGGGTGGGAAAACTCGTCCGATTACTGAAGGAGTGCCTCGACGATTTCAATTATATTTACGGTTGGATGCTAGTCGTGATCCACGCTTACACCGTGATAATACCGTTGAGGTATTTAAATGAGACTATGCTCGGAGTGCATATGACTAAAATAGGATTCGCAAACAACACCATCTTTCTGGTAAGGTGAATGCATGTAAAATGTCCTCTTTATAGAGGTTTCTAATCGAACAGTGGTACTTATAGTGTAACTTAGGCTCCAAATCGCTATTGTTCTACGTTATTTTATCCTGATTCCAGAAGCTATACTACTTGACGCCAAGAAAAATTATTTTTGGGCCCTTCTCGGCCTACGACCGTATAAACATGATGGCCCTTATCCTATAAGGACATTACATCACTAACGTACCGAACATACCATCCCTTTCAACATACCGTTGAACCGTTTGATATATCAATCGCTTTCCAAGGGATGCTCCAATATGCCTTTTGAATTATAAACACATTTTGTGGAAGAAATTTAAGATATCTCGTCGTTTCAGGTGTTCAACGTCGTGACGATCATGGCGAGCGATGCTGTGGTGATAGAAGCGGAGAAGATCTACCCGCTGTGCTTGAAGCTGGCCGAACGCTTCCCGAGCAAGTCGCAGGAGAGGCAGGAGCTCTTCATACTCGCTAACAAGTGCGAGTGCTTCGTTCCCGTTTTCTCCGCTGCCGGTTTCTTCACCATCAGAAGGCACACCATCTTCAGTCTCATGAGCATCATGACGACGTATCTCATTATAATCATACAGTTTAATAACGGTTAAGGTGTATATGGAACAGGTTTTGTAGAATTGGTTGTAGAGGAAGTAAACACGTAGTGGTCTTGAGAATGATTTTTTGCGGTTGAAACGCCCAAAGAGTTAAGGCAAATTTATGGTGAGTAGGAACCATGAAGGTTCAGTTGCCTTACGGTTTCCTGGGGACGCCTTCGAGACGACTGCGCAGTAACGATCTCGAAGATCTACATCTACAAAATAGACCTTCATTGACCTTTCACTCCGGCCCTGTCGGAAATTTCGTCGTATCTTAGAGGAAATTTCCCCATTCGTAGGGGCGAACTGGCAGTAGTTGGGCGCCTCGTGTCGCTTTTAGTCGATTTTCCCATGCGGCGCATGGGTCTTCCTGCTTCGTATCGTTTTCCCTTTAGTTGTCATCCGACCGCGTTACAGCACGAAGCATCGATAGTTCTGCTCCTTTGTTTTTTATTTGAATTAACCTGGCTGGAGACGAGGGGCGAGATCGAAGGGTAAGCCTAATCGGCGAATTAAAAGAACTTACGCTTATAAGAATAGAATTTTGTTCATTTTTCGACTATAGTTTTTAGTAATTTTTTCGGGGCGTCCTTCGAAGTTCAGCACGCGTTTGATGATGAAAGGGAATTTTTTTCCCTTGTGATTCCCTTCAAAGTCGCGGGTTATTGAACGGATTATTGCCACCAAATGACGGCGACAACGCGATTGGTCCGCTTAAGTGTACATATTGAATTCTCACTAGCGCGTTACATCGCGTTCTGCCTTTATTACACTGCCTTCATTGTAATAAAGCTAACCTTTGTTTCCCTCCACTACTAAATAATTGAAGGCATGGAAAATTTACTAGGTAAACGTACCTATAACATCATTTGCCCGTCATGAATCATTCTACAGAAATGTTTCTACCCAGCATTGTCACTCAATCGAGGCGAGCGTACCTTAATGATTCATCGTTTAAGTAAATTACCTTAAGTGCTATCAGTTTTTTTCATCATTCGTAACAGTACTTCTTAATATATTTGAAGTAACTAAAATTTTAAAGTGGTACTTCTCTTCGTACAGCTTTTAGGCGTTACAGAATTTTTCTACAGTATATGGGATTCCGAAGAAGTTTCGTTCAATAAAAATCCACGTCTCAGAATTTTTATACTATTGATTATATACTGACGCGCCGTTCGTGTCGTTCGGCTCGTTCGTCTTTTCGACGTTCGTACCTCTCAGCGATCCAAGCTATGATTCCAAAAGGCACTTTATATTAAGATATTTTACATCATTTTGTACTTTTCATTCCAGTTTGCTACTTTTACTGAAAAAGCATATGAAAGGCTCTACTATACGTCAAAATGATTTTGTTACAATAGAATCGTGAAAAAATTCTGTGAAATTATTGTGCAAAACTTCTGGCAAAAAACGATTCTTAAACAATTTTTCTCTCTTCAACTTTTTTTCTAAATTGATGGGATAGGATCAAATAGAAATGTTTTTCCCGGGTTCTCTTCTTATAACCCTATTAAAAAGACCTATTATTTTATTCCCTAAAACATATAGGGTACCAGTACATACTCCAACGTTAACTGCCCACGTTTGCCATCTTGCTCCTACCCTTAATGCTGTGGATCGTAAAATCCCGCAACCGTGAACGACCCCTGGATGGAATCGCCCTAGTTTCCTGGATACAGGAAAAATTATGTGTATGAGAGAGAAAAGGGGGAAGGGAGAAAATAATAATAAAGACATCGGGGAAGAAGCTACCCAGAAAATGAATTATACGTGGAAGTCGTCACGCCCGGGATTAACAACAAGCTGTAAACTTTATCCCAGAATAAATATTCGTAATGAAAAACGTGACCTTTGTCGCTCTCGTGTAAATCTATTACAACTAATGAAGCGAGCGCGTTTAAGGAAGATTAATATTGTAAAGGTGAAGCGGGATACTAAATTGTTTTCGTTCTCAAGGCCCCGAAATTTACAGGCACGTAACACGATCCATATCACTACACTAAATGGTGCACGCTGTCAATATTTAACCACTAACCTTAGTAAAATATCGCCGAACTACATATCGATTTCGAGACTGGTTACAGCTGATATAAATAAGTTTATGGACCTGAAAAAACCTTCATACATCGATAGGATGTTCTGATATCCTTCCGTTAAAGGTATTAAATCAAATAAGGACGGGGGTGTTTCTAGGCACTTCTTCAATGTAATCCAAAAATTTACAACCACGTTTTCGGGCTCGTGTAAATAAACCTTTTGGTACAACCATTGCCCAAGTTTCCATTGGAAAACTAACCATGGAGCAAAAGGAAACTACACTCAAAAAGATAAATTTTGAATTTTATTTTGAATCTAATCCCCATTCGGTTTCCAGAATTATGGGAGATTCGAATCCAGACAACCCCGAGGAGTCGTCGCCATCGAAGACCAGCGTGGTCTTCGAGGCCTCGACCCAAACTCCGACCAATGAATACTGCGATTCCCCCTTGATGACACCCAAGGGATACTGCTTGCACACCTCAGGTCACAGCAATCAAGCCTTAAGGAACATACATCGAATGCGAAAGAGCGGCCTGGTGAGTACCCCGGTTCAAGGAGTATTAAGGTTTTTATAGTTTTGACGGATTTAGTTTGTAGCGAGTAAAGGGTTCACCCTTCTTGGTTGGCTCCAAACTAACTTTGAGCTGACTTAAACTAGGTGAAAACGTAAATTTTTAGGCATCACGCCTTATTTCGTAGTTGCACCCTTACTCCTCAGACCCTTTAGCGATCTGAGCTGTGTTAGATTTCAATTAATTCCAAATTGATTTTTAAACTTACCAAGGGTTGAATCAATATGACGTTACAGTACAGTAGTAGTTTAGTCACATTATACAATTTACTACATTTTTTTATGATATTTCCTTTTTCTGTTATAGCTTTGTGATGTTACCTTAAAAATAGGATTAGACAAATTTAGAGCCCATAAGGTCGTATTAGCATCAATTAGCCCATACTTTTTTGCGATGTTCAACGGTGAGTACCAGACCGTCCCTGATTACCTCCTATTATCCCTTGAAACATCCTCCCATGTAATTTTTTAGGAGACATGAAAGAGCAAAGCCTTTCAGAAATCGAACTGTACGAACTAGACCCAGCCGCCATAGATCTGCTGATAGATTACTCTTACACCGGACAAATAACCATAACGACCGATAACGTACAAGTCCTGCTCCCGGCGAGCAGTCTCCTGCAGATCCAGGAGATCAGGGAGGCCTGTTGCAGGTTCCTCCTCAAGCAGTTGCATCCCACCAACTGCTTGGGCATCAGGAGTTTCGCCGGTAAAGACGCGGATTCGAATCCACGCACTTTTCCTAATCTCGTACTTTTCAGACACTCATTCCTGCAGGGAGCTGCACATAAAGTCCCACATCTACGCGCTGCAGAACTTCCAGCAGGTCGTCGGGACCGAGGAGTTCCTGCTGCTGCCCTTCGAAGAGGTGGGAAAGAGCGTTTCGTATAGTTGTAGTGTTGTGGCAAGGAATTTAACTTGAAGGATGATTCGTCCTTTCAGGTGAACGGTCTCATCTCCAACGATCAGTTGAACATCTCCTCGGAGGAGGAAGTCTTCACGTCAGTCCTCAGCTGGATCAAACACGATTTGGGCGAGAGGAGTAAATACATTTCGAGGGTTAGACATTTGATTTTATTATATTGATTTAAATTGTAAAGCTTCGGAATGATCCAAAAGGTGGCACTGCTAACCATGGCGTCATAAAATGAAAATCTGGAAAGGTATACTACTTCGAGACGGCGTGGTAGATCGTTCATGAAAATTGAAAATAACAGGGGACCGAGGTAGCTACCCTGTGGCACCCCGGAGGTCGCTACATATTGTTTTGATAACTCTTTACCAACTTTAACTTGCTGGGGTTTCAATGCGAGATAGGCCTGTCTCTACACAATCTGTGAAGGTTACATCTAGTTGTACTTTATTACCGAAAAATCTACCCCCCCCCCTATTATCTATGGCCCTAGCTGCTGCTCCTGTCAGGAGGTTAGTGGCAGAAAATAACCCCCACAAAACAGCCACATGTAAAATTTTCGAACCTTTGACGAGTGGGTAGATATTTCGCCACTTCGTTACTCCATGGCTTGGTGGCATGGTAAATTTTAACCGTATTCTCTTCAAGCTGATGCAACACGTGAGGCTCCCCCTCGTCAACAGGGACTTCCTGATCACGCGGGTCGACAGCGAGAAACTGATAAGGGAGAACAACGAATGCAGGGAACTTCTGCTGGAGGCCATGAGGTACCACCTGGCCCCTGAGAGGAGGTGCGTCCTGTCGACTTCCAGGACGATGGAGAGGAAGCCCAACGGAGCGAATCCGTACCTATTCGCCATAGGTATAAGACACGGTGGTTCTAATAAAGCATTATGAATCCCCGAACTCGGATTATATTTCCAGGCGGAGGTTCTCTCTTCGCGATCCATTCGGAGAGCGAGGTGTACAATCCGAAGACGGACGTCTGGACGCCGATAGCGCCGATGCAGTGGCGCAGATCGAGGGCCGGCGTGACGGGACTCAGGAGGCTGCTGTACGTCGTCGGAGGGTGCTAGAATCTGATCGTCGTCCTCGATCGTTTGAACCCTTTCATAGGTTGTTTCAGGTACGACGGCGCCTCGGATCTCGCCACGGCCGAGTGCTATAACCCGCTGAACAACAGCTGGAGCCCGATCACGCCGATGGGCACCAAACGGTCCTGCCTAGGTAACGGGATACGAGTCGCTCGGGCTAGGAATTTCTGTCATAACTTTTCCAGGTATATGTTCGTTCGATGGCCTCATATACGTCTGCGGAGGTTACGACGGCGCCTCCTGCCTCAGCTCTATGGAAAGGTTCGATCCCTTGACGGGAGTTTGGTGCAGCTGCCTCGCGATGAACACGAGGAGGAGGTACTGCAGGATTGCAGTCGTCGGTAAGAGCTTCCACTTTTCTTGGACACCTGTAATTTAGTCACGTAACTTGGTAACTTAACTAAATCGTCCTCTGTCGGACCGAAGAGTCACTTGAACGATCAAGAAAAACCGTTTAAACGTTTAAAGTTTGAAAAGATGTCTGAGAAGATGTCTCATTTAAAAGCTGTTCTTTACCAAAGAATCCAACCAGTAGTAGTAATGAATAGGGTTATCCTAAAGACGGGTTCCCTTATTCTCTTCCCGTTTCCAGAAAATTGCATCTACGCTCTGGGCGGTTTCGACTCGACCAATTACCAGGCTTCCGTCGAAAGGTAAAGTACCTAGCAATTCCCGAAACTCTACCTTGTCAAACGTACTGTTCTGCGTTAAGGTACGACCCGAGAGGCGGCAAGTGGCACTCTGTGCCATCGATGTCGTCCAGAAGGAGCAGCTGCGGCGTGGCGGCCCTAAACGGTAACCTCTATTGCATCGGAGGTAAAGAAGAGAGTGGGACGGGTTCGAGTAGGGATTTTAAAAGCCCGGATGTTTGCAGGGAACGACGGTACCATGTGCATGTCGAGCGGAGAGAGGTTCAACGCGAGGAGGAACGCCTGGGAGCCGATCACCTCCATGAACAATAGGAGGTAAGAAACAGGTTTCCAGGTTTTATGGAAAGGAGGATTCCGTGATTTTTTAGTACTGCTTCACCGTCAGCAGCTCAGAGATTTTCATTTACACATGAATGACTCGGCTAGTTAGAGCTATGAGCGCCCTTTCTCGATAAATATATAGTGGGTCGTGGTTCAATGAAATGGCAACTCTATACCTTAACGTTTCTCATGATACAACTAAATGTTACTTTCCTTAATGTACAAGTATGAGGTTTACTGATCAGTCAAACTTTCACCCACATGTAGACATATAACTTAATCATACCTGGCCAGGATTTGTAAAAACCTCCACTGCACTTATGGTGCGGGTTCATCATGGATTGAAATTTGACTCAAATCGACGCCTACAAATCATTGAATAAAAATAAGACTATTGAATTGGTACAAATGCTTGTTTAGGTCCACGCATGAAGTCGTCACTATAGACAATTTCCTTTACGCAATCGGCGGTAATGACGGCTCTTCTAGCTTGAACTCAGTGGAAGAGTACGATCCGAAAACGAATAAATGGAGGGCGGTCTCGTCCATGACAACGAGGAGGAGTTCAGTGGGAGCGGCAGTCCTGGATTGCATCAACATAGAGTACGTCTTGAGGCAGATAAAGGAGAGTTGATTGAAGGTGCCGTAATTATTTCCCTGTTAATTTTTATAGAGTAAAAACCAAGGGATAGGATTTACTGTCGGTAGCGAAATATGAGTAACCGTGGATGTTATAAATGAATTCTACTCGTCTCAAAACGGTCGTGTGCAGTTTAAAGATTTATTGAATTTCGTGTGTTGCTATTTGTATATAAAGTTTATATTACTCTCAGGAAAAAATACACATAAATAGTATTCAATACTATATAGTATTAAAATGTATCACTCCTGGCTTCACGTGAAACGTTGCAAATAAATCATCCAAAAATATTACATCTATTCATATACATTGTTTCCACTGGTGCAGACAAGTACATCGTCAAATATTTCTGGAATTTGTCATGTTCTATACAATCAGGAGTGCATGAAAAACGTTTTCGAAACGCCATTACTCGCTTCTCGATGTTGTCATTTTTTCCACAAAATCTACGCCTGATTTAATCTCTGTGATGGTATTTAATTGTAAGTTAATGTATACTGCCATTGGACCAATTGTTAATTACATAAGTTAATGGCTGATGCGCGAAGCTAAGGCGCAAGTTTAAATTATCCAAGTTTTTCGAATACTGTTTGATATGTCAAATTCTTTATACTATTCGCCGTTTGCGCAAATGTTTTGACGATTTAGCTGAAGCATTATCGTGCCTAACTGTACCTTATCGAGTAAGTAAATAAAGTATAGTCAATTCTTCGTTTTTTATTTCGACCCCTAATTGAGGTAGTAGGTAGTGTACATAGGTACTCGAGACCTCTCCACGGGTCATTCGCACATCTTTCTTGATTACGAAATTGAGCATTTATCTTATCTGAGACTCACGGCACTTACTTATTTTTAAACACCACACGGTCAAATCTCCGCCATGGTTACTTTGAGGATATTGTCGACCTTTAGCGTTCTGATTTACGTCAGCGCAGATCCGAATTTCGTGTTTATTTTGACGGACGACCAGGATGTGCTGCTCGATGGAATGGTAAGTAATCTAAAAAATAAATCATCCTATAGTTTCGAAATGTTTTAGGCTCCGCTCACCAAAACTGCCGAGCTGATAACCGCCAGGGGAAAAACCTTCCCGAACGCGGTAAGTCCGAATGCTCGTGTCTCTTCCCGGTTCAATGATACCTTCCTAGTTCGCGACGATTCCGGTGTGTTGTCCGAGCAGGAGTTCCCTCCTCACCGGAAAATACGGTCATAACACGGGAGTCACCAATAACTCGATCGAGGGGAACTGCTCGAGTCGCCGGTGGCAGCAGGATCAGGAACCTTATTCGATCTCCTCTCTGCTGAAGGAAGCCAAGAACTACGTCACGTTCTATGCAGGGAAATACCTGAACCAGGTGAAAAGGAAACGTCGATCCCTAAAGTTCCGTTACTTAGCGACAGTTGGTTTTAGTATGGGGAGAAGGAGGCAGGTGGGTTGGAGTATGTACCGAAAGGGTACGACTGGTGGGTCGGGTTACAGGGGAACTCGAAGTATTACAACTATTCGATATCTGTTAACGGGTCTGCCGTAAGCCACGAGGATAATGAAGAGGATTACTTTACCGACGTCGTGGTAAGAAATCATATCATGGAAACAAGTGAAACATTCTCCACCAAATTCATCAATTTCCTTCTGCCTTCTATTTTTTCTAGCTAATTACTTGAGTTTATTAACTGTCTTCTTATTTTCTTTGGAATAGTCTTCTTAAGAACAGTAGTTAAAGAGTTTCTTCATCACATTCTAAACTTTCCAATTTTTTCCTTTCATTCTTCCTTAATAGGTATACTAGTTAGTGTATCAGTTAATTCCGATTCCTGTGGATTTCTTATGGAAACTCTGATCTTACTGTGGAAATTTTCCAGGCCAATTACGGTATAGAATTCCTTAAGAACCGTCCAACCGACAGGCCGTTTTTCATGACGGTCGCAACCCCTGCCGCCCACGCGCCGTTTACCCCCGCGGTGAGGCATCAGGAGCGTTTCACTGGACTAAAGGCCCTCCGAACGCCTTCTTTCAACCACACCCCTACTGATGTAAGTACTAGTAACTTGTTAAAAGTTGAATTTTAGTGTTATAATTACATTAAATGTGGCGCTGACGCGTAAAGCCACAGGTTGTGGGTTCAGATTTCACTCAGAACTGTCAATTCGCGGAGCCTGAGTGCATTTTCACTTATAAAATTCTAATTAGGTTTTCTTATTCTAGAAACACTGGTTAGTAACGATGATACCTGACGCCTTACCGGAAAACGTGACCATCCTAGATGAAGTCCATCAGCATAGGCATGAGACTCTGCTAGCAGTTGACGAGATGGTGGAGAGGATAGTTCAGCTTTTGGAGGAACAGGGCGTTCTGGATAACACGTACTTAATATATACATCGGATCATGGTTTTCACATCGGTAAAGTCATAAACTGTAAAAGTATCAGTCTTCAGTTGATACCATGTTGAGGTATATGATGCTGGTAACCTAAAAGCGAAAACTTTAAATATTAATCATTCTGTATAATTCAATGCCTTCAGTGGTATTAGCCATGGGAGTAGCTGCTTCGGGTTACTTCATATACAAAACCTTAATCATATTATCCCAATTTACAAAACCAACCCAGTTTTAGAGTTTCCTTTAGGGACAATAGAATTCTTTTTAGGTCAGTTCACCCAGCCGTGGGACAAAAGGCAACCCTACGAGACCGACTTGAGGGTTCCCTTCGCGATCAGGGGTCCGAACGTGAAGCAAAACACGACGGAAAAGTATCCTGTACTGTTGATCGACATCGCTCCGACCATCCTCGATTTGGCGGGAGTGGAGGTGCCCTCGTACATGGACGGGGAGAGTCTGAAGGGAAAAATACTGAACGACACCAGAGAAGAGTTCCATAAGTTCATGCTGATCGAATACTGGGGAGAACACGACATCAATAGGATCGATGAAGATTGCCCATGGACATACGACGAAAACTTAACGGTAAACGTCTCAAGGTTCATCAAAGGGATAAGGTGAATAGTAATTTTTTGTTAGGAATGTGTCATGGATCAGTGGTGCAAATGTCAAGATTCCAAGAACAACACCTATACTTGCACTGTCGAAATCAGAGAGCCAGAATCGAAACAGTTTAAATACTGCCAGTTTGATGATGACCTAGTAATTAACTAATACATTAAAAAAAAATTAGATATTAACTTCTCGTCCGTTTTAGAAATTCGTCGAAGCATATTTAGTAACAGAAGATCCATATGAACTAACGAACGTTGCTGCACAACTGGATGAAAGTACGCTAGAAACTATGAAAGACCTCATGGCACATATGAAAAGTTGTTCTGGTAAAACTTGCAGAAGTCCAGACTACAATTATGCGCTACCGGCATACAATGAAAAAAAAGTCATAATGTTGTAATTCGCTCTCTTATTACATATTTCGAGTGTTTATCTTTATGCAAGTAAACGCAATGGAAATATCGAAAATCTATTTCTGTTAACAAAATCTATACAACTTAGTGTGGAATATTTTAAATTAGTAAACAGTGGATTTTAATTAAGTGAAGGTGTAAGATTATCGCACCAACTGACTTCAATGGTGGGCCACTTGGTTTGAAGGACAGTAAGCATTGGGTTCGACTCGCACACAGACTTAATGTCAGATTCTAATAATACTGCTGAACCAATGTGAAACTGAACCTGAAAAGACAAAACAGAATTAATACAAGACTCCGAATACTTCAGTACAACTTTATTTTTATTAATGGAATGAGTATTCCAACATTATCTTACTTGTCCGTGAATGTTGCTCTGGGGTAAGCCATTATAGTGTATAAGAGTAAACATATCAGGCGTAGAAGATTCCTCCTTAGGGAAAAACTCTTCCATGAAAGCACCTAACAGAATTATACCCAAACTTTCAGTATCCAATTTCTTCTTCATTATATTCACACTAAAACAAGGTAGAAATAAAAACACCAAAATAAATATTGAAACTTACTATTCAGGTTCACTAACTAAATCCAGCGCCTCAAGGACATCCTGCAGTTGTTCCGACTTAATGAAATTGTTCTCGTCTGGATCGAAACTTTTAAATATTCTTCTAGCTTGTTCACTCTTAGTTTCTGGACTTACTAACTTCCGTTCATCACTAAAGATAACTGTAACACGACTGATTAGTCCAGAACTGTTTACTGTGTATATTTGAATATAAAAGAATGTTTATTTATGAACTGCTTTACCTGTCAAATGGGTATCAGAAGCTACAACCCAGACGGGATGGACAGGATTTTTGTAAAATGAACCGACCGTGCAGTACCTGTGATACTCCATTATGGTTATGAATCCGATTTGGCTTTGCTTTTCTATGCCCTTTAATTCTGAAAGGATGTCAATCTCGTATTTGATGAGAGACAACTAAACTGTTCCCTACTCAAGAAAATGTTTACCTCAAATTATTTTTTTATAATACAAAAAGTTGAACAGTGAATCAAATTAAATAAGAAACTAGTTGCGGATATCTTACTTAATCCTCCAATGTCCTGGTCATGATCCCAAACGTATGTTGTAGCCCTGCCGGTGATCATAAGATTAATGAGGTTCTGACTGCCATAACCATAGATTTCATCTATTAGAGGATCTGGCGTCTCAGATTCAGTCTTTACTAGCTCTAAACCCTTAAAATTCCACCAATGAAACTAAATATCTAAAGAACGTTGATGACAATTACCTTCGAGGCTATCACAGAATAGACAAACAATAAAACACCAAACTGCGACCTCAGCGTATCAATATTTTCGAGATAGTGCTTGCTAACTTCCTCTAGGCACTGGAAACACTTTATCCTGAGCTCTTCATGGAACCTGAATGGATCAATGGTGTCAAACCTGTAGATGGGTCGCAGTTCATCACTTTTGTCTCCGTTCAACTCTGAAGCGTTCAAAGAGTTACTGAACTCACTACTTAAGTACACTATATGGTATGTCTGCCTGTTGCACTGTCCTAAGATCTCGCAAACGGCTTTCACCAGTAACTTATTCTGGTTCTCGAGAACTATCTGAAATATGATATAAGTTATAACGGTCGCATTTTATGTTTCTCATACTGTTTTAAATATAAGGAATTAGATGCATCCAAAGATGAGTTAAAAGTCATAATAATGCTTATTTTTCGTAACTTTACACCATTTAAAAATAGCAACATTGATCGATGTTTGCAGTAAAGGACAAGCGTACCTTATCTCTAAACGATAGATCACCGTACTCTAGGAGAAGGCTCTTCAAGATAAATGCCTCGACGGGTGCCAAGATAGCGCACGGCCCCCCTTCTGCCTGTTCGAGGGCACTCGGCTCGCTCTTGCTGAAGTAAAATCCTGTAACGAAACCCACGTCAGAACACTACCACGACCTCCCAGGCTCGCCTTTTACCTTGCGACCACCTCTTAAATATATCTAGTTTGATCTCATTGCCCCAAATCAAAGTCTTGATCCCCAACAACTCCTGCTCGACAGCAGACGGTAAGTATTCCGCCATAATCCAAACTTACGATCCGATCACTACTCAGCTGTAAACCATTAAGGTTGTTAGTTACCCTAGACAAAAAAGGGACTTTTCAAATTAAATAGCTGGCATTTTTCGAGAAGAAAAAAAATACATTCACAACTCACACCTTCAAAACCATGAAACGTGGAAAAGTTAATTGACACGAGACATGGGCTATGCAACCGATGAAGACGTAATGGGTGAAATAAGATAGAGGAGGCAAGCCATACCGACGGTAACAAGCGTAAGCAAGCTTACAGTGGATAAGGGGAGAATGAGAGGCAGTAAATTCAATCAATTATCCGCGACTTTTTATTAAGCCAGAGTTAATTCATAAGTGGTACCTTGTAGGTTGCCTACTGTAGCTGTTTGCTGGAAGAAAAGGAACCAACCTTTTCGTGCTTCGATCAGCAACTTCATATTCTGTGTTTTCTGCGTTCCATGTTGGTGTGTTTGTTTGTTTTTGTTGTTATGGTAGTGTTAACAAATTGAAAAAGATAACGTTTAGTGTGCTCCTCGCTGTTTACGATAGCGGGTCTAACGTTTTCCGAAAAAGATGAGCTCGACGAGAGGGTAATAATACAACCCTTCTTCTATTTACTATCTCTGGAAACAACAACAATCAAGAATCGATTTTTATCTCGTGTATCACAGGTATATCCAAAGTTGCGTTTCGGTGACCGGATCAGAGGTTTAGATACGTTTGTGTACGTCGGTATTGCCGGCGTCTTCGGTGCGAATAGAGGGCGGGTTTATTGATTTTTTATTTAAACGGCGCCCGATTTTTTGAGCGGACATTTTTGGTACCGCAGCGGTGTCATCTCTCTTTCAATGGCCGGCGGTAATGGTGGTCTAGTCTCGGTTCGTTTGAACGTACGCATGCACCTCCGATAGACGGTAATACTGGAACGTGAAAGTGTGCGAAGAGCGGGCGAGGCATGGCCGAAGGCGCGAAGAAACTGAGGAAGAGCAACTTCTCGCAGGAGGAGGTCGACGTCCTCGTGAGGACCGTCTCGAGGAACTTCGACGTCCTCTACGGAGAATATTCCAAGAGGGCGATCTACAAAGACGCCCGGCACCGCGTCTGGCTCGACGTCACGAGCAGGGTGAACGAGGTTAGCGCCGAGGAGAGGACGCTCCAGGAGGTCAAGAACAAATGGAAGAAGTGCCAACACCTCTACAGGAGCGACGAGGACTTCGGCTTCGACGAGATCGGTACGTGCCACTCGAGAAAGGGATCGGCTCATTAACTTTATGAGAGCTAATTGTCCTTATAGCGTTTGAGGACTGCTGATATCGGCCTGGGGAGAGAGTGTGAAAGAGGGGGGATGGAGTGGGGAGGGTCCATATTTTACGCGCCTCCGATTCAAATGTGTAATTTACATTGAGGGGAAAATTAAAGAATTTACAAAATCGGTGAGAAAGCCGGTCTTCTACCTTTCAAAAATAAATCCTCCCTTATAAGTTAATTCGCAAATCAGTCCGCAACATGAACTATAAACTTTGGATATACCTTTTGATAATGCGGGCCTGCAAAATGTGGAGTAAATTTTATTATGGTATTCCTCTTGTATAATGTGGACTTTATACTACAACCATGGGTGCTGTAGAGAAAGATATCAAGCTGCATAAAGTTGTTTAAAGGATTTTTCTGGCTAGGAATAAACGTCACTGTTATGGGCGATTGTGGCGCCTCCCCGCGTTTGGCAATAGCGTTTTACGAGGAGTAAAATTCGAATAGGCGAGGAGAGAGCCAGTGTAGCCTTGTCCACTTCTTTCATACACCCTGATTTAACACACCGAAAAAACGACATAATATGGAGCTTGTTATCCTTTTCTGTAGTACTCATGACCACAACAAAACTTTAACTGTTGTATAGAACATAAAGAAAATAGAAAGTGAGATGCATGACTAGAAATATAGACTTATTCAAATGCAAAATGTGGTTGTATGGAAGCCATGTTATACAGAGATTACCTATCATCTATCGTCAGATCAAATCTTTCCTTACAAATTCATTCGGAAGCTTAACATAATCGGGAGTACTTGACCAAAACCCATTACTTGAGAGAAATCCTTGCAGACCTGTACGCCTTGAAAACTCCTAAATTTCTTTGCCTATCCATATGTATATATATTATTTAAAACCAGAGGTGAAATGAAGAACCAAAAGGGACAGCCTCCGAGCAAAAAGATCGGCGTAAGGCACAATATGATCTACGACATTGAGTTTAAGCGCGCCGTCGTGATCTACGCGAACAAAGAGGGCACGAGGGCGGCGAAAAGGTGTTACGGCGTTAGCGAGTCAAATATCAGGCGTTGGAAAAAAATCCATAGCAAGTCCATTGACCTGAAGAAAGCGCCAGTGCGGTCGATACTTAAAAATCCGATAGCCAGCAGGTCTAGAACTAGGAGTAGAGCAAAAAATCGTGTTAAAATTATCGAAGGAGACTTAGGTACGATTCTAATTCTTTCACTAGAGAAATAATAGTGAGTTATAGAGCTGAATCGATGAAAGCCTGATATAAAGCAACTTCCCATGGATCCTCTCACAAACTTTCTATTTTGTAGATGCCATGCCATTGGAGCAGCGCCTCAAGGCAACGCAAGGCGATATCGAGCACGTCCTTCAGAGCCAACCGTTGTCTCCGACCAAACTTAAGGTAACACGGCAATCGAAATTACCACAGAAACCTGCGTTACCTGTGCCACCGGTAGAAGAGGAGGTGTCCTTAAAATGGGACAACCATCATTCCAATATACAGGCGATGTTCCCGAACCTCTTGTCTAAGGAGCAATACGTCGACGCCACACTCGTGGCTGAAGGACAAACTTTGAAGTGTCACAGGGTAAATATATTTTTTTCTGCAAATATTCTAATCAATTTGTAAAAGCTAAAACTTAAATATTTGTATATCGACCTGTACTTCTTGGTTGAAGTTTTGGGATATCATACCTGTTTTTCTTTATAGATCATTTTGTCATTGAGCAGTCCCTACTTCGAAGAGGTCTTGAGCAACATCGGTCCGTTCCAGCATCCAGTACTCTTCATGAAAGACGTGCCCTTCTGGGTCTTGAAGTCACTATGTGACTTCATATATACCGGTGAGGTTCAAATTCTGCAGAACAAAGTAGAGGAACTGCTAGCGGTCGCCGAAAATCTAAAAGTGAGATTCTGCTCAAGCCTTTACTCTCAATTTTTAAACTCGTTGTTTCAGATAAGGGGATTATGTAAGAGCAATCCAGAATGCGTCGATGATGACGCAAAGAATATTGGAACAGAAAGTCAATTTAAGCAAGAACCAGACTTTGATGAAAAAGGAGCTGAGAGAAGAGATGTTAAGGAAAGGAGGTCCGAGAAAATCGACCGTCCAGAAACAAAAGAAAAGAAACCAGACTTGAGGCGACAAGACAAAATCGAAAAAATTGACTCGAAGGACAAAAAATTCGAGAAAGTAGACCTGAAAGAGAAAAAGAAAAACCAAAGTTCCCTGCTAGCGTCAGAGGTACCTCTTCTAAAACCTTTGCGATCTACTTCGAAGTTACTACAACAACAGCAGCAACAAATCGAGGTACCTAAAATGAAGGTGTTGAGGTCAAGCACTGTCCAGAAAAGACTAAAACCAGATGAGAAACTTAAGAGCATTGCCAAAAAAGAGGTGTTAGATACATATGATCTACTAGAACCTCTTTATGAAGAAGTCCAGAGCGAACCAATCAGTGTACCAGCGAAACCAAAGGAAATCAAACATAGCCCAGTGAAGAGGAGTATGTCGAAAAAAATTCGTAAGAGGAAAATATCAGACACAAGGGAGGATGTAAGTGATAGAAAACATTCAAACACTCTTGTTTAAATTTATTGTCTAGTTTCTGGACACTACTGAAAAGTTTAAATGTGTATTTCATAGCCAACAAATATAACTAAATATTTATTTTTTTCAGTCTCCGCTTCCAGTATTATCAAAGAAAGGCACCCGCTCTCGTCCGAACCGAAAGATCCCCAAGTTCTACCAACCCCCCTGCGAGACGTCTCGTAAAACTAGAGCGACCGAATCGACCATCATCCATGAGCCTCATACCGATCAGGCTGACCCTCTCCTGCAGATCGAAGAGATCAAGACGGAACCTTTGGACGAAAGCGCGATCGAGATCGAAGACAATGTAGTGTGCTTCAACGAAAATGAAATTACCGGTGACGAGTTGATCAGTTTCGAAAAAAGTCCCGAGGATAAAAGTCTCGAGCCAACGTTTAAGAAGATACGAATGATGGAGTTGGAAGGTCTTGAAACGAAGGGTAGTGAGATGGTTAAGATCGTAGATGTCGCTTCAATTAGGAGCCCCAGTAATGATATCCTGGAAGAGGATCCATTGAATTTTCACCAGAACAACACTAATATTACAATTACTAATGTACAAAGTCTTATTGAGACTAAGGATGAGAATGTTGATATCGGTTTCAAAATCTGTGAGGTCAGGAGTCAGTCTGAAGAAAACGCCAAGAATGAATGTGGTGAGAAAGGGGAGCAAACAGAGTTTGAGCTTAACTGTCACAAAAGTGACTGTACCGATATCCGTAACGAAATCAAAATTGCAAATGTTTTTAGTGAAAACCAGGAAGGGGAGCAGAAGGAAACTATCCAAGTCGATAATGAGCAATGCGATTTTAAAGAGAGTAACTCGAATGAAGTAGAAACAAATGCTCCAGATGTCAGTATTGCTGTAGATCCACAACTGGCAACTGGATCACACGAATACATTAACCATGTAACATCTCAAAATCCATCTAACAATTCAAACCAGTGCGAAGAGTACAATTCCTCATCTGTAGCAGCAGAAACATCTCGGGATAACATCGATTTCAATAAATCAACCATAACACTGGATGAAACGTGTTCATTCCAGAACAGCACCTTCCCTGAAATAAACGTAACATCAGAAGAAACCGAAAAGCTCAATGAAGACATCCCAGTGGACTGTCCAGATCCGATCGAACTGGCCTACTCCATCGACCCGTCTCAGAACGATTCCCAAAATATATTCGGGAACGACATAAACTTGGAGGAGACGACGACTCCGACCGACTCGCTTGCTCAACTCGAGAATTTCCCTCTGGTCGATCTCGCCGACAACCCGGATCTGCCGGTTGTCAACGAAAAGACTGACAATCCCTGGGGAGGGTCCAATTGCATCGAGGGTTCAGATTTTATGGAGAGCGGCGAGCCGACCATGGACCCGACGCTCTCGGCCATCGAAACGGAAATGGTCGACTATAGCGCCAATGTAGTTCCCCCGGAGGGATGCAGTGGTGATGCCTTGAAGGAGAAATCGGTTCATTTCATGGAGGAGCTGGAGGGTGCCATCTCAATAAACCCAGGTAAATGGTCCTAGGAGTAAATAAAATGATCTTATGTTGATTGAAATAGATTTGAATGTTACTTAGATGTACTTTAAAAATTTTTAAAATTCTTGTCATTATTAATTTATTTTTTCCCAGGCAGTTATCAATACGGCGTGGTGCCGGAGAACTTCACGACCTGCTCGAACAGTTTGGTCGATGACAAGATGGATTTCACGGAGGACAACGTCAACTTCGACGCCGATGATTTCCAAATAGCCGAAGGCATCAGAGGGCAGCTCGTCGCTCCCTCGATAGCCAACGACAGTGAATTAGAGACGATCGTGAACGATTTGTCTAAGATCGTCGGAGAATCTCAGGACGAATAAAACTCTTGATGTGGATTTTTTTAAATGATTTTCCTTTGTTCTATTCGTAGATTACGTGGCATCTAGAAGTATCTTGTACAGAGACTATATGTGCAGTGTATGGATTACGTTAATTATTACTGTGTAATAAAAGTATTTAATCATAATAGGGAACTTAGAGGAACACTTATTCCCCTAGGAATTAGACAGTATTGAAATAACAGCAAATTGATTAATGGTAATTTTGGTCAGTATGTGGATGAAACATACGAGTGGTGTAAAACAGGTTCAGTTAACAAATACTGTAATAGAAAAACATGCTACATTAAATAATATATTTTGTTTTTAGAATTCAAGTTTTTTCACTACATTTCCAGTGCCCCACAACACTCAATACACACACGAATGGCTTCCATTATTCCATACATTGTGCTTATGCACAAAACCTCAAATTTGAATAGAAAATGGCTATCCCGTGCTCGGAAACGTAAACAAGAGTTGACGTCGACTTCGTCATTTTCAGCGGTATTTAAAGAATTTTCCTGTCGTGGAAAACTATGGTAGACCTAGGGGGAGGTCAAGATGGCCCATTAGAACATGGCTTCTCGAATTCGGTCTTTATTATACCCGCGATAGTGTTCGTCTCCCTGTCAGGTAAAGTTTACATTTGAAGACAGTTTAGTATAGTACAATATACATTTACCACTATTGCTTAGGTGTAATTTAAATGCAACAAGTCCCTGTAATCATCAGAATTTAATTATTTGAATGTGGGTTACCAGTTGCTGTTAATAATATTTTTTTAAATAAGTGTTATTACTGAGGATGTCTTTTTGAAGCATAATTTGTATTGTCTTGTAGTGTTCTTTGGTTACAAGTTGTACCAGTCGCTGGTGGAACGGGAGAAGAGACGTGAGGAGAAACGTCGCCAGAAACAGCAAAAAAAGAAGAAATGATGAGACCTGACATTCCATTCGCAATCATTCCACATACTGGCGTTATGGGGATCTAATGTATTACTTTAAAGCTAAGAAAAATTCTATTTTATGGAAAAGATCTACCTATCCTATTGTTTCCGTACAGGTTTGTTTTAGATATTTTTTCTTTTAAAAAAAATCTATATAAGTCGCTGTTATCATATATTGGCAATGTTTTATTTTGTATTGAATAAGAGGAATATATTTACATGATGAATACCATATTTTATTCTCATTCGATGAGGAATTGTACTTTTGAAAACTTTTTCGAAGACGTTATGCAACCAGTTTTCCCGCGTACACCCCTGTTTGAAATTTATGAAAAATTACTCTTAATTTGCTTTTTCTTAAATTTAAAAAAGTATTTCATAGCAACAAATGATTTTTATATCCTAATCATACATAGGACAAGTTATGCTTGTCACGACCGGTGCCAATAATTTTGTAGGTTAGATTTTTGAATAGATAACCTAGAAAAGTGTCGTTTAAGAAGACAAGTTCGAAAAATGGAATCCCAGGAGAGTAGCAGCAGAGCAGAATTAATCGCCAAACGAGATCTCCATCTACCATCGATAATAATATCCTTTTTTTACGTGCAGTTTGAATTGAAGGGAAAACTCCCAATCCTTTTTTACATTCTAATTCCTTAACTCACATTATCTACAGCTCTCTGATGAGCGAACAGCTAATCGTCAACAAGTTGGAAAAGCTACAAATTTGTATAGACTATTTGCCAACTTTTGATCTGAAGGAAGTGGAGGAGAAGTTATTTAAGTTCATCATGCCGGAGATGAAAAAATCGTTACTGAAAGTAAACAGCCATTTCCTTTACTTGTTCTATTCTACACTTGTTATTCCTCTTTATTTTTTCTAACAGTTGTTCGAAGATAACTTTGTCCTATTTAAGACTGCAGAAGAAGATTTCGTCGTCGAGATTATAAAACAAAACTTAAAGGTAGGTAAAAACCTACTTGTTATCAAGGCTTACTTAGAATATTATCTTAGATGACTTCTAAGTTCATGGAGATCGAGAAAGCGATACTGGAGTTCATCCTGCTTAATGAAGACGTCAACGTGAGACAGGTTTACAGCGTCCCAGTTAATTCAGCTGAAATGATAAAAGTGGCTTTTCAACACTGCAAGAAGAGGTTTGCTCGTGAAGAATTTGGCGCAATGCTTATGTAAAATCCTTTGTTTTTAAGTCCTGAATCATACCAGAATAGCTTGAGTGCAGAGTTGTTAGAGGTTTTCCATTCAACGAAAGAAGTGCATGCGTCATTCCTTAATATAATGGAAAATATACTGAGGATCGAAGAGTACGATAAAAATAATCTATTAGAAGGTAACGGATTTCATATTGTGTAATCAATGTATGGTTTCTTACAGTTTTAGACATCCTCTGCTCTGTTAATGCGTTTTTATGTGAAATGAATATGAAATCATTACTGCTCAATTGGAAAAGTTACACACGAATCGCGCAGAAGTATTCTGACCTCTTAAAAGGCCATTTAAATCTGAAGCGAACATTTGTATGTTTAAACGATAATATCGAAAGAAATTTTAAATTATTGAAGAATGATGTAAGTTGATAGAATTGTAAACAAACAGTTTTAATACCGACGAATTCTGTTTTCAGAACGTCGTGGATCACAATTACTTGTCGCAAACTGTAAAAGTGACCAGCTTCTTGTTGGAAGTTGCCATGAGGCTGTTCGACACCTTTTGGGATGTCCTGGATAGAAACGCCAAGGAGTTAGTGCAGTTCTTCTGTATAGTTTACCAGTGAGTCTGTTAAGTTCTCCCCCTCCCGTCATTTTCGATAACGATAACTTTCCAGATATATACCGGAACGTTTAGGGGCCCTCGGGTATACCGAGAACCATTTCAATTTATTCGTGAGCAACAAACTCGATTTGAACAAGTTGATGCAACCTCTGCTGTGCAGGTTGACAAGCTGCACCCTTGGTGAACAAGTAAAATGTAGATTTCAGTGAGTACATGATTTCTGATGAGAAATTTCAGGTGCTTCACAGTTTAAAGGACGCCCCTAATCAGTACTGCTGTGGGTCGCTGTATTTCCTCAACGGTATCCTGAAATTTGTAGTTGCATCAGAAACGGGGTGTAATTTGAAAGTCGATGAGCTCATAGAAGAGATATTTAGTCAGGTTAATTTAGGTATGCTTCAATGTCATATTGAATGTTAATATGTATTACGTTTGTAGTAATTATAGTGTTATTAATAGAGTATGTTATGAGTAATTAGGGTGATTATGGTGCCTAAATTTGTTATCACGTTGATATCGGTTTTGATGTTTTAAATATTTGTCTTTTTTGTTAATTATGCAAATATTCCTTGATTCTAGCTCATGCAGAATTGATTTACGACTGTAGTATTTATGATGAGCTTGTGTTAACTATTGCATCAGCGATATTAACTTCATCTTGCTATTCCAAGGTAGAATACATTTTATTGAAGAATCTTTTCGGAGAGAGCTCATGGAATTCTATATTAGCCATTGAAATTTGGTGCCTGTTGCTAAGGTGAGCATATGTGTTTTTAATTTCGTCCCTTTGATGTCCCCTATACTATTGACATTTGTCTTGTTTCAGTACTTCCCCGGCACAATTCCGTCTTGAAACAATACAAGGCCTAGTAGAACTATCTTTGAAGTTGAATTTCGGGAAGTACACTAAAAGAGTTGAAGAAGTTTACTTGAAGTGCCTGCTTCGGAAGTTATTCCAGACATTACCGCCAAATTTCAAAAAGTGCTTACTGGACACTTACCCCTTTAGCACGAACAAATACGTGTGGAGATTAATTGGCGTAGATCAGTTGAACAGAGAGGACAGCAACTGTTTCATCGCAGATTGTTTGAAAGAAGAGGAACATTTGGTAGATATTCAAGCTAATTTTTGATCCTTCTATGGCTTTAGGAGCTAAAATCAGATGCTTTTTCATGGAAGGTTTCAGTATAATATGTATTTTAATTAACTCCTAAAGTTGGACTAGTAATTTATATTAGTAAAAATAAATTCGGTAATTCAATTCTACACTATACAACATGCAAATTTTTGAGAGCAACTGAACCCTTGGATCTGCCATGTGAGGTTCAAAGCAATGCTTTTTCTCGTTCATTTGTCTCCTTCATTTATTTGTTTTACTATGCCGGAAGGTGTATTATCTCGAAATTATAGGAAGAAACTTGTTAGTGTTTTATCACACACTCCTTTACTATACTGCTTCCTTTTAATTTTACTATTGTACCTTTAGTGCTACTCTATACCTATTCGTGAAATACTTTAGTTTCTTGACTCCTTGTTTAACTTAGTTAAGAGTAATCAGTTGAAACTACTTCGTGTCTTAAACTCGTGTCATGTTAAAAAAGCTTGTAACAATCTCTGATGAGTCTCTAAGTGAGCTGTTTCTCATCCGATTCTCTCACAGTTACAGGTGGAGAACCTCGAGCTATTGTCTACGGTGAATTTCGACGAGGTCGACGAGGCTAACGCCAAGAGATTGGCAGAGATAGTTTCTAGTTTCTGGGAAACGGTCGATTCGTGCCCCCGGAATAACGCTTTTCGCTATTTCGCGAACGGGTTATGCAAATTGACCGGACAGATTAACCTCCACTTCAGTAATAAGCAGCTGCTTAACGTAAGTCCAGGAGGAGCTCCTTACAGGAGCGACAAGTTAGGAATTCATTCCCTAGTGGATGGATCAATGTGCCAGTCGTCCATAGGCATTAGTTACTATGGGTGATTTTATTTTAGGCGGTTTTTTCATTTTCTCAAAGGCGCTGAAATAACGTGTTTTCAGATCCTGACCCAATTACGGTCCCTCTGTACCGACGTCACCTTCAGACAGGCCGTTTGTGACTGTCTGCGTCGCTTCTCCTCCAGAATTTGTAACGATAACACACAAGATATCAAAACTTCCGCGTTGACGTCAGACATCGTTTCCACCCTTCTGAAGAGTGACAACGTCATTAGACGAAACGTCCTAGAATTTATCAGAGCATTGATGGCCGGCGGTAAACAAGACCTCGTTAATGTAATAAGGAACCACAACAAGGATATACAGAGTGACGTTAATGATTATTCCACGGGGAACTATGAGATGATCGCGAATTTCAGGTATATTTCTGTTCTGGACGCTAAAATGAAGTTGTCTTTAGTTTTTCAAAACTTCCCTCTAATCAAATTCGATGAATTTTTTTATTGAACGAGATAAATATCAGGTGTTTCCCATGAAATTTGGTTTAAATCAGGTCAATCCACACCTCATTTGCTTAGAATTGATAACAAGCAGCCTCATAATGTTCAAATCGCACCTCAAATCGCGTAGGGGTGGTTCAAAAACGTTTTAAACATTTGCGACGCTTCTCCACGAGAAATTCCACTCCCCTCCATTCTGTGGGGATAATTATTCTTATGGAAAGGGCTTAAAATTACTAAATGCTGCCCATTTCAATTCCTTCATCAAATGATATCACCCTTGTGACCATTTCGTTTGTTTCAAGATTCAGGCACGAGTGTGTCCAGTGGAAAACCTCGACTGTTAAGAAATTCAAGCTCGACGAGGTACCAGATACTCAAAAAAAGGAAATGAGGGCCAAACCTGTTTCCGCCAAGGTTGATTCGCCTTTGCAGCAGCAGCAGCAGCAGGGCGATACCGTTAGCGACGTGATTCGTAACATACGGGGCGAGGTCAAGTGTCTTATGGACGTCCTGAAAAGTGAAAAGCTGACCGCAAAGAACGCGTCCGACCTGAGGACCGTCACCAATCAGTTACTGTCTATTATGAACTAGCGTAGATTGAATTGTTCTTGAGTTTAATATATGTTCTTAATGTAAAACATGTTTACGCATCGCCCGAGGGGCATTTAAATTTAGATCAGCGGACTAGTGCGTGATAATGAGGCACATCCCAAACACACCCTTCTCGCACTAGGGCGGGAGTGGCTTAAATTTACGAATTAACGCTAAACAAAAATTCGAAGGAAAATCTGGATAATTGAGGTTAATTAATTCGGTACAAATTAAAAGCCGAACAAACAACCAAGGGCTGAAAACTGCAACAGTTGAGCACCCTCTCAGAAATCGAAGAGTGCTCAAAGGTTTTCAGGTGTTTTCCGAATTGAACTGGAGGTACAACGACGTAAATTCGAAGTATGTTAATTATGTATGTTGTGAAATAAATTAATGTGTATTATTAAGCAGCGGATAAATAAATCAGTGAAAGTTAGGTACGAGATTTGTAAACACGGTATAGGTGCTTTTAGGCTTATAAATATGTAAAATGAAAATTAAGATTTTACTAAAGCAATGAAACACGTGCCTCGAGTCACTTTATCAGTAAACATCATTTGCGAAATCAACAGAAGAAAAATCTGGAAATGTTCACATACTGAACATGTACTATGCTAATTAGATAAGTCGAAGAAAATCGAAGAAGTCGGATGTTTCGTACAATGCAGCTAAAACTCACACTATACAGCCACTTTGGTTTAAAAGCAAAACCCGTTTCTGTACACGATGACAATGTACCTGCTGTATCAAAGGCGTATCCAGCGAGGGGCAATGAGGTATGGACATGCAGTGAATCTAGAATTACTATGGACTATGGATCTTGTAGCATTATAGGTTCCTCAAAAATTCATGACATCTAGTCTTTGTCCATTGAAGTCCGATAGAGTTCCAATAAATGCCCATAGTTCGTACATCCATTGGGGGTCACACCTTGAGGAAATGGACATCCAATAGACATCCTATTGTGTTTTCTGGGTTAGAAGAAGAAAAATTACATTGAGAACTTGCCTTTTCCCTCTCTGGTACTGCTCCTGGGTACGCCCTTGTACTATAGGGACCGTAAAGTGCCGCCTACTTGTTAATCCTACTTCTCTTTTGAGAAAATCCGCGAGTTACACGATTTATGAGTCACCCATCGCCAACAGGTTCCAGCGAAAGTTAATGTCACATGAAGCCGATGGAAGGATAAAGACCGCGAGAGAGTTTATGATTGGACCTCGGCTCGTTGAACCCACTTCTCTAAAATCTTCAGATTAACGTTGTAAGATATTCCGCTAACAGGCTTTCCAGGTGGAAATATTTCTTAAGGGAAATTTGTATCTTTTTGAAAAAGTTCATGCTGTGATAGATTTTTCAAGTAGTGAGCGACTGAAAGTTGAAATTTACCAAAAAATTGAGAAATCCTTGTAACTTCGAGAGAGAGAAAAATCAAAACTCCTCCCAATTAACGATCCAGGTTTACGCTTATTTCATTTTTCTCGAAACAGTTTCGTTGTAGGAAGATAAAAGGAAAAATTCCCAAATTTTCCGCGAAGATACTCATTATTTAAAATATTTACAACAAACTACAATTTGTACAAACATGTTTGTAAACAAAACATTTTTGTGTTAATTGCTGTGACAAAAAGCGACCAATTTTCTGTTCGTTGATCTCGAAATTTGTGAGAACCAGTCAGGTGACACATACCAGCTTTATTATTTCGCGAGGTAATATCCACTAAGTGTTAATAATTTACCAAAACTATACTAAAACAGATTCAAATCGTATAAATCACAGGTTGAGAATGTTCTCCAACGTGACCGGTTGCTTGTCATGAAGGCACGTGATCGGAATGTTATTACTTCATTGGCTCTCAACGAGCGTCCTAATTGGTTTTTTTAACCCGATATGTGTACTTCGAAAATGGATGATAAATATCGATCGATCTACGATGTATTAATTATTTTATGTGTATCCTCGTATCGCGTTACACGTGTTTCAATTTTCAACTAATGACTCATTAAAATTTGAAGAATAGGTGCCTACTTGTTTTTAATATATATTTGCGTTTACCCAATATTTATAACAGTTTAACAATACCGAAAAGAAAGTAAACAATGCGGGTAAATAGTTAGGACCCACTTCAAATACGGCGTTATCAAAAATTGTGTAACTACCTGGTCGTAAATGTGTTAAGAAGTAGGTTTTTTCGAAACCTGCAGGTCAATAATTACCCAAAGTGGCCCAGAAAAAAATACACCCAGTACATTCCTGGAAAAGTACTGCTACTTCTATTGCGATTGCACGCACGCATGCCCAGTGAAGATTTTATTTCTCATTTCTTCTGCCCACTACATAAATACGTACAGGGTGTCCTGAAAGGAAGAGGAAACGTGGATTCGAGATGAAAAGTTGTGCAAATATCAATCATACAATGGATACTTTTATTCGAGTCGTTTTCGGAAGGCGAAGTTGCCGATAAATTATGGAACAGGGTCGAAAATATCTCTTGCCCCTTTTAACCAGTAGCCCAAACGGTTTCTCGAATTTGTTTTCTCTGTTTAAGCAGCCTGTCAGAATGGAGTTGTAGTAGGAAATAGAGGGCGTTCACAGAAAGTAGTTACAGAGGCGGATTAAGGGTTTTGAAAAGAATTTTTAATGAATCGAATAAATCCTGATAAACAGGGAGAGGTTGCAGAAAGCTACTGGAAAATTTCCTGAAACGCCCCATCGGCATATCCTTCTTTACAAACAATACCACCGTATTTAATAAAGAATCCATACACATTTCCAGTTGATAGAGGTAAATTTATTTGAATTTTCAAGGTTTTAAACTTCGGTTACATGAAAACCTCGACGGTTAAATCTCGTTTCGAAAATTTTGTTGGTTACATTTGGTACAAAGAGTAGTTTTCTAGCGCATTCATGCAAACTGTTTCAAAACCAGTTTATGCTTTACACAACAAATTAATGCATTTACGTATGTGAAATTCCTGTATATTTTTCAATACTTGTTACGTTTTTGAAATTACCTAAACCGAATGTTTCACGTGGTTCTGTTTGCTTCAACCTTGAGTGACGTTATGAAATGCATATTTTATGTAGGTGACCGGAAGATGTCTGACGTTTCAAATTACTTTTGAATTCACAACGACATCCTATTAAAGGAAAAATGGATCAGTTTTGAAATAACTTCAGCAAAGTGTAACATTTTAACGCCGCCATTTTAAACTCCTGATTAATGACCGTCTTGTAATTATTGTTTCGCCATCGTCGTTGTATGTGCACGCGTTTAATATTAATATCACGGATGTCTTTTATGCTTGTACCACCCACGTACCTATTCCAAATGCCACAGTAGAAAATAAATCACCATTAGGGACGTATTTATTGTTCCAACTATTAACGAAAAGAAACACTACATATGTAGTAGGTACTATGTTGAGATTTTTATTGTAAGCACAAGAAGACAAACGAGGTTTCTTCTCTTTTCTCCAGCCAACGTGGTACACCAGATTTTCACTACTAATTCTATCTGACGAGAGGTATTGCGGTAGGATTTACAGTTAATTACAACAGTTGCGTACTTGCACCACAATAACTCATCTGTCCAGCAACCAGTTAATTAGCTAATTTCTTTTGTATACACAAAATTTACCGATATCGAAAATCTAACGATCGCAACCACGATCGTCTCAACTTCTTACCTTTTCTTCTCGATTGGAAATTAATCGATATCGACCTATCGGCGACCATTGTTTTCAACGAGCGAAATGAGCTAACGGAAACCTCGCAAACTGGATATAACTTATTTGGGTCGTCCACCTCTCGAGCGACTATCGTGGCGAAGGGGAACTCCAAAAGTTATCACACGAAGCAAACCGCGACCGCCGATGTTACAGCAGTAAATTCTAGGAAAGTATGGATCAGTGAGTCAATCAGTTAATGCTTGAGACTGGAAGCAGATATTTTGGGAAATTTGACTACGGGATAATTCGGTTCTGACTGGCAAAACTCGAAAGAATGCCGTCTCCTCGTTAAAGAAATGAAACGTGGATGTTGATAGCTGCGTTTCCATACTTGTCGAAATTATTTGCTTAGCACATTTAAAAAGTGGCTTGTTTCCCTATATCAAATCGCAGTAATTATTTGCGCTACTACAGATCCTCGTATAATTGCGCCAGTCGGTCAGATGGAGCGTAGGAATTAAGCATCTGCATGGAGTGTTATAACATTGTGTTTTGCGCTTAAGTGGCTTAAGAGAGCTTAGTCGAGTCGTTTTTCATTAAATTTCAAGAAGAATCTTGAATTGTTTCCTAATGTTCCGACAGATCTAAAAATGACCATTCTTTCTTTAAAAATTCTGTAATGTTTCTGAACATCTTCCTATATGATCCACAAGGGCAATTCTTTATCCAGAAGTTTCTGAATAGGCATTTTTCATTCTGAAATTATCTGAAATTGTCCTGAAGTAATCTAAACCTCCATAAATGACCCAAAAGGACAATTTTTCGGTATTTCAAAAAACTGCCATTTTATACCCTAAAATTGTCAAATGGTTGGGCTTCCAAGCAAAAAAGCAACTTTCCACAAAAATGGTTAGAATTGGTTCTGAACAATCTAGGAGCAAATAATCTTGAAAAATACGTTGCCTCCTATATTATACAAAAAGGAAAATTTTCTATTCTGAAATGATCCTGAAGGACCTCCTGTTTGCCTAAAAAATATAAAGACCATCATTTTTCACCCTGAAATTGTTTTGTATAGTATGAAACTGTTTTGTTTTCCACAAACTTTTAAATATTATTGTTTTTTCGTATAAAATTTATGAAACAAAAAATCATATCTCTGCATGTATTAAATTTTAAGCACTAGGGTTTGAAACAATTCTTAATGTAATGCTTATTACAAGGAAAACGGAGTGAAAATCAATACCCCATGAAGCGAAAACTGAAATTAATACAAATGTCCCTAAGAATATGTAGGTAAATAAGTACCATAAAAGAATTTACCTGCTTTAACAGTTATTACCATAATGATAATTTAAAAGAAAACATAGCGATGAACATTTTTCTTTCAATTTTGATATTACTTATGAAGCGACACTCCCAGCATCCTACCCCAATGCCTCCCCGTCGAGACATCCCTTAATTGCCCTTATCGATTTTCGCTCCCATTCATTGTTTTACCGTGATGGCGGGTCGGGAATGAGAAAAAAAATAAGCCGGAAGGTATATTTAGAACAATTTATTTTTATATCTGAATGATGATTTGGCATCGATTGGCTGTCGATATACATACAAACACTTTTGAGTTACTTACACAGTCAAAGCTAAGGAAACATAAGGAAACAGCTCACCTTGAAGGTTATCTAACTGTTCCTATTGTAATGTACTTAGTAAAAAATATAACTATCGATGTACTATATGAATGTAAATTGCATATGCGCGTTCGTGTATTATTTTCGTAATGGTAACTGCACATTAATTAAATTTTGAAGCATACATAAATAATATCCATTAACATACTTACTAAATACCTACGGTGCACAATAGTAACTGTTTAACGTAAGATATGTATCACTTACAAGGTTTAGATATGATAATGCGTGGAACAATTTCGTAATTATTACACCCTTAACGGTCACAAGAAAAGAGTTCCACACACCTAAAAATAAATAATATTTAATCGCTATATACGAGAAAGAAAAACGGTTACGCGACCAAAAAATCAAAATTGTACAATACATTACACGGGTATTAACCGCGTCATTTTCATTTGATTCGAACAGTGACGTCGCTAGTAAGCCCAAGGGGGTCCTGTAAAAAACTGGTTCCGCCACTGTCATGTTCAGTTAATTAATTACACAGATATGTTACATGTAGTTAAGTGAAAAGACCAGATTTAAGGGGATTACAGTTACATTACATTTGAAAAGAAATACAAGTTTGTAATTAGCGGTAAAAAATTCACTGTTAAGGATGAGAAATTTTGTGTTCCTGCTTTCCCAACGATACGAACAATTAAAAGAGTGCAAAACTGATTACACTCACATTACGAGAGTTTCAATTAATATTTTCTTTGTTTGTGTATGTTTAATTTAAATACAGTAGTTACACGTGATTATTACAGTGATTATCTATCCTTTAATATTACATATTGGATGTGTTGGATCGCATTGAAGTTAAAAAATACAACTTTCGAGTATTTAATAACTTTGGATCAAAAATTACGATACGTGTATTAATTTACGGGTATGTTGAAAGTTTAGTGTGCAAGGCACAATTTTTGTTCAAAAGTTGCGCAGGTATGCTATTATACTCTTTCCAGATTTAATGTATGAAGCCGTAAATAATTCTACAACCACGTAAACCCATGCTGTGCCTGATCGAGTGTTCGTACCTGCCCACCATGCGATCCCACTCTCGTATTATGAGAGAATTTCTTTTAATCGATGACGATCCTTTGTATATTTTTGATTTACGTTGGTACTGCGCCTCATGAAGGCGGAAGGTACAATAACGATTTCATTATACAAGGCACGTTTCTCCCTAATTCGTTGAAAATTTCGAAAAATACAATTTTCCAGCGTGCAAAAGCACCCCCTACTTAAACTACAGACCCCCCTAAGAATCCCTCCCCATTGTCCTCTAACGCTGCTCCCTTCAGAAAACAGGAAAAACCCACTTACACCCTCGAGCACAGGACCATGGAGGCGAAGACCACGAGCCCAACGTCGACTGCGGGTCGTCCAGAGGCGGACTTCTTCGTGGGGGCCGTGCTGGTCTCCTGGGGGCTCGTCATCGTCGTCTGGGGGACGGCGTCGGTGCTCTTCGGGGGCGGCGCCGTCGAGCTGGGGCCCGCGGGGGCCGCCGCCGCCTCGACGGTCTGCGCCTGGGGCGGCGGGGCCGGCGTCGTCGTCGCCGGCGGCTCCTGGGGGGCAGCCAGGTAGACGCAACACGCGATCACCAACAGCGAGGAGATTATCCACTTGGACATGCTGACTGACGGAGGAAACGGGGCTGGAAATACGTTCCTTCTTCTCTTCCTTCGGTGGTATGTACGACGTTCGAAGTTCGCGGACGGACTGAAACCGTGTGAGAGACACCTGGTGGTGGTGAGACGTGTACTGCCACTCGGTATGGCAGATATAAGCGGGCAGACCGGAATGCTGTGCGCCCGCGGAACAATGAAGGATTGTATTATGCTACTGCCGCTGCTGCTGTTGCTGTGTGAGTCACTCGGGTCGGCCGATTTCTCAACGGAAAATTTAACAGAAGAGCGGTTGAAATTCCCCCCGGAAGGGTGACGCGGTCGCCGGTGGGAGGACAGCGGCGCGACGGACGGGAATCGGGGGGTTCACGCCGTTTTGGCATTCCCCTGCTTCTCGATCACCTGGAGGACCTGGGACGTTTCACGCTGACAGTTTCAGACCCTCAAAATTCCCTTCTGAGGGGGTGAAATTTATTTTTGTACCCTAAGGTAGTCCTTGACTAGAGGCTCGAGGCCCTAAGATCCTTGTGATTTGCACACATGGCACGCCGGTGTCATGTCATCGCTCATTAAGAAAAATGTGAGACCAGTGGCGTATCTACCGGCGTGCCATATACGCAAATCACAGGTCTCGAGCTTCTACTCAAGAGGAACCTCAGATTTAAAGGGACAAAAATTGACTTCACCCACTCAGAAAAAATAATTCTTTGAGACCTCGCGGTAACACATATAAATCACGATATTTCAAAGGTTCACGAAGTTCAAAATTTAGCACCGTTTTTCCCATCTAAAAATGTAATAAACATCCCCCTTTAACTATGTACCCACTGCAGGTAGTTGTTTACACCCTTATTCAACCTCATAAATATTACTGTCCAACTTTAAGGCCCTAAAAATTTTTGGTGAAAGACGTTGAGAAATTTTAAATTAATTTTAAACTTCACCTTTCAATTTCCCTCGTATTCACCCATGTAACTAATGTAATGTGACCCTCGAAAACACTTCTTGAACGGAAATTAGGTGTTCATGGTTAACAATAATTTGCGTGGAAGGAAATGAACTCGAGATTCCTAATTATTTTTAAACAGTAGACTTGTTGAAATTTTCCAGTGACTGGATTAAATCACCAAAACTTGCCAAAAATTTTTTTCAATACCAGCATTGACATTTTATAGGACTTGGCTGTGATCCATTCGACTAAACGAAATTATTATCGAAAGGTAGGTGAATTTCCTGTGTGCAATGAGATAATTAAGAACTTGGTGAAAAGTTTGTCAAAATAATTTGCCGCATGGCTATGCAAAATGGTGAATTCGCATAATTAAACTTCGGCAAATCAGAGGATACGAATTCTTTAATGTTAACAAAATTTAGCACCACGTTTTTGCTTGTAACTTCTTACAGTGACAGTAAAGTTGTACTGGTGATTTGTTGAGAACTATTAGGAAGCTACTCAGAACTCATGAACTATTCGAGAACTTGCCAAAACAGTGATCAATTTTTCCAAAATTCAGGGGATAACTTCACAAGAATCGGTCACTCCCTGTTTATTTATAACCACGTATGTATGTTTATTCAAACTGCGTGCACGTTCTCGTTTTTGTTTATCAGCAAAGTGTATTTTTATTTTCAAATGAAACCACATCCATTTAGATAAGAAAAAAGTACTTTAAATTTTTAGAATAATTTCACTTTGTACTAACTCTAATGTTCTTTCGGTGTATTGCTTATTTGCGGAATAATCGAACGTTATTTATCAACATTACAAAATGTTACACGAACGTATCTGGAAACCTGGTATTTTCGCGTGTATTACAGTCATATACGTATTAAATATGTGACGGTCAAATGGGAATTTGTGTTTAGCTAAATTCGTTCACGTGAACTTTTAATTAAGGTAATATGCTTATAAAAGAAAATTCGGCGATACGTGCGTTTCGCTTGTAAAGAATTGCAATGAGATCGCCCATTTGCGCCGCCTATGCCTCCCTCTCGATGATTCCATACGACCAGACGAGCGGCCCCAGGAGGGTTGCGGATGTAGAGCATGCCAGAAGTATCAGGATAATTGTTTTTTGGAATTTAACATGTAGCTGAAATTTACTTCCAGAAATCCTTCAGAAACCAATGAATAGTAATCAAAAAACATTTGATAAGAATGACTGATAACATAAATAAACAATTATTCACAATTGTAAGGCAAATTTAGATCGGTAAAGTAATTTTATGGCTTAAACTGGAAGTAGGTAGTGCGCAGTAATGTTGGTTGCCTATGTGTAGATCGAGATGAATTTTTTTGAATCTGTGGATTAAAATTCACAGGGACGGACGGGAATGGAAAAGAATGTTTGTTATTTAACAATTGTTACAGTTTACAATTGTTATAATAATTTGTGACAATAATGTAATTTTTTCATATTGTAGCGAATGCCCCGTATAGGTCGTTGTTATGGGAAAACAAGAGTTGTTTATGAAATTGTGAAATGTAAATACTGACGTCAGTGTAGTACAAAATCTCTGTGTGTAAAGACGGTTGTAATTTAAGAAGAGTAAAGCCTATTGTGAATGAAAAACCACTACAAATTTGGGGGCCTGTCCGGGATTTGGTGAACCGAAGTAGCGGAAAAATTTTGGTGGACCTGGGATGGCGTACAGAAGTGATGGCGATGGCACGCGGCGGAGAGGCGAGGAGTGCAGTCTGTGCGGCGTTATGGAGTTGTTGAGCGGCTGGCGCGACTCGAGATTCCACAGGACTTACAGCTGAGTTACATTTAGGATAACACTCAAATGGATTGACTGCGTGCGGCTGGCGTGCGTGGCCCGTTTGAGTGCTACACTCACATTCGTGACTCATATTGGGAGACGGGCGCTGTTCATCTTTAGTACAAGAATTGGTGATGGTTGACCACTGGGTTGTGCGTCTGGAACCATGAAGCAGTTGCTGGGGATTTCAGTAACTGCAGGAGCAGCGAAGGATTTCAAGAGACAGGTCCCTCTTCTACCTGGAGCATTGGATGGGATTGGTCATCCCTGGTGTCTCTGATGGTCAGAAGTAGGATTGGCCTGCTTGGAGGATTTCAAGAGACAGGTCCCTCTTCTACCTGGAGCATTGGATGGGATTGGTCATCCCTGGTGTCTTTCATGGTCAGAAAGAGGATTGGCCTGCTTGATTTCGATTTGCTGCTGACGAATTTTTGTACAGGATTTGCAGTCCAACCCGCTCAATGGAGTTAATCAAATGGATTTGGCAAGGATCAGGCGGAATCTCTGAAGAAGGGGAGAAGCCGTAGCAGTAGCAGCAGTAACAGCAGTAGCAGTAGCCGTAGCTGTAGCAGTAGCAGTAACCGTAACCGTAGCATTAGCAGTAGCAGTAGCCGTAGCAGTGGCAAAAGCCATAGCTGTAGCAGTAGCAGCAGTAGCAGTAGTAGTAGCCGTAACCATAGCAGTAGCAGCAGTAGCAGTAGCCGTAACAGTAGCGGTAGCCGTAGCCGTAGCAGGAGCAGTAGCAGTTGCAGTAGCAGTAGCTGTAGCAGTAGCCGTAGCAGTAGCAGTAGTAGTTGCAGTAGCAGTAGCTGTAGCAGTAGCCGTAGCAGTAGCAGCAGTAGCAGTAGCCGTAACCGTAGCAGTAGCCGTAGCCGTAGCAGGAACAGTAGCAGTTGCAGTAGCAGTAGCTGTAGCAGTACCCGTAGCAGTAGCAGTTCGCTGATATGGACTGCTGTGGAAGTAGATCGTCCGAGGGTCGAGGGCGACCCTGAAGACGGGGAGGGATAGTGTAGCGAATGCCCCGTATAGGTCGTTGTTATGGGAAAACAAGAGTTGTTTATGAAATTGTGAAATGTAAATACTGACGTCAGTGTAGTACAAAATCTCTGTGTGTAAAGATTGTTGTAATTTCGGAAGAACTAAATCTGTTTGTATAAGAAACCGCTACAATATTATTGCACTTATTGTCCTTAAATACGTTACAAATATGTTGTTGAGTAGATTTAGAAACAACCTACGTCCTATCATAGATTTGCCAATAGGTAATTAAATAAAAATAAATTTTCAGGAAAACAGGAAAAAGATGGTATCTACGTATTTCCAAAATTTCAATTGTTGAACTCGTTTTTGGAAAATCCTTGTTCTACTCGATTTTGTTGTGAGAGCGTGCAAGAGGGATTTCCCTCTTAACGAAAAACAGTGATAAAAGAGTGGTAACAGGACGGTTCGATGGCCGTGAAGAGTGGAAGCGTGTAGAGTACCTCTTCGAATGCTGTTGGTGGTGTCGATGTTGTTTGTTGTCGGAGTGTGCATGTGTGTGTACCGAAGTGAGATTTATTCTTCGTCCCACAAGTCTAGAAGTCAGTACCGCAGCGGCGACCGTCGAACGTACAGCCGAAGGAATACAATCAGGGGTACTCTGCTGAGCAATTTTAAATTTTGAATTGTAAGGGCGAAGCGACTCAGGTAAATGAGAATTTCTATTCCGGGGGTGTTTCGTGTCGTTGTTTCTTCAAATTTTTTCACCTGCAGGGAATTCTAGGTTTCAAATTTAATAACGTAGCAGTAAGGCTGCACTGAAGATAATTTTCTGTTTGGAAGAAATAGCGACGAGTAACTGATGAAGATATTGCTTCAAAATCGAAAAAAGTTGTGTGAAAAGACTCGTATCATTCATTTTTGCTACAATAGAATACAAAATTTCACGATGGAATGAACAGCGTCCATGAATAAATTTTCGAATTTTTAGAGACGGGGCCCAAATTTTTTTCCACTTTGGCTCGATATGGCATGGGTTTTGAAATTTTCTCTTTCCATCATAACTTTACAAGAAAGGCGAATTGCTATCAAACAATTCGATTGGCTCTTCAAAGAAAATTCTCAAGCCGCCATGGTCATTAACTCGCTTTTGGTTTTATTTGAGCAACCATTCAAATTGAGCGTGTACTCCTGAAGAATTTGAGTTTATTTATAGTAGTAAAGGTGTGAATTTAAAAAATTCCAATAACCACTCGATATTTTATTCTATTCGTATTTACCAACGATGCCCTTCCCGTCAAAGTGAAAGGTTATCCTTCCTTTCAAGTAAAACACGAACACACCCTTATTTATTAAACGACAACAAGAGCGAAATGCGTAGAAGTAATTACTAGCGATGGTAATTCCAAACGAAATTTGTCCTAAAACTGTTTTTACAGACACCATTAGAGGCTCATTTCCACTAGAAATATTATTTTAAAAGATTAACATTGTGACAACTAAATCTTAACCGGGTCACATATTGTATGCTCGTCGTATTGCGTCACCGATTACGCCTGGCACGGTAATTGTTATTATTATTAATAATTAGTTATCACGGACTAATTGCCTCGTGAACAATTAAATCTCACTAAGAATTACGAAAAATTTAGCGCATTGTTTTGATATTTCGACGTCAAGGTGGCGTTATTCAAATAACGGAGACAATTCAAGTTCATCTGGGGACGTGAAGAAATTTCTATTATTAAACGCTCACTACTGACTAGGTTTAGTGCACTGTAATTGCAAAAGAAATAAATAAATTATGTTTAGCAATTTTTGTAATACGGTCCTTTGCTCGCTTCTTCTTTCGAGGCTTAAATAAAAGCCACCTGCCGGTAAGAGCCTCCACATGGCGTTTGGGTTACACCAGCCCATCCCTTCGCAGGTGTAAAATTATGATATAAAGTTGATTTAATCCAATAACATGCAAATATGTTTTGGTGTTGTTTTCCCCTATATTTTCATACCTACCAACATATCTTTCGAAAAAATCAAATGTTTCTGTAGTTTTACCTCCGATTTAAACATATAATAGAAGTTTATTCCTCAACATTAACATTTACTTGGGTATTGCTGGATTAAAGCAATTTTGTATCATATTTTTACCTGCCTCTACCGCCGAAGGGATGGGATGGTGTAACCCAAATGCCACGGGAGGCCTCTTATCGGCGATAATAGAAGTTTATTCCTCAACATTAACATTTACTTGGGTATTGCTGGATTAAAGCAATTTTGTATCATATTTTTACCTGCCTCTACCGCCGAAGGGATGGGATGGTGTAACCCAAATGCCACGGGAGGCCTCTTATCGGCTCGGTGCGTTTCGAGCCTGAGCAATATTACCAATAAGGGACAAAACACCCTTAACGTTCCATGAATGTAAACCTCCCTTAACAGCCAAACCCTTAGGGTCCCACACTGTAAAAACCATTTATCGAATGATCGAGTATATACCTGAACCTGAATTTTTTTTTAATTTTTCAGATACCAACGATGAACTGTAAACCGTGCCTCGCCTCGAAAAAGTCCCTCCTGAAAGGCGTCATGGCGGTGATGTTTTTCCACAAGGACTAGATGGAGCTTAACTCAGTAGACAGAAGGACATGGTGTGCGCCCATGGGCGGTACATTTTTGCCGCTTGTATTCTAATCGGGACGGCGGCCAATTTGGAGGTGAGATCCCCTCGTACGTACTCCTACACAAAAGTCACTACGGGACGCACCCCCCTTTATTTTTCCACTCCAGCCTTTCATCGCGGCGAAGGGCTCGTTAGTGGGAATCGATAACGGGATTCGAAATGTTGAAACGGGGAATCGTGCCGTTTGAAATTCGAAAAGCGCGATTAGAATTTTAAGTTCAAAGCTGAATTTATTTCAAGTAGATGTTTTTGAAAATTGCCCCCGGCTTGGAAAACAAAAGATATCCTCATGTACTACATGGAAAACATACAGGCCTTTTCTCTTTTTCTCATGGGCTCATTTTGGCGCCTGCGTGCCCGCCAGGAGCGGGTCTGGAGACTATCAGTAGCACCCACAAGAATCGTGTTCCTCAAGCCACGAGTATTATTATTATTAGGGTGCTTCGGGATAGTACGCGTGTGTTTACTTTTGTGTTTTTTTCACCATGTGACCATTCAGCATCCGACGGATATACCGCGTGTTTTTGACCCGTCCTCCGATCCGCCTCGTGAACACAAATAATGGATCATCTGCGGCGGATCAGAGGGAACTATGTGCCAAAATCGTTAATTACCAAGGACGACGCCCATTGTCGACACCTCAACACTCGATCCGTGCGACATCTGCGGATCGTTCCGAAATCGATAGTCGATAGTTCGATCGACCTGGCGGATCGTCCTGGTGATCTTGGTAGTACTTTTTTCACGACTACGTGTCAAGGTTATCGATAATGGAAACTGTTACGTGGATCGTCCATTGTATTACCGTGAAATTAAGGGATTTCCTTGCTGATGATTAGGACTGAATTTGAAAAAGTTTTAAGCAATTCAATAGGAGTTGTACAAGTGTTGACATTTAATACTGTTACTGCGAATAGACTTAATCCTCTTTTCCACTCCATTGGGAAATCATTCGACTATCAGCCCAAACCTGTTTTAGAATTTATTATCAGTTTAAACGTTAGGATTTATGAAAGTGGTACATTTCTGCCTTGTAAATCATTCCAAATATTTTCCCCTTTTTATTCTTGTACGTACTTTCAAGTGTTTTCCACTTTTTTTATTTAATTTACATATAAAATTGTACTCGAATCGAAAGTGCAAAATGTGCAACTATTTGAAATTGTTGAAAAAATGCACACGCTTCATGCTTGGAATATTAACATTTACTTTTACGTAATTAGTGCAAATATGAAAATTACACGTGATATAACGTTACTGTAAGATTGGACTTTAATGTTTACATAACGACCCGAAAACTTGTACAACTTAATTGCTTTCCACTCGCGGTAATCTTAACACAAAAGAACCACATTCATGGTAATTGAATCCTCACGCAGTAACAAATAAAGTTGGTACAGGCCGAAAGTATTATCGTATTGAATAAGCAACAGTGAAGCCCATGTATGGTTAGTGACAAGAAAGAACAAATTAGTTTATGACTTATTTACCAATAACGTTTAAGGCGCATTACAAAATAGCCGTCGAGAGGACGAGCCAAAGCGTCCCAGTTAAGTCGTGAATGGTGGCGTAATACCCGTCAACCGTTTAAATGGCTTGATTTTTTTTTAAAATTTTAGTCACTGAATTTATTTAGTTAATTATTGTCACTGGGGTAAATATAAGCGTATCTCAGCAATAAATTGACGTGCAGCTTGCTACAAACTCTCGGTTTTTTTGTTATGAAAAAGGATATCTTGTAAAAGATTTAAAATCAAAAAAAGTCGTTATTTACGATAATTATTTATAAACAAAGCCGTTTTTTTTTTGAGTTTTTGTGCAATAACTAATTCACATTTAAATACCCATTTAATATTTTGTACAATCAACACCCAAGTAATTAAGTGGATAATTTTGAACTTTCAATAGTTATGCAAGAATCTGCCAGGTCTATCGCTCATACAGGGTGTCTTAAAACTTTCATATTCAATGCGATGCAACGTTGCCCTCCCTACCTTCTACCATACTTCAACATTGCAGAAATTTCCCATCGATTGGGCTGAAATATCTTTTTTGTTAAAAAAAAATAATTAAAAATAAAAGTAAATCCTGGTACGGCTTTCCTAAACCGCTGCCGAGTTTCCTTCCGCTTTAACGTGAAACGGAAGCGGAATAAAATATTCACTAAATAAACCATAACGGATCCTCAGACCGCATCAAGTAGTGTGTCTGTCAGATTTACCTGCGGACTATACAAAAATTATCATCTGAAACTAATCCGACTTTGTCGTACGGTAAAAAGTCTTTAGAGAAGTCAGGAAGGCGTTTGACAAGTCGGCGGCTGTCATTATCGTGGCTATTCTTTGGTGTACGACCGTTAAAGAAATTTCGAACGATTACGTCGACATGCGAGATTCACATCAGGGAATTTCGGCGAGGTTCTTCTCGTAATGAAATGATCTGATTAATTCGGCGAGAGCGCGAAACTAAATGACAAACCGAGCGAAACCTTACGGGAAATGTTAGAAGGTAGGGCTTATTCCGTGGTGCTTCCGAGTCAAATTCAAAACCCTTCAATTGCATTTGGAGAAACTCCAAGTAATCTCGGAAATTAATTATCTTCAAGACGGCGTCAAATCGAGAATTGCGAAATAAGTTGTATTAAAGTATTAAACAACGCATGAAGGTTGAAACGCTCTTAAACAATCAAATCTTACAATTTTCCGTTTGAAACGATAGGATTACGTCTGATGGCCCAACTTTTTTCACCATTGAAACCATTACGTCGTCACTAATCGTACTATACAATACGTTTTCCCAATTAATAATCCCGAAAAGGAAGTTCGGTCACGGTGGTTTAAAAATCTTCATGCGTTTCTTTATCTAACGAGTAGTCATCGCCAAAGGAAAATGATAGGAAATATCTATTTAAAACGGCATTTTTTGTTGGTTGAAATCACGCTCCTTTCTTGGCTCTTATTTGTGCGGTAATTATAAATGTGTGCGTTACTTTAGATACGTCCATTTGACGAAGAAACACGTAGGAAATGCGACGGAACTCGAAGAATAGGGCGAAGCGAAGACGAAAATCTTTTCGGACAACGTCGTGCGATTGGGTATAAATGAGAATTTATTTTAATAGGATAAATTATGATTCTGTTATAAGGCTAGACGAACGTTCCTTCCCAGTATTTTCGGGCTTAGAACTGACCGTTTAAAAGGAATTGGCGTGGTTAAAATTTTGCCTAATGGCGATTCATTAGCACTATAATTAAATCGCTGTATAATTGCATTCACATATTTTCCTCCTCCTACGTTCAGTGATGTCCCACAAATTATTTCACAAGCGCCTTTCCTCGTCACCTTATTTACGACATTTCCCTCTGTATTTCTCTCGCTTATGTACCTCTCTTTTGAATTCCTTTCGTCAACCGACTTTCATCAGGATGTCCTCGGTCTCGAGGACATCCATATAGTGCAAGTTTGCGGCCATTTTTGCTCTCCAAGTGGAAAGAAAGAAGTCCATTCGAGCGTCGTCGGCGATTCGCGCCTATTTTAGAACCACGTCTCCGCTAGATCACTAGGTTATCGATTGTACGTGTCGACCTTTGATGGAATCTAATTGGGTTTCTGCTAGTGTCTCGATTTGATGGATTAGAACCGTTTCTAACAAGTGGTATTTGGACAAAGGAGAGGTTAAATGGTTTCCGGCTTGGGGCGACGACGAGGCAGGACGTAGGTCGTAACTAAGTTTTCCTTGTGGGACAAGTCCATTTGTCAGCCAGATTTTACCTAACTTAAATTGATTTTTTTTTAAATTTTAAAAGGGGGGTTAAATTTACACTGTCAGTTTCTTGCTTGATGAAATAATATTTAATAAATTGTAATTACGGCTCCTGGATTTTCGAGCGCCACGAGCTTCGACTGCCCCAGAGACGGCCCTGCCCTGTACTTTATTTTATATACACCGAGTGCCTGGACTATTATTATCCACAATATAATCATCATCACATCAAGAAGATTTCTCAAAGAAAAATTAGAAAGCAACGGCAAGGAGGAAATATTTTCATCAAGAAGCAAAGCTCTTTAATTACGTTATACAATTACACTAATAGAAATATCACAACACAACTAACTTGGTGGTAATTACAATGTTTCTACACCTTTTCATATTTGCTTCATGAGAAATGCTGCGCTTATGGTTTATTGATACTGAAGGGATTAGATGAATCAGATTTACCTTCACTCGATATCAGCCTTCAAATAACTTTATTCTTTGATTGGCTGCTCCATCGTAATATCATAAAATGACAAGTAATTGGGCTGATATTTACAAAGTTTAATTCCACGGCAATTATGGAAGATGCCCCTTCGGCTAGATTTCTTTTTATGTCCAATAATATTTGTTTTTCCGTTAATTTCAGTTCAATAAAGGCGATTTGAGATCCCTGCTGACCCTCACCGAGAGGCTGTCGATACTTGGCGAAGAAAATGCAAGTAAGTAAAGGACGTTTTCCTTGTTGTCATCGAACGTTACTTCTCCCCTAATAAATAAATAAGTCGTCATGATGTCCGCTATCGATTCGTTATTACGTCAAGGTCATTATCAATATCGATAAAGAATTGAACAGATGAATAATTCATGTATCCTTTACAGAGGGATGTTCGATACGTTTATTAAATTTAAAGCAACACATTTAGAGTCTCGTAGTAATTGTTAAAGTTTTTCTTATCGACGATTTTGATCCTCCCTAAATCGAAGGGGTTGCTAAAATAGATCGCACGGTCCCCCTACCTATTATATAGATCGTGGGAAACTTAGACCTGTGCTATTGTACAATTGGAATTTTCTTTTTGTTACGCCTAGGTCAGGGGCCGCTTACAAATGTGTTAATGACGTTTCTTTTGTTGGGGGTGGAAATGTTCTCACCCCCTCGCATCGTAGAAAAGTGAAATTGTATTAATAATAGGAAAAATGGTGCATAATTTTTCGAAATTATTTAGTAAAAAATTGCCCCCAGGAGATATTTCTAAACGATCCAATGAACGTAATGCAATGACATGCGGTCGATGAAAACGCGGGAAAGACCGTAACATTATACCTTTACGCTTCCAATTACGGTGATTATTTAATTGCAAGAGAAATGAGAAATTTGCCATGGCTTTCACCATAATTTTTTCCCTTTTTTTCGCCGATTCTTAAAATCATAAAATTTCCACGTTACGTAGCATCTGTGGGTTCTTCATAATGTTATTACGCAACGTGCGATAATAATTATTGTAATTTCCCTCGGTCCTGCTCAGTTCTGCCGTTCGTTTAATTCATGAATATTAATAAACGAAGCGAGAGTTCTCTCTTTATTAATAGAGCAGAACCGTTGCAGAGCCCAAGTAGGATAAAAATGTGACTGACTTTCTTTAATGGCATCCGATTGTATTGTAACGTGAAAGGAAAGCGATTCGAAAATTCCGAGGGGAGAAAACACCTCAAACGGAAAAAATATATCAAAGTTTCAAAACTCGAAACGTCGGCTCGTTAATCGTAATTATCGTGTAATTTCATCATCTTATTTTACACCGAGAAACGAGAGGACGCGCTACCAATTACACAATTACACATTTCCTATTAAAATTATTTTATTAACAAAAAAACTAAGGTTATACAACACCGCTTCCTATTTAAAACAACGTTTTCACCTTATGGAATTACCCTAACCTAACCTAAACTCGTTTTCAGACGTTTCCTTCACGGTCACTTATCCGAACCTTTCGGTACCCTTCGGGACCGACCAAATCCTGGACCTGGCGGCGCCCGAGTTCGGACGGAACTTCAGGAAAAGACTCACGGCGAACCCGACGATTTTAACCGACGATTTCGTCCTCTTGGAGACCTCTTCCCGCGGGACTCGGCCGCTCGTCCTCGAGAAGGAGGACACGGACTGCTATTTCAAGGCGAAAGGGACGGCCTTGAGTTTATGCGATGGAATAGTGAGTGACACGAAGAGGTTTCTTCGATGGGCGCGCATGAAGCGCGCGACGTTGTCAAGTACATCCAGCTGATCTAGCAAATGCAAACTGGTGCCGTCAAATCCATTATATCCCGTGATACACGTGTCCAAACATCATTTTTATTAGATCAATCGAAAGAGGAAAGTCCCCTATTCTGTTTGGTTTTTCCTCTAGATATGTCCATTTTGTGTTTTCAGGTAGATTTATCTGGTTATTCCGATCGCTCGCACTTTTAGGCTTAATTCAATAGAAACCCAGAAAGCATGACGCATATTTCAGAACCAGAAAGGTATAGGTGTCATTGGATGTACTGGTGCAGCCTGGTAAACTCACAACTTTTACATTTTATGACGAATCATGTTAAATTCACGAAATAACGCTCCCCTATTCGCTTAGGATCACTTTCTAAGAGTATAAAATCCCACCTTTCCGTTTCTGGCGCTGCTATCATCCGAACTTTTGTTCTGTTCAGCGTGGAATTCTCCATTCCGACCGGGACCACTCCTACCTGATCCACCCGCTCCCGGTCCGCTTCAGGAATGGCTCCTCCAATCCGCACCTGCTCGTCAAAATGCCCCACGGGAGGCCGACCCTCCTCGGAAACGATTCCCGCGTCCGACCTCCGCTGTCGCCCTCTATCGCCGGCCATGAGAAGGACAGGGTCCGGAGGAAACGCGAGACTTTTCCGGACGGAGCGGCCGCCTTCGTCGAGACCGCCGTTTTCGTCGATAAGGACCTATTCGAGCACATGAAGAGTAACTTCCCGGTCGACACCGAGAGGGAGCTGGTCAGGTTCGTCCTGGCGATGATCAACGCGGTAAGTCCTTTTGGTTTGGTTTAATGTTTGACACCTGGAAGAACACTTCTACATAAGTATTTTAGACCAGCCAATCACGACTCGATTATTGTACACTGATCCAGGAAAAGTCAAGAGTCAAGACGTACAATTCCGAAAGTTTCTATTAATCAATAAATTCGTTAATCTGTTTTAAATTGCTCCAGGGAAAATCCTGAATTTCCAGAACGACTCATCAATCAATTTCCCAAAACCACGTTTCGTTTTCTGTTATATCCCACCAGGTTCAACTCCTGTATCACGACTCGACCCTCGGGAGGCCGGTGAACTTCGTCCTGAAACGCCTCGAGATCCTGAAGGACGAGGCGGTCGGTCTGGTGAGGCCGCCGGACATCGACAGGTTCTTGTCCAACTTTTGCAACTGGCAGAGGACGAAGAATCCCGCGGGAGACATGGAACCCCTGCACTGGGATCACGCCCTGATCCTGACCGGGCTCGACCTGTACGTCAGGGGCAAGCACGGGAAGATCTCTACCCAAGTAGTCGGTAAGTGTGGAGAAACAGTGGAAAATCATACATAAATAGATACAAATATTCATACTGGCCAGGCTTTTTTCATAGGCGTCACTACGCTTTATTCAGAAGGTCACCATGTTAGAAGAAGGATTGTATGATACACAAAACTGGTGAAAATAGACTTGTTGGTATATTAAGTTACCCAATTATTCTATACGGTTTTGAAGAAGATAGCATTATTTTTCAAGGTTTGGCTCCAGTCGCAGGAATGTGCACAGCCACCAGCAGTTGCACGGTAAACGAAGGAAGGCACTTCGAAAGCGTATACGTAGTCGCCCACGAAATTGGACACAAGTAAGACCCCCTCCACACCAAACGTAGAAGCCATCACTCCTAACGTTTCAATATTCTCCAGTTTGGGTATGAGGCACGACGGCCCCCTGGCGGAAAACGATTGCGACCCCAGCAGCTACATCATGTCCCCGACCCTCGGAAGCGGAAAGATCACCTGGTCCTCGTGCAGCAAGAGGTACCTCCAAAAATTTTTGGAGTACGTACCAACATCTTTCTTTTTTCCTCTCTTAACTGTCACCTTTTCAGCACGCCTCAGTCAAGGTGCCTGTTGGACCACGGCAGTTCTGCCGGACAATTGGACCATAGCGCCGAGGGGGCGTTACCTGGTGAGCGATTCGACGCCAACCAGCAATGTAAGATCAGACTTATGCGTGGGTGTAATTTCTCCTCAAATGATTTTATGTTGAAGGTATGCTAAAGTACGGAAAGGGGAGCAAGCACTCGAGCCAACAACCCCTCAATGACGTTTGTAGGGATTTGCACTGCGAGAGGGAACGGTACACTTGGACTTCGCACCCAGCTCTTGAAGGGACCACTTGCGGTAGCAACATGGTAAGAGGGAGTTGCCAGGGAATTCGTGGCACCCATTTAAATGACTGGGTTTTTAGTGGTGCCGCAGTGGCAGGTGCGTTTCGAAAGGTCTATCGACGAACGCGGCCTACACGTCCGCCCAGCAAACCCCAGCCCGCCTGGGACAGATGAAGGGCGGCTGGAGCAAGTGGAAAGCGTACGGCGAGTGCGCCTCCGGTTGCCTTTTCGGCGAGGAAGGCAGGCTGAGGTCGGGCAGCACGGGGATCACCACGTCGGAAAGGGTGTGCAATAATCCCAGGTAACTAATCTTGATTCCTTCGGTTCTTGTTACAAATTGGTTCGTTCTCAGGCCTCAAGGCACAGGGACCGAATGCGAGGGTCCTTCGGAGAAGTACACGGCCTGTACCGCCCAGCAGTGCCTGAACGTCCCCAGGTTGACCATCAGGGAGTTCGCCGATCAGATCTGCGGCAGAGCGAAGGAGGTGGATAAGGAGTTGACCGGGGCGGGGATGCAGAAGATCAGCTCTGACCGTAAGTACCAGGGAAATGGTCAGTTGTCGAGTCCCTTTCCACTGATTTGGAGAGCGAGAGACCCCTCGATTCCTGGTCGCAGTCGTAAAAACCTCCTCCCTTAAAAACCCATTTTCACGTGTCGGATTTCAGCCGAGGAAGCCTGCGTGGTGTGGTGCCACAGGCGGAACGGCTCGACGAAGAGCCGCGGGTGGACCTTCCCCGATGGCACGGCGTGTCAGACGCGCCGCGGCCACAACCACCACCAGAGGCCGAGCTACTGCATCAAGGGCAGGTGCGAGGACTTCGTCTGCGACCCTTACGACGAGGCGCCCTTCGCCCAATCGCCGGATCTGTGCCCGGTGGACAGGCGGGACGACAACGACGTCGTCGACGGCTGGAGGACGACGGGCCTGAGGAGGAGGGAGGGCACGATCAGGTGGAAGAGCGCCAGCGGCTGCCATTACAACTGCGTCTCGCCCGGGTCCGGCGTCAGGCTGGTGACGAGCAAGAAGTTCGGGAAGTCGAGCATACAGCTGTGCCAGCCCGATAAATACGTAAGTTAGCGACATCCCCCTAGACCAAAGGATTTGGACAGTTGGATTGTAGCGAAGAGGATGCTTCAAAGAGTTCTGCTACAGCTGGGTTCGCAATCGATCATTTTATTAATGTACTTATATTTTAATCTTTTTCTGAAATTTCCTTAGGGGTGCGGAAGGGTGAAAACCCCTTTCCAACACGCCTCGACGGTGTGCTCCAAGTACAAGGAGAGAGTGAGGAGGCTGTCCGGATTAGGGATGCAAATTTCGCCGGTCGTCGGTAAGAATCGCTGGGGAAAATCGCAATTCTCGATTGGCTAATCGGTTTAGTAATTTTTCAGAGGATCCGGACAGGCCCTGCCGGATAGCCTGCCAGGACGACACGATCTCTCACCGTTTCTACTTGGTGAACGGGGAGGACGGTTGGTTCCCCTTCGGGACGGACTGCTCCAGGGGAAGCACTGGGAAGAAGGCGTACTGCATCAGCGGAAAATGTTTGGTGGGTTTCACGTTGAAATTCTTGAAGCTTCGTGCGTTATCTTGGATGTTTTTCCTATAGGAGTTCGGTTCTGACAACACACCCCTATCAGAAAGCGAATTCACCCTTCCGTTACTGTCGAGGTCTCGAAGGTCGCTGGATAACCAAAGTGCAACCAAAATCAAAGCAAAACTTGATCGAATCGAACTTGAGGATATCATAGAGCGATTAAATAGAACTATATTAGGTAAATTTAACTGGCAAATAGTAAATCGGGAGATATACTGTACAATTACCATTATATTCATTTCGTTTTCAGGCGATATTAAATCAGTCAGCATGGATAAAAATGTTATAGACTGGAGCAATCCCATCCATATCGACATGAACGAGGAGCGGGAGCGTTATCCTAACCAATATACTAGGAGAGATGATTATAAGTATGTGAATTATACTTAGGTGCTTTTTTACATGTGATTTAAATAGGAATAGTTGAAATAAATATCATTATATGTTATATATTAAATCACTGGTTCCACTATAGCCTAGTGGACAGCCGAATTACGGTAATCAAGCGATTGGTAGTAAACTGCACCGAAAGCCACTACCGGCTTATCGGCAGAAAAGTGGTTAAATATTGTTATAATTTTTGTTCCTTTAGAAAGCCATAAAAAACATAGACTGATAGCTGATACAGTAACTGACAATTTATTGGTTTGGTAAGTGTATGCATAAAAACAAACAACAACAATATTGATAACAATTTCTTATGGTGATAGTCCAGCGGTCAGTTCAGCATGCAAGACTCATAGGTAGGTATAAGGTATTTGATATTGATGAAAGCGTCTTCGCCTCCGTACCTCTCCAACACCTCGAGTGTTTCGTTAATGACGTCGGCTAAATTATCACCCCTCATTTGACTGTAGTCGATCTCATCCCCGCAGTTGACGTTCCGCTCCTTGAACAGGTTGAGGGTAGGCAGGATCTGTCGGTAGTAGGGGACGAGCGCCTCGCCGATCATCTCCCCGGACTTGACGAGGTGCTGGAGCACCCTCAGCGTCGTGCACATCACCTCCTTGTTCTTCGTCTTGAGCGCGTCCTTGATCGGTATGATCAGCTGCGGTATGCACGGGAAGATCTTCGGCCCGCCGTGGGCGAGCATATCGTGTATGCCCTGCTGGGCGAACAGCTTGTAGGGCTTCTCGGTCTCGCAGAGGCCCTCGAAGAACATCGGCAGGTAATAGTGGAAGTCCAGCTTCGCTATGTCCGCCTTCCAGCGGACCCTGCCGCCCTTCGCCTCGAGCGCGATCGGCAGGTTGCCCCTGTTGTAGTTCTCGCGGAACTTGGACGTCTTCGGGACCTTCTCTTCGAAGACGTTACACTTAGGCGGCGGGACGACGCACGTGCCCTTCTGCAGGGCCTGAATCGTGAACGCTGGGACCGGCCTGCACGGTCTCGGCTTGGTACCCGGGAGGGGCTTCCTCAGGCTCGACCTGAACTCCTTGCCGCTCACCATCCTTCTCCACCTACTAATGATCACCCTTCATATCGGAGCTGTTTGACGTCGAGTGTCACACGAGAAGTCGGCCTAGCGACGGGGCTTCGATCAAACAACTTTTCGGTCATCACGGTCTCCATGGTAGTTTACTTTTTGTCTGCCTTTAGACTTAGTTAATGTAGACCGAGCATTTAATGCAACCGAGTGACGACACCATGTTTTTGCATTGTTCGTTATATCTCTGTCTTACATATAGGGTTCAAAGGTCTTTCTTTTTCTGCTTCTCTTTTTGGTGGGAATTTCGGTGATAGTCGATATAAGCTAAAACTAATGTGTTTAACCAAATAACTAACGATGCGAGTCATCTTGTCCTACTACAGTTAATACAGTGAAAATACCCTGACCGCAGTGGGATTGATATTATATAAACTTTGTTTAAGTGCTATACCCTAATTAAAACTACTTGCATGCTCAGTCTAAATAAGTATGTCCATGGGTTCGTTGTGATGTTCTGTGCTTCGAACAATACTACGCTTTTTGACATTTGACACTTGATCATAACCACCCTATTGAACAATACCCTATGATCATAACAGATGTAAGTTCTATGCTTTTAGACAACTTATATTCCGTTGCCTTTCCCATTGCTTAACTTTGTTGACTCAAAATGTTGCAGTTAACGAATAACGTATCAATAGTACCTTTACCCTCTATTCATCACTGAATCAGGGATATACCCAACCAGCCCTTTAAAATGCACTAAATCTGAAATTTCCCGACTCCAGTCAAGAAGAATATGGCTAACATCAGAGAGGACAAAAAGAAGAATTGGCTTTCACGCTTGAAGCAGTTGAACATACGAAAACGATCGGATTCACATGAGAGATTCCAATACCGTAGCAGCAGCCTGCTAAGGGACGACACGAATATTAGGTCGAATGGCCTTCGAAGGAACATCATGAAGATGCACTCAAGGGTGAAGAGGGCATTCCAGAAGGACAACCACTCTTTCAACAGGGAAGTCGAAACTGTCAGCTCTAACCCACCAGTGAATACAATATTACAGAACAGAGTAAGTCGTAACATTCTATGCCAATACATATTTGCATGATAAAATGTTGTAGGTTACACTCAATTCTCCCATGCAACAATTTGAGAATACATACTCTATCGAACCCATACGGTATGTGTCTAATGATGCACCTCATCTTCAAGCATCTCGACTTTCGAATCAAGTAAAAAACCATAATCATCATCTATTTTCATACTTTTTAATCCAAAATATTCTTTCTGAAGGCATCGAATGAAGCAACAGTACCAGCAGTACCCCCCAGAAAAACTCCCTGCCCGGAAATGTTAGTAAAAGCTTTAAAAAACGAAATTACTAACCTATGGAACTACTACTGGTACTGGGGACCGATTTCTGGGGGACAAGCAGAAACGAAGCTGAAAGATTCGCCAGACGGGGCATTCCTTGTACGAGATTCGACGTCAGATCGGTAACTGTACTTCATTTCGCATAAGCATTCCACAACAATATGTTTGTTTTAGATACGTCTTCACTATGAGTTTCAGGAATGTCGGCAAGATCCTCCATACCCGAATCGATTTCAGTAAGACTGGCTACAGTCTGTTCGACCAAGTCGAGTACAGCAGTATAGCGGAACTGGTCGAGGACGCCATGGAGAAGTCGAAACTGGGAGTGTACTGTTACACGAAAACTACTAAAGACGACGTCCAACCGAATTTCCCAGTTAGGTTGCTGTTGCCAGTCTCAAGGTATGATAAAGTTCCTTCGTTGAAGTACCTCTCACGTTTTGTTATCAGGCAATTCTTGAATGTGAATGATATAGAGAAATTACCTCTCCCAACATCACTGTTGGAGTATTTGCAAGAGGATGGGAGGTATTTCTAACGTGAGTACTTACTTAAAGTTGTCTTTCAGTTTGTTATTTTTTATTATTTTTAAGAAATAAAATATAAACCTTTCAAAATATTGGTTGGAATAGTTAAATTGTGATATAAATGTTATAATTGTTGCCGGAGGACGGATCAATGCTTAACATTCCAAAAGTGTTTATTTCGATATTTAAGTAAAGCATGTTAAGTTGTGACACGTTAAGCAGCGTGGGGCATAGAGTTGTATCACCCTAACGAGTAGCATGCTAAACGTATGGTTCAAATATTAATGACTCTTTACAAATCCGTTCTCCAGTAAAATTATCCCATGAATAACTAGCTTTAGATAGTTTGGAAGAAATAATATTTATGAAAGAGTTATTTTCAATAATTCACATACCATGAAGTTAAATACATTTATAATTGAGAATGTGCAATCATGGACTCTGTTAGGAATGTCTCAAGTATAAGCAAGTTATGAAAACATTGTTCGTTAAAATAGATTTGACTTTCATACCATTAGGTGAATCATAGAAGAGGTTTATATACTCTAATTGTAAGTGTTATCTCATGGTATGGTTTAATAACTGTTTTAACTAAAACTTTATTTACAATAGAAGTAAACGGTGCCTTCGGAACTACTTTCAATTACAGTGTAAATTAAATGTAATCTCTAGTAGTCCTTTAGGTTTAATTTTGTTATTGTTAATGAAAACGAATTTATTTGGCATTTTTTTACAATTAGGCAGCCTCCGGTTAAAGAAATCTCAAAATATTTTTGAAAAGTTTTTTGGTTTTTGTTTGTCTATTTAAAATGTTTGTGTTTTCCCTATCGTATATATTTCATTTTTACTATTAGCCTAGTCTTTGAGTGAACAGAACTATCGTAATTATTAATGTATTCTTTGAGATTGCATTTTTATAAATCCAATAAGAGTAATTAGAAAAGTTTAAGAGATGCCTACATTATTATATAGGCTTAGTGTACGAGTTGTGATAAAAATGAATAAATGCAATAATGTGCTTTTTATTTTGTTGTAAATCTGAATTCATTTATCCAAAATACGTTATATACAACTAGACAGAATGCAAGAAGAGGCTGTTTAAAAAAATGTTTGTACTTAGAGTATAACATATAATTAACTAATATACATATCTACTGAAAATTACCTATTCCAATTAAGGCCTAGTATGTTTCGTGCCTAGAAAAGAGAAACCAAATAATTAAATATCATGCAATATTCCACGGTGATAGAATAACACTTGAATCGTGATTAACGTATGTTAATTGTATGGCCAATAAGCCTGGATTGTTCATCCAGGTATGTTTGTTCATATTATTATGACTTTATTTAATTCAATAGAACCCCAAAAGTGACTTAAGTACAAGAGTTTCCTCTTTTTGGTAACAATTTTCAGTTTCTTACCGTGACAAAGACAGACTGCACCGTATCCTTAGCCGTTTGACTAGTACTTTCAGATTTGTTAAGTAGATCGTGCAGTTGCACTGCCTCTATCAACCGCCGATTCAAAAACGTCCAAGTATCCTCAAACTCCCTGGATTTATCCTGGATCATATATAACTCCGTCGCCTTGTAAACACCTGCCACCCCGATTCTACGTATGTACCAATTGAACTGGAACCGAATGCGGTTAGTAATCTTTATATTAGTTGTATTTAGTGTTTATGCTTACATCTACTGACTTGTCCCCAGCGTAATAACATATATCGTCCACCATTGTTAAGAGTGCAGCCAAGGCATTTGGAACGTTAGGAGGTAAGGAGATTATAGCTAGGGCCTGGGGCCATTTGTGGACGTACGGGATCAGCATCTCCAGACGAGCATGAATCGCCTTTTCCACAAACTCGCTCGGCGGGAAATTTTCAGTTTTCTGCTCCTCTTGCAGCTAGTGAATAATTCTTGATTAAGTGAGAAAATTAAAAGAATACGATTAAATTAACTATAACAGGTTAATGATGCATTATTTTCAAACAAAGTTTTCTCATCTTAAACATATCCTACTATGTAACTTCCTTTACCTCAGCAGAAGATTTGACAAATTTAAATTTTCATCGGTAAATATTCTCCACATCATCTCATGAAACCGTCTTCCACTATCACAACTTGACGTTTACCTGTTTCAACCTTTCGACTAGTTTCATGTTGGAGCTCGTGCTGAAGTAATGTACCAGATCAGCGCCCCCTCTGTAGAACATGCCATGAATGACTCCTGGGTAGCCGACGGTCTCTGCGCCCTTCGTCAAAGCCTGCTTGGACCATCCTAGTTCGGGCACGAACGTCAACGAGGCCTCCAAGATCTTATTCTTGATGTCCTCTTCGTACTTCTCGGAGTTGCTCGTCTCCTGAGCTGAGCCGTTGGAACTGTTGAACCGGCACAGAGACCACACCACCTGTGGACCTAGAAGAATCGGTACAATGAAATTCGGAGTAGGGGTTTTCTTTTGTAGAAGTAAATAAAAATATTTCGGTTTTATTGCTGGCAAATTCATCTTTTATTCAATTCAATACATTCCAATAACCTCGCTAGTAAACTTTCTATAACATCAAATGCAGTCATAGATGAATACAGCACGTCGAGTTTTTCTTGTTTCGAAAGATCTTTGAGGTTTTCTCCACCGACCATGACGGTGATCTCTGCTTCATCCCCAGAGGCTGTCTTTTCTATCACTTCCTTAATCCTCGATTCATAATGAGCCCTCGACATACCGATCGCAACTCGCAGAGTTTTAAAATAACTCTTTTCTAACATCAAAATGTAGCTCCATATCCCAGTGATGTTTGTTTTGTCTCTCAGTATGAGGTAACGAAGTAAATTTAGAGAAGCGATGATCTGATCACTCACTTCTATCAGGTCTGTTTCTGCTTCTTTGGGCAGATGACAGAACAGCTGTAGTAACACAAATAGTTTTTCTTTTTTAAAGTATGGTGATATATCCTCTTCACTCTTTGAAATTTCTTCTGCTAACACATCCTTAAAAAGGCTAATGGTGAAGCCGACGACACCAGCGTGGTGTACAACAGATATTAAATTATAGATTAACAAGTAGAATCCTCTAGCCTCAAATGATAGGAGATATCTCCTATAAATATCTAAAGCAAACTTTCTCATGTTTTCACTCTGATTGTAGACAATTACGTTCGATAATGCTTTGCAGAATTTGCTGTGGTCATCTAAATCGAGCATTAGATATGAAAGTTTATGGCCGTAGACATGCGAAAGCAGAGTATTTGCTAAGTACAGTCCTTTTTCAATGACAACTTGATGGTCCACGTTTAATAAGGTAACTGATAGATGCAGGCTGTTTTGGAAAAAGTAATAAGGACTGTATACTTTCGGCACAGTGTCAATTGCAACTCCCTCTGAATAAATTAGGTAAAATATAACGGCAAGACCTGCGTCATTTGGCCTAAACAGCTCAGCATTGTCATCTATTGGTATCTTAAGTAAGGATAATGGATCGGCAGTAAGCTTGAGAATACAGAAGATCAACTTTTCAGCTATGATTCGACCTCTACTTTTAAACCGCCCAAACCGTTCCATATCAATGTACATGATAGGCCTACCGAGGAGTTGTATAAAAAATTTCTGCAGTACCAAACGGTGTTCTTTACTTTTATTTGAGATTTGCACTAGAAGTTCCTCACACAGATCAAGCAGTGCCTCATAACGCTTCGTAATGATCTGAACGCTCTCATTGGTATCGAGGAGTAACTTTTCATTACCGACAAGGTTTGCATTCAAAGGAACCTCGCTTTTATTCAAAAAGGTATGAATGGAGTTAAAACACCACGCCAATGAGTGTACCCTCCTCGTAGGCACTCGAGCCATAATACTTTGCAACGGTTTCAACAGTGCCATGAACTTCAAGTCCTCCTCGGTCTCCTCCAATTCCTCGACGAACTGTAAGATCGCCTCCTCCGGATTCGAGGCGTCCGCTAGCATGCCGATCATCTCCTTACAGCAGCGGAACACCTCCGGCTCCTTCGAGGAAAGGAATCGCGCCACGACCGGTATCAGATCCCATGAGTTCTTTTGCACCTCCGGGAAGTTGGAGGGCTCCCGGAAGACCGCGAGGGCCTCCTCCGCGCGGCCGCTCAGCAGCAGGTCCTGGACGTTCCTCGTGAACTCCCCGTAAAATAACTCCTCTCCCATTTTCTCTGGGATTCACGCTGGAAACAGATTCGTGGGTTCCAGACACTTATGAGGTAAAATGTACTGACAGCATGTTGCAATAGATCGGACGAGTTACGGAAGGGTTGGACTTACTTTTCACGTTCAATTTTCTTGCAAAGCACAACGTTGTCATCGACATAGCTCTCGTTCTACTATATTAACTACTGAAGTGACATTTTCAAAGTATGAAAATTGGAAATGAAACAGGCTGAAAGTCAAAATATAATCCAATGTTGCCAATCTAGGTGAGTCATCATGTCTACAGTAACACCATCCAAGTAAAACAAAAACCACGGGTATATTAACAACAGAAGTAAACGCTGCTATCCCTGCTAAATTATTGTTTATTTTACAAAACACCCCTTATATCTGAATTCTTAGAAAAACTAAAAAAAGACGTGTATCTATACGTTAAGGAAGGTTAACGACATTTACTGTTCCGTGCCTTCCTCTGTCAAATTTTTCAGTTGTCGACGGTTGTGCATTGCCTTTAGTTTTCCCTTATACAAATTCCCAGAAGGATGTGTTAAATCGAGTCACATGTGTAAACCTTCAAGAAAATGGGAACGGTTCACGCGAAGGTAACGGAGACGTTTTGTTCAGCTGTTACACAATTCTAAACATAACCTAACATTCTAGTCTAGAGAAAACTTCGGGGAAGGAGCCGCAAGCGATTTATCACAGCAAACTTTGCCAAGAGAGGACCTGGAAAGAGAGCAAGTAAATGAAATCGATTTGGAAGGAGTAAGGGTGGGTCTCTTGAAGTTTTAAGCCTATTTTTCATCGAAAACATGTTGCAAAGCCTTAGTTAATGGTGCAATAACCTGTTGGGATTTAAAGGATTTATTTACCTTATTTGCATGGAAATGTACCAAAAAATGAGTACTTATTTATGTATATTATATGAAGCTTGGATGTTTTGTCATTTTCAATTATTGACCTAGTACTGAAAAAATTTTGTCATATCTATTTATAACGGTATCATTTTTATTTCCAATAGTTTAGCTTCATTGAAGGTAATATTTTCAATGAACCTATGAATGCATTGAATCAATGGCTCAGATACCAATCCACAGGAAACTTGATTACCCTTCAACTGTTTTTTAATATTTTGTATTTCAGGCTAGAGTTGATAAAATCCACGTCGATGGATTATCCCGTACTAAAAATGACATAATCGAAGATTGTGTAAGGGAGTTATTTAAAGCTAAAGATTTTCAAGATGTCTTATTGAAAACACAGACTGTAAGTAGTCATTTTGTTTATTTCAAAAGTCTACAAGCAATAATTTTATGTCCATTTAATTTTGCAGGCACGTTCAAAACTAGATGAACTGGGATGTTTCAAAAATATTTCAGTCTTTATCGACACAAGCAAGGGACCAACGGCGACGCCGGACGGTTTAGAGGTATTTTGTTATCCACAAGATACATATTTTTACTGATTGCCTGTGGTCCTAGGTAACTTTCAATGTGAAGGAGTACAAGAGATTAACAGGTGGCATTTCTACCCAAGTTGGTAACAATGAAGGCGCCTTATTGGTCGGCATGCGTACTCCAAACCTGTTCGGCAGAGGAGAACGAGTACAAATAGAGTACAGTCACGGCTCCAAGAAAACCAGTAATTTCAATGTGGCTTTTATTAAGCCGTTCAGGGGTCAACAGAGACCAATGTGAGAAAGACATTTTTGAAGGTAACTTCTTTATGCGCACCTGGTGAAAATGTAACGGCTGTTTATGAAAGTTTACGAGCTGCAATTGGAGTGGTCAATTGCAAATTCTATTAAGTTCTACTAGAAAGTACAGCCCCAAATCAATTGGATTTACAATAATATAAAGAAATTTGTGAAAATTTACATGTTAACATTTTCTAAAATGAAGTTACCTTCAAACACACTCTGAGCTTCTTTTTTTTCACATTCTTATAACTGAAAACTTCCTGTTCTAGGTTTTCTACCAGCATTTTTCAAGCCCATTCTGAATGGCCTAATTCTGGTTATAAACAATTGGACAAAGGCCTCCTCTTCGATATCGGTTTCCATTCACTGCCATTAGTAAGTTGTTTCGTCTTACAGCAAAACTTAACCAAACCTCACTCATTCACAGCTTAAACACAACATCCAATGGGAAGCAACCGTCCGCGACTTATCGGTATTGACGAGGGAAACCTCGTTTGAAGTGAGGAAAGAGTCTGGTGTCAGCCTCAAATCGGCATTGAAGCATATACTATCGATCGATCTGAGGGATGACAAGATCTTCCCGGCGGGTGGTTCTTTATTCCAGCTCACGACAGAGCTCGCCGGGATAGGAGGAGACGTTGGATACCTCAAGAGCGACTTCTTTTTACAAGGGAACTATTCCATCTTAGATGATATTGTACGTAAATGGTATTTTCAATTAGGGATGCTTGAGCGTAGTTTAGGGTTGTTCAAGTGACTTTTACAACTTCACTATTTAATGTTGTAGGTCCTTCAGGGGTGTTTTTCGGGAGGTTACATGTCGTCATTGAACCCTGACATGAAGATCGGCATATGCGATCGATATTACCTGGGAGGCCCGCTGTCGATAAGAGGTTTCGACACCAGGGGTGTCGGCCCACACTCAGATGGAGACGCCCTTGGCGCTATGACCTACTGGTCGGCAGGTCTGCATTTATTCACACCGTTACCTTTCCGACCAGGTAGGGGAGGTTTCGGAGATCTGTTCAAGACGCATCTGTTTGCGAACGCTGGGAATTTAGGCGACATTCGTATAGGTAAGCAGTTAGGAATTCTGTTAACGGAATAGTTACATTCTCGTTTCAGTAGGGAAAGACAGTAATGTACTACGAAACCTGATGGCAGAGATGAGGATATCGTATGGGCTGGGGATAGCTTTGAGGTTGGGCAACATGGCTCGATTGGAAGTGAACTATTGTTTCCCATATGAATACAGCAAAGGAGACCAAGTACACCCTGGCGTACAGTTCGGTATCGGGGTGCAATTTTTATAGTGACAGATTATAGGGTACAAGTAAAGAAATAGTCGTTTTAATCAAAGGATATTGTTGAGAGGTACTTGTGACTGTAAGATGCATATTGTTTAATAAAATCACTGTTGACACTAAATTTAGTTCACCTGGTTTTAATTAAGTCGTATATAGTGTTGTATTCAGATATTCCTTTGGATGTTCTCTAATAGGGTGATTTTAGTACCCTTAACTTTGTAATCTTGAGTAAGATACTCCAGAGACTTGTGATATCGAACGATCCTATCTTTTGTACACTCATATCATATGCCTGTATGGAGGTTGTACAATTTTTTTTTAATACTGTATGCCCTCCAATGTGCTAAGCCTGTTGATAAATAATTATGTTACACAATTTCCACATACCACGATTCAAGCGGAAAATTAAGTACACGTTTTGATTCCCACTTACGTCTTCCATGTTCCCCTGTGATCATAAGTGTTAAATCTGCTCGTCTTAGACTTGACAAACGCGAGTGAAAGCGTGATGTAATAAAAATCCGCACATAAATTCAAGAACGGTAGGGCAATGTTAACAACCTGTTTACCTTAGTCGCGTCGCATTGAATTTCATGATCATTTCATATCTGTAAAGTAATTGCTAATACAACTTTTGCATGTTTAATATCGAGCGCACATAAATTTAACAGTGGCGTAGAAAGTAACATTACTTATTGACGCATTTTACGTTGTAACGCAGAAACGCAAAGCCATTATTTCATTAAACAAACCAAATCGACAAGGTAGGAGAGAACTTCAAGCAGTGATTTACAGTTTATATTAGTAAAACATGTTACGGATACCCACGTTGCTGTGGAAAGAACGGCTTTTATCTAAGTTAATAAAGAATTTTGTTTTAATAATCCTTTCAATTAGTTGTTGTCACTATTACTTAAGTGGCTGACTCGAACAGCGTTAGAGGGTCGCCCTTCCATGGGCTGAAACAGGACTGTAGAGTGATTCCTACAGACGAGGCAGCGGTCCACCATTGCTCATGACTATTTTATACATTTTGGTCCATTTAAAAAAAATGTATGTAGGTGTTTAAGTTTTATTCACACAAACCCCATGTAGACAACATTAACTACATTCATGCTTACCCCATATCGTGAAGTAAATGTGAACAAGAGACAAAAAATTCTATCTCGAGAATATGAGGTGACTTTCAAGAAATACAGTGCATCAAAGTTTACCTCAAATTGTTCCTTTTATGTTTTATATCGTATTTAATTTCTTTTTTTTTCGGGGAACTAGTGACTATTTATAAAATTTTGCTCGATTGGCCTACGCCAAAGGTTTCAATATTAACTGCGCCCAACAGGAAACTTGATAATCTGTTATTAACCTTGTAATTTTTCACAAATGGTTAATGGTTCATAATGTATGCAAAGTAAAATAACGATTAAAAACTTAAGTACTTATTAAAGTACTTCGGTACGTGTGAAATACAAGTTAATTTCATTAGTAGCGCAATTTTGTTAAAACAAAATTTTAGGCAATTATAAACCGCTCATTATTGCTACATAGAAAACGTTAAGGTGCAATTAGTCTGACCGTAATTGGATATACAATCATTATTAGTACCTCGACATTCAACAAAACATTATAGATTTATCGAAGATGTCAACCACACCGCGTTTTTTTCCTGGACGCGCTTTTGAACTCTCGCCCTTGTCCTACTGATATTTCGCCACAGAATTACGCTTCCATTAAACATCTCCCGCAAAAAATAATAACAATTTAACGGTATAACGAGAGCGTTCCTTTGTAAAAAAAAATCCAATTGACCTTAAAAAATTCAAAGTGGGAGCTTTATCGTTCATTCATTTATCTCTCTGGTAGGACTATTAATATATATACCTGGTGAGGTGAACAGAGTATTTTGGTTCATTAAGCATCGTACTTTCGCGTCACTTATTACACGCGAAGCGTAATGATTAATTATTTTTTTCATCTTCTATTAATCGGAGCCAGTGTGGCGCTCGTCGTGAATCCGCCTCTGATGCTGAAGAAGAATGAAGAGGAAGGTAAGGCTTTTGTGGCCCCCCAAAAGGGTGGTATATCTAAATTACCTTTTACAGATGACGAAATTATAACGATCCAGACTAGGACCGTTCGAAATCGAAGCGACAATGAAATATTAGAAGAGAAAAGCAAGGAATTTTGGAGCCGACAAGCCACCAAGACGTTAAGGGAGAAGCTACACCAAAAATTAATCAAAAGTAAGTACATCCCTTTAACCTGTTAGAAAACCTGCGATCCAATCAACTTTCAGCACCAGCGAGGAACGTTATATTCTTCCTAGGCGATGGCATGTCAATTCCAACCATCGCAGCCACGAGAGTCTACATCGGAGGTGAAGAAGAATCGCTGACTTTCGAAAAGTTTCCCTTTACCGGCCTTTCAAAAGTGAGAAAAATCGAAAACAATTCAGTAATGGACAATTAATTATTCTCTGTAACAAATTAATTTTCAGACTTACTGCGTGGATCAGCAGACGGCGGACTCCGCGTGCTCAGCGACGGCCTACCTGGGGGGCGTCAAGGCGAACATGGCGACGGTCGGCGTCACGGCGGCCGTGGAAAAGAAGAATTGCACCGCGATGAACAACGCTTCGAATCACGTCGATTCCATAGCGCGCCTTTTTCAACTACGAGGCAAAAAGACCGGACTCGTGACGACCACGAGGGTCACACATGCGTCCCCTGCAGGTATGGACTGTGTGCATGATTCAGACTTCCTATTGGTTGAAGTTATAACGAGAAGGGCTCTAAGACCAATCTAAGATAATAGATAGATCCTAGGGACAAATTGAAACTTGCTTAAACCTTCTAGACTCTACCTAAAAAATGTTGAAGGGTCCAGATGATCCTCTTGAGTCATATGGCATTATTCAGGCTTTGTGTTGTTTGAAATTATAACAAGTAAACTTCTAGAACCTCCATGATACCAGTTATACAAACCTAGACATTCTCTGTGATCTTCTGAAACAATGCAAAACTAGCATAAACCTCCTAGATTAGATTTTAAGATACTCTTGGTGATTTATACTACTAGAAATCTTCTGGAATCCTTGCTAAAAATGCTTTGATCAATTATTTTGGTGCAAGGATAGTATGAGTGACATTTGCATATAATCATGATTAAACAAAGGTACTTGGACATTTTCCAACTTGTAGGCCCTTTGTAGGTTCTGCTATAGGCTTAGGAACATCATTTTGGCTTTGCCTTTCCTAGAATTATGAGGTCGTTGAATAGGCATAAACCTAAAAGCTTGTTTAGGATGTAAATTTCTCTAGAGAATATGCTGCTTGGTTGGGAAGTGGATGTGCTTCCCTCTTTTATAAGAAGGTTTCCAGCTGTCAGATCCATGCCATATTAGCAAGTGACTGCCCTCCTTTTTGCTCTTTGCAATTGCTCTTTCTCGATCTTGAACTCTTTTCTCTTTCACAATGAAAACATATTTTCCCCGCTCTATCTTAACACTTCCACATCCCTCAGGGGTTTACGCGCACACGGCCTACCGAAGATGGGAGTGCGACACGGACGTCCTGAAGGCCGACAGGGACCCGAACCGATGCGAAGACATCGCGCACCAATTGGTCTTCGGAGAGACCGGCAGGAACCTGAGGGTGATCCTGGGCGGGGGGCGCAAGAAATTTCTGCCGAAGGAACGGTCGGACCCCGAGGGCCAAAACGGCGAGAGATCCGACCGCGCCGATCTGATCGAAGAGTGGAAGAAACTGAGGGAGATCGCCGGCTCGAAGTACGAGTACGTCTGGAATAGGGAACAGGTGCTTCACGTCGATAACGATACGGATTACCTTTTAGGTGAGCGGATGTCAAGGGTGTTTTGTTTTGTACGACGTTTTACTTCGTAGGGCTTTTCGAAGCGGGCCACATGAAATACAACGTGGACCGCGACGAAACCGTCGAACCTTCTCTGTCGGAGATGACCGAAGCTGCTATTAAAATTCTACGAAAGGGCAGGAACGGTTTCTTTCTGTTCGTCGAGGGCGGTCGCATCGACCAAGGGCACCACATCGCGTCTGCTCACAAGGCCCTCGACGAGACAGCTGAGTTTTCAAAGGCTGTGCGGACGGCCATGGAAATGACCAACGAAGAAGAGACTTTGATTGTGGTCACTGCCGACCACGCGCATACCATGAGCTACGCTGGATATGCCAGGAGGGGCAGCGACGTCTTCGGCTACGCCGGCAAAGCCAGCGATTCGAACTATTACACAATTCTAAACTATGCTAATGGACCTGGGTATAAACCGATGGACGAGAAAGGAGCCAGATATGTACCATCAGAAGAGGAAATGAGTAAGTAACAACAATAACTGTTACATGCGAAACCCTGCCTGTTTCTTTCTTAGATAACGTCGGTTTTAAATGGCCGTCGACTTCCCCCTTGAACTCTGAGACCCACGGGGCCGACGACGTGCCGATCTTCGCCAGGGGACCTTGGGCTTCCCTGTTCACAGGCGTCCTGGAACAGAACGTCATCCCTCATCTGATAGCCTTCGCTTCCTGCACCAGCAGGGAGGTCGGTTGCGACCAATACACAAAGGAAAGTTAACCTGGAGGAGGGAAAGTCGTAGCAAAAAAGACTGAATTTTATAATCATTTTAGTTATTAAATATATAGTAGGTTTACACATTAAGTTTTGTGTTTGTAATGACGTTCCTAGATAAGTAAATTACAGGAATCACAGCAACAAGCACTTACTAGAGTGCAGGCGAAAATCTATTAATAAAGCAACGGCTGATTTATTATTTATTAGCATTTTAGAACGTGATTTCTATAGTCAAGTCAAGATGAACACTTCGACCACATTTGAACCCAATCAAAACATCAGATGATTAATATTATTTATGACACTACCCCTGCGAGCATACAACCCGCCGAACACGGAGTCCATCACTTCTTCACCCACTCGCTCTTCTGCTATCCTGATATCAAAATGCGAATCGCAACGTGGTTTTCATATTCCAGGGTACAGGAATTTAAAAATTGACGTGGATCATCACTTCTTCACCTACTCGCTCTTCTGCTATCCTGGTATCAAAATGCGAATCGCAACGTGGTTTTCGTATTCCAGAGTAACAGGAATTAAAAATTGACGTGGATGCAGGATGATTTTGTGGTGATGCTAGAATAGAACGTATTTCAACATTTATTTTATTTTATAAATAAAGGAGTAACAAAGATTAAATTGTTCAATCAATGTTCGCGTTTTATGATCCTTGACTTGTTGACACAACCTCTGAGTTGTACGTACCTTGGTCTGTCAGACGCGTTATGTCAAATGTCAGGTTGCTGTAAATCCCACAGGAGCGGTTTATCCCATGGGTTTATCTGCGATAAAGCCGACGCTTCAAAGCTAGATGTTTAAAATGTTGAGTGACAATTATTTGACTGACTGAAAACAAATATTTTCGGCGAACGTTTGAAATTGTCAATTTGCATACCATGAATTATTCGTCTTCGGCAGATTATCCCACAAGCAGTTCAAAGACGTCTATTGCCGAAGCCCAAACATTAAAAGTCGGGAGAAATTTATTAAACATCGATGATCTCGAGGCGGCGGAAGATATCCTCTTCCCTGACGAATTAAATAATCTCCTGAGAGATCGATTACAAGTAGGGGGATGCTTATAGCTTATTAAAACAATCCTACTAACTTTCATTGCTAAATTTGTTGTTATCACAAAGAAACGTTGGTCACTAGTAGAGGCTATTATTTTTTATAATGACCCTTCTCTATTTTTCCAGTATTTCACCCATGAAAACGGTATGCTGACGAAAAACCTGATGGACCTCGAGTCCCAATACAGCAAAAGCAAATCGGTGATATCGGAACTGGAAAAGAAGCTCAAACAGTATGAAAAACAGGAAAAATCAAAGTTTCCCGACGCGAACGAAGTGGCCGGAGTAAAAATAGTCGAACTGACGAAGAAATTACGTGAGAAAACAGCCGAGGTAGAGTCCCTGAAGACGAAAAACTCCAGGTTGGAGAAGAAACTGTTTGAAGCCAACAATGCGCTGGAGATGGGAGAAAACGTGGTTACCCCCGTGAACTACGTGCCGGAAAAACCAAACGAGCTGGAAGAAGAAGTGAAGAAATTGAAGGAAAAGTTAAACGCGACGATGAACAAACTGTCGGAAACACGCAACGCGAACATACAACTGAAGAACGAATTAAAACTTGCCAATAAGTGGTTGCAACAAGAAACAGGAGACAGTTTCACGTCGCTTCAAAATTTAAACTCCAGCGGTAACTGGAGAGGAAGGGCGCAAGTCATCTGCGATCTGCAGCAGAAGAACAGCGAACTGAGAGAGAAACTTAAATCGCAAGACGGAAGTAAGGATTAACACCAAATATAACATATTTTTAACACAAATTTTACAGTTCCTCAATCTGATGCCACCTGCATCGCCAAAATCAGCAGTAAAGCCAGTCTACTTTCCAAAGAAAACGATGATCTGAAGCAAAAATTTTCGGAAACGAAAAAGAAAAACGAAGGCCTCAAAGCGAGATGTAAAGTGCTAGACAATGAACTCACTTTAGTCAAATCGAGATTAATGTTGTTCAAAGAACAATCAGACAGGGATAAAGACATCATTTCCAATTTGACGGTACAAGCAGGTACATAGCAGCATTACTACCATCATTAAAACATTTCAATTTCAGACGCAAATATCGAGCTTCAAAACTATCAATTGTGACGTGGCGACCCAAAAAGATCGCCTCATAAATAAGCTTCAAACCGAAAACGACGGACTCATGAAGCAACTCGAAGAATACAAACATGTCGTAAAAAATTTAAAAGAACAGTTAGACTCCAAAATAGAGCAGGAAGTTAAGAATTCATCCAAAACCACCAACACACCAGACGTAATAACACCTACTCACTCTTAAGACACGATTTACCAATTCTACTTTCTCACTCGACCTGAATCGGTAAAGCCTGGCTTAAGAGCCTCCTTCCAAGTAAATCTCGCTCGACTTCACTTATGCCCCTTGCAGGTCCCCCGTAACACCTCCGACGAGCTGGGCAACCTCCTGATGCTCCTCGAGGATCAACGTAACCTGCTGTCGTTCGAGCGCGAAGCCCACTTCAAGACCCAGTCGCTGCTTAGAATAGAGAAACAGAAGGCGGCCCGGGCCGAGGCGCAGGCGGCGCGCGCGGGGCTCGACGCTGATCGTTCCGGGAGTTACACCTCCATCAACTCCAGGCAGTTCGAGCCGAGCCTCAGGGATCGACTGGAACTCGCCGAGGAGAACGTCAAAGCCCTGCAGACGAGGCTGGAGGTCGAGCAGATGGAGAGGAAGATGGACGTGGAGGAGTTCACTAAAGTTCTGAAAAGCCTTAAGGGGACAGAGTGACTAGTTAGCCTTTCAGGTTAGTTATTGGGTTTGCTTGGGGGAGAGGTGTCGAGGTAGTTCAGATTCTGTTCGCAACATAGTCACGCTTTCTTTAAAATAGAATTCTATGAAAATGCTTGTTGGCTGGTTGCCTGTCGGTATAAAAAGTGAAATAAAGAATGTGATCCTGTATTTCTCTTTTCCACCACGCCTTGAAGATATTTTAACGGATGGCAAAAAGGATTTAGATGTTCTTTTCTGTTCTCTTCCAAGGTACTAAGAACAAAAACAAAAAGGCATTTGAAATTCCAGCTTCTGCATAATCAACAGTTCTGATAAAGGGCCGACTGCTTTACGATTTCTCTAGATAATAGAGGTTTATGGGTTAGAACAAATTTTCAATATTAAATTTTATTTAACATGTAAAATAACTATAATTCACAAAATTAAAGCATAAAAGGTATATATTCTATATAACTTTATGTAATAATACATGTCGAAAATCAAATTATGTTCTAGTAACAAGAATATAATATACAGTGTGTATGTACTAGGATAACTGAATTCATACTATTTCATATCAATCTTTAAACATACTGTATATAAAGGTAGGTGATGTACTATAAAATATGAAACATTAGAGTAAAGCAGAAGGGGTTAAATAAACAATGAGGAATTAACGAGTAAAAGGCAGCACCAGGCTTTAAATGCACCAGAATCGTAAAAAGTGGTCCCTGATTTTTGTTGTCACACAACAATTGTTATTAAAATGTTAAGAATATTTCATCATTAAACATGCAAATCTTGGTTAAAATTGTAAAACATTTTATTCCCAATATAAAAATACTTCTGTGTATATAAAACGTGTGAGAAAAGTCATCACTTTTATCAAAAATTATTGTTTTATAATAGCAAAAGGCACTGTCAATTGCTAATTTTTACACCTATAGTTAGAGTTAGTCCAATAATTTTCGATTTAACAACTAGCACTAATGAATAATCTCTATAATCACCAAAAATGACAAATTTCTAATTACATTAGGCCTAAGTGTTTACGTACTCCTCAAAGACAATATAGGAATGGGTTCGATTAAATGCATTTTGGAATGGAAAGACGAAAGAATAACTAAAGAAAACTAATGAGCATAAATAAAGTTGATGTTAAATATCAATACACTGTTCTAAGGAAATCCTATAAAATATACTTTTGCTGGAATAGAATAAATCTTCAAATAATCCTCGATATAAACATAAAGACTTTTAAGTTATATTGTACATGGCAAGCAAAATGGCCCTAAACATATTGAACGATAAGACGAATTTATAATTTTAAGTATGAAGTGAAGTACCAATTTTTACGAAAAGTTCGAGATTCACTACTTTCTACAAAGCAAAAATCGGTTTAAATTTGAAAGATTTAAGTAAACCTAATAAAAATCGTTAAGCAACGAGACTAGCGCAGAATGAAAATCACCAACATTCCGGAATAGCCTCTGCTTCATTTTGTAAAAAATTCCTTTCATACCATTGTTCGAATTTCCAATATTTCCCATCGAGACTTATGTCTTTGAGCTATAAAAACCATGAAAGTATTCATTTAGAGGTCTCGCTCACTAGATCATTTTATGCAGAAAAATGTGATGGGTGGGTCGATTACGCTTATAAAAAGAAAAGGATAAATTTGAAAACGGTGAACAATTTAGAGATCATCACATCTTCACATGCACACTTACGCTAGAGAAGGGCTATGCGATGTGTGGCTTCAAAAACGATGATATCTTTGAGACTCGACTGATTCATGCAAACCCCACGATATTTTCATTATTTTTCTCTCGTATAGATTTGTACAAATAACCTATGTACCGACATACCCCATCCCTAGCACACCTTTAATCTCTCCGTCCACTGGTTCCTACGCGAATCGACCACGTCGCTCCTAGATGTTGGCGAGCGAGACGTAGTTAGCGGGTAACATCCCGACTTCGCCCGTGCGCTGCACCTCGCCGGTCATCCAGCCGCCGTCTATGCTGCTCACGTTTATGATCAGGTCGCCGTCCTGGAAGCTCACCTCGTCGTCGTCCTGCGCCTCATAGTCGTACATGGCCCTGTACACGCGGGCCAGCGAGCCGTAGTTGTGGTTCACCGGGTCCATGTCCAGGACCGAACCTGTAAAGAGTTGAAATTTTGAGTTGGAAGAAAGTTCTGGGATTTAAAGCGGGGAAAGGTGTTTACGACTGCGACCAGAACTTACAACGTGGAATTTAAGGGAAGAGGTGACATCACAGTAGTTTAATTGAGTAATCGAGAGTTCAAATAACAGGATTAATGCTTTCCTCTTAACGGAGAGGTACCCTTTAAATAGAAACTTGAAATCGCCATTGTATTCGATCAGTTTTAAGCTAAGTGTATATCGAACTGCAGACAATTAATTACTTAAGTGTCCTTCAACTTGACAAAGATCATTTTTGAATTAATTAGTAATTAATGTACATTATTCAAATCAACTCTAATAATGTTAATTACGTAATTATCGAATTAGTACCTAAATATTCAGAAAATGTAAACAAAATTTCACCATCAATAGTGACACAAATTGTATACACGGAATTACAAAGGAAATTGAGCAAAAAAGTAAACAAAGATAAGTTTTAAAACAATTTCACCATAATGAAGATGTTTCCTGGAACTAATAACTGCATCCTTAAACTTATGCTAATTATACTGAAAAGTATATATATAGCATGAATTTTTGTTTTTATACTAGGCCCAATTTAGAGCACATAAAGGAAATGTAATATAAGAACAACGTAATAGAAATGTCAAACAGTTTACTGCCCGCATGTTTAATTATGAATAAAGAAGAGTGAAGTACAAAGCAAGAGCGCATGGTTATGCCTTAGTACCACATGATTGCAGGAGTAATTTTGAACATGAATTCTTCAGCGATGGATCATCTAATTTTGATCTGAGATACTTTGGATTTGTCATTATCTACATGATACGTGGATAAAAACAGATTATACAACTACTTTCCTTATAAATAGGTGCTATGGTAAAGATTTTGAAATGGGATGGGAAATGAGCATAAACCTTGCTTTTTTAACATCCCACAATTATCTTTTAAACCATACCTATATGTCTCTGCGGGGGATTATTCACTGTCCCCACTTCGGACGAGTAGATGAGAGTCTGCGAGTTCCTCGCCGAGTACGGGCTCTGGAACTGCGCCCCCTGCGCCGGCGGCTCATAATCCCCGATCTTCCCTATGTTGATCGTCACCGGGGGAGGTGCGGGGGTCGGCGTCGGCGGCGCTACGGCCGGCGGCGGCGGTGGCGGCTGCACATAAGCAGGGACACCGCCGGCACTCGGCTGCTGGAGGGGCCCCCTGCCGTCGCCGTACCCGTTCGAGTTGTTCTCGTTGATCTGCCGCCTCTGCTCCATCTCGGCCTTGCGCTGTAGGTCGCCGTGGTAGGCGACGTTGCTGATGATCTTTGTGTTCTGTTTGATGCGGAGGGTCTCCGGGTCGTCAGCGACCTGGGTGAATTTACCTTTGCTCTTCTCGAAGTCGGCGTGATACTTGACGTTAGATTGGAGCTTCGTGTTCTCGGCGATGCGTTTCAGTTCGGGGGTCTCGGCCATCGTCGTCGCCTTTGCCTTTGGTATGTGCCTGAGGTGAGGTATGATCGAAAAATTAAGATGTGATTGTAATTCAAAACATAACACATATTGTCAATGCTGATGTTGTTTTCTTATAAAATAATCCACTGCTTTGATAACGACAATATAAGGCAAACTTGTCCTCAAACGAACACAACTATTGTCTCTATTGACCTTAATAGCACTATTTAACATTTCACTAATTACAATTAATGCCAGTAAAAGCTTGTCAGAAAGATATGCTCATGAAACTAAAACCCTAATTAAAACTTTGAGTTATCTAAAACATAATACTGTAATTGCGATTAGATTTCAATTTCACACTTTAATTGAGTATGAAAACAATGTAGTTGTGATGATTGATTAAGCATTTTATTTAACTTTCCCTTTTAACTGGTTTCCTGTTTAAACAATACCTGACCTGAAACCTCTAAAATGCATTATTTTTATAGAAGACTGTAACTTTGAACAAAATTGATTGAAAGGTCCGTTTCTATTCAAACAAGCCAACGTAGAGAGAGTAATTGAATTCCAGTCAATGACAAATTTTGCAACAGCATAGATTTGTGATCCAAGAGTTAAAAAAGTGGAACAGTAAATAAGAGACTTGAGATATTTAATCATATGGATGATTTATAATTGTAATAATTACTTTGTATTTGTATCTAATTACAATACAATATGTAACACGAATTAATGACTAACAAAACTATGTTTAAGTCAAAACAACAAAATCTTTCACATTTCAATAACCGATATTTCATCTTTTTGTTTCCAATGGAATTATCTCGTAATAAGTGTTAAATCTTATTATGTAACATCTCACAATCACGCCTGTATAAATCCTTAACATTTTGATAAACACCACATTTCATAAATCAAAATAAATTTTGAAAAACCTTTGGCATTGGAATCATGAAGGTTAAATAAACCAAAACTATAATATTTACATTACTGACAATATGATAAGCGTTATTAAACCCAATAACACCACTTATTAATAAGTATATAAAATAAACCGGCCGAAAATTTAACTTACGCTTCGCAGTACGGTTCCTTGTTGAATCCTTTGTAAGTCCTCATATTTAAAGCCATTCCACAATCTTTGCATTTGAAGCATAGCTTGTGCCATACCTAGAAAATAATGAATTTTAAAAAAGTGATAAACTGGATACTACAGTAAAAATACAAAAGCTGGTAGTTTCAGAACTTTTTATAATTATTTATCAGAGGATACGAAGTATTCCTGGGATTTATAAAAAGTTTGAACATATGCATTGTGCGTTTATACCAGATGTTTCTTAATGATGAAAGTGCAAGTAAAAAATCTGCATCATGTGTTGCTGACATGCAAATTTGAATATAGGTCTTGTTAAAAAGTCATTCCTGAAGAAATGCCTGATGTTATTAATTTATTAGAAAACAAGTAGGTAAAAGCAGTTTTCCACAAATAAAAGTTTTCCCACATGGAAAAGCCCACATGTACATTTGTATTTGAAAGATAGTTGTATCCTTTAGGGTGAGTAATAGAAAGCATGTAATGACTTGTCTTGGACTAGATTAACTCTTGTATCATTGAATGAAGGGAAGTGGTAAGTGGTTTAATTTTTTGTGAGTCATTTCTTAATACATAGCCTTGACTCAAATTAATTTAAAAGAACAATTCCCGAAAAAGAGCGAAATATTTCTCGACAAAAATGCCATAAAGTGCCCATCAACTTAATTAACAGTCCAATAAATCAGAACGTAATTTATCTAGGCGATGTATAGATAAAAAAAAATAAATCTCACCTTATCCAGGCACTTGAGCTCTTCTGTGGGATACACAGTCTTCGCGCACCTCGCACACTGCTTGTTCATATTCATTACCGTTTATTCAATTTACATTAAATTACGAAATGCTGCCGGAATGCGGAATTTACGAGAAAACCATCAAACCGTTCGGGATGCGATTAATTAAGAAGAATTTCTTAACCCAGCCCACAACGAGTACACTAAACGTCTGTCAAATCAAAATCACAAAACATATCGCCAAGCAGGATACATCCATGTCAAACACGAAACGAGATATTCTCGACACACGACATCTAGCTGAGAATTCGTACACCTTCTCTTTAAAAATGGTGCCTTTTCTCATTGACAGTTCATACATAAACGTAAACAAGTGAAACTTAGCACGTTAGAAGTACAAAAACAATAATAAATGAGGTCGGTATACCCCATGCTTTTCTTCAATTACTATTTTACCTGAACTAATTTTAGTGGAACTGACAGCCCACCCGTGGAAAAAATGGACATCTCCGAGAGTTCCAATTCATCACCTCAGGAGGTTCCAAACTCGAGCCAAATACTACGACTGGCCAAACCCGAGGAAACTCTGGATAATGAACAGTTGGATAATAAGGACTTCAACGGGACCAATTCATCCTTTTACAACGCCACCAACTTCCATCCTTTGATGTCCTCGCCTACCTCCCCTATTTCTTCCTTGCTTCCCGATCTGGTGTTGGAGCCTAAGGCCAAGCAGAACAGTTACGAGAAGTATTTCCACCAGGAAGATGATGAGGGGGACGAGGATGATCTTTTCGAGTACAATGAAAAATTACCTGGTAAGTTAGTGAATTATTTCTCTTATTAAACCCTTATTTCTCTCACAGGGTTCTCATGGATTCCTTCATTGGTTACAGAATTTCCAGACAGCCCTTCAGCTTTAAAAAAATCAATGTTATATGATTTACCAGTCGAAGTCAGTTCCAATGATGCTTTGAGCGATAATGAGAATGACAAGTCAGTCTACGAGGCACACTTGAGCCCTAATCTTCAAAATGTGGCATTGGTGATGAATGAAAAAGAAGGTAAACACTTTAACTTCGTATTTGCAACTTATGACCAATGAAGATTGGTGATAGATTGACTGGAAAAGTTAAAAATAATATAAAGGAATTATAATCCTGACTGCGGACTTTAACTCATACTCTACTAATTTATAAACTGTTTTAACCCACTTTGTGAAAGTTTATTACTTGTTAGTTTACTTTTAGGGTTAATTAGTGTCTTACGTAAACATGACCTTTATATAAGCCAAACAGTCTTAGCTAAATATTCAATAAATCCTAATACAAATATAGGAAAATAAAATATATGCGTAAATGTGTTAATACATAAATACAGATTTCATAAAGCAAATCAGAAAGGATATTAATGCAATAAAATAAACATATTGCAGCTATTCGAGTGTAAATTGTAATTATTTCTTTAGGCAATCTGAACTTCCTTGCCCACACCAAGCGAAGTAATAAGTTGCGAAAAATCAAAGTGTTACCTACCCAAACTAGTCAAGATAGCGATATATCTTCGCTAGACAGCAATTCGGACAGCTTGAAATCTGAAGATGTCTTCAATGGCGAAAATGAGAAGATCACAAATGAAACAGAAGTTGATGAAGGTGAGATTTATAATCTATTAGATATATAGTGACCATGGATAGTATAGAGAAGAATATCAAGCTGTATAGGCTCTCATTTTGTATACCCAGCCCAAATGCTTCGACACACAGACTTGATTCTGTTGCATTCATTCAAACTTTAGCATTGAAATCTGTTATTCTATTTTCTCTTATTGTTAGTTATCTGTGTATCTATTATTAATTATTGATTAATTTGGATTTGTATTTGTGTTTTTTAGAGACCACCACACCAGAACCAATAGAACCACTAAGTGCTGCCGATGAACGTCGACACGCTAGATATTGGCAACGTATGGTTTTACCTGGTGGCGAACAACGCACCATCGACATGCGTGTCATAGAACCGTACAAAAGGGTCCTTTCCCATGGTGGTTATCTGAGAGCAGGTGGTCATACGGCTATTGTGCTGTTCTCTGCGTGTTTTCTACCAGACAGGTCTCGTGTGGATTATGACTACGTAATGGACAATCTGTTTCTGTAAGAAGACTAAAGGAAAACTTGAATCCCATAAACTCAATGCAATTTTAGGTATGTTTTGTGGACGTTGGAGCGTCTGGTTACCGACGATTACATTTTGGTTTACCTCCACGGTGGTGCTACCAAGTTACCTTCGTTTAGTTGGTTGAAGAGATGTTACCAGATGGTTGGCAGGAAATTACGAAAGAATCTCAGTCACCTGTACATGGTGCATCCGACCTTGTGGATCAAAACTATGCTTTTCATGGCCAAACCGTTTATAAGGTAGTATAAAGAATCCTACGTGTAATGAGTTCGGGGTGATTTCAACATGAATATGATATTGATTTGTTTTTAAAATTTTCAGTTCAAAGTTTTACCGGAAAATCACCTTTGTGGGCACTCTGCGTGAACTGATGGTGAGAGTTCCTTTGGAAGCTGCAGCCATACCTGATAAAGTAAAGGCGTTTGACAGCTACCATCACCCTTCTACATAGTTACCTCCATCTCACCATCAATGCCTTGAATATTCCATGTAAGACACATCTTCAAAGCTTTACCTCACCAGACATCGAATTTTTAGACAGAAACAGGTCATTTTTTAGCTTGTTAGGTATATTTGTAGATCGAGGTTCACGCTGTCCAACTTACTTCCTCTAAAGATCCTCAAATGGAGTGTGTCGATGTTTAATTGTGCAACTTTATTTATTTGTCTTGAGTGTAAAGTGGAATTTGTTGCAATAAGTATTATTTAGTGAGGAATAGGTTATTTCTCGTCATTTCTGCAAAATAGCAATAATTTCTATAATTTGTGATAAAATTTCGAATACCTTTTAAAAGCTCTCACACTATGTTTTAATTGCAATTCTTTTTATATTGCGTTATTTATTTTTTATAAATTTCTAATATTGTACTGTTTTATTACTTAATCGTGTGATTTCTGTGATTTTTAAATTTTTTTGTGTTCCTACTATTAAAATTAAAACTATTGGTTCGAGCTGTTGAGGGATTACAAAATGGCCTTATATTGAATCTTATCGACCTCGATTCAACATATCAGCATTCCTTAAGTATTAACACGAGGAGGCTAGAATAATAATGCTCAAACAAAACTCCAAAATCGACAATAAAATCTATTGTTTTAAAGAGAGTTCACGTTACGTAATATGTTCCCATTTTCAAATTAAACTTCTAGTCTCTCTGTGTAATTTAAGTGCATTTGTTTATGTTTACTTAAAAGTTCCTAAAAGGATTGTTTTTATCGTTAAGGCATTCCAAAGGTACTTCTCTATTTTTAATTATTTAATAGGTTGGCCTCACCATATTTATTTGTATATGTAGTTATTTGTATTTTAATATAGAACATCGCTTATCGTAGGATGCCGTACATGTTGATGTAAACTGTTTTAAAAATAAGAAAAGAAAATATTCGTATTTAAAAAGAAAAATTATCTATTTACATTTTAAATATTTCTGGGTTTGTAAATATATTGTTGTAAATTAGGCTTCAAAGGATGATCGATCTGTTAGATAACTAAATAGATATTGGAAATTGGAAAAAGGAAATAATGATATGTATTCACAAACGTACATATGTAGACATTTATGTGTATAAAGCCAGCAAAGTGTGTATTTTGTAGCCACTTTTAGAATATCTAATTATTTCCTTTTCGCACTGTATGTAAAATTACAGACGTATTTAGTTTATCAAAAAATATACATCAATTTAGAAGGATGAATTTCATTCCTAAAATTATTTAGCGGGTAATAGTAACATTTTGTCCCAATTTCTCATACTTGAAACTAATCAAAAATAATATTGTACCCATCAATCGAAATTTTGTTTAGATAAAATCTTTAGTACATTATTTGCAAGTGTTTACAAAATTTTTTGTTAGTCATTCTTTAATATCCATCATGATTTATCCTATCTATTTATCTCGTTAAGGGAATTGGTATATAATCCTACCGAACTCGTAAAAATCCATTCCTTAGTGTTTTAGGTCTAACAAATTATGTTGAACCGTTTTAGCGTTTTTGGTGCACTGCTCGTTCTCTTCGGAGTAAGTTGTAATTACAAATGCATAATTTGTTCACCAGTTTTCTATTCTGTGTAGGTCGAGGCACTAAAACTGTCCGTGTATTATGAATCTTTATGCCCAGACAGCAAAAGATTCATTACCGAACAGTTGTACCCGAACTATCAACACCTGAACGGCTTGATTAGCCTAGATATGGTCCCCTTTGGTAACGGTGTGGTAAGAGTTTAAAATATATGGTCTAGAGAGTAACTGTGATTGTTTTTTAATTATAGGTCGAATTTGTAGATGGCTGGTGGAAATTTACATGTCAGCATGGTCCAAACGAATGCTATGGCAACAAAATCCATTCTTGCGCCATGTATGAATACCCGGAAGACCAAAGTACTGAGTTCATTTATTGCTCGATGAGCGCGACGGACCCCAGCTCAGACGAGATATTAGAGCAAGTGAGTAATGTGCTTTTCACCCGTCAGTCAACAGAGGGAGATATGTGAAAGATGTATTAATCAAATTCAATAAGACCCATTTCTTTAAGACCGTTTAGTAAGGTCATCATTACAGTTAACAGTCATATATCTGATCAAACTAAGCGATATACTGAATATCTATTTAACCTTCTTGTTGAATAACCGTAACTATAATTCAAAATCAATTCTAGTGTAGTGAGAAGACTTCGATCTCCTGGAAAGTCCTGCAGTCGTGCTACAAAAGCGGAATAGGCGATGAACTACTCACCGTGTACGGGAACAGGACCCACTCGGTTAAGCCTCCGATCTCTTGGATCCCGACCGTCGTTTTCGATGACAAATTCGATCAAACTTTACAGGACCTTGCTCAGGACGATTTGCTGGCCGCTATCTGCGTTGCTGCCAAGGGCAGTCTCGCGGTGTGTGATGGAAATGTAAGATTGAATTAGAAACTTTTTCAGGTGCATGGGTATTTTTTTTACGTAGTAAAGTTGTGGTGAAGGATGTTGTAGGTAGACTATTTGATCCACTTATTGTGGCGTCTAGTACAATCAGATTGATCGATGGATACGACTATTCAACGGAAATTTTTTATTCACAGTTCGGAAACAGTCACGACAATAGAATATTCTTATATCTATTATATCTATATATCTATATCTACTTAAAAAAGGCGAAAATTTGGTACATAAGTACATTAAAACGAATTACATGGAAATTGTGCATCAATATGCGTACATTTATAATATGCAATGGACAAAAGCAAGTTGGTACTTGCTTATGACTCGTCGTTTTTATGTGAAACTACGCAAGTAAGATAAGATTGTGACCGTGTAAGATTGTTGATCATCACTTGCTTTTGAATTTGATTTGAAATGTTGCCGATGAGAGATTTCAATATGGTGATTATATATTCAAAGATATTTCAAAAGAGAAACGCATAGTTTCTCAATGTTAACGGTTGAGGTTTTCTACTGCTACCGTTATCAACTCTGCGTATTAGTGCATTATAAAGGGTCTTCGTTCGTGGGTTTAGATCGATAAGTAATTGCAATATCCTTTCTCCTCCTTTAATAAGCTGTATTGTGGGTTGCTTGTTTGCAGCAGGGTTGTGAATTATTTAATAACAATTATGTTCGATTAATATTAAATAACTATCATTCCATTAAAAAAAGTTCAGTGGCAATTAATTAAATTCAATAATACGTAGCAGTACGACTTGCAAAGTCAGTTTCTCTTAGTAAATGATTTAATAAGTACCATAAAGGAAACATCTATAATAAATAATTTAGTGCTTTAAGTTTCCCCAAAAAAGAAGGTAGAAGAAACGTTCCAGGACATTTTCAAGACTAAATATCTTTAGATTAGATTGTAAAGACTATAGAATCTTTTTACGGATCTGAAAATGTTTTAGAAAGTTAAAATAAAGGCATTGTACAAAATCTATTTCCCTTAGCATGAAGAATATTTTTGTTAAGGCTCCTTTAAGGGTACAGATATACAAAAACACTTGTAAAACTTTTTAAAAACATTGTTTGCTATATAATTACTTCAATGAAGCTTGTGAATACAATTTTAACCAACATATACATTTTTGTTAAAGTCGTTTCCACTGCTGGAACAAACACCACTAAAACTACTAATTTATGAGTAATAGTGCTTCCTCCTGAGCTGCATCGTTGAACATAAACTCGCCCATAAAGAGAGCAACTCCATGACAGTGTAAAATATATACTGTCGACGGATAGCTCTCTTTACTTTCGAGTTTAGAAGGCTTCATAGGACAGGCTCTGCAACAAAATTGAATTAATATCCCGCAAAACTAGATCTCGTAAAATCGGAACACACACGACTGAACCTTGAGGGATGTATACCTAAGGCCTACTTATTAAAAGCGCGGAAAATTTATTACACATTGTTTACCGTTGCCATTAATGTGGCTATAAAAACTGCTTAGATATACGTACATCGTTACCTAATAGAAACGAATTCTTTGTGCACTCACAGCCATTGTAATTTTACCAAATAAATTCCTACCGGTTTGTAATTACAAAATTTGACCAATACCGAGGTTTGATTGCTGCCTGGGAAATGTGGACAGGAGCACGCCCACCACGTCATACGCTTGCTTCAGTACTGGATTTTATTCACCTGAAACAAATCAGATAAGTTCTTCATCACACTGAGATAAGCAGAAATATAATTAGATAAAAGAAATTATCAGTTATAAGTCGAATTAAGAATTTAGGGCATGAATTGCCTCATTATTATACCGAAGTAAATCAAGGCAATTTCGTATTAATCAGACCACAGGTAAGGTGGCCGCAAAATGCTTCAGCCGTTTCGTTATTGTAGATTACATGTCGTTAATATTTATCGCACATGATATTTGCATATCAACCACAACTCCTTGTTAATTTTTCGTTAGTTGGTAACACGTGAAAAATTCCATTATAACGGCACAAATCGTCGTAATGAATTGCAGCGTTACTCATAAGCCATAAATACGGCAAATTATGTCGTTACGATAGCTGAACAAGTAAGGAAATATCGAACGCTTAATACCTGACATAAATTCGTATGTGCGATTCCTATTAGCGGTTATTACGTCCTTAATGATTTCTCTGCTTCAAAACTTTTTAAAGTTTCACTTGTGTTTAGGAAAAATGTCACTTTCGCACACTTTTTTAAAAAATCACTCGGAAACGATCCTGTGAAACGACTCGTCACCCGGCTTCTCCGATATGCTAATGATCTGTTTAACTCTACCAGCATAATTAGTACCGTTGATTTTCACCTGCATCTAGTTTTGTATGTACTTTTCGAATTAACACGGACCACAGAAACGTTACCCAAGGGCACTATTGCCATTAAAGACATCACAAGGTGTATGTAAGTAAGTGCGTATGTTGCAATCGGGATTTCGTTTTTTTTTTCCACATTAAAGCGCAAACATCGCCGGTTTATTGTTTGCTGAAGATTAGGAGGTCGCAAGTATGGACGTTCTTGTGTTTCCCCCTCGGTTCAGTCGACGCCCATGGAGACGCGAAGGGCGTTTGAAATACTTTTGCGTTCCGAGGTTTCGCGCGCATTACAAATTCGAAAGATATTTCCAAGACAATAAATTACAATGAGAAATCTCAAAGCTGTCGGGATGTGTTTACCAGCAGGCGACGCTCTATATCTTTTACAACCTTCCAGGCTTAATTGCTTTATTGTGCCATTGTCTCATTATTAAATAAATTAGAAGAGTTTATCAGGTAAATATAACTATCTTGAGTAAACAGTCGGATTTATTATGTCGAGCTGCACGTATACGTTGCGCGGATATCTTGGCGTTCCACACGTATAACACGAATTCTATTCGATGAAAAACGAGGACTAAGATTACAGACTATTAACAAAGTATCTGTGGCATGGAATAGTTGAAGACCTGTATTTCTGATGTACCTTTAAGTATCTCCTATTATAAGTAAACGTGATTGGCTGGAACCATGAATATAAGAAGCTAAACTTCACTCTATCCATGTCACAGAGATGGGCGATAGTTGCGCTCCCGTACGAAAAGCTTTATTTACGCCTGTAAATGGTGAAAATAATGAGAAGTGACGCAAGAGTCATGTTACATTGGAGTGGGATAAGATCAGAAACTCTGCTTTTACTCTTCTCTAGAAAAACTTAGATCCTAGTCCTTTCCCTCTAATCTGGAAAGATGGTGCCTAACGAAAAACTGAAAACTAGTAGTTTTCCATTTTTTGAGCAGGTTTTCCAGCCTGAAACCTGTGGAGTTGGATACCCTTCTCTTTTAATATCCATGATACCACCTCATCAGCAATAAATAACGCAAGGGAGAGACAGGATATAAACAAGGGGAGGCATTTGAGAACTAGATGGTCTTACTCACTACTTAAATTCCAAACTTATATCCTTTCTAACCATAGAAGCTTAAGCTGCATAATGCTTCTAGACTTTTTCTTCTAGAAGGGAGGACAATTTTGAGAAGGTGATAAGAACGAGAAGTACCTAATCATAAAGGTATATGTCTAGAAAGGTCTAGAAGGTCTTAGCAAGTTTCATCGTGAAATGTTGAAGGTTTCAAGTGATAACAACCAATATTAGAAAGGCTATTCCTTAGAAGTTTAAGAGATCATGCAGTATGTTAAAAACAAGAAACAAATTGTATTCGCGGTGGGCATATTTCATTGAAAGCCAGAGATGCAGATGCTTTTGGCAACAAACACAAAACATTTGACTGGAGATAAATCAATCGGCAACATTGCCCGATTTAGAGAGATTTGATAGGCTAATGCGGGCCTACGTGACCTCCCATTGGTTGAGTTAATTTTTCTAACCGTTTTATAGTGCCTTTCTGGTGCTCAAAAACACATTCAAAAATTTGTTGTAAACCGAGCCCATTAGGGTAAGGAAAGTGAATTGGTTTTGGAAGGAGTATACTACATAATGAACGTCGGTTTTAACATTGGTTATCCAGTGGCGTTCGTCGAGAATCGAATCGTAATTGCTTAGTTATTTAGCCGGATAAAAATCGAAGAATATTCGAAGAAAAGCGCCTTATCGCGACGGCAGGTGAATTATTATTACTATTATTAGATAAACTTTATCGGTTGGTACATATTTATCGGCGATAGCAAGTGACACGGTTTCCAAGCGGGTTCTGCGAACGACAGTAAAAATAACCTGCAACGACGATAACTGAAGAGACACGTTTAGTCAGGGGAAATTGTATTTTGAGCGGGAAATAATTTCCACGTCGACGAAACTTTGTATGCGCGTTACGTACCTTTTTGTAGGTTTTTATAGGTAGATACTTTTCGAGTTATGGACTCGAAATGGAAGATGTTCTCAAAAATCACGGTTTCATGGCTTTTTCTGGAGCATTAAGCATCGGAGGGTCATGTTAGATGACATTTCTTAAGCGTTATCGTATGCTTGATAATTTTGGCTCCAACCCGCGATCGAAAAATCCGTGCTTTTTTAGTTATCGACCAAAAAACCCCCGATTTACCAAAAAAATCTAGTTTTTCTTTGTATCTTCTCATTTCCTGAGCATATTTGCCCGGAATAACTCGGAAAATATTAATTTTTCAAGCTTGCGGCACACAGAAAAATACGTTCGACGCGAGAAAACAGTATAAGAATCGTTGAGCGTGACTCTTCGATGCTTTGAACCCAAGAAAAACCTGAAAAATGCGATTTTTCTTAAATCGTGGGTTTAACTGAATAACAGGATGGAACCCAATTTACTAGGAGTGAAAACACCTACACAGAATCGTCGCGCGTGACTCTCTGCTGCCTAACACGGCAATTTTTTGAACACTTCCAGCAATTTGGGGGACACCAAAATAATCAGGGATAAAAAAGCAACCAAAATGAGCCATAATTGTCGATTTGGGAGTTCACGAAAGATGGCCAAAAGAATAGGGGCCATGAGGATTGCCCCTACGAGCTATAGTGAGACGTGCTGTTCAACTGGGCGTGATAAGATGGAGCCTTCCATGGTTTACCATTTCACTCGCGATAAACGACAATTTTAAACCAAACCCGCTTCGACTTCTTGGAAATCAGATTTCTCTCCTTCTCGACCAACTCGACGTTTTATGACTCCATAAAATCGTTCGTGCGCCGATAATTTCGTGAGTGATTGATTTTGCCACGTGAAGATTTCGAACAGCAATAAACCATAGGCAATACACATCGAAGACAATACGTCGTAAACTTGCATTGTTTGACACTTTTATTGCGATCGAACAATACAGAGAAAGGATCACGAGGAAGTGCAATGACGAGATTTTTACGTTAAAAATAGAAGGTTGGTGGGGCAACTGCAAGGTCCAACGGGAATTTTCAATTTTTGCCTTATTTTGCAAGCGATTTTCAATTATGTTTGTACGCAAGTAGTATTTGGGGCATTCCTTGGAAAGATTGGTCCACTTGGTGATCTACTTGTGTAGAAACATATAGGAAAATTAAAAATCATGAGGCATTTATGAGTGTCACACGTCATCAGTATTTTTCATATTTCCAAACAGCAAATGGTAATAAGCAATACGCAGTACTTACCGTTAACTACGACTATTTGATAAATACGTTGCTATGCATGCATGGCGAAATTGATAACATTTAAATACAATACAATTTTTGAAAGCATTTGGCGCCGATATTATCTCCAGCTTGGCTACTCAAGATTTTTATCTCCATTTTGGTTCCACTAATGATACCGTGGCAAAATAATACCAAACCAAGTGATGAGATTAGATACAATCTAACGGCGCATTATCAATTACGAAACCTCCCCAAACCCAAAGTGCCTAAAACTAATTCCCCCAAAAACATACCGAGCGTTCCCCGTGGGCGTCGTCTCCTCCAGCTCCTACGATGCACTGGACCTGGTGCTATACCTTCCATCTCCTTCCTCTTCGACCTGGCTGATCACTACTTCCACATATAATTCACACCTGTCCTCGTAGGCGGAGTACCTGTATTATTCGACACGTCGTCCCGCAAAGCATAAGTACTGTAACGTGACGTCATCTCTTATCATTAACACCTGCGAGGTGGGGAGGTGGGATCCCATGCTTTTCGAAATAAGTGTATCGCTCTGTTTGTTCCTATTAAGCTTCTAATCTCCCGCGGGCCTTGAGAAATTAAATTCGAATAGATAAAAATTGTAACGGGACGTTTTGGATTTTCGATCCAAATCCCCAAGTTTTGTAACGTCGTGCTAGGTAAACTATTTATTGGCGTAATAAATGTGTTACGGTATTTGGTCTGCTCAGCAATTTTTTTGGAAATTTGATGAGTACTTTTTTTTAAAAAAGTTTCAAATTACCAGTGGCGGATGTACGAAGTATTATCTTCCAAACGCGCGTTTATTTTAGCGAGCGCCGCTATTTAATATCGAAATGAAAACTTCCGGTCCAAGGAAGCGCGGGTATCGTAATCCGCGTTATCTCATTTATATGATATTACCACTATTTTATCGGTATCATCGATAGCAAGAGGTTTAATCAACGTTAATAAAACACGTTACTCCGTTCAGGAATTTTTATAACCGCCTTGAGTATTTTTACTTTTTGTGACGTAGCATTTATCATCAAAAATATTCAAAATTTGGGGGGTCTTCAGAGGACCTCAAAGTCTGTAAATTCTGCAATCAGAACGGAAGCTAAATAAGAAAGTTAGTACAATTGAATAACAATGAAATTGAAATAATTTCAAAATATTTTCAGAGTTATTCAGAAAAATTCATAACCGTTAGGGCAAGGGAAAAATGTTTTGTAAGGACCTGAGAAGAAGCTGAGAAGATTTCGGTGCCACTTGTTGTTGTGACACTTTTAAAACAGTAGAAATTACGTCAATAAAATACGACAATATCAAAATTTGTAAAGAAGTTGTATTAAAGTTGTCTTAAACAAGATTTGATGTAATTATAAACGTTGACGTTTTTATAAAGAATTTGTAACGATTGCAATGAACTACAATTGACTTAAGACGACCTAAAGTTTGGAGGGTAACTCCTGAAAATGTTATAAAACCTTTGGAGTTGATTGAAGTTATTCAGTTTCTAAGAAAATTGTAACAGTTGTAATCGACCAATGACGTTTATGAATGAATTACAATCGCCTTGTAATCGCCAATTGTAAAGAACACATGATATGGCAACACCAGTTATTAAGAAAAATATGCTATTTGAAATAAAGACTTAAGAAGAAGTTGAGGGAATTTGTAAACTACTTGTCATGTTTTAACAAGCTGGAATGCCTCAATTTCACCTAATTTAGTAAATTGCTTAATAATTTCTGTAAGGGAACATTCGTACCCTTCGCCTAAATTGGTACAATTTCATAATGAAAATGCAATTTTGTGTAGAAGATCTGAAAACAGTTCCAAATCTCTTAACAAGTATGCTTGAAAATCAAAAATCGTTATAATTACGTAACCTAATTAAATTTTTATAGAAATTTTTCAGACCACCTTACGTACGGTTGTTCCAAACGATTTCCAAATATGTACGTTTGAAGTCCTTCGAAGATTAGCGAGCAAATATAGTTGCAATAGAATTTCATTAATACCGAGTAAATAATAACATGATTGTTAACTTTTTGAAGATTATAAAATGGTATAATATTTAAATTAACAAGCAAATGGATTAAGTAAGAATTACACGTCGCTGCAACATTTTGCTCCTCATCTTTCGAGATAAAAAATGATAATGATGAAAAAGATTAATCATTCGAGTACGGCTCTTGTAAATAACATATTTTTCAAATTAGCAATGAAGAGACCCTGACGCTATCACACGAATTTGCAATTTTCCATCCTACGAATCTTTTTCCATGGACGCTGTTCTTTTTCCCTGATTTACAGTATTTATTCTGGTTGATAAGACTCATTCTGTTGAAATTAATATTAATATTTACGTTGGGTTTATAGATAAGCACATCTTTGCACCTATTGCCTAACAATTTCATGAGCTGCCTAATTATTTTTAGCAGACAGTATCACCTTCCAGGTCGACAAGGACGAGCATCTCACCCGTTTTCGACGATATGATTACATTGTAATTTCCAAGGGATCAGAACGTTAGAAACTGCACCATCACAGCACAGTTTTAATATACAATAATAATGAGTTGGTATAGACAAATACAGACAATATATCAAGATATCCTTGAACTTTATAGGAGTCTCTAAGGAAGCAATTTTCCGTCTTAATGGATCCTATAAATGTTAAAGTAAATATGCAAAATTGAAGAAACATTGTAAACATTTCTTACAAGGAAAAATATCCAGCCTCGTGATTCAACCTCCCACAGTCCTTGTTCATGGGTTTTAAATGAATTTACAGTGAATACGTTGTTATGAAACGATAATTGCTCAACGTCGTCCCTTACTTAAGTAATATAATCTGCATGGGTATAGACCGCTTTTACGCCAGCACCAAGCAACACCACCAAGTCAGTTGTGTTGAGATATTCCTGTTAGTGTAATTGTTATATGTTTTAACGCTGGTAATGTTGTGCAATGCCTGTTGTGTTTTCACCTCGAGCTATAGAACGATTGCTATTGCTAGGCTAATGGCAAATTAACGTTTTATCTTTAGAAAGAGATTTTTCTCTTTGCTCTGCACCTGTGCTTTTAGAAAAAAACTGAAATTTGATTCTGAATTGATTGTATACAATGAAACGTAGCAATTTACACTCACGTGGCCCAATATTTCAATGACGTATTGAAATAGGAATATCCCAAAAATGTTGTCAAAATACTTAATTGATCATATTTTAGATAGGAAACATTTAACAATATTTTAACAACCATTATAAATGTCGTTCAGCGATTTTTATCAGTCATATCGTTTCCAGCTAAAGAACGCCATTCTAATCGACCTTTGGTCAAAAGAAAGGAAATTTACCTGTAACAGGTAGAAATTTGTGGAAGTCTCGAGCCCCCAGTCAGAGACAATACACACTACAGTCAAGTTTAATGTCAAACTATCCACATAACGACAATCCTATTAACATATCAAGTTATTACGAAATTATTATCAGTAAATTGAGGATATTCGAGTGTAAACATCATTTCGACCTAGAAAATGTCTCTCAGGAGTAGCTCTGCCATATTTTGTGCCAGATTAAACGGTTTGCAAGGTAAGCGCACGTAGATTTAATTGTATAATTGGGTAATTAATGTGAATTACATTTATCTATTCATAAGGGCAAGGTTTTGACACTATTATTACAATACGTTTATACGTCAATCGTAAAAGACTTTACGTAGGTACTATTTGTAAATTTAATCTCATATTGTAGCGTAAGCCGACTTAGGTAAAGTCACCGTAGGTGACCTTTGAGAGTCGTGGCGAGGATTTCTTCACGTTAATGTGAAGAAAAGTATGGAGGTTTATATGGAAACTTGGTTCTTTTGATATAAAGGGTGTAAATTGTGGTAACAAGTGATCCAGAAAAAGTTAAGGCGATGTTACTTTACTTCTAAAGACTTATAGGATAACCATACTAAAATAAATAAATAGTGGGTGTCCAAAGTTGTCCAAAACACCTTTTCGCTCTTGGAAGTCATCAGATTTCATATTCAGAAACGTTCCTTAGGATAAATTAAGCATAACTTAAAATAACACGATCTTATTTTCGATTATTTTTCCAGTGAGAAATGCCAGCAGCGTCGGTTTCATCGGCATCGGCCAAATGGGCCAAAGGATGGTCGACAACTTGGTCAAGAACGGCCAGAAGAATATCAAAGTATTCGACGTCGTCCCCGAGGCGCTGACCGGCCTGAAGGGTGTGACCGTTTGCAAATCGGCAGAGGAGGCGGCCAAAGACTCGGAGATCGTCTTCACGATGTTGCCCACCGGGGAGATCGTCAAGGAGACTTTACTGGCCGATAACGGCATACTCAAGGGGATCGGGAAGAATAAATTGTTCGTGGACTCCTCGACGATAGAGCCCAAGATGGCGCAGGAGCTAGCCGAGATTTCCAAAACGAACGGCATAAGGTAGTATACTCACTTAAATACCTTCGTGGACATCTAAACGCCCATATAATTACGTATAGAGCCGACGTATTTGGCACAATAAATCCCCCTGTTTTGTTTTCAATCCAATCTTTTTACTTCTTCCTTATTTTAGGTACATAGACGCCCCGGTGTCAGGGGGAGTGACGGGGGCGGCAGCGGGGACTTTAACCTTCATGGTCGGAGGGGCAGACAGCGATGTCAAAGAAGCCGAACCTGTCATCTTAAAGATGGGCAAGCAGATCTTCAAATGCGGCGGCATCGGTGCCGGGCAAATAGCCAAACTTTGCAATAATCTCATTTTAGGTAAGATTGAGAAGAATAACGATTATATACATGCGCCATTTTATCTTGGCAACATTGTTTGCTATATGCTATCGAATTCCTATCGACAAGTTTATCGATAGATATGCAACCATACATACGCAGAATTTATGGTAGGTGGCGCACACTTGTGTAATAAACAAGCAGATTGCGGCAGGTTCTGCTGGCAGAGGAACAGGTTTTGTACGTTTTCTTCTGGCAGGCTGCTGCTGCAGATAATTGGGTGTCTGTGAACGTTTCAAACGAGCAGCAAACTTGTCATTTCTAGTCCCTCACACGTTTTCCCCTCATACTTCATCACTGGCATTATTGTCAACACCTATCTACCAGTTTAGAACTTTTGTCAGCTTACTGAAGCCCCTTAAACCCCCTTTGCTGTCTGCACTTTAAACCACAATAATTCCTTCCAGGCGTGACGATGATCGGCACGTGCGAGGCCATGAACCTGGGCGTGAAGCTCGGCCTCGACCCGAAGCTCCTGACGTCGATAGTGAACGTCTCGACGGGCAGGTCCTGGTCGTCGGACACTTACAACCCCGTGCCCGGAGTCATGGAGAACGTGCCCGCCTCGAACGGTTACAAGGGAGGCTTCAGCATCCCGCTGATAGCGAAGGACCTCGGCCTCGCCGAGAAGGCGGGCCTCAGCTGCGGCGCCCCGTTGCCTCTCGGCGCTCTGACTCATCAGATCTATAGGGCGATGATCCTCAATGGGTATCACGACAAGGATTTCTCGGCGGTGTACAGCTTCCTCAAGGGGAAGGAATAAATTTCCTATGAGATGTTTTGCCTTCTTTGTTTTTAAATGAAGTTGTTACGGCCCTGATATACTTTGTTGACAGAAGTAGGCAGTGAAAGCTGATGCTTATTCTGTCTGAGGGGGCGATCCAGTAGCAGCCTGGCTCGACAGCAAGGTATTAAATCCTGGTCAGGTATGTGTCATAGATACACTTAAAACGTATCAACCTGATTCCTCTTGAAAGCCGCTGGATTTCAGTGAGCAAGAGGATTTCGAACTGACTACCCATTTCTCTGGAGTCCTAAGGGGTTCCTACAGGAGCATTCCATTACCATTCTAGTACTAAAATAATGATATTTAAATTTCCTCCATAAAATCATGGTTGATACTATAGATTTCTCTTACCACCATATAACTTACGCATATGGTCCCTAGATGTCGCGTAGAACACTTCAGTTTCGTTAATTTGTAACAGACGTTATACTATGTACTCTACTTGGTTTAAGTACAATGTTCAAGTATATTACAATGTTTTTTAAAAGAAAATAAAAACACGTCATTCAATTACCACAAGAATCATTTCTCTTACGTTACGGAAGTGATTCTACGTACTTACGTTACTATTACAATTTTGAGTTCCATGTCAAACCCTGATTTTTAGGTTAGGGACGTAACAAACATCCTTAAAATCTCAACAATGTCCAGGAACAAGTAGGGATTAAACTAAACAACTGAAAAACTACCTCGTCTCATACTGACTTCGACTTTCAGCTTTAAAATTTTCCCCGGGGCTATTGTGTGCGAGGAATCTAAATTGCGAGGGGACATCACCATCGGTTCGGGAACCATAATCCATCCTAATGCCATTATTATCGCCGAAGCTGGCCCGATTATCATCGGAGAATCCTGCCTGATCGAAGAGCAGGCGAAGATAATCCACAGGTACGTTAAAAGTATCCCTACAACTACCTTCAATTAATCGATCGTTTTAGATTACCGTTTGATCAACAGAATAAAGAGAACACCACTCCGGTCATGATAATCGGCTCCAATAACGTCTTCGAGGTGGACTGTACAGTGGAATCTCCGCGGATAGGCAACCACAATGTCTTTGAATCCAAATGCTTCGTCAGTAACAAGGTGACGGTTTCGAACGGCTGTACCATCGGGGCAGGTTGTAAGATCACCGAGGAGCAGACGTTGAAGGAACTCGTTGTAATATTCGGAGGAAAATGTCAAATGAGGGAAGGTCTCGACAGACCTGCCGTAAGAACTTCATACCGATTGATTAGTTATATGTTATTGTTTTTGTGATTTTCAGACGCAAACTTTACAAATGGAGACGTTAGCGAAGATGCTTCCTAATTACCATTATATCCGGAAAAGCAACAAGAAGAACTGATGATTGGAGTCGTTCGTGTTGTTAACATTGCGACAGTACATTTTTATTTGTAATGTAATGAATGTTTTTAAGTTATTTATGCTCATATAAAGTAAACGCTCTTTATCAAGTAGTAGCCTTAAAGAAAACCGTTGATTAGAAGTTGAATTTGGTGAAATCGGAAGGGGTGGTGTTAACCATAACAATTGAAATTTAGGAGAATGTCATCAACGTTATACGTCTTTATTTTTAACTGTTAAATGACTATTGCCGCATAAGTATTTATGCGTTTAATAATACATAGAGAGAAATTTAAACCATCCCATATGAATCACGACGAGCCACTTATTTACCACGAGATTTAATTTTTGCGGCACGCAGTTACATTAGGTGAATTCCGCGCCAGAACGTCGCGTTTTCCGTTTGAATGGCAGCTTTTTCCTCTCATCCGTGAAAAGACGACGACACGAACATGTGCGCGCCTTTCTGCTCTTCTTAAAGACGCTCTGATTTATAAGTCTGCGGTGTCAAATGCCTACTATTTATGCGTCCTTCTTAATTGAGAAAAGTAAAAAAAAATACTTAGAATAAATGAGCTCAGAGTGTTGATTATTTGTCTCGAAATTATGTTCATTCCAGGAATTTTCAGCTTTGACCGCCTGTACTGTACCTGTCAATTATTCAATGTTAACAATTATTTATTTTTCGTACTTAAATCGACCATGGCTGGCCGGCTGGATGATAAAAATTCACGTCGTGGAAAGCCATCGATCAGGCCGATGCGGTGCCCGTTGTCGAATTTGCGTTGAATTTTTAATTGCGATTCCCCCGGTCGCATCCTTTCAAATGCAAAATTCATGGGAACCATTAATCTTTGACGATTTCTCGAAAAGGTGAAACACCTCTCATTCATCCGGCTGTCGCTTTTTCGCCGCCTACCAGAGACCGTGTGTCGATTGCAAAACACGTAATCGATTCAATTAATTCATAACTACTGAAACGGGGACGTGGAATATACGAAATGAATGCATGGGAAGCGTAGGTACTCGACGTACTTACCTAGGTGCTAGCTACCTGCTAAGTGTGTGGGTTTCAATTACTAGGTAATTAATGGTTGTGATTTTTTTCAAAACTAACTTTTCTCATGTGCCTCAAAGCTGTTTTAACCACACTACAAAGATGCACAAAAAACTTCCCCCACCCTAACGATTTTAAACGTAAAAGTGTGTGTGTGTGTCCCATATACACAAACAATATAACAGTCCTCCCGTTTTTACCCTCCTTTCGTTACAAATCGAATTATTTCCCTCTCGGTTGGCGCAACGTTTTGCTCGCCCATTATGACGGCTGTCATTTCGTCCGGAGCCCTTTTGTCTCGCCTTCAATCATCCCGAGGGACGCGTCAAAAATATCCCTTAAATGGCCGCGAAATGGAAAATTATTGAGAGTAATTCTGCCGTGACGAATCGTCCAACGCTCCCCAGCTTTAATCTCCCGCTCACAAGAATCGTAATAATAATAATAAAAGTGATCAGTGGTGAGCATAAGATGATCACTTGCTATGTGGGAATAAAAGGGAATTCAGGAACTTGTAGAAGGTGCTGCGTAGAATACTTCACGTAAATAACATGGGATAAAGTCAATGCTTAGTTGAACCTTCTTGCAAGAAAGCAAAATATGGCCCGAGAAGAATGAGATACAAGAAATATCACCCTGAGGAAGCATATGATTTTTTATAAGCCAGATAACGAATGTAGAAAGGATAATGAAGGTTATAGAATCAAAAATCTGGAAAAAAAGGGATGTAAGGAGAGATATCCAAGATCAAATCATCAATATGAATTGATAATACTATCGTATCAGACTGCAAAAGAGGTGATATGGAATCAACTAAGGCAACTCTATCTGCGGCAGGAAGGAGTCCAATGGAATGAGTCAATCGTGGATTTTCACAAAGGGACCCTCCAAAGCTCCAAAGGAGCTAACACAGCTAAGCAGATATCAGCTGCGCAGGGCAGTAGGACTGTACACAGGACATTGCTCTCTTATGGAACACCTCCCTGATAAGTGTGAAGGAGAGTCCGGCTTGCAGGATGTGCGATGAAGGGGAGGAAACGCCTTATCACGTAGCCGACCCTTGCTACAAACAGGTTTTACTCTAGAGCCAGAAATAAATACCTGCGTATCGATAGAAGAGGTCCCTAAACTTGTTGAGCATCTCCTATGGTAGAAGAGCTCTATGGATGCACAATACACAAGAGTTTCAGCGCCAAGGGGCTTTTGGCTAAGGCTAAAATCTGGATAGTAATGAAGGAAATGATCTTTAAAGGGCATGAAGCAGAGGTGATTTTGATAAATGTTGACCAGATATAAGCAAAATCAACTATTCAGAACGGTTACAAGAGTATTGTACAAGGAACTAGTGAATACCAGGAAACTCAAAGAAACAAACAAGGGTACATCTAAATGGCATTCATTCAAGATCTGGAAGAGAAAGGGATTAGGTTAGAAATAGAAGAATGGGCACCACAACGCTTGTGTTAGGTACAATAGGAATATCTTGATGAGAATGGTATTTTAAAAGCTTGAAACAATTTAGATTTGAAGAAACAGAGCTGACTCTGGCGAACTTCAAAAAAATTTTTGAAAAGTTATGAACGCTATTTTATAATTAAGCGAAATTTTAAAATAATCAAAGAAATTTTAACAACTTACGTATAATCATTCTCACCAACCATAATTACCTTCAAGTATCTTGTTAAAACAATCGCAATAAGTTTTTAAATAGCAAATAATGAGATTGCACTATGCACATGCTATTTACTCTACACCTATATAACAATGTAGATTTATAAACATATAGCATGTCAATTGAACATGAATTTTCCCTTAATTAACAATCGTTCGTGTAAAAAACTTTTGTTTGCCGCATTTTGACACAGTAGATATCAACTTATCCGTTATCTCCTTCTGCTGTTAATGCCGATGGCGCGTTATCTGCTGCCATATAAAAGCAATGCAAACATACCGCGCAGCTACATTTACGTGAAACACCAAACGATACAAAAATGTTCCGCCCGTCATTCTGTATACTGTTATTGGCGCATTATTGCTTCGGGGTCGGTTTGGAGACTTTGGAATTGGTATCGATTGTAAGGAAAGCGACAGGAATGAAGGATTCGTGTAAGTGTAATTCGAATTTCTTTCCGTAGGTGTTCCGGCACGGTGACAGGAACCCGGAAATGAATAATCTGTATCCCGGAGGACGCAATTACAATGAGAGTAGCTACGCGCCTTATGGGTACGGGCAACTAACGACAGTAAGGAGTTTTATAATTTGACCCATTTGGAGAAATTATTTTACCACCGTTACACGATTTTCGATATGGAAATAATCCTGCTACAAACTTGAAATTCAAATAACAGCACTTCCTAATCCTGATAAACTGATCATAATAAAATCAATAAAATTAATAATCCCGATATTGATCAGGGGATTAGTTAATGACGTAACCTCGCTTCATAAATATTTGAAGTGAGAGTGATCTTTTATTATCCACATATACAGTACGTTCTCTTTACAATTCCATGGTGTATCCTATGCTTTCTATCTACCCTTGGAACTTAATGATTATTAGCATAACAAGATCAGAGAACTACCAACTTTTTCTACAAACATCTTAGGCATTGCTACGTCATGCAAAAATTTACCATAACGTCTGCTCCAGCAAGCAGAAATCGTAGTAGACACCATCACCTTCGGCACTTGGAACAATCGATCAATCTCCCTACTTTTAGGAAGGGATGAGGAACACCCACGAGCTGGGCATGGAGTTCAGGAACCGTTACGACGGTTTCCTGAGCGACGCCTACAACATCAAGCTCGTAGAAGGCAGAAGCAGCGATTTCAACAGGACGAAAGCCTCCCTGCAACTAGTTCTAGCCGGGTTGTTCCCTCCTAACGAGGACCAGAGCTGGTCGGATCTGAAGTGGCTGCCAATTCCGTACAATTACGTGGCCAGGGAGAAGGATAAGGTATGACGAGTGCGTGAGACGAGCGGAAGAAACTATAGGGAGTGGTTGTAGGAACTCTACTGCTTCGGTTGCCCGAACTGGGATAAGGCATTCGAGGAATACCTGGCGAGCGATCAGGGCAAGCAAGCGGTGGGCCAGTTCGAGCAGGAATTCGAAATCGTCAATAATAATACTGGACAAAATATCACAGATATCTTGACGCTGTATTATTATTATTTCGGGCTGGAAATCCAGGTAAGTCCGCTCTGACGCGGAAGTTATTTTTGGAGTCGATGAAGAGATAAACAGATTGAAAGCAAGGATTTACTCGGAAAATGTTTGTGTTTGCGAAAACCAATTTCAGTTCGAGTGAAACGTCTGGATTGTCTATCAAACAAAGATAACACTTTCATAATGTGTGAATATCGATATGGAATTTAATCAGCACGCCAGGCTTTGGTGGGTATTTAATTGGGAAAATTCGCCAACAGAGCAATTCCTTCTATTTCAACAATAAGTTGTTGAAATATAATATAACATTAGTTCTAAAAAAATTATCAAAGCACCATGGGTATTTTCTCAAGTTCCTAAGTTCCTTAGCACTGAAACTGCTGTATATTGTGCACCCATACATGTCCTCTAGCACCATCATCACCAAGACTGATGGATACTTCGTTCACTATTTCAATCCCAATAGCACTAGGTTCCTACTAGCCATGTCCTGACATTCTAGACACACACCCCATTAAAACAACCTTCAACTATCAGCATAGCTCTAATCTACACCAACTTCCATAGCTGAAGCTAGAAAAGCAAATCATTCCTCACAGCTCCTTATACTTCTATGACGTTTTATCTTGTATTTAGGAACAATTGAGCTTAGAGCTGGACGAATGGGTGCACGAGATCTACCCGGAACGCCTGAAGCAGGTCGTGACGACCTACTATTCGGCGATGTTAGCAACGCAGGAATTAAAACAAATGGCTGGTGGTATGTGAGTTAATTCTATATTTATTCTGCCTAAATCTCCGGGCAAATCCCTTTATCGCTTATACGATCGCGATAAAGGCGACTTACGTTAAGCGATTGTTGTAATAAAATAGTAATGCCACGTGAGGTTATCACGAAGGATAGGATTAATTCCGTAGGGTGGTACAATTGGAAATTGTAACTCTCATGGTAACTTTCAGGTTATCTCCTGAAGAAGATAGTACGAGACAACGAGGAGAAGATTAACAACACCCTGAGTCCGCCCGAGAGGAAAATGTTTCTCTACGCCGGTCATGAAAACAACATCGCTTCTGTTCTGGAAATTTTGGGCGTTTGGGAAAATGACGATATAGCTCCATATAACAGTTACGTTTTGTTCGAGCTTCACAACGTTGACGGGGAATATGGAATACAGGCAAGAACAACTATAGTTGATATGTGGACGTTTCCCCCTTTTTTCAAATGACTGATTTGCTCTAAACTGTTGTAAAACCTGTTCAAAATACCAGCTAACTTACTCCTTCTTCCAGTATCCAAATTTTTAGACCCCTAGACTCTCGTATAACCTCAAAAATGTAATTCAGAAGGAATTTCCAGTTCATTGACAATATCAACCAATTTCTAGAGTAGAAATTTTCAATTTAAAAGCATCAAAAATTACATTTTCAGTTTTGTTTTACAGTATTTCTTAATATAAATACATTCCAGTCGTGGGAAAACTTAATTTTCTTACGCTACCTATACAGGAATCTGTCGTATACTTTTCCATACATTTTAACAACATATATTGTACTTCAAAGGTGGGAAAAGAAATTTTTTAAAGATTTTTGACTGCTGCAGATCATAACTCCATAGTAGCATATCAAAAATTTTCCTTTACTGTACCAACTCAAATATTTTGGAGGATTCTACACCATATTTTTTTTACGCTACCTCCATGAACCTAACCTAGCCTAGCCGAGTCTAACCTAACCAAACAAGACCTGATCTAACCTAACCTAACCTAACTTAACCTACAGTTATACTTTTTGATGCACTGAATGATGAAATTTTTGGATTTTTAAATGAGCCACCGATTTTCGCTCCTGCACTAAGTTTCATTTATTCTACAATAGATCTACTGACTTTTGGGACAGTATCGGTGCTTCCTTCATCCCTCAAACGTTCGAAAACGTCCAATGACTTTTTTGTTTCAGGTGTTTTACAAGGGCAACACCACTGATACCGTGCAAATGAAACTCCCCAATTGTACTGACGATGTATGTCCTTTCGATACTTTCAAAGCTTTGATCTCAGATTATATTTCTATGGATGATAGTGTTTGCGGTAGGTACTAGCATGAAGTATGAAGTTCGTGGACTCCTCTTTCTGTTTTAGGCGAGATTGCATCGACTGATTCGGCAAGCGTCGGCCTGACTGCAGGTACTTTCACGTTAGTTACAACTTTAATATTTGTTTTTAACTTATAATTAGCCCTAATTGCACTTATCTAGTCAGCGTTCTACGACATGTTTCGATGTGTTCAATAAACCAAAAATGTTGTGGAGAAATTGATCGATATTTTTAATTCGATTCGTGTATTTTGAATTGGTGCAAACATCCGCTATTGAAATAAAAATGCACGACGTGTATTCGAATCTAATTACCATTATTATCGGCGATTGAAATGTTTTCAGGCCAAGAAATACACATACATTACGTACCTACCCGCAAAACCACAACGTCCATTTAAATTAAAAGAAATCATTTGTCGTTTTTACTGTTAATAGGCAAGTTAATTACCAGGGACGTAACAAATGGTTTTGCTGACGTACTTTTGTGCTTATTTAGCGAGAACCTAGAAAAGGTGATGTGTTAGTGAATCCACGTTTTACTCTTATCCTCTCTTTTTCCTAGAGTGCCTAATTCCAATCGGATTTGCTGTTTGCATAGGTGCCGTTTCCGTTCTAAGCCTTACTTCTGACAAGGGAACATCGTCATCGTTATTCCAGTGGTCCTGAAGGTTATTTACAGGATTGGATTGTGAGCTTTAATATTATCATCCATGAGTTTTTACCTGTCGATGGTTCCGGTTCATCTAAATCAAAACTTGCTGAACCATAGTCACTTGGGATTTCTTCAGTTATATTCAGGATTCCATCCTGCGATATATTTGAGGTTTGTGGTTACTGCTGGTAAATTTTTCTAAGGGTAATATAAGTAGAGGTAATCTCCAGATTGGAAGGAGTAACTATTTGCCATTCTACTTAGTAAAGGTACCCGATGTACCTATTTATCGTTGAATAAAATTATTCTCCGCCGCTGCGAGGGCGGAGCTCTCGTTATAACCTGGTATAATGCAACTACCATCGATTTGCATTGAAAATTACGTTAATAACACGTCATTAGTCCGTAAACATTGCGCGGAAATGCACATCTGACAGTTTTCCGTGCCCGCCGGGCGCAACTCTTTAAAAATTTATAAAAATAGCGGTTCGGCAACTGTTAAACACCCGGTACGACATACGAGCACCCCTCCACCGCCCCGAATTTAATTTCGAATTTTTTTCGCTCTCGTACCTCGTTATCGTTCGATCGAATCAAGGCGATCGTGAAGGCATTCCTTCGAGAAATCTGCAAATCGTTTTTGGCACCTGTCGCGGTTCTCGTTATAAATACATCTTAAACTGCGTTGATGTACGCAATTAATCCAGAGAGGCTCCTGCCTCACTCCCGTCCCTTCTCTCCCTTCGCTCGCGTCACCTCGACCGTAGCGGGAGAAGACCGGGAAAAATTTTTAAATTGTGCGTGATGGTAATTTATGGATCGAGATGTCCCGGTCTTGTTCCACGTTCGAAATTTATACGTGTATAATAAATCTCGCGAGGTTGAAGCTCTTATATTAAATACAACGGTGAGAGAATGTAATCTTTTCTTGTGAAAACTTAAGGGTCTTCTTTAATTGACATTTCCATTGAGAAGTTGAAAGTTCAAGGGGTCTTTAGAGCTTGTTGCGCGGTAAGTCGTATTGGTTTCATTCCCTTGGGTGGCGGTCTGAGATCCCTAAGGCCAGAATACATATGGGCGGTGGACCCTAAAGCGTTTTCTTTGATTGACAATTAAGAGCTACCTTCAAATAGCTCAGTAAATAGCCAAATTCAAAAAATCCTTAATCACTCCAGTTCCACTAATCCCATTATGTTCAATTTTGTACTGGAGGTAGATAATAAAATAACACACCACCTCTGAAAATTTGAGCCCTGAGGAAAGAAGGGCGCGAACCCTGTTGAACGTGAAAGTTTTGCTAAGAAATCTTATCTTAATCGCCTTTTAACAGGTTGTAGAATGAGCGTGTGAGTGTACAATATGTGCGCAGTACAGCTGCGCCTTGTGTAATGGTATACGACGCTTAAAAAAATACAAAAAAGAAAAAATTCCACGGTAAAGGCTCAGCTACATCAATGAAGCGCTGGGTTGTTATCATATGTCTGCTGGAAATCACAAAGCATATCTGTCATTCAAAGTGATTACCGGTGTAATAAATAAGGTTTCAAGAAAATGAACGTGATTTGGAGAATGTATTAAATGAGCACCGCCCTGATCTTCTTGCCCAAATTAATACCATGAGCCATTGGGCAAGGCAAGTTTGTTGTGAGAGAAGTCACGTTCACAATAGCACTGCTCACAAAGCACTACAGCACTCATTCGATTTCCGAAAGTTTACAACAACAGAACAAATGAATACCAACTGCGTTAAGACAAATTTAATTGTCAATTTGAACCGCCTGCTAAGTTGAAAGTTCTTAGGCGAAGGTTCTTAAAAGCGATTAGTTGCTTTCCCACAAAAATTACACGAACCACATTATTTTTCCAGAGCACTGTCGCAATATTACAACATACATAGATTGTACTAAATGAGATATCCCCTATTGAACCTCGATATTTCATCAGGCTCCTCGTGGCTCTTCCATTACATCGCGTCAACGACGTCATCGTTTAACCGTCCCGTTACTGCTGGATATTTCATTACAAACAATCCTTAAGCGAGGTTGTTTCACTTGTCAACGTCAAATGATTTACCACGCCGACAGTCGCATCTCGTTCCCTTTCTTGTCGGTACAAATTTGTGCCTTTAACAACTAGATAATTACATTGTTCAACAGGGCGTGTCGAAACTATCAACTTCAAAGTGGAACATGTGTCCGCTGATTTATGTCGAAGGAAACACTTCGAGAGTGCCAGAACAGAAGCCACGCTCAATATGCGCCCGGTTTAAATTGCACGTGTTGTAAAATACTTACAATCGGGACAGAAATAGAGGGACGAGAAATCAACGCCTGCAGGCAACGATCATAACGCTACTGGAAAACCTCGCAATTTATTCACTTCTCAGATAAACAACGGGAGCGGCAAGGAGTACTGGATGGACTTGTCGATGTATTCGATATCCCGGAAATCGATCAGGATGTCGTCTTCGACGTGATCCTTCCAGAGGTCCAGGTCCTCTTTCGGTAACTTCCCCAACCAAGCCTGGAAAGCCGGAGAAAAGTTCAGCTATGGGAATCTTCCACGTCTTCGCTTACCATTTGGTTATGTTTTATCCAGGAGAGCTCCAGCTCGCTACCCAAGGCCTCGGCCCTCTTAGCGGCCTTGGATAGTAACCTGAAGCCGCTGTTGTAACTGTTGTATTTGGATATCGTATAGTAAGCTTTAAGGTGGATAACCCTGTTGAAAATATACAATGAGCTTCGTGCTGTTACTAGGGATACTCCCCTTGAGTTGGTTTATTGTTGCGTAGACCAAAAAATTAAAATTTCCACGCACCTTGGACGTATCCCAACGCAACTACTTTCACTCTTTCGCAAAACCGTGAAAAGCGTAGCTATCTTCTTGTCTGTCCTGATGATCTCCGACAGATTTTTCATATCCATCTTGTGCACCAAATATATAATCAGGCCTTCCAGTAAGTAACAGGCCGTTATCAAGTTGTGTATAGTGTCTCCGGTGTCGGTCAACTTCAGGGCCCAAGCTTCTTTTTGGTAGAGCTCCGCCTCATCCCAATTCTCCAGACGGACCTGCCTGTTAAAGAGAGAGAGAGAGAGAGAGAGAAGGATGGTGATGATTGTTATGAGTAGACACTGGATTATATGCACTTGCATAGTTTACATAAAAATAATTAACGATGCACATGTTAGTTATACTCGGAGGGCGCACACTGCTGTCCTGCATCCAGGGCGAGCAAGCCTCACGGACCCAGCGGACTCCCATGAGATGAAGAGACAAAAAAGATCATCGTGACTTAAATATGTTAAACTGAGACTTACCATAACCAAATTAAGACCAGCAACCTCGTCTTCCCTGCTGGGTCTCGATGGGTCTGCTCCAGACCCTCTCCTCGAAGGAAATTGATGCACCTGGTGTAGGTGGACAGCGCTATACCCGTTTCGACTTGAAGCTGTAGTGCCAGAGCGTAGTACCAGCATTTGACTGAAACGGGTCATTCAAATTGAGGAAAAATACTCTTACTACAGTGATACAGCAAATCGTAGCTGCGCGGTCTTTCATAACAACGTTTCAGCAACTGTAGCACTGATAGATTCATCAAGAATCATGCAATATATTACTAATTCTTCTGAAATACTTTTTGAGCTTTTTGGGCTTCGATAATGGATGGGCACTATCGACTCACAAGAATTATCGATGTCCTGATCCATGATGTAAATGATCTCCTGCAGCAAATTGCCGAACTCTATGATCTGCTTCTTTCCCAAAGACACTACCGCCAGCAGTGGCAGGATGTGGAAAGTTAGGTTCTCCGATTGCGAGGAAGTCGACAACCTCCAGGTCACGTAAGCCACCTGGAGGAATTTATCCATGTCCCCTCGAGTCAACCTGCGATAAGCGCTTGCTATTTTATTTCGCGGGAGTGCGTGTCATGCTCGCAGACTTGCCTGGCTAAGCAGATGCTGTAGTACAGTCGAGTGATGGCTTTCAGCTCGTCCAGTTCGACGTAAGTCTTCTTCATGTGGCAAGTCCTCAGAGCGAACAACTCGTACCGAGCGACCGTCCTATGGCGACCCCGTATGGTGTTCAACTCTATGACTTGGGCGAAGGCGAGGCATATTTTCTCGAAGTCCGTTTCGGTCTTCAGGATCCTCGCGAGGCTCCAGTTCGCCGCAAGCTCCGCTTTCTCCCATCGGAGCTTTTTCTGAAAAACGAGGCCTCCAGAAACACATAGAATTTCACGCCAAGTGCCAGGGAGTCTGGAAGACTTCCTTCAACCATTGGAGTGAACGGTACAATTCGAACACTAAAACTGTTGCATCCAAGGCTTTACAAGGCGGAAAGAACAAGCACATGAACGATTGAACCTGGTGCAGGAAATTTCATTTTTATAGTTTGAAAGCTTAATTCTAGCAGCTACCACTTACCATGAAATACTCAGACAGGTAGCACAGCGTCTCTGAAACGTCGTTATGGTACTGAGCGTAATCATCATTAACTTTTTTGACCTTCGTTGACTCGGATGGACCTTGAAACGGTGTATGATACCGGAAAAAATTTATTAACGTGTTTTGGACACTTTTCAGCTTCCTCGAGATTTTCAGCCATGGAAATGAAACTCCTTAAATGAGTAATCGCCAGAAAATTTCACAGCTCTTAAAACATCTCAGCAACACTGTTACCAACCGTAATATTTCAACGCTTGTAAAAAACACTGGTATGACTCGTCCTCGTTGATACGCATCTTTGCTAAACCCAAAAGAGTGACGATCTTCCCCTTCTTCAAATCTACCATCCAGTCTAGCTCTATGGTCTGCCTTAAAGTTCCCTGGATCCAAACTAATTAGGTGACGATATCCAAATCGTGATCACTCACGTTTAACAATTCCATAGCCTCGTTTAACAGTTCAAAAACCTGTGGTATGTTCATGGTGTCTATGCAGATGTAGGAATATTCGACGATGGCGTTTAAAACTTTGTCGCTGAACTCTAGAAAAATTAAAAATTTACGTAGCTAAGTAACTCTCGCTTGAAATCTCTTACTTGCTCCCCTGCAGTGCTCGATGAGTTGGAAGTACATGGTATCTAAGATTAACGTACATGTACACTGCGAGAAATCCGACGTGGAGAAGGTTTTCGTCAAATAGGGGCTGCTTAAACTTTTTAGGTGCTTTGAATTCAGCTCTACTGAGGTGGATCCTGAAAAATTATTGTAAATGACAAAACAATGGGAATAAAGAATCTTTTAATTATTGTAAAGCATCAATGTAAAAAGGGCGGTTAGTGAGGGTGCTTAAATGTCATTTAATGTGTAACGACCGCAGTCACGTCATTAAATTATGTAAATTAGTGACATGTGATTATCCAAAATTGATCAGCTGTCCCATACGCTTCGTAAGAACAAAGTCGTTGTGCTCCAATCGGCGTGAGTGGAACGCACGGAGGTAACGGCGACGGGAACACGCTGGAGCGGCGGGATGGCACATAGCCCCACATACATACACCCAAATATAACACCTAGACTAGATTTAGGATAGCATTGAGTACAGGGATTGGTGACGGCTGAACACCGGATTGGTGCGTCTGGAACCATCAGGCAGTTGCTGAGGATTCCAGCAGCTAAGGATTTTAAGAGATAGATCCCTCTTCTACTTGGAGCATTAGTTGGGATCGAACACCCCTGGAGCCTTTGTGGGTCTGAAGGAATCATGGTACAAAAGCGTATCTAAAATTCCTCATTCTAGAAACCGGTCACGCTAGTGCTTGTCAAATCTAAAATGGTCGTTGCACCCCACGCATTCACCCCATAATGGCCCTGCACTCACCTACTTCAGATATCGACATGGAATCTGGTATGGTCGGAAAACTGGAACCAAGAGCATCCTTCAGCGATCTCCAGCGATCTTTCCCGATCTTAGAAGAGGCGGAACTGTCCAGACTGAAAAACGACGAACGGTGGTGCTTCCAGTCCTCGTCGGAGAATTTTATATCGGAGGCGGACTTCTTCTTCTTCTTCCTCCTGGTACTGACCGGCTGCCTCAGCGTCTACGGAAAGAACGAAAATTCGGGATTTCGAAGGTCCAACGTCCAGAGATTTACATGGTCCAGCCTCCCGCCGCCCATTTGCCGGACGAAGTAACCGTTGCCGCAGGCCCTGCACCTTCGGGTCTCCCTCTCCAGGTATCTGATGGCTTTCTCGTGGAAATCCCTCTTCTGGTTGTCGGTGAGGAGGTCGTAAGTCGTGTGACGGAATTCCGACGATCTGAAACGCAGGTAGCCGCACGAGGCGTACTTCGGTAAGTCGAGGCAGGATTCTGAAAGGGACTTATTGTATCGAACGCCTCGTTGAACTTCGATGGAATTACCGTCTATAATTAGACCCTTGCAGTCGCATTTTACGTTCATGTCCTCGTTGGGGTTGATGAGACGATCCTTAAAAGTTAACCCCCCTTCTATGAAATCACCCCTGGCGCAGCACAGGACGTGGATTTCGAACAATTTTTTAACAGCTGAGAATTTCATAGTTATCAGATCGTAAGCGTAGATAAGTAAGCGTTCTATATCCGTTGCTGTTTCTCCGGTGAATTCTGGAACTTACCAAAAGCCGTGAGTCTAAAGGCAGAAGACGACATGATGTACAGCAGCATATCCCTTAGGAAGATGTCGCCTAAGACAGAGCTCGATTTCAGCAACATCTGCTCGTAGGACGTCAAAGAGTCGAACGTCTTCAGGATAATAACGTCGATGGCCTGTTCCGGTTCAACATCTCCCAGGGCGAAATCCTCATAGGAGAGGGCGATGTTCACGATGTCGCTCTTGTCCTTAAACGTCCTGGCTACTCCCAGGTCAGGGAAACTTTCCTATGGAACAACGGAAATTAGCACACATGATTAACCTTCATACTTTTTTCTTGAATTTCGTTGATGAAATAGTGTTCAATACCAAAATTATTGAGTAAGCCACTACACCCAGTATGCTCAATTAACGAAGGTGTTGTCTTCTAACTCCTCAACCCTTTGGTTGAGTTACGCCCTATCTCATCTCTACTCAACTGGTCTGTAGGTCCTTCACTACAGTCACTACAAGGAGTCCTACTACGTAGTACTACATGCTACGAGTTCTACTACTTACTAGACGCCATCTTCGTTCAAATTGGTTAACTTTTATCATATTTGGAGTAGTGTTGGCACAGTAAATGTGAGTTGCTTTGATAAACCAAGCACTATACCCTGCAGCTCTCGATGAACATCTTCCACCTGACGTTCGTAAGGGTGGAGATTCTGTTGTTCGTGTCGCTGTCTTCCATTAGGGTTGTCCACAGTTTCATCTCTTCAGCGTTTAACCTTAAGGGACAAAATTAAAGCAATACGAACGTGGAAGATTCACATCAGACCTACCTCATTAACATGTACAAAGGAGCGACCACTATTCCGGACTGGTACGCATGTTGCCTTGACATCTGTTTGATGTATATGCCGTTGGACTGCATCACGCTTATCAAATAGCTCTCGATCCATCCAGGATTACCGGTGCTCTTCATTTGTACAATCCTGGAATCGAGGAATCGAGAAAATAGATTGGTCAATGAAAGATGAATGTAATGCGTTTCCATGGAGATAATAAAAAATTATAATTGTGAAGAAGTGCCAGAATTGTGCCGTCGATGTGTTATGATTAAGTCTCAATTCGACAGTCACAAATTACTATAGCAACCCTTTTACTTTTCGAGTTCGGCAGGCACCCCGTCCACCCTCAGCATCTGACAGATGAGCCCGATGTGGTACCACTTATCGATCCCCTTCAGCTTGATCCGCTTGATCCTCGGGTGCTGGAGCACGTGCAGCGCCAGCATGGACAGCTCCTTCTCGAGCCCCATCGACAGCGTGAAGAACAGGTAGTTCGTACTCATCAGCATCTCTATCAGCAGCCACGACTCGTCGTCTATGTACTCGGCGTCGTCTATGACGACCAGAGCGATATCCTTGAAGCACTTCACGCACAGCCTGATGAACAGGGACTGCAACTTCTCGTACCTCCTGTCGGAGTTGAGCTGCTGGTACTCCGGGGTCGAGGGGAAGTTCACGTCGAACACTGCGTTCAGTACCCGCAGGTAGGGAAGTACATCTGATTCGCCGAGGTAAGACTTGATGATGATCATCCGTTCCTGGATGGCGAATTTCGACATCGAGGAGAGGAACCGGGAGAAAATCAGGCGTATCGTGTAGTAGGGGATCTGGAGAGTTGACGGGTTTAAAGCGAGCTGTGGATCGTTTCAAATGGGATCTTACGTCGTAATTAGCTCTGGTGAGCATGAAGCTCACGACCATCGCTTCGGTCGCGTACATTATTTCCGCCAGAAGCCGGGTCTTTCCCTGTCGATACACGCCCTGTATGACCATGGTGTTGATGTAGTTATCCTTACTGTCGGTCTTCGAGTATTTCACGGCGTTATCGAACAAAACGTGGAACAAATCCATCTCCTGCTCCCTCCCCAGCAAAGGTAACGGGTTCAAGTACGAGGACATCTCGTGGGACCTGAAGAGAAACATGTACGACCTGCGTTCGCTCGGGGATTCATTCGTTACTTTTCCACTTCCTTGAACTCGTATATCGTCCCGGGGTTCTTGATGCCCTTCAGGGGGATGTATTCCTGCTGGATGAAGTTCCTCGCCTCGAGTTTGCTCTGGAGGAAAGTCTCTCTGTCGCAGGTTACCTTGTTGGGATAGGCGACCATCAACCTGGCTGCCTTGTTCACCACCAGCCCGATCACCGTGTACTCCCTTCGCAAGGTGTGCCCGAAGGCTCCGCAGTACGTCCTGCCTATCCTCACAAGTACTGGCTTAACTTTAATATGATGGGGGACGGGGGAGAAGCCAAATGGAAAAGGAATCATTTTTGGGCAATAATAGTGACGATTGAAAAGAGTTTCTGCGTCGTTCCATGTCCTATTTGACTTTTCCCGTAGTGTTGATGTCTCGTGATGGTGTGAGCATGTTAACTCAATAAAATAGTACCTATCTGATTGGTACACTCAAAAATAAACTTCAGCCTCACCTGTCGTGACAGCAACCGATGCTATCTCGATGTACTGCTCCTTGAGGAGCAGCTGTTGGCACTGTTTGGCGCTCTTCAGTGCCATGCGGCTCTCCAGCTCGTACTTGAAACCCCTCAGGCCGAAGATCACCAGGAGCATCAGGTCCTTGTCGAAGTTGCTTATTTTGTTCACGCAGGCGAAATTTTCTTTTACGATGCTTGAAAGAGGGAGGAACGTTGGTATCATTCGTGGATCATGACTGGTTACTGCCTTATTGCGTCGATAGAAACAGTGGCATGGCAACGCAGTTCAGAAGATCTTTGAATTAATGCTTTTAGCTAAAATCTACTTTACCGATCAAGGCAAAGAAGTGAAAGGTTCTTTAGTTATGGGTAATGCAGTCAATTTTCGCACACTACAGGTTCAACGCACTTCCTTCCTCGGTGGAACGTTCGGAGGAGGATATAAATAGGACAATTTTCTCTGTTCCAACAGGAGACGACGACAGGAACAATTCTGCTTTAACAACGGAGGCCTATACGCATTTACCCGTCCATATTCGACCAAGGTGACTGCTCGATTCATCTTTTCCGACAGATATCACGTTCAATTAGCTTTGGGTCGCACTTTCGCCCCATCAAAACCCTTTCCACATCTCACGTGAGACTGTTGCCATGCCAAGAAGAGGAAGAAATATCCTCCATTTACAGATTCCGAGAAAAGGTATAAACAGTAACCGCTTCCTGCCCTTATTTTCCTGCGTATAAGCTCGTGAGATTCCTAATTGGTATCTCGATCATTACGAGGGTTACAAAGTCGAACAACTAAATCTGATCATAAGAACCGAAGATATTTCACAAAACAATTATGATTAAGGGAATTCCTATAACATACTGACGTTTTGCCACTTTCTAGCTTATGAGTAGAACAACTAGCTGGTTTCTGGACCAACTATTTGATGGTATTTTCCTGCTTATTTTACCAAGTAGGTACTAACTTGCACACTTTCAGGTAAACGTCGTTGGCGACGTCGATCCCGGCCATAACAGGAATATTACCGGACACTTTACAGTTGATGAAGAGGATGACAACCTGCCTGACTTCCGTCAAATACTCGACAGGTTCCTCGGCATCGATCCCCCTCATGACCGGAGGAATTATAAACCTCCTCAGCTCCGCCTTCGATATATTTCTGGCTGCGAAGTTCACCGAAGGCCTTACTGAAATTATTTTCACGTGAGTATTCGAGGGGAATCGGCGCAAGCGTGTCGAATATACGTGAATATTGGTCGCCGAGCGTCGTGATCCTTATTTCGGACTCTACGGATTTCTTCCGGACGTTGTCTTCGGTCGCATCGTCGGCCTCTTCCTGTCCGTCTTCAGCGCTCACTATGCTCATCTCTGGATGAATCCGATAGGTTAATATAATCGTAAATCAATCGTACGAACGGTTTACTTTTATCTATGGCCTCGGTCTCGTATTGCCTCTGTACGTTCCTCCAGTTCGGACCCACGCCCAACACCTGCAAAGGAGTCGATCCGAATCCAGTCAGATATCAACAGTTTTTGATTACCTTAACGTGGACGTTATCGGGCAACGACTCGAGCAGGTACTCGTTGAAGGTGATGTAATTGGTGACGCGTCCCGCCAGGATGATCTCACCCGCTTTACTGAGATTTTCCGCTGCTTTTATGTCGATTATAGGTTGACCGTTCATTATGTAATGGGAATTCTCCTTGTCTCCGATTAGGGAGAACACGAGGTGACCGCAAGCGATAGCCAACTTGACTGGAAAGAAAAGTGGCGAAAAGGAAATAAGTGGTTCCATGCGCATGCATGGTTCCACGTCTTGTATACAAGTGATAAACAGCAAGCACCAGGGATGCTCGTCTTGTGCTTATGCTTTCATACCCCATGGTTAAAGGTAAGGTTAGAGGTCCACAAACTCCAGGAAAGGGTATCCAGATAATGTGGAGTTTTAGAAACCTTCTAGTGCCAATTCTACGGGTTTTCAGTGAAAGTGATATAAGGACAATCGTTTCACTTAATTAACCCACTTCCCCGCGTTCCCTCGCGACTATACCTTTGATGGTCACATCGAAATCCGTCTTGTAGCTCCCGTAAGACTTCTGTATGACGAGGGCGCAGTTGATCGCGTCGTGTACCTTGTTCCTCAGGGACACCGAGCCGGTCTCCTTGAAGAGCGCGATGAACGCGTCCCCGGAGAACTTAAGGACGTCGCCGGTGTGCGACAGGACCTCCTGGACCATCGCCCCGATGTAGCCGTTCAGGACCTGCGTGAGCCTCGAGGGGCCCCCGGAGCCCGTCTTGTTGTACTTCTCGCACAAGTCGGTGAAGCCTGACAAACGCCCGGGATCAAACAATACTTTTTCTCGGGGTATCCCACAAGGGTCCCACTCGGGGGCACTATCGTTTTCCAATCCGTTACCTGAGACGTCGCCGAAGAGCAGGCAAGCCTCGAACTCCCTCTTCGAATAGCCCAGGTTGTATATGATCTCGTCCGGTACCATCGACGCCATGATCCTGACGTGGCCCTCCTCGGTGCTCGCGTTCCACTTCTCGAACCTGTAGCGGTCCATCTCGCTCAGGGGTTTCGGGCGTCTCTCCTTCCAATCCTGCGATTTCCTCAGGAACAAACTTTTCTTCATCGCCCACGAGAACTCCCCGCCCTCCTCGCCGGCTGGAAATGGAAAACTGAGTGGTGGAAGAGTGGGGAGCCGAGGTGACACGAACCTGGTTCCATCATCTTGGATGCTTTGGAGTTCAAATGGATTTTGGTGAATGTGAAACGTCAGGGGGTTTATGACAGTTTCATTAGTGTCATGCGTACACCTGTGGAGTGATTTACACCTCCAGGAACATCAAGGACACTGCGACCTGGCCTATTCTGGGGTATGGAGTCGTAGTAGGACCACAGGATTAGATACAGGAGGATTCGAGAGGCTAAATGACATAATGAAGGCGTAATATGGTCCTTCCAGGGCTGAAAAAATCTCTATAGTAGTAATTCTAAAGTTTAAAAACCACAAAATACCTTTACAATCAATTTGAGATCGTATGGTTCCATACAGTTTTAAAGGGTCCCTAAAGTAGTGATGAGGACACAAGAATTAATCAGGAGCTCAATTTTAACAAGCAAAACTGAAGCAGCTTAGAGGCTAAGGCACGATTTAACGCTTTGTTAAAACATAGACATCCAAGTAGCCCTCACTTTATACATTTAAAGGTTTAATTAGACGAGCTCCCCTTCCTCCTCAACTCCCGTCAGTTCCGAAAGTTTTTCCGTCCCCCCTGGCGGTTTCAAGTCGCGACTTATTAAAAATTCATCAGGCATCAGCGTATCACGTCCCGTCTCGTGGAAATAATAACAATATAAGTATTATTAACCATGATGCAAATGTAAATGAATCGAAACCGGCGCTTGCGGTTAAGCACTTTTCGCTGTTGCTCATCAGACGCTCATTGTGCCCTCAATTAGGGCGCGCTTATGAATTTCCTATTTATTTTGTCCCCTTTCGGATGGGGGGCGAGCGTCCCTCGGGAGGAGTCCTCCCCTCGGGGTGGACGGAAACAAATCTGAGCGTGATTCGATTTGGACGTCGTGTCAAAAATACCGGCGAGAAATTTTTGCAGGATCAGATATCGCTCATGGGAAGAACCCTGAGGAATACTCCTGCGAATGATGAAATGTAGGGTAAGCACGAATTATAACCGATGTAGAGAAAAGCCTTAGAAATTAAATGATGAGATTAAAGAATATTATGCATATTCGATTTGTAAACTCTGGCTGCAATTACCAAAATCGAGAGTAAAAGTATTTTTTCTTTTAAAATGAAATGAAGTCGTACCAAAAATTCATCCAAATGACATCAAAATTCTTACTAAGGACTCAATCACTCTTTGATCCATTATCTTATTAAGAATTCTCCCTATTTTACGATTCATCATTACTAATTTCGGGTTCTTAGGCGATTATACCGATCATTAGCTGTTTGTTCCCTGAACGAGGCGCGATTAATAAAATAATTACAAGTTTACATTTACCGTCGATTTGATGAAAACAAAACTGTCCACTTTGCCCGTCAATTATTCACGATAATCACCGTTCGATTCGTAAGGGTTGAAGGAGTAAAGGGGAACTAATGGAGATATTGCGGGAAAAAAACTAACGACTGTTTTCTCATCGATTCTCCGTTAATTAATTAGAAGGTTTGTTCACGGTGAGTCGGGGACTAAGGGAGGAATTAAAAGTTAATGCGGGGATAGGGGGACAGGTGGAATTGAGTACAAACAAGGACAGATCGAAAGCAATAAGAGGGGGTGGGTTCGTTCGTTGTGTGTTTGATTGGTAGGTAAAAACTGTAATTTGAAAAAAAGAAGATTGACGGAGTTGGGGGTTCAAACGACTTCTGAGTTTGGGAAATTCTGATCCATGGCTGAAATTTCATGGCTGAAAAACCCATGAAATGGAATCCATAGCCAGTGGCTAAAGGAGAATCGATTCCACAGTTGTATGCTGTCCTTGTGCAGCGAAGATGTAAGTCTGATGGATGGTTGGAGCTTTACCTGGAAGTGTATACATAAACAAAGAACTCAGAAGCCTTGAAAAAATTGGTAATAGGACACACAACCCTTCTATTGGACGGATCCTTCTTCAAGATTTTAAGGAATATTTCACACAAGCTGTAAAAGAATGGTTGCGAACTAATCGAGGCTTGAGTGTCACTCAATACCAGATTTTAATACTAGTGGAGGAAGCGTTTGGTAAGGCTGCAGCAATTGAGAATTTTGCCCAAAGGTTTAAATGTAGTGGTATGTGGCCTGTGGACCTTCGTTCTTTAAGGAGACAGACTTTCGGCCTACAGGAAGCCTCAACGAGACTGTACCTGAAGGACACGGATTCAATAATGTCACTAATCATGGAAGGGAACATAGTGGCTGTTTACAGCAAAATTCTGCCAATCAAAATAGGATTGCTAGTGGTGAAGAAAGCCCTCCTGGTATGTATCTACAAGCTCAACTCCGGAACTCAAAAGTTCGACCGAGGTACTTTCACCATTTCCTAGACTAACCAAAAAGAAGGGTCAAAAGCACCAGAACCAATAATTTTGACCAGTAGTCCTAACAAAACCGAGCTTTAGGTTAGCTCAGGAGGTTAAAATTGGTTGAAGGTTGAAGAGCTTCATATTAAAATTTCATCCAAAAAACTGGCGGCCAAAAGACATGGTCGAGGAGTAGGAGATGCATTACTTAAACCATCAATAACAAAGTGAGTTCTTTTCAACATGAAACAACAGTAAATTCGGTGCTTTTAAATGAAGCTTCCACTTCTAACCAGGATGATAGCATCACTGATGAAATCTGAAGAGCGCTTTTGCTTGGTTTGCAGGGGAAATTCAATTGAAGACGTGCTATGTGCAAACTGTTGCTCAAAAGCTAAGATACTAAATTTGTGGTCTAATTGTACCAATTAAGCAGCGTCATAACGTACTTGCAAAGAATACATGTTAGTATCACTTCTTCTCTGCGCTTTAGAGTTTCATTCATCAATATTATTCATTTTTATCTATCAGGGTGGTACGATTTAAAACGTAGGGGGTATGACTTGGGTAACCAGTTTCTTGAATCGTACCTATTGCGTCGCTTTACGAAAACCGCTTTATCTTGCTTCAGTATAGCTATATTGGTACTTAAAATATACATGTCGTTAGCTAAAGAGCCATTATAGCTCATGGAAAGATTGTTTTTACAATATATCTTCATGTAAGAAAGAAGAAAAATATACAAGGTGGTACGATTTAGGAAACTTTCCTGAATGTTTCATATGTTAGTTATACTCTAGTAAATATTTAAATTGTTGACATTTCTTCACAGCATAGTTATACTATAGAACTCCTGCTTCTATATCTTGTAAAAACATCAATGTATTATTATGCAGTACCTTAGTTAAGTACTTATGTAGAATTGCGACATAATCCTGATTAATAATGAGCTAGTTAGCCACTAAAATGGAAGCATTAGCATCTACAGTAATTATGAAGTTAACGTTACGTAATTGCTGAAGTTAAAAAGCCAACAAAAAATTTCCCCTCCGATCCCTGGCCCTTCCACTCCCCATCCGAAGCCATCGCATTAATATTCATCAAATCCGCACTCGCCATGACTCAATATCCATCCCATTAACTGGATTATTAAGTTTATTGGTCAGCGGCATTTAATAATCCCAAAATTACCCCCGCGCCGCACACTAATTCCTCTCCTCGGCTAATTAAATCCGCACTCCGTCCCGGGGCCCGATTGGCCGCGCGTCCCGCCAACGGCACCGAACAGGAGGGGCCCCCCGCGGGACACGCCCCTCCCCCATCCCTCCGTGCTCCTCTGGAAGTAGGAGATCGGCCTCAGTCTCGACTCGACGACAGTCGGATAATAGCGGATCGTGCTGCTTGTGCGTGTGCGTGCGAGTTCCTCGTCGTCGCCCGCCTAAAGATGGACGAGACGGAGAAGACGATGACGAAACCGGTGCCGAGGCCGTTCTCGATCGAGGCGCTGATGAGTGATTGTGGCCCGAGGCGGACCGAGAACGAGAGCCTCCGCCTCGGCTGGAACGTGCAACCGATAGACTTCGACGGTCAGGGGAAGGACGCCGTCATCCACAGGGATAGTACCGACTCGGACGGCAGCGTCGACATGGAGCTCGCGCAGGACCTCTCCAACAGGAGCAGGAAAGACGGTGAGTTGAGGACCCAAAGGGCGCCAAGGACATCTTTCCATTATATTAGAGAAGGGTTGAGGAAAACAGTAAATTCCTCATTGATCACCCTCATAGTACCATCGACGCTATGGCGAACCGGTAGCAAAGACTCCTCTTGCATACAAAATCTGGTCGTACGAATCGGTACCTTAATTTGTACCTTGGCACCTAATGCAACTAAATCGTACCACTTTGTATATTTTTCTTCTTTCTTACATGAAGATATATTGTAAAAACCCCGTTTCCATGAGCTATAATGGCTCTTTAGCTGATGACATGCATATTTTAAGTACTAATATAGCTATACTGAACCAAGCTAAAGCAGTCTTCATAAAGCGACGCCATAAGTACGATTCAAGAAACTGGTTACCAAAGTAGTACCCCCTACGTTTTAAATCGTATCACCCTGATAGATAAAAATGAATAATATTGATGAACAAAACTCTAAAGCGCAGAGAAGAAGTGATACTAACATGTATTCTTTGCAAGTACGTTATGATGCTGCTTAATTGGTACAATTAGACCACAAATTTTGTTCCTTTGCTTTTGAGCAACAGTTTGCACATAGCACGTCTTCAATTGAATTTCCCCTGCAAACCAAGCAAAAGCACTATTCAGATTTCATCAGTGATGCTATCCTCCTGGTTAGAAGTGGAAGCTTCATTTAAAAGCACCGAATTTACTGTTGGTTTCATGTTGAAAGGAACTCACTTTGTTATTGATGGTTTAGGTAATGCATCTCCTACTCCTCGACCATATCCTTTGGCTGCCAGTCTTTTGGATGAAATTTTAATATGAAGCTCTTCAACCTTCAACCAATTTTGACCTCCTGAGTTAACCTAAGCTCGGTTTTGTTAGGACTACTGGTCAAAATTATTGGTTCTGGTGCTTTTGACCCTTCTTTTTGGTTATTCTAGGAAATGGTGAAAGTACCTCGGTCGAACTTTTGAGTTCCGGAGTTGAACTTGTAGATACATACCAGGAGGGCTTTCCTCACCACTAGCAATCCGATTTTCATTGGCAGAATTTTCCTGTGAACAGCCACTATGTTCCCTTCCATGATTAGTGACATTATTGAATCCGAGTCCTTCAGGTACCGTCTCGTTGAGGCTTCCTGCAGGTCGAAAGTCTGTCTCCTTAAAGAACGAAGGGCCCACAGGCCACATACTACTACATTTAAACCTTTGGACAAAATTCTCAGTTGCTGCAGCCTTACCAAACGCTTCCTTCACTAGTATTAAAATCTGGTATTGAGTGACACTCAAGCCTCGATTAGTTCGCAGCCATTCTTTTACAACTTGTGTAAAATATCCCTTAAAAGTCTTGAAGAAGGATCTGTCCAATGGAAGGGTTGTGTGCCCTATTACCAATTTTTTCAAGGCTTTTGGGTTCTTGGGATATGTTGAGTCTTCATCAAGAAGGAAAAGAATTTTGTTTCTCCTTTGTAGGGGTTACTGTAACAATGAAGTAGCGAAGCCACTTAATAAACAATTCTGAGTTTATGTATCCACCTTCTGAGACATCAACTACACTTCAGTATACAACAGTTGTATTGAATCTCACAGAATGTTTTCCCTTTTCAGCTACTGGCTTCTTTCTAGCAATTATTTTGGATTTTGGATGATGGTTTTCCATAATTCTGAAAGAAATGAAGTATTTAAGGTAAGGAAACAATTGAAAAATAAATGGAAATATGCTGAACAAAAATAAATCGAAAATTTTAAGTTTTTTTCGAGCAGGTCGAGCTCCCAGAGATATAACCATAAGTCTATGAGTAAGTTTCATACTGCTCGAGCAGATTTTAAGGAGAAAACCGAGAGAAATAAATTTCACCCTTATTTTTCACCCCCTTGAAAAGTGAAATACGGAATCTTTCTTATTTTTCTGGACCCATGCCCTGTATAACTCCTAGACCATCAGACAGGTCCCCTTTTTTGACTGTTGCATGGCTAAAATTTAGTTACCAGCTCTTCCTCCACCTCTGTTAGCTGCAAAATTAGAAAATAAAACTTAGAATTATTTCTACTATGGATTCACAAACAAAATTTAGCCCATTCCTTCCGTGAAAATTTTTATTCCACCCCCTCGAAAGAAATGGGGATTACAGTTTCACCCCTTGTCCACCAGTTATATTTATTTATTACAGTAGTGTAGTACTTTTGTAGTATAGAAAAATATTAAAACACGTTGGAAAATTTTTGGAAAAAATAGGACCGTAATTAATGAATAGTTTCTATGTCACACCACGAGAGTAGGATCGCGAAACGTGATGTCACTGGCGGAAATTTCAAATTGTGCATAATTTTAAGTGGTTTTAATGCGATCTAGGGCTCGGTAAATTGAGTTTGGATGAAGGGTACTTCACACACGCACACCACTGTTTATGTAAGTCACACTAAATGCAACTTTTCTCCCTGGTATTTCGATTTTTCCTTAAAAAATTGTTCATCTACTTACACGCCTGAAGTTTTGAAATTTCCCCGCTTGTATGTATTTTCATCCGCCTTCTGCGTTGTTCTTTGAGTAAATCCTGACGGTCAAGTGTTTACTATTCAGCTCGCACGTATCCTAATGCGTCAGAAGGCAGATAACTGTTCGTACTTGAACGCACAAATAAAGAACGTCCAACAAGATTTGATGTCATTAAAACCGTTGCAACACGCATTTCTAATGTAACCGCGTGATTGATAATATCCGCCTTTTACGTCCACGAGGAGTTCGAATTAGTTATTGTTTGTTTATTAAATAATGATAAGCTGCCCTTCGTCTAATTACGGGCTACGCCAGCAAAGGAAGTAGAAATTACAATGATCGCCACCCCTGGTTCGATTATCGAGTGAATAATTCAATAAATGGGTCCAAACATCTATTTAACAATAATAGGGTAGTTTTCAGGGGGTTGTACACCGCGACGTAAGCGCATTTGAGCGCGCGCATATCGCATGAATTATAGTCATGTAAACTGTTTAATGCGGGGTAGTGAATACGAAATGAATATTGTCGATGATGATGATGATGATGATGGTTATGATGATGTTCGCGTTTTGCTTTTACTACACACATTGTTAGTCACCCCAGAAACGGAGCCGCTCGGAGGAAAAGGGGCATTGTTGATGCAGATGCCTTATTGCATTTGCGGTTTTGCCATTACGGCCAAATGAGGGGTAAGCTAATGCGACGAGGAAGGCGCAGAAGCTCGAGTCCCTCCTGGGAATGTACATTTTAACGTCCTCAATTAGTCATTTCGGCGGACACTTCGTGAAATTTATGGCCGTCGCCCAGTGGCGCTGCGCTCTGCGGTCCCCAAAAAATGTATGAACAATTTTGGAAAAGAAAACTTGGGTATCAGAAAGTGATATTTACCCCACAACCTCTAAAAATCATATTTACCATATGCCATAAGTGTAATCAATGCCAATATTGGGCCAGAATTTCGATATGCTGTTGAGGTTTATTTACTTTATTTACACTTATTTACACTAATACACTTTACGCCAGGCTTCTCGAGTCTGTGTTGAGTCCAGAGTTTACTTTTGAGAGTAAGTACCTTCTCCTACGCTTCTCTATTCTATGTTTAAACTAACCTCCCAACCTAACGCGCCCTTCCACCGCGTTCGTTCCGTCCCCTCCACAACCCTGGGCGATTATAAACCGCACCATCAGATAAGTGGGGAAGGAAAATTGAAACAAAGTTGCTCGCAACTTCTTGGAACAATTTATGTTTCTTTAAGTGCCTATGATGAGTCTTACAGGTTTCAGGAGAACTTCTGTTCTTTTATTTCTTCTCGATTGTTGATGTTTTATGAATTGAAACATTTGACGTTTCCATGAACCCTCAATTCGCAACCCAAAACTTGAATGGAGTTGTTTATAACTTCCCTAAACCGTCTAGATTCCTTTTTGGATGCTGAAGGTTCTAGAATAATCTCTGGAATTTTCCTTATAGATTCTAGCGTTTAGAATTTATACAGAAATGTTTAAAACATTTAAGAACATGCTGGATTCAATTTTCAACCAGTTCCGACCTTCCAAATATCCGCAGAAACTTCTAGATTTCTTCTCCAGTATTGAAATCACAACAAGAAAGCTTCTATTAGAGTTTAAGGAACTTATGGTAATTTGAAGTTCTTGAAAATGTCTGGAATCTTTCTTGTAAATGAGTTTTAATGTTTAAAATCAAAACAAAAATGTTTGAAACTTTTGTAAAAAATTTATGCTTCCTTAAGTGCCGATGCTGAATCTCACAGGTTTCAGGAGAACTTCTGTCATTTTTCATATCGATTCTTAAAGTTTTCTGAAGTTTAGAATGAAAATTGACACCTTTGAAATTTTCTTATCTCAATTTGTAACCCAAAATATCTTTTCAGTACCATTTAGACTTCTGATGTTTGAAATTGCAACAAGCACGCGTCTAGAACCTAGCCGAGAGCGTTTGGAATAATCTCGATTTTTCTGTAGTCCTGGAAAAATGAAACTTATTATATTATATTTTTTGGGATAGATTTTTAGGGGTGTATTTTACCCTGTAGAAGTGTTTTACTGTAAACACATATCGAGTTTGTCAATCCACTGACACTTGGGATAAGTACTTTCCTTAAGAGCAAACATCAAGGGCTCTGGAGACAAACCGATCTCAGTAACGTTACTTTTTCTGTATGAATTCAATATGCTGGATCAAGGCTCGAATTCAAGCAAAGTATGCGTGGTATGCGTACGGGCGTTTGCACTATATGGATTTGTTATTTTAATTATTGTAAAACCGATTATTATCGATGCGCGTCGGGACCTGCCAAACGATCAGTGCATGACAATTCAATTTTATTAATGTGTCGCTGCAAGCAATAAAATCCTGAGCATCGGACCGTAATCGAATTCCCATGCAAATTTCGCATTGTTTTGCCTTAAAGAATCATTTCTTCGCTGCCAAATTGCCGCGGAATAATAATAAGGTCTCCCACGAAAACGACGACGAAATCGAATATTGTCATTGGCACTCTGACAGGAGATATAAATGAATACGGAGTGTTTATCTTTCGTATGGCGCGTTTGAGTTTTGGGCATTATTTTCCGCATCATTTTGGCGGTAATCGTGCGTTTTGCTCTTAACGCAACGGAAACAATTCTGTGACGATGTAAAAATAAACGCTTTTTGAAGTTTCCTTCCATCGAGATCCAAAATAGAAAATCACCTCGGGGTGAAAACCTCCTCGGATTAAGCAATAATTTTCATTATTTTTCCCGGCGAAATTCACCGTGGAAAGTATCCAACGTTCATATTGCACAATCCATTAACGGCACTGCATTGTTCAATGGACTGTTAACTCTCATATAAATATGACTAATGGGCATGTAATGGGCCATTAATATTCAGGATGTAAATTCATCGATTACTGAGAATAAGTGGCTATAAAATTTTGGTGCATTATTCTGCATGAACTCTCTTGACACATAAAAGAACGTTTCGCATTCACGTTATTAAGTCTTAACGGCGATTCGAAATAATCAAGCGGCAGAGAACAATTATAGAAACGTTATGAATGTAATTTTTAACCGCGTGAGAAAGTGTCACCTATACTGCGCACTATTTTGAAAATACTAAAACGGATTTTACAAGTAAAGATTCCAGTAATAAATCTTGGTGAAACACTTTAGGAAATTCTAGATTTTCCATGTCGTCAGATGGATTAAAAAGTCTGGATTCCAACCTATGGCGGTTTCGATCCTTTCTGGTTCCGGGAAAAATCTCTGGACTCTTCCTTCTAGAATATGAAACATTTCTAACGTTTATATTTAAAACTGAAACATTTGAAGTTTCCACAATCCTCCCAGCTTCAATTCAAAACCTATTCTGACTTTTCACATTTTTCTAAGAGGAAAAATTCCCGCAAAAAATCTTGTCGAAGCCGTTTAGAAAAATCTAGATTTTCCGTGGCGTCTGAAGGGTTAAAAATTCTGGATTCAATTCTACGGCGGATTCGATCCTTTCTGCTTCCAGAAAAAATCTCTGGACTCTTCCTTCCAGATTTAGAAAGGTTTCTAACGTTTATGATTAAAATTGAAACGTTTGAAGTTTCCATAAACTTTCCAGATTCAGTTTCAAACATTTTTCTAAGAGAAAACTCCTAGTAAAAGAATCTTGTTGAAGCCGTTTAGGACAATCTAGATTTTCCATGGCGCCTGAAGGGTTAAAAATTCTAAATTCAATTGTATGGCGATTTCGATCGTTTGAAGTTCCAGAAAAACCTCTGGAATCTTCCTTCTAGATTATGAAAAATTTCTAACGTTTATGATTAAAACTGAAACGTTTGAAGTTTCCATAAACCTCCCAAATTGACTCTTCCCATTTTTCTAAAAGGAGCTTTCTCTGGTTTTTCTTCACTATAAAATGACTTCCTATTGTTTGTAGCACCAACAAGAAAGCTTCTATGTTATACCCTTTCATGTAGTGGGGTTCTCTGAGACTGAACAATACGAAACTCATAGGGACCTCCTGGATTCTGGTGAGACCTGCTATGTTCAATTCAAACATTTAAAATTTCCAGTTTTCAAAACTTCCAAGAGAAAGTTTCCAGGCTTCTAGAATCCTTCGATCCCTACTCTGCTCATGAAGACCCTTTGTTTCGTCCACAGTAGCTCGCTGGGTAGCAGGAACTTCCAGGAACAGGCAGTAGTGAGATAAGGAAATTCTAAACTTCTTAATTAAAGTTAAGCTAAAGTAACTGTAACGGAATATCCGTTACAACCTGTAAGTACCTGAATCCAAAATGTACCTCTACCCAGTGCGATTTTGGTGTTGCAGGTTCCGACATGGACGAGGACGCCGAGGACACGCAGAACTCGGACGGCGCGTGCGAGCAGAGCTCGACGAAGGCGCGCAGGCGCAGGACGGCGTTCACGAGCGAGCAGCTGCTCGAGCTCGAGCGCGAGTTCCACGCGAAGAAGTACCTCAGCCTGACCGAGCGCAGCCAGATCGCGTCCGCGCTGAGGCTGAGCGAGGTCCAGGTGAAGATCTGGTTCCAGAACAGGCGCGCCAAGTGGAAGAGGGTGAAGGCCGGCCTCGGCACGGGCCCGCACCAGGGCGGCGTCAAGGGGGCCCAGCAGAAGGGCAAGCTCGTCGTGCCGATACCGGTGCACGTCAACAGGTTCGCCGTCAGGAGCCAGCACCAGCAGCTCGAGAGGGCGCTCGGCGACCTCGCCGGGAGGGTGCTCGCGAGCCACGCCGCCCTCAGGGCAGGGCTCGACCTGCACGGGTTCCATCCGCAGCCGCCGCCGCCCCATTAGTGCCATCTCCGTGCAGCGAAAGCGGCCCTATCATAGGTTTTATATCAGTTTCACGATGGACGTTTTCACTATTATTTTTCATCCGGATAATATACATATATGACGTGCAATAAGAACCATACTGTGTTAAATGTACATAAAATGACACGTGTTTATGCGGAAAAGCCTGCAAGGTGGCTGTGAATGTCATTCTACACACCCAGTCAAATAAAATTTCAACACATTCAAAACCCAAAGTATTTCGTTTCATACTGGGCCATTTTTAAAGCCAAAGTTTAGATAAAAAACAATGTAAAAATCTGTTTATTTCTGTTTATAATGGCTCATTCATCTTACCATTATCTTCCAAATAAGTCGACGATTACATCCTTTTCGAATATATTCGAAGTATGGGTTAGCGAGTATCGAGCCAGTGAGCGAGGACGGGTATGATCTTCCCTCCCACTACGCCGTGCGCTCGGGCATGCGTAAACGCTCCAGAAATCAGTTAACGCCGATATTTCCGTCCGACTGTGCGTAGTAGTCGATTACTAACGACGTTGTATTGAAAGGGCATTAAATTAAAATAGCCCAGCAGCACCTCGTCGATTTGAATAGTAAAAGATTTTACTTGCCGTACCACATAATTAAACCAATTTCAATTTACGTCCGCTTTTAATAGGAAGACTTAATGGCATGCATTGATTTGCTTCGGAAACGTCACAGCCACCTTAATGACATTTCCAACTTAACACACCCTAAATATGTAAATCGCAATTAACTTTTAAAACCTCCAGTTTAACTCGACTTATTTCATTAAATCACCGTTGCGATTTACATACGAATAAGTCCGAGGGACACACGATACTTTTTTACCTCGATGGCAGGTTAAATATACGGATCCATCGAAAGGAAAAGAGAACCAACCACACGGACCTTATTTCCGGTCTCGGATCGTTTACCCATTTCAAACATACTATTATTTTCCATTATAACTCTCGAAAAAGGAAATGTAAATAATTGTAATATACATGGTACTATAAATCAAGTCGGCTTTTTCTCTACGACCTTTTTCAGTTGGGGAGATGCGTGTGATTAAAATTTCAATAGGAACCGAAAACATTTCGGCAACCACACACGCGCGCAGCGGCGCAGCAAGGGGAGAATAACTCACAGGATTACTGATGAAACGATAAAAAAGAAGGAATTAACAAGCAACTGCATTTTAGTGAGCACAAATGGATTATTATGGCGTTTCTTTACAAATTTGTGTTGGTTGTCTGGTTCAACCAAACGTAATAGTTTAGGTGCTCCGATTGGCTGCGCAAGATTAAAATTTGCAACTAAATCACGTTTAATTAGACCAAGATTCGTCCACGCATGCGCAGTCAGTCCTTAGATCTAGGGGTAATTGAAACGTCAGAACACAAAAGATTTTTTCCCTATTCTCTACAACGCTGTTTTGTTTCCGTCTTTTATAAAAGGAATTATCCCTCATTCAGATAATTTCGAGCAGTACAATGTTGCAATATGTCGCGTCATAAACTGTTAACCATGCTGTAGTGGAAAATGAGAAAATCCCTTGAAAATCTTAATTGCTGCTCAAATTATATCCCAACCTATTGTTAAACTGTATTATCGATTTTTTTTTTTGGTTTCTATAATAGCCTAAATGTAGTCAAACCATGAATTTAGACACGTTGCATTCAGAACTACACAATTAGTACAGTCATTTAAGGTAAAAATAAGCTGTCACCTCTGAATTTTTTGAACCACCATAAATTTTCGTGAAAATTTATAATTAAACTTATCTTACCCTTAAATTTAAAGGTGACAAAGGTTAATGTAAGTAAATTGTTTTTTAAGCTAATTCTTACACCTACTTATAGATTCGGGAACATCCACATAAACGTCTGCTTACGGGTCGTGTGCAATGACGCGCCCTATTGGCTGGCGAAAAGTCAGGGATCGTTTATTGGTCAGAGAATAGAGAATTTGTATTTACGGTTGCTGGTCTTGACTCGATTTGAGTTAGGTAAAATTAAGATGGGTTAGTCTGGAAGATTTTAGACGTTTTATGTGGTCCTTTAAGCCTCTAAAGAAAATTGGGTTCATGGATGAGTTTTTGTTAGCCAAAAACTGCGCAGATAACAGTTTTAAAGCAATTTAAATGTATTGTCACGCCTCTGAACACAACAATTTGCTGGTCAATCGGCTCGAAAATTCCATTAAAGCAAAACGACAGCATTAAAGACTGCGCTCAAATTCAAGTTCAAATTTTCATCTGGCAATCGTACCCGAGCCGACGTTCCCCCTGACGGTCTCATCCCTTATTACCCGATCAAAACAACACCCCTAATCGCCCAAAACACATAAGCTCTCTGTGCCTTATTCCGGTAGCGACGGAGGAAAAAAGAGCAACGAGAAGGGAAAGCAGCTGGTCCACCACCTGGCAACCCCCGACACGCATCAGGGTGACAAATTTCTCCACGCCCACTTGATTCTTCACGCCGTGACTTTTCGAGCCGTGTCAGATTTAAGCGATCTCTTTGTTAAACAAAATAATCGCACAACAAACGTGAGAAAAAGGCCGACGGGGCGAGCTGGTGTGGGGTCGTAAAGGGGAAATCGACCGTCAAATTGGGTTCAAACCTGAAAATTAAGTGCGCTTGATTTAGGGCTGTTGGTGTCAGTTACAGTGCCTGTTGCAATAATTGCAATAGTCTGGTGATTTCTATGGCAGAACTAGCCATCGATTTCCTCGAGTAAAAATTCTGCTTACTGTTCCTACCAGGGTTATTTCTTCCAAGTCTGCCTAATTCATTATCCTATTTTCTGATTGGGTATTTTGATACTTCCATCTCCAATCTCATAACTTGACCATACCACAGCAGCTAATTCAACTCTATTCGGTGATGCTATTTCTTATCGTCTCTTAAGGCCTTCCATCTTCCTTCGAAAATCACCAACATCCATACTGGTTCTACTCAATTTCCTCTTCTAGGTGATCACAACGATCACCTCTTAACGTACCAAAAATCACCGAAGAAATAAATAATTCCGACCTCGTCACCAATCCCCTCCTGGCCATTCGGTTTCCTTTATCTCCGCGAGTCATTCATTCGATTCTGGTCCGTCGCTGTATCACTTTCACAATGGAAGAAAGAAATGTCCGATATGACGAGTCATCCCAAAATCATTACAATCCATTATGAGGTGCCACCATAGGGAGTCGCTGGAGGTCAAATGCGAAAGAAATACCTGAACCCGAACCGTTAGTCGTTTAAGAGAAGTGGGGAAAGGAAGAGTTTTGTAGTGAGAAAATAGGTTAAAGGGTGCAAGTGTTATTTTGTGGTTGATGATGATACAATTGAAGAATGTGAAGGGCAGTTAGAAGGTACTTCGTATGGTTCTTCAATTAGGAAGGTGAAAGTACTATCAAAACACAAAAATAAGTGTCTAAGAAAGTGCTATAGTGAGAATTATCAAAAAATGCCAATAACATAGCTATAGCTCTAGCGTTGACTGGATTCATAGGTAATGGAGTTACTTGATGTGCCATAACTCCGGAAATGTAACTTTCTGCACTATTCTTTCCACACAAGAACATAGAAGACATAAGGACCTATGAAACTACTATAGTGATAATTTCCATAATGTGTCAATAACTTAGCTATAGCTCGGGCATCGATTGGATCTACATGTAGTGAAGTTACTTGATGTGCTATAACTCCGGAACTGTAACTTTCTGCACTATTCTCTCCATACTAGAGGATAGAAGACATAAGGATCTATGGAGCTACTATAGTCATAATTTCCGAAATATGTCAATAACTTAGCTATAGCTCGCCATGTTTATGCCACAGGTAGTGGCACATTAGCCACCCTATGACATAGAAAAGCCTCAAAGGTAAATTTAACTATGGACCAACTGATTATTAATGATAATAATGTTGCAATTCCGATTGCTGCTATAAACAACTATCCCTTTCTATTAATGTGGGAAATTTCATTACGCAACTTATTCTTTTACATTTGATCTCTTCAATGAAGAGCTTGTATCTGAATTAAGAAAAAGGAGAGAAAATCGCATTTTACATTTTGATTTTTCACGCATTTTCCTTACCCGTTTCATTTGTTTTACAGCAGGTCAAACTACTTTCTCAACAGATCCCGCCTGGACTATTCATCGCAGTCGAGCAACATTACATTATAATTTCCCCTACTTAACTTACACAAAACGAGCCATGCATCAACTAATGCCTCCAAATGACATTGCAAAGTCACCCATGCGCACATATCGATTATCATTATTTTTTCCATTCTCTCTCTTTTTTTTTACCGAATGTGATCGCTGATAAGCCCTCCTCATTGGTTATTCATAGGTTTTCTTTGAGCGACTCATATTCTCAATAGAATAAACCGATCCGAAGGTGTTCGTTGAATAACAATTTCGACGAATTTAATCTGTTTAAATAAACAATTTGTAATACAAATTACGCGCCCCGGCAAGCTAATAACGTACTCGCGTACGTTCACACAGGGTGTTTCTCGCGGCGGTTACGCCCAGAGGAAAGAATGAGGAACGTCGACAGGGGTGAGAGGAGGTTAAAGTCGTTCATTAGGAAGGCGTCAGAAAAATCTCAAGTGAGGAAAATTTAAATATGGTAGGGAATATGCATGGGTTCTAAGGGATTTCAGAGGAAATTCAACGAAATGATTACTCCAGGCGAAATAAATTAGTACCTGTTGGCATGAATTATTTTTGTTAAATTTATTAAAGGTTAGTAGTAATATTTTCACACTTACACATTGAAAATCCTTACAAGTATCTATATTTTAAAATTATCTCACACATTTCGAGAACGTTAATTCGTCATTGTTGTCCGATCGCTTTCGGAATCCCAAATCGGTGTTTATCCGCGGAATCAAACTTATTTATATAGTCGAATACCGAGAATCGGCGCATTAGGCTCCAAATTAATTTCTGGTAGAGTTATTAGTCACGTCCCGTTCGCCGAAAAGGTTGCGAGGAAAATGCGGCGGGCACAATGGGTACGTACCCATTTGCTGCGGCCGTAATGTCGGCAAATTGTCCCGTGGGAGGTCCCGCACATACGTCATTCTCCTCTCTGTTTTGTCCCCCTTAATCTGCTGATCGTAATCGTAAGCGATACCGTGGACCTAACAAAAACCCTCTCGGAAATAGGGGAAGCTCATGAATTGAATTTTTTCAATCGATGGATTAATGTTTGACATTGCTGAAAGATGGTATACTCTTTTAATCGGCCGGTATTAAGGCTCTTTAACGATGAAGAAGGTTGCGGCAAAAAGGGAGACTTTTGTGTACATCCATGCTTGGAGACAAACAAATAAAACAAGCATATTTTTCCTATGGAAGAAATAAATGGAAGATTTACTTAGGAAAACAACCCCCCCTTGAAATCATAAGTGTTATCAAGATCAAGAATCAAGATTGTTATATAACAACAATATACGTGACCTGAAGGGTCCTAACGACCAATAGCTTGAAGGGTCTTAACCCAAAACACCTGATTTCACTATGGCCCCGTCCAAAACAGCAGTTTGTACGAGTTCAAACACCATAAGTAATGCTGTTGTCAGTTTGAGGTTATGTCAAGCCACCTTACCGCTAGACCAAAAATTTAGAAAATATTTTACCCGCCTTTTCCAACTGAACCAAAAGTCCTTAGGGGGTTTCCACGCTACCTGAGCGCAACGTTACAGCTACTACTTTAAAATGTTTCTACGTTTTGGCCCTTGTCTGCCCTTTCTGCATGCCTGCTCCTGGAATCATAAGTAATATATGACTGACGATTGTTTAAGCAAAATCTATAAGTTTCTGAATCGACCCTGGTTAAGAAAAATCCTGAAATTTCTATACACGAACTTGATTGTTATATAACAATAATATACGTGACCTGAAGGGTCCTAACGACCAACTGCCTGAAGGGCCTTAACCCAAAACACCTGATTTCACTATGGCCACGTCCAAAACAGCAGTTCGTACGAGTCCCAACACCATAAGTAATTCTAAATGCTGTTATCAGTTTGAGGTTATGTCAAGCCACCCCACCGCTAGACCAAAAATTTAGAATATATTTTGCGACCTTTTTCAGCTGAACCAAAAGTCCTTAGGGGGTTTCCACGCTGCCTACGCGCAACCTTACACCTACTCCTTTAAAATTTTTCTGCATGTCGTCGCGTTGGCGTTTATACAATAAGGAGACCTAAGGAGGGCGAGGGAAAAAATAAGGACCGGCCATTAGGCCTCCTCCCGTCTCTCCCGGTGCCGATCGACACGAAAGCGGAAAAAGCAATCATCATCATCAGGGTAGATACGAATTCCGCCGACGTTACAAGGTCCATTTTCTCTTGGCAAATTGGAGGGTCGTAAAAAGCAAAGTTGCGGCTAAATCGGCGCTAGCACTGTCGCAATTTGCTAGCGACACGCCCACATGCAGGACCGTCAGGACCTCCGACGGGGAGAGATTACACCATTCCCGCCAGGGATCGTCTCGAGGAAATTATCCCCCGGGTCCTAATTGCTACGGAGGGTGTTGGTCCTGAAAATAAGTCGTAGGAGAATTTTTTGAAAATATATGGAAAAATGTGTCTATTTGGAACGGTTCCTACGAGGTTTTTTAAAAAACCTATATAGTCTTACCTAGGTATTATGCATACACTCCGCAGTGGTCGAAATCCAAGTACCGATTATTTTTCTCAGTGTACAGGGCAGAAGAACAGAAGTTACCTGCAGCTTCACGAACCTTCAGGTATATTCGTACGCCGATTTCGGACCGCCGCGACTCCGAAAAATACCTACGATCCATCCCTAACCCTTCCAGCAGGAGAGCGGGGGTGGTTCCCGAGGGGCGATAAAACCGCTCCGCCGGACGGATCGAAAGCGATAAGGAGAAACACTCTAGTTTATGATAACGACCGGTTAAAACAGTCGCAAGAGATTCCGCCGCCGCCGCCACGTCAGAAACGCTTAGTCAGGACCATAATGGCGGCCGGGACACGGCGTTGTAAATTTTAGCTGACGCCGATGCCGCAAGGACGCTCCGCATAAATTTGGGGATTTTCCCTATCGGGCGGTTTATGAAAGCGTCGTGTCGAAAATGAGTCAACGGAAAATTTTGTGACGGGATTTTTTAATACTGATCGAGGTGCAGATCGGAACGAACCGCGCAAGAAGGCAGAAGTGGGATTAGCGACGAACACCTTCTATTTGTTGATTTACGATCCCACGAAGGAGTGGAAGAGAGTTTCCCGAGTTATTTCGATTCCTGTGAAGCCGGGGCTGAGCCACATCGTCCAGTACGACGTAAGGTTAAGATTACTTATCCACAATTATGTCAAAAGTTGTACAATGGAACTATCCCTAAGTGAATGAACATTCGAATGAGGGCTTTGAACGGACTTTCCCATTACATTTTTAACCTGATTCGTATTTCTGCTTGTTAATGCGCTGTCTTTTAAAATTAGTAGGAAGGCTGCGCTATGTGGGCATTTTGGTGTGGCGGTTTTTGTCCGTTTCGCTGACGATTAACGTCCGGGGCCCTCCCGGAGATTCCCTGGGGCCGAATGAATTTAATCGCAAAAAGCCCTTTGGCTTTGTTCCCTCGCCCGTCCTATATTTAATCATGCCGAGGAAATAATGACCAGTGGCCAGTGCGTGGGCGTGTTCTGCGGAGTACATGTGTTTTTGTCACATAATAGATAGTATATCTCTTTCGGAGGAGGCGGTCGGCCACCATTTGTCATAAACATGTTCTTCTCCAGAAATATACTATATACGGGTTCTTATTGTCGAGATGACGTCCCTTATTTATCGTCCGGCTTTAACAAACTTTTATTATTTGCTGCCCGGAATGACGGGGGAAATGACGTAAAAGTTAGAGAGTGGAAGCCGAAGCTCCACTTCTATAAAATACCCTTTTATTTACTCTTCGACCCAAAACTGATGCAGCCCTACGCGTAATCCTCGAAAAATTTATCGCCAGAAATCTACCCTGGAAACACTTCCTCGCATCGGTACTGAAAATAATCATTACTGTTTGTTGTTTTTTTTTTCGATTAAGTAACAGGCGTGCATTCTATTAAAATACAATTGAAATCTATTAGCATCGTTAACAAATACTAATTAGTCGCTTTGCTTTCGGAAGTTGCGCACAATCGAACAATTAAAGGCGACAAAGGGACGCTACAATCGGAATTCCAGCACGTATACTCCTTTGACAGATTTACCGACAAAACGTATAAATTCAACGGCGTAGGACGGTAGGACACGTTTAGATAAAGGAATATTTCCGACGACAAGCACACGAGGAATTATGTTTACCAAACTTTGCTCTTCGCATGAAAAGTTCATAAACTAGTTAAGTGCCAGGTATAATTTTAAGGAAACCCTACGTTATGGTCGTGAAGAAACTGTGGGCTTCAAAATTACGCAACGAATCCTCCCTCATTTCAATTAATCCTACGTGTCAACTTTGTGGCAGAACTTGCATCGTACCGACTATTTCCTCAAGTAATTTCAATGACTAGTCACTCACTACACTTGTACTAGCTTGATACTAACCTATCAAAAAATCATACCTCTTAACTGTGTCAAAACTCGCATCATTCGATGGTAATTTCTTCGACTAATTTCAGAACAATCCAACCTACATCGTTACTCTGTTCCCTTGTATTATCTTAAATATCCTCGTGGCAGAACTGGCAATTTTAAGGAAACTCTACGTTAAGATCTTGAAGAAACTGTAGGCTTCAAAGGTACGCAACGAATCCTTCCTCATTTCTAATAATCCTACGTGTCAACTTTGTGGCAGAACTTGCATCGTGCCGACCATTTCCTCAAGTAATTTCAATGACTAGTCACTCACTGCACTTGTACTAACTTAAATACCCTCGTGGCAGAACTAACCTATCAAAAAATCATACCTCTTAACTGTGTCAAAACTCGCATCATTTGATGGTAACTTCCTCGACTGATTTCAGAACAATCTAACTTATATCGTTGCTCTGTTCACTTGTATTATCTTAAATATCCTCGTGACGGAACTGGCAAGTCCCAACTCAACCGCTCAAATCTCTGACAGAATTCACATCATCATTTTAAATAATCTCGTGACAGAATTGGTCGCTAAAATAATCCAACTTCTCAATTCCGTGGCAGAACTCATATTTTCTGATTATTTTTTTCCACTATTTTTCGAAATTATCTAACCCAACTTGATCATTAGTACCATCAGTAACATCAGCACATCAGAACTGGCTGATCCTATACAAATTCGTCTAAACTCTGTGGCGGAATTCGCACCGTCTGATCATTTTCAAAACAATCGAACGCAGTTCGTCGTATTAACTTAAATACTTTTGTGGCAGAACTCGCATCGTTTGATCATGTCTCGATTGAGTTCAAAACAATATAACGTAATTCGTTACGTTGTGCATTTATATCAACTTAAACAGCTTCGTGGCGGAATTGCCATCGACTGGTTATTTGTTCACCAAATTTTAAAACAACGTAGCTTGATTCTTACCAAGTCTATCACCTCAATTACCCTCGTGCCAGAAATTGGACGTCGTATATTTCTATCTTAAACTCTGTGGCGGAACTTGTATCTTCTAGTTATTTTCCTGATTTCAAAACAGTCATACTCAATTACGTCCATCTGTATCAACTTAGACATTCTTATGGCAGAAATGGTTGGTCATATTATAATCCCATGTCTCGACTCTGTGGCGGAACTCATATTTTCTAGACGCATTCTGAAGCTATCTAACCTAGCTCGTTAATGAATACCTTCATGGCAGAACTGCATTATTTCCTGCACTGATTTCAAAACGATTTAACATGACTCGAAGATATTCTCGTGGCAGAACTTGTCTTGCATCTGTCCATCTGTGCGTTTCTAAAAATATATTTACTATAACCCTATCATCAACGTTTTAAATGTATAGAGCAAACTATTGTTTCCAGTACCTGGAAATATGTATTTTACGGGAAAATGATGCGCAGCGACGTCTCATCAAAAGTATTTACACGTACGAATACTAAACGAATTTCCAATAAAAAATATTTTTAATATTCGACGCGCACTCTTTTATTTTATTACTTTGAACAATTCTTCAGTTCAAGCAACAGCTGTAAATTCATTTTTGAACACTTTGATAGTAAAAAGGCTTCCAGTGCTAAACACATACGGCCTTAATAAAGTTGCAGTAGCTTTAATGATGAACTCAATAGCTGTAGGAATATTTTTACAAAGTCCCTAAAGGTAAAGGTGCTTAAGGGTAGGTAGTGAGTACCGCTTGAACTCGTGGAGACGTGAAAAATGAGACTAGACACTTTTTCCTTTGGCAGAACGTCCCGATTTCGTCTTGGTCGTCGTGGTGACCCGCAGGCAGACGGGGCAAGTGCCCCCCTCGGCATGCGACGGACGGAAGCGGTACTTTTGACAGATTTCGGTCTCGTTAACATTCAAATGCGGTCCCACCTACCGACATGGGAATAACACATCGGCATACCATCGATGGCGCGTCTAATTGAAATAAGAGACTGCGTCGCCATATGAAAGGAGCCGACGCACGCTACGAAACGCCCGCTGATGGTGGAAGCGTTATTAATTAACGACACACTGAACGTAACAGTCGACACTTTTCCGACGGGAAACGGGGCAGAGGGGAGGGTCCGAGGAAATTTCAGAGTTTCTAAGTAAGAACTCATTAAGAAAAATTTTGATCGCTTGTTTTCTCTGGCTGAAAATCTCGCGAGTTTAAAATATCCCCTTTATCTGTTGGTGGTAATATTTCAACTACTAACCTATGGGAGCTGCACTTTGTGTACAGTTTTGTAAGGGTTGTACTGTTTAACTGTATATTTACCACTTAGCGCACAGATGAGGCAAATTCTACATTTTGTATTATACTAAAAATGTCGATAGTTTGGCCCTTTTGGCCCCTTTGTAAATCAGGTGACTGCAAATCAGGCTCTCATCGACGTGACGTCACGTTTGGCACCTCCACTGGCGTGCTGCGACGTGGCATGTCACACGTCACCTCCCCAAACCCATTTTTGGGGTATTTTCAGGAAAAAAATCAGAAGAACTCCAATACCCCCCGCACTTTTCTCAATTTTTTATTTTTTTTTAGGTCGATCCTAACGCGTCCCGGGGATCTCCAGCGGCCCCGGGGGTGGGACGCGCCAGAGATTCGCCCGCGACGGCGGGAGAGGATGTTAACGTATTTATAGGACTGGTAATAACGCGTTTCATTTGTCAACAAGTGTAATGAGATGCGGGCGCTGGGTGGGCGTGGCCGTCGAACAATTACCGTTCCCGCGGCGGGGGTGCGCGTCGCGACGCCGCCGCCGACGCCGAGCCCCGTCCCGCACTCGGGGGGTGATCGATGCCCGTCGGTTGGTCAACGGGATGTTTTGCTTATCCCGGCACGTTGAACCAGGGACGCGCTCCGGCCTGATGACGAGACCGGATCGGGATTAAACGGGAGAAAACGTTCTAGTCGAGTGCGGTTTGGTATCCGAGATATCCTGGACGTCAAGTGGGGCCACCAGTGGAACTCCCGATCCAGGGTGCTTCCATAGTGTCAGATGGAACATCAGATTTTCCTCAGCAGAAACATAACGTTCCAGATGTTATGCCCCTTTTCCATTGGGCAACCTTTTTAACCTCATCAATCGTCATATTCACTCTTTGAACAGCTCATTTATCTCTTTCATTCTGCTTCCTCCAAATGTCTTCTTAAGCACCTTCCTCTGACTAATAGTCGATTAAATAATTCGTTACAGCAACGTATCTACAACTGTAACATAAATCTGAGTTTGCTAGAGTTCCATATGCTGATAGAGCTACAATGTACTCACCATAGATCCTTAATACTTAAAATCTGAACCCTAGAATGGACCGGTTGCAGCTGTTTTATGCTTAAAAATGCTCTGAAAAATGCACTGAAGTAGTTCGTACGGCCGTGGCCCCGTCCAAAAAAATTTCCCCGCTCTCCCCACGCAGCGTGTCTATGCCTCTATGCTTTCATCGAAACCTATATCTGCCTGGACAAAATGGCGTCACCGGACCGGTTTCGGAGAAGACAAAGAAGACCTGCACCTACGCAAGCTTTGTTCCATTTTCTCAAATAAAAGATTTTTCAAAAAAGCGCCCGTTAGTCCAGTTATCTTTCACTGAGTTTTACAAACTTGGTGTCGTTCAAAAGAGCTTTTGTTCACCAATGGCACTTTCGAAAACTACATGACCATATCTTGTTTTGTCCTAAAATATGTACATCTTAAGGAACGCCAAAGTGGTCCAAATTTTTCTTTAACCGTCAGTTAGACTGAACCGCAATTGCTTAACGACAGGTGATCAAAAAAGCAACTTTTGAACATCACCATCACTTTTAAGGGCTCAAATCAGAGTATTTCCTGCAGGCTCGTCCTTCCAAGGGCTAAAGGCAAATGGTGGCATGACGAACGAAGCGTTATTGCTCGTTTTGTGAATCCGGCGGGGAAACGTAAAATGATACTATTTGAATATTCTCGTAGTGTAAATCAAATAGAAACTTCGCCGATTACGACCGCGACGATTTTCCTCTTGCCGAAACCGATCGTGTCTTATCCGTCCAAGTATCTGTGTCACATCCTCATATTAACAGCTTTCAAAACGAGTAGAGGAATATCTCTCGGGCAACAATGAAAATCAATTATTCAAATGAACGTTCGAAAAATAATCTCGAAATCTTCAAAGAAGAACGCCATCAATAAGTTTTCTTCGAGCGGATCGAAAGCCGATTACGTGGCTTCTGAGAGATATTGTATTGTAAATAGGAGAGGTATAAGAGGTACGCCAAGTGGAATACGGAGCCGTACCCGTAATAAGGGGGACGTATTTACAGATGAAGAAACGAGAAACAATGGCGGAATGGAGGCTTAATTATCAGGTCGAAGGTGTAATTGCGCAAAGATATCGAGGGAGTATATTTTAAATAATCACTTAAATACGGCGTAATTGGTCCTATTGGTCGTTATAAATGGTATTATTACAGTTTCAATAAATTTGCTTTAAGTTGTCTATATTTTGGTGAATTATGCTGGTGGCGCATTCGCCAAAACCTGCGCGAATGTGTCTGTTGGTCTAAGCTTATGGTTAGAACCCAATGATTTTGCACACGTTTTGAGTCTAAGACGTTCACTTCGAAGGTACCATCAAAGCCTGGTCCACTTCACCTGTCGAGTAGTTTAAGCACGCCCGGACTTTTCCCTCTTCATTTCAATGCATTGGTTTTTGTTTCCGATCAGATAACAAAAGTATTATGTTAATTCGAACGTGTGGAACGTCGTCCTGCTAAACATCAACAACGAAAATATTTAGGGATACGCGTCATTAAAAGGAAAACATCTCCGTTTCATCGAGATCGTTTCGATTTTCCGACAGCGCGAATTTTCGCGTAACGCGATTAACTCTCCCAACATTGAACACAAATAGCGATCGCGAGATGCCACACAAAGCGTCGGTGTACACATCTGGGGCAACAAAAGGCCCGGAGAGAACGAACGAACCGATTTGCATAATTTGACACAGAAATTTACTCATCGAGGGTGAGTTTCGCTAACGAAAACGGGGACGCCCATTAGGAGATCCCTTTGAGGAAATTAAAACGGGAGTTTCGTTATTGTTAATCAGATTTCTGACTTTAAATAAAGAGGATTTTGATATTCCGGCCGAAGTTTCACGGCGGATTTAAATTTTACATCATTTTAAATATCACTGCTTCCTTAATCGATACCCACTTGGACGTTTAAAACAGAAACCGGCTCAAAAAATTAATAAATGTTAATAAACCCAAAGACATATAACCCAAACCTTTCATACCTTGCTATTACACACAATTTACTCCAAATTACGACATTAAATTCATGACTTTTTCACCCCTTCACAAAGTGAAATTTGTGATTAACTACTGCATGAATTTATGTCCTTTGAAGCAATCTTTAAGGCAAGTGAAATATTAACTTGTCTTAAGGTAAGCGAAGTTTTTTAAATTCTCGAGTCACTCGTGGGTCTAAGCTGTAATTGTGCTTTAAAGTTTTAAACTAATCAGTAAAAAGGTACCTTCAAAAGAAATGTCAGTATTATTTTGATCAGTTCAAAAAAGGAAATTGGAAAATTTAGCATTTTTCCGAACCACCTTGGAACCTAAGCTGTAAGTGTGCCAAGTATAAAGTTTCTAGCGCTTAGGCACTATTAAACAAATTTCACTCCCTTAAAAAGAGAAAAAGCTAAGTCTATAAGTGTTCCAGGTTCAAAATTTCAAGCAATTCGGGTATTATTGAATAAATTCACCCCTTCCTATCAGCCCCTTGGGAAGAGAAATTATTAACTGTACTACTTCCTACATTTACTACACTACTCCTACATACTATTTCCTACATCTACTAACTGTACTAGTCCTTTCACATCTAGCCTAAGTTAAGCTGTAAAAATGTACCAAGTGCACATTTCTGAGAAGCAAAAAAGGCCTATAAGCGCGCTAAGTTGAACCATTTGCAGCCTGAACTGAAAGCGTGTCAATTACAAGGTTTCTAGCTATTCGGGCACTGTGAAATAAATTTTGTCTCTTAAAAGGAAATTCGGGGTTTTTAATTTTTTGTTATAAATACATTTCAATCATTTTTGACTCCCCGGGAAATGGAGTTTTCGGATTTTTCCCGGTCCGGATTAATCCGAGCAAAGTGTCAAGTTTCCAGCTAACCAGGAAATAGGTAAACAATTTCTGGACACATAGACACGCACATAAGGAAGTCTTGCTTCATATATTAAATGTATAGATGTATTATAGTGATAATAGTATATAGATAAGTTATATATTACTTATTTCAACCATGAGTTGTGAAATTGTGTCTGTATGTAATTATTTCGCCATTAATTAACGTCGGTGTTATTATTTTTCCAAAATTAATCTGTTGCTTGCCGACGAAGTTGCTAAATTATATTTCAGTGCTCGTATTCGCCATAATATCGATTGCAGAAGTATTTACAGGATGGTCAAAGACAAAGCAAAAGCAGATAACAGACAAATCTGATAATATACAGGTTCCAACATATGACAAGAAGAAAGCTAAGGCAAAAGAGATGGAAATGAAGGAGAGAAGAGGGAGAAGGAGAAAAGAGAGAGAAGAAAAGGAAATGAAGTTACCAATCACTCCAAATAACAAAAGAAGTATTCAAGATGAAAACGAAAATAATTACACACAGTAAGAAATTTAAAGAAATTAATGTAAATAGTGCCAGACAGGTACCGAGTTCAAGAAAAGATAGACAACAAGAGGAATCGGAAATTATAACAAATTTTCCTTATAAAAATAATATGGAAATCAGGGAAGAAGAAGGGAAATCGCACGTTGGGTCTAAGAAAGACAGACCTGGCGGAAAATGGTAGACTAATGGCAAACTTCTTTCTAAATTTTGGCAAAAGCTTTTGTTGTTTTTAGAAAAATCAGATTTTCAGATGTTATGTATGGTACATTCGTTAATGCAGTTTTATGTATCCGTCTACTTTTGCCCCATGCGCAAGGCAAGAGTATAGAGGAGTGCACTTCATCAAATACGTGTGTACTTTTCATAAAATGCTTATTTTATAGTTGTTTTAAAGCTACAGGATGAAGTAATTATGTATGCCTGTATTAAAAATTTTGAAAATACAAATTTAACTTCATATTATCGCCAGAATACAGAAGTGTTATTATTGCCCCACTTTCCCCTACTGCGATTCGTATAAATACCGTAACCGTAACGCGAAAAGTTCCGCGCAACGTTGCCGCAACGTGACGATCCTTACGTAACAGATCGTTACAAAACTGACATTATAACGTCCCATTCTTGTTGAAATGACAGGAACTGTTAGTTGTCGAATATCCCGTTTATCGATCTCGATTCGTTGTTTACTTCGCGTAAATGACGAGATGATGTGTGATGTTTGATCTCCGCCAGCGGGACTCCTTCCAGGTAAACCCATAGAATTTTTCAGAAGTAGGAGGAGTGCGTGCGATGGCGGAAAGGGCTACGCCGGAGTGTAGAGGTTAGGTTCGCAGGGGCTGGCATTTTTTAAATAAAAATTGTTTTTGGCGAATTGCCAGTAGGAGTATATTCTGTTTTACTTGCTCGAACTATTACATTATTTGTTGTAGTGGTTAGCACGTAACTGTTTTCCTATTTTGTTTCGTGCGCAGCAACGTTTACTTTCTCACTAGCTTGTAATTCGTGTGTAGTTACAAAAGGATAAGTTGTGCACGCTATTTCGATCCACTACGTACCTCTGCGTTTTATTAATCTTTAAATTCAAACGCGTTGAACATAACCTATAAAGTATACGCACACCTGACGGTATTAGGCCTGCGCTTCTAAGTAATCAAACTTTTTATAACTAAGAAGCCATTACGTTCGCCTCGCCTGTTCCGCTCGTCATTTCCACACGATAGATTTCGCTGCCCCCTCCGCTCCTCCAAAAATGATTACCCTCGCCTCTAATCGCCGGTTTCCCATTTATTTCAGTTCGCATCATCATCGACACGACGACGACGCCTCGCGGCATGTAGGATAGAGATTTCCCCGAGATGATGCTGGACGACGGCGACGAGAACTTCCTGCTGGACGACGTCGCGACGCCCGGCGGGAAGCCGCCCGCGCGCAAGGGCGAGATCGTCTGGTCGAGCGTCCCGACGGCGAGGAGGGGGCTCAAGTGGGGCCGGGCTGCCGTCGAGGACGGCTCCGGGAACGGCGTCGAGGACGTCGCCGATAATCTGGAGGACTCGCCGTTGCTGATAAACGTAAGTTCCTACGGCCTCGACCCGGGAACGGACCGATTAGATACGCGAGCGTTTTAACACCACTGATACCAGCTCGATGTACGCACTAAAAAGTAGTCCTAACGCGTGAATTTTGATTTTTCTAACTGGCGAACTAACCCCGGACAAACTGGCAGGCTAGCCTCAGCGCCATATTTAAGATTTCGCCGTGTTCACCACCAGAATCTTATTCACAACCTATAGTGTCGCTATAAATAAATATAGTGAAATCTCACCTATTTGGAGATCGCCAAAGTATTTGGAATTTCAGCCATCTAGCGCCTAATGCGCGAATTACAGCGCGATGGCAAACTAACCCCGGTCTCCTCCACCTTCGCTATGTTTTACTACGTTTTAGAGGTAGCTTGCTTGACCAGGTACAAAGTGGTTCTCTAATTTAACACGTGTTTTCACTCTACGTTTGGCAACGTCGCGAATAACTAAAATCTTTGATTTTTTAGAGCGTAGACAAACAAACGTCCCAGAAGATGGAAAAAATACAAATAATTAAGTTTTCCTTTGTCCATTAAATTGGATCCAGTCATATTAGTACTCGAATTATCTTAGGAATTATTATAGTATTTTTCCAACGTTTTCCTACGAAAATACCCCTTATGGCGTAATAAATAATACTCAAATGGCGATGGTAATCGAGTGCTACGTGAATTTAGTTCCTCGTTTTGGTAAGATTTAATTTACTACGTACTGTATTTTTCATCAATCATTTTTTCTTATCTTAACTACAGACTAAACATCCATTATATTTAATCTGCGGTCTCGAGTGATAAAACCCATACTAAAATCTAAAAAATTGTACACAGATAGCCGAAAAGTTGCGTTTATGTGTAATTTAGATAAAATATGCACTAAATTACCATCTATTACAAGGAAATTCATGAACCTAAATTATTTTAGTAGCGATAACTTGTTGCGTACTATCAGTTCCAAATTGTTAACATTGTTACCTAATCAGTCCAAATTGCTGCTAAGGCACAATTATAAAATATCGAACTACGTGAAGAATTCCAAATTAACCATAAGCATTGATGAATGACAGAAATAAATTTGCAACTAAAGCATTTAATAACATTTGGGGAACCGAAGACCGTCTAGAGAAAAACTATAACCTCAAGACACGCTTCATTAGGGCGTTTAAAAGAAAGCGTGTCCGGTCTAATAACGTAAGATAAAATTTTATCGAAATAAAGACTTTATTTTCACGTTTTAGGACTCTTACAGGGAATTCAGCGACGCGGACTTTCACTGCCACAATTTCATCACCGTGACCGAGGATGTCCACGCTTGGAAAAAATTATTTATGGCCGCGACGCTTTGCTTCTTATTCATGGTGAGTGTAAAAGAAACTTTAATTAAAAAAAGGAAACAAAAAATACGTGGTAATTTGTGCGCGAAGAAAATTGTCCAAACTGAGAATATTTTTACTAAATTAGGTACACCCTGTTTATCAGGATTTATTCGATTCATCAAAAATTCTGTCTAAAACTCCTCTGTAACTACTACGAGTAAAGATGTTTGTTTCTCTCGTGTTAACGCCCCCTCTTACAATTTCTCTCTTGCATATCCATTTTGACAGGCTGCTTAAACATAGAGAAAACACATTCGAGAAACAGTTTGCAGCTGTAAGGGCTACTAGTTAAAAGCAGCAGTAAAATGCGGTTAGTCAAATATCTTTTAGCATCTTTGGTACCTATAGATTTTACAAAGCTGTGTTTGCACTTGGAGTAATTTTCCTCAGTTTGCGTAACACTTAAACCACGTGTTTACAATAGTTATCACCAAAGATTTAGTAATCAACGTAAGTGCTAGGTAATTCCTTTTGCACCTGTATATCAGGAAAGACGTGGTACCTTCACTTACATTAAATTATAATAATTTATAATAATGTATGATTATTATTTTAGGTGGCGGAGTTAGTGGGGGGTTATCTAGCCGGCAGTTTGGCGGTGATGACGGACGCGGCGCATTTATTTTCCGACTTCATAGGATTTCTGATATCACTTTTGGCAGTGTGGGTGGGCAAGAAACCACCGACGAAATGGATGACGTTCGGATATTACAGAGCAGAAGTGATCGGCGCCCTCTTGAGGTAAACCATGCACATATCAACCCTTCAACTCTTTATGTCGTGATTTCTTTTATAGCGTTTTGACAATATGGCTGCTGGCCGCGATATTTTCGACATTAGCCATCAACCGATTGTACAACAACGACTACCAGATCAACGCTGACACAATGCTATTAATTTCTTCGCTGGGATTAATCGTGAATATTGTGTAAGTGCCGTTAATTAACCGGCAATCACTGCGCAGGTCGTACAGGCGTTTTAAACAAACTGAACAACCGATACAGCGACGTGAAAATAGTAAGACAATTGAAGAAGCCTTGAGAAACGCTTACTTTCGATGCACTCGTCAGATTAAGGCTTTCAAAACTCGTGTTCAAATAGGCGTCGGTGTTGTAATAAATTTCTATGATAATAGTGAAACCATGAGACTTTTCGTTGCACACGACATTCATTATTCACCTAAATAGTTGTAAACAATTCGTTACATACACCTCCTCTGGTGAGGGTAAAACGGGGCCAAATTTTTCTTAAACTATAACCTTGTTACCTTATGTCGACATCACATCCTCAATCAAATTTTCAGCATGGGCGGCATCCTGCACGGCGTCTGCCACTCGCACTCCTCCGGCTCGTCCAGCCACGTCCACTCATCGTCGAACATCAACGTCCGCGCGGCCGCCGTCCACGTCCTGGGGGACTTCCTCCAGAGCTTCGGCGTGCTCCTAGCGGCGCTGATCATTAAATTCTATCCGGACGGCAAGATAGCCGATCCCATCTGCACATTGATATTCTCCCTCATTGTGATATGTACCACCGTACGGGTCGGGAAGGACTCCCTGTGGTTCCTAATCGAAGGGAGCCCGATCGACAATTGGAAAGTGGCGGCGGAACTGAAGAAGTTACCGGCCGTTAAGCACATACACAATTTGCACATTTGGTCGCTGGCGCCCGGGAAGGACGCCGTCGCTGTGCACTTGGCTGTTGGTGAGTACGACTCTCTCGAAAGGAAAAAAAATTTAACTTCAGGTAAATGCCCTGATTGGCTTACACGGTCGATGAGGCATCAGTTCAATCCGTGATCCATCAATGGACATCAGACGTTCAATCCAAATTGTAAATCCAGTGTCTGTCCAATGTAAATGTAGTTGCATAGAAAGAAAGTGACAGCATCTTTAACGATGTGCAGTGTAACAAGCCTTCATTTAGAAACTTTCTGTTAAACGAATAGGTTTTTACTGTAGTATATTTTCATTTCAGATCAATACTGTGATAGAGACCTCCTACTTAAGAAAGTGACTTCCATGATCCAAAGCCAACTTAGCGTCGTAAGCTGTACAGTTCAAATAGAAGCATACAACTATGAGATGATTAATTTGTGCCAACATTGCCAAAATCTGCAGTGCTGACACTTGTAGAAGTATTATTATGTTCCTTAGATATTTTTTATCCCGCATTTTTCGTTTTACTTTTGTTTCGCTCTTTATTTATTTGTTAATTAAAAATACTCCCTCAGGATATCCTTCTATGCCGAAAACCCTCCCATGTTTTGGGTAGTTTTGCTAACTGAAGTAATATTAACTGTTCAAAAGTGATCAGAAAATAACCAAGCGTGGTAAATAAAAAATATTATTGATTTCACTAACCAATGCTCAAATAAAATCTATCCATAAACTGTACATAACAATAAACAGTCATTAAAACTCCCATTCACAGGAATACAATTCCAACTGGGACAAGCGGTTGATGTTCTCGAGATGTTCTATTTCATCTGCAAAAATATTTGCAAATATAAAACATTAACGAACAATAGGACAATAATAAAGATGAGCACAAGGACATCGTTCATCAAAACTGATAGATGCTACAGTAAAAGGTAGAGGTAATCGATCAAGAAAAAGCATAAACAAACCCAAGAGGTAATAAAGAAAAAACATTAACTTCAAACTGTTCAGCAATACTTAAAAGCAAACTGAGAAGGGGTGAATATGGATCCAATCAATCTACACAACCATTCTTAACATTAAAAAATTACACTAAACATAGGCAACTCTAAATACATTTCGTTGTCATTGATCAAAAAATCATAACAATTGTAGGGATGAAATGTTTATGATTTCTGACCATTGAGAACGAAATGTATTTAAATTTGCCTACCTTTACGAATCGGTTTCTATTCCGTGGCGTTTACAAGGTTTGTAAAAATACAAACAGAAAAAAAACAACCTCCATAGTTTGAACCATAGATACTACAGAGATACTCTCATCAGAATGTTACTCCTTGCAGTGGCCACTGACCTAGAGCAACCCAGAGGAATTAACGATCATTGAAATAGAAGCATACCACATGCAACGCAGAAACACATTGATAGAAAAGCCACCTCAACGCCTTTCAGTAATTCAGTAATCAGTAATAATTACAAAAAAATCTAAATGCAAACTAGCAACAGTTGCTCATAGAGATCATTTCATCAACACCATCACTTATAACAAAAGCATGGTACTCATATAACGCCGCCAACAAAATCAGTAACAGAAGCATTACTCCAGATATCAGGAAAACCCTTTAACGTTACCTGTGTCATACCCGACTCGATCGCTGAGCGGCAAGGCAGGTTTGAGCAGCTCCGGCAAAGGCAGAGATTTCTTGAGCGTCTTGAAGAGAGGGTGCGTCAACAACTGGCCTGCCGTGGGGCGATCGTATGCCTCTCTGTGGAGGCACAAGGCTGTCAGTTCGTGCAGGTCGTCGCTGAACCTCCTGTTCAGGATGTTCGGACTGATATCGCAGTCACCTGAAAAGAAATTTTGAAAAGAGAAAAATTATGATCATGTTCTGGATTAAAGGGAACGTAAGTTATGCAGGTCTTACCACAGTCTATGTTTTCATCCCGTGGAATTGTAGTCTTATCTAATAATTGAGGGGCACATCCTCTGACTTTTTCAGTCAGCATGAGTGTCTTGGGAATGCCGGCGAAGGGCTCGGAACCGTTCGCCAGTTCACATGACAACATTCCAATACTGTAAATGTCCGATTTTTCATTGTATCCTAGAAAAAAGTAGCAGTTACCCAACGAGGTATCAATTTTAACAAGCGTGAGATTATCACCTTGTAAGCTTTGTTCTAAGAGTTCCGGACTAAGCCAGTTCAAATTTCTTTCCGTACTCGAAGGAAATGAATGAATTTTCCTCTGCCACTTTCCATTAATAATTATGGAGCAGGTGTAGCGTAGACCTGCCAGGCGTGCCCTCCCTGAGGCGGAGATCAGAACGTGGCTTGCACGAATCGCTCTAGTGAATAAATTGGTAGTTGAACTAGGAACTACTATTGTAAAATGTATTACCTGTGTATGTAACCTTTACGATGAATATAGTATAAAGCATCAATCACATCTCTTAAAACTATAACTATGGCAGCTTCTGGTAATCCTGTGGAGAAATGTGAAAGGTTGAACATTAGGTTTTAAATGATGTATGGGCCATACCTTCATTGAAATGTCTTGTAATTAAATCCCTACAGGAACCGTAAGCCATCAATGGGCTGATCAGGCAGACTTCTGAGCCGGAGACAAAGGTGGTGTAGAAGTTCAGGATGTTTGGATGATTTAATTGACGCATAAGAATGATTTCATTCTGTAAGTTCACAAATATTTCTCACTGGTTTTTAAGGCTGCTGTCGAGGTGTGAACTTTACCTGAATTGAGTGTGCTTCTTCCCGTACTTTATCCATGTCGAACTTCTTAACGGCAACCATGGTGGACGAGGGAAGGTATTTGGCCAAGTGGACGACGGCTTTGCCATCGAAACAGTGCCCCAAAATGGAAATAGTCTTGTAAGAGGTTATATTGGAGTTAAATGTCGTCATTGTCTTCTCAGCATACATCGCATGTTAAAACACACTGTACATTACGTACGATCTCGTGTAAATTATTTTATTGAAATGTTTACATGTTTAAAAGTTTTTTCTTCGAGACCGTTAAGAGGTTATGTCGCATGAATGTCAAAACAAATTTATAACCTGGAAATGCAGATGTGCTGTCAAAACGGTTGAACATGTTTTAGGACTCTCTGTCGTGCATTTTCAGGTATTGCAATAGTCGCACCTCAATGGAACTATAAAGAAGTAAAAAATGGGGGCAATAAGTAACCAACATATAAAATTTATTCAAAAAATATCTTACCAAATTGAAACAACATAAGAAAATACATTAAATCACAGTTCAACCTTCTTTTCTTGCTTAGGACACAACCCTGAATCATTAACGCAAAATTCATTGTATAAATCAGTTGTGCTTTCTTGGATATACTTGATGATGGTTTCTTCGTGCTCTCCCATGATATCCTCACACTGGAAAAAGGTAATTTCCACCATACGAAATTTACACGTTTAATTACAACTCACGTGATACTTCAAGCTCTTATTCAAGTCATCGTCTTGGACTATATCGATCTCTATCCAGTCCTTGTTCATGGAACCGTCTTCGTTCAGCATGGACAGGAGCGTCAACGTTCTGTTACCCTTCCACAGACCCCTCACGTAGTTGTCCATCTTTTCGCAGATCGTCTCGATGATCTCCGAGATGACGACCTCCGACTTGGCCTGTGAGATCTCCTTGTGCCTGTAGTTACCGTCGGCGTCCAAGCGATGACCCCCGACGTCCACCTTCCTGGTCGGGTCCAGTCGATTTATCGCCTTTTCCAGCTCTATGACGCTCTTACCACAAACTGGAAACACGTTAGAATTCAGAGTAAGTTTCTTTTGAATGGTTTTAAGGTAGAAATTATGAGTAATTTTTAATCATGAAATGGAATTTTGGAAACTGGGTTAGTATTTTTTCTGAGGCTATACAAAGGTTTTGGCATGGAATGCTTATGTTCTGGTTCAGCTACAATGCTGGCGTGTGGCACAACGTCTTGTATGTTTTTCGAGTAAAATTCGATTAAATGTCGGTTCTTACCCAAACATTTCAGTTCCTTAGAGTCGATTTTGGGGTTCTGGGCTATGGAGGGATAATTAGCATGGATTACCGACGAGTAAATGACGAGAAGCACTACAACGAACCTCATGACGATCTCTGACGTTACCTGCCCAACATCGAATAAGTTTTTGATGCAAGGAATTTATTACGATTTGGACACGTTTCCGATCGGCGATTGGATCGCGGCTTATCAGTTAACGCGAGATAAACAGTCGATTTTCCTATGTTACATTACGTTTAAGTTACAATTGTAAGGAATGCGTTCGTTTTTTGATGAACATTTCGGTGTTTTGGCAGGAATTTATAAAAAAGAGTCAATAAACAAGTACCATTTTCAAGGCCCACCGCCATGGAACGAGTTTTTTTCGTTTCATGGCGTTTTGAGCAAAACTCGATTAGCCAATGAACTACTTATTTAAAAACGGGGATATTTCTCGAGGCCACGCTTGATTGGCTGACGTGGGTCACGTGACCCATGGACGTATCGATAACCAAGGTGTTTAGGTTACCCTAAAGTCTTCTCCAGTTAATTGAATTGGGATTAAATTAATCCGTGAAACAAGGTAAAAGTGTATTTTCTAATTACAATCAATAAACGATGTACAAGACGGATTCTACATCTCAAATGTACCACAATTGTCAATTAAAAGCATCCAACGCCACCAGCTGTTTCAGTGCATAGCATTCTGTCAATTCTGTGCAGTGGATAACAAGACGGTACGGTATTTACGTTTACCTAAAGAAATGAGACTGGTTTATATCTATTTAACTTTTGAAATAGCTAGATGGGACCCATAGGAAATGAATCGAGGGAAAACAAGTCATGACATACATACAGTTGTGCAGCCACATAATTATTTTAAACACACCTGTGTGTAAACATTGTTTTTAATTGTTGTTTACGTGTTATAGACACGTAACAAGAACACAAACATTTCATATTTATATTAACATCCAAACATGTTGGGTAAAACAATATAAAACTTAGTGTAGAGATATTCACTAACATCTCTTCAGCTTTAATTTCTATCAAAAGGGATTTTTAAGAACCAACTCTCAAACCTTTGATTCAAGAGTTAACAGTCTTAAGCAGATTCTGCTCAATGGAACCAGGAATGTCACCTGTTAAAAACACCGGAACCATATGGTTTTTCTTAACATGAACTAATATCTCTATAGTTTTGAGAACAGGTAGATGGTAAAAGGTGATTTATAATGAAATGGCAACAAATATACGAATGGGCCGTTCTAGAAAGGTTTGGGATGGTTCTGGTTTTCCTCTTAGGGGAAAGAGTGACTTCCCTTTATAAAAATGTACAGTTTTATAGGATTTTAAGTCGCTCAAAGATCAGACAAAATGGTACACTTCCTTTAAACGTTCCGTTATCTCGGCAATGGCAGATCATGGTTAAAGCATAGACTTACAGACTAAGCATGTTTGTGTGCGTTATTCCTGCTACCTCTTTCTTACGCATCATGATTAGAGAACGAGGGATAAAAATAAATAGTTAGAAACACGTGCCTACGGTTACTGTGCTTCTAAAAGCTTTTTGTCTTGGTCGCCATTCGAGAACGTCCTTAGTTATATATCCTCATCCCCTACAGAGCACACGTTGCAGATTCTTGCGCACCCCTGACCAGAATGTATCTCTCGTATAGATATAATGCCGTGCCGACGGTGGCTCACCCGCTTCCGTTTCAAACAGCGCTCCCTCCGGGTTGGTCGGTACGGTGGCGCGCTCACCATCTCACCTGTGAACTAGTTCACGCGATACGCGACGGATTCTACGGGACGGTTCCACGCGGCCCCGAGGGGAGGAAGGATGAACGGGCCGACTTCGAGTGGCGAATATTCCTCGGACGCCGTCGATTATGAGAGGAAACGGGGGCCCCGCGGGCTGCCCGACGTCGGGACGCGTCCCTGCGTCGCCCCCGACCGCCTGACACGAGCGGTTGCCGAAAAGATCCATACCGACCGGTTCGTGCCATTAGAGTGAACTCGCCCAAACAAGCTCGCAAGATTTCAAAGCGGCCAGTCGCCAATCGGTCATCGTCCCGGTAGGTCGTCGCAGAATGTGTCAGAATTTTCCTTTTATGAATTCAAGTGTAAAGTACATTTGCGAGTGTCGAAAGTCGGAGTTGTTACGTGAGAGGGAAGCGGCGTCCGTCGAGGAGCACGAAGTCGAAGAGTTCCAGTTCGGAGGGGCTTTCGAGAGGTGAGCGACACACTCGAATTATTCCAGTTCTGGTTCTACGCGAGTTTTCTCCCATATGCGGTGCGGGACAAGTCGCGAGAGAAGCGCCCGCATTATATTCTCGGTCGGGAGAAGAGAGCGATATTCCAAATTTAGCATTTCCCTTTTTCCAAGTGGGAGGCGAGTCGGTGAGTAAGTGTGCGAGTGCGGGGAAATCTTGTTTTCGCAAAATCGAATATACACAAACCCATTTTTAACGCTATAGTTTATATCACTAGATCGAGTTAGCGACACGGATATTTTTTAATGCCAACACACATACGCACACACGCTCGCTCGCTCGCTCTCTCGCACGTCTCCCTACATTATTTGTTTACCGAACGATCGGTCATACGTTACGCATCTCCAATTACACCCATCCCTACGTTCGTACTTAGTTTTGCCCATTTGACGTCTAATTTTAAACTAATTATGAAAATTCATGTTACATTTTCGTATTTGTTTACTGACAAAGAACGTCACGCGAATCTGGCCCCTACGGGCCGTTTGTTTAGGTACGCGTGCTGGCAATAGCGCCTTCTTACGTCCGGTTCCTCGCCCCCTCCACCCGTCTATCGATCCTCTCGTCGGCCAATCGCGAGCTCGCCTCCGATGTCGCGGGAGCAGGCCGCTCCGCCGACGTTGCCGCTTCCGCGACGTTGCCCGTACGCGATACCTTCGATTATATGCACGCTTTTACACACTCACGATGCGGCGTTCCCCGGCCGGTTCTCTCGTGACACTTTGCCTAATAGCTTTGTTCCTGCAAAATCCGCGACGAGCCGGTCGAGGGCTGTGACTCGTTTCGAGGCGTTTGATTGGCCGTAATCGTGCGTTCCTGTGAGTGAACGTCGGGTACATGGGGTATGTAGGTGTAGTTCGTTTCAAATCCAACTCGATACTCGCTCGCTTACGACTATACTTTTCGTGGTTATAGGTTTGTTTCAGCAAGCGTATTGAAATGTTTTCATTCAATAGGTTGTCATTTTTCGGTTTTCCATTGGCTAGGCTCCGTTAGAACTTCCACTGGAACAATCCCTCTGATCGACTATTTTGTGATATCTCTATTGAAACCGCAACAAAACCCTTTTGCCCACGTTTTTCGTGACGCTGCCTAACGGCTTTGTTCCTGCAGAAATCGCTACTAACCATATTCAGTTCAGGATTATGGTTTGTTCCCTTGATCTATTGGCTCGTTGTGTGACGTTTCATTGGCTGTAGGTTTGTTTCCAGAAGGAAGTTTTCCAGTCGTTTTGATATGGCACATTAAAATAGTGGAACAGTCTCATGAGTTAGAAGCTAAACTTTAAAACCTTCAAGTTCGTAAAATTTCTACTTTTTGGGACTTCTATAAGATAGTTTTTATAAGTTTTTAACTAATTTGCGTAATAAAAATAATTTGTTCGATAGTCGGTTTTTGGTGTGAAACTACACTTGTTATTTTGATTGATTTCTGAAGAGCACTTTGCCTTTGTGAATTTTCAATTTCCAAGGTCATAATTTTCAATTATTCCAAGGTCGTGCACTTGGTGCTAAGAGAATGGCGCGCGAACGATTGCATAGATTTAGTGACAGAATATGATTCGAAGACGATTTTTAAAAAATAACCGAACGTTTTCCTAAAAAATGTAATTTGAAAGCGCCGAAAACTGGCAGTTAACTCACGTGGCTTCATAACAATTCCGTTTCATAACGACACATAACTTTTGCGGATTTCAGCGTTCTTGGGACGACCAAACAAGATTCCCTAGAAGTTTAACAATATTTGTACGGGATTTTCTCAAAATATGAAGCAATAAAAGGCAAAAGACGAAGCGAAAATAGCTTACAATGAATAACAGCGACAAAATTTCCTACTCACGTCAAATAAATCGTAACGAGTGACGTCACATATCAGTGGCGCCAAAGTACAAGCGTTTCAAATAGTTGAACGTGTGAAATGGTTCCTTTTTGTATTGTTTAAAAGAAAAAAGTACAGCGTATTGACGAGCCCCAGTTTGTTACGATCTGCCATGGAAAAAATTTTTAGTGAATATTGCTAATTTCCACCGTTTTAAACCGTGATGACGCCGTCGCTCTCCCATTGACGTTTCCAGTAAAAACGTGCCCGATCCTCTCGTTGCACGCCTCGCCTCCCACAATGATCGATACCGCGGCCTTTCATATATAGTCGAAGGGGATGCCATTGAAACGGCACTGCGGCAACGTAGCGCCTTCGGAATCGGAGGGCAGGCGACGTTGCCGCTCGTTCCCCATCTTCCCACTAGGTTGTGTGCGATCCTGCCCCGTGGTTTCAGGGTTTCAGGCAGTGTCCGCGTCATAGTAAACCCAGAGAAATGGCGTGGACGAGGTGGCGGTCGTTGTGCTGGTGGTCAGTTTTACGCGGACGACGCAAGAAAACGGCTCACGCGACCGAGGGAAAATTAAGTGGCCTAGAAAGAGAGAGAACATAACCTCAAAGCAGACAGGTGAAGCATCAGCAGAGACCGTAATGGGGAGTCTTACGTAACTAGTATTTCGTAGGTTACATGACTTAACACTCAATGGCCGAAACTAGAACGCCCTGTATAATCCATCATCGATTTACTGTCACCATCGGTAACTTTGGTATCAAACCACGTTTACTTTGTTTTCATTTCTTCTGCTACTGGATGAGCAGCATTAACGGGATGAAACCGTTTAAGCTCGCGGATTGTTGTTTACATGAGAAGAAACCATCGTCCAGTTGACATTTCCAATGAAAAATGCGGTACCTGGACAAGAAAGTTGTCGGTTCGAGTCTCGTTCTGGAATTTTCCCCAAGGCTCAGATCACTTCTTCAAATTTGTCGTCTTCGCATGCGATATGAGGCAATAATGATCGATGCAGGTGTCTGTTGTGAAGTTGATTTGGGCATGGGTTGTTTTTCTGTGAGGGAGATCCAAGCGTGTCGAAATCCGCAGGATTATCTAATTTTTCGCCGTCCCTCAATCACCCAGTCCGTCCCTCCTCTCTCTCTATCTATCTCGATGTATGTCTGGGAATAAATAACCATCGCATGCAAGGTCAGCCGTGAAAGTTAAACTGCGCGTTCGTTGTCGCCGGATCATATTGTGTACGTACGTTCGAGGATATTTATCACAGATACTTTCTTCGTAAAACGCACAGAAGCGACGCCTTTCCTCTCCTACTTCTCCTCCTGCTGCTGCTGCTTCTCCTCCCCAAATCCTCTTCGACTATGTAGTCGTGTGTGGAGACGATCTTGCAGCAGTAGCGCGAATTGCGCAACCGGGACAACGTTGGGGCACTTTGGGGTTTGCCGCCAATGGCCGGGGGGGGGGGGGAGGTCGCGCGCATGCTCCTCGAGCGTAAACGACGTCGAGCTATGTTGTTTTTGTTTGTGGATGTTGCGTAATTGTCGTGGAAAAAATCGGGTTCACACGCGGCATGCACCTCCGGAGACGTCGAGAGGAGGACTGGAAGTTTGTTTCAAAAGTTGCGCCGCGCCCCATTGTCCTTTGTGTACTTTCGCTCTTCGGGGAGCGAGAAAATCGAAGAGGGGTTTCGGTGGGGTTTGGCCGGAAGCTTGTGGGTCCCGTTCGAGCGAGGGGCGATGCCTTAGACTTGTTTGTTTACTTGTTAATTAAATCGGAATAGAGATGATAACAATTACAGACTTTGTTTTCACGTTCAGATTAAGGGGCAGGCTTCGCCGTCCAATTTCTACACACTTTTCATCAAAAAGTACTTAAAATTCTGGTTCCACTGCTGTACCTCATGTGGCGAAAAATGAAATGACTTACGCAAATGTCCTTAGGGATTTTGTTTATTTACTTATTCAGTCCAATAGAAATACTACAAGGGTGGCAATCAAAAGAGGTTCATGCAAGAAATCGGTGCTTATAGTCCAGCTACGCAAGGTTTTTGCCTCAGGTTTGCTCATAACTCGACCGATTGACGTGAAATTTTGGTTGGCCTAAAGGATCCAAAGACCAATTCTAAAGTGATTTGCAACATTTCTATTCATTTCAATACATGTTTTAAATCATTTACAAATTCTGTAGCTAGATATTGCCAGATACCTTCATTTTTGTATTCAATAGAGTTTTCCAGGGCTTTCACTTGTTGCAGCATATTGGAGATTCTCTTTAGAACATTGCCATTTTTATAATGCTTATATCTAACAATATTTACAAAGCCGTTACGTTCTTTTAGCCAGGCATCGATTGCTTGAGTAAGTAAGTATCATAAAAGAATTGTAATATGTCTATATCTTTGAACCCCCTACGGTGGAAGCTTTAATCTTTTTTGACCTGAGAAGACATTTAATTTTTCAGTGGAGAAGGTATACAATTACTTTTTTTGAAAATGCAATTTCCCGTAAGAGGTTTCAGGCGTCTAAAACTCACCAAAAAATCCTTCTAAATCGAAGGAAGAGAAAAATGGCGGGTAGAGCTAATTTTTCGACATTCGAGGCAGCCACTTGGTATTCAGCAATTATTTTACCTGTAACGTCCTAATAGAGTCAGATTTTATATCAGGACATAAGATTTGTCTTGTAGGTCATTTACACACGCTTATATCGCCACTTAGTGTAACTGCCAAGGCAGTTTAATCGTGAACTTTTCAATTTGCCCATATTAATGAGCCCCGGCGTATGATTGGATAACCAAAACAGTCCATAAAAATAATTCACCAGAACATTCTAAAATCTTCTGGGTAAAAACCCAAAGATATTCCCGTCTTTAGATCACTTAGGTACACAATAATACAGTTAGTTTTCGGTAACTGTAACCACACTTTCGACCTAACAGATGTGAAGAACTAATTTCGAGCCAATAGAACGAATACACGTGACTAGCTGGATGTGTAAACGGAGTGAACGAAGCTTTCATGGGGTTAAAACGGTCCGATGTGCATCCCCATAACTTTTATAGGCGAGCGTTTGAGATTAAAATCCGACGTAAATGAAGTTAACTTCGTCATAAAATTTTATGAGTGTTTAAAGAGCACACAAAACGTTTTTTGGTTACTCTGTTGTAAAAGTCGCGAATTCAGATTATCAGTAGAGAACAGTACAGTATTGAGTAGAACGGAGTTTTATGTGCAGTTAAGATATTTTACGAACTAATTGATTAACTGCGACTAGATTTCGACCACATAGAAGACGGTTTAAAAATTTAACGACCACTACTTGAAGTTTATGGGAGGTTAATCGATGTTACTTCATGAACGTCTTGTTTGGAGTTAATGGTCACTGATCTGATGATTGCAAAAGGGCTTGGTTTTGTACAAAATTAAAAATTGTGTGTATTTCCAGGACTGACGCGTTTTATTATTATTTGCTGAACTTTTTTGAAGCCAGTAAGATAGAAAAATAAATTACTCAATAGTGTAATAAGTTGCAGTTTTAAAAACAAATTGGTTGTGGGCGAGTGATTCCCGACAATTAAGGGCTCTTAATATAAAATTGATTTACTAGATTTTACGTATCAGCGTTGTTTTTATTCGCGAGTTTCTAGGTAAAAGTTACATGGATTAATTAGGTAATGCTAATGTTTCATCATGTGATGGGATGAGTCATGAAAAATCCCAGTTTTGCAATGGATTAGCCGAAGGGATAAGGATAATATTCGACGATAACATGTGTTAACACTTCAGAATTGTCACTAGGGGATACATGTTACGGCAATAAAGTTAATTGCATACTTAATTACAGTTTAATTTAATTACTTATTCATTACAACTCGTACAGCAAGCATTACGTATAATCTGACCTTGTGGTGCAAGAATTCGAATAGAAAATTGTAAATGACAGCTCAGAGTGATTTTCCAAAAACAGGACTGAGCGGATCCGTTGATCTTCGAAAAAATGGGCGTGGTTACCGCATGCCCGATCTCGGCGGGGGTGTCTTTCCCTAAAAGTCCGAACGGCAACAGCGCAACACGGGGAATTTCGGGAAAAAATCATAAACAAAACCAGGAAAACACGCGCACATACGCACACACCGCCCTGCTACTCGAGATCATCTTATTTGAACCCGCTGAGCGTACACACGCCTAAACGTCCGCTACTGCGCGTTAAATAATACAACACAATTTTACCCTTTCTCGCTCCGGTCTCGCATTCTCTCGTCGTTTCGCCCGCGTCGTTCCTTTCTACCGGTTTTGTTTATGCCAGAAATAAATAGTGGGCGTGCCTTAGCGATCAGCTGAACCTCGATCGCGACGTTGCCGTCGTTCCGTTTCTTCGGGGGCGAAAGGGAAAAAGATCCCCCGGAACTCTCCACCGATGATTAACCCTACGGGAAAGTGGAAATGACGGGGAAACAATGGAGAGCATCGGGGAATGTCACGGTGGAGATACGGGAATAAACGCGGCGGCGGCTTCGGTGGGGGGCGAAGGCTCGGATCTTGTTCGCGGCCAATTAGTACGGGGGATGAAGGCGACAGATTTCGAGGGGGTGTCACTAATCCAAATAGAAATAAACAAAACAGGTGTTTAAGTATTACATCGAAGTGCAGTCAACGTCCCTTAGTCAATCATAATACAGGTTAGAAATATACATGTTAGTTATTAAAGATCAAGTTTTGTTGGTTTCTATTGTGCAGTCACCTACGGTAAAACGTTTAATGCGGTCTTTTGTTTAGTATATGATAATAAATTAACGTATCTAACAATAAATCTATGGAAATAATGAAAATAGTCATGAAAGTTTGGCTTTACCAACTATCGATGTACATGTGGGATTGGTAGGCAGATAGACTACACACTAGAACGGCATTAGTATTTGTGTTTTCGTCGGGGAATTTCTGGACACTCGGTACGTAAATGGCTTTAATGTACTTTGGTTGTACTACAGTCCCTAGATATATACATACAGCGCCGCAAGGTTATGTTTCAATGTAAGAAGGAGAAGGGAATAATTTACTCCAAGTATGGCGGCCTAAATAGTTATTTTTTCTTTTCCCCCAAATATGACAGTTCTAATTGTTATCGATTGTGCGAAGTTCTAAGCATTGTAGTATAACAAACGCGGGGTAAACAATTTATGAAATTAAACATTTCCAATTTGAATTTACCCGCTCAAATTTCTACACCAAATATGGCGGACGTTGTGTACTGTATGTATCTAGTGACCGTAGGCCGCACGTATTAGGAGATTAGTAGCGACAAACAGCAGGAAACGGAATTTTCTTATTTTTGGCAATTGATCCGCGTGAATCGTGCTTTTCTTCGTTCCAACGGCAGTGTTCCGGACCTGTATCGAGCCCTTCCGTGGCCGAGAACATCGCCCGTACTAAACGGGATCATGACGAATTTACGAGCGGCAACATCAAGCAGCTCTATTTCGGTGCGGTTTGGCAGCGTCGCCGGGACAAGTCCAGTTCAACTTCAACATGGCAGTTGTCGCGTAAAAGTCATAGCGTGACTACACACAGCCGAAAAGTAAATGTCGGACGTGCGGCCCCCGTTCAGCAGATTGATGAAAGAGCGCGAGTGGTACCTGACACGTTATGGCGTCTCCGTCGAGGACGGTGAGTGTTGTTTTTGTTATATCCGCGATCCTGTCAAAATCGATATGTTTGGCGTCTTTTTCGGTACGGCACTTGACGAATTTCTCTCGTCGTCGTCGTTCTCGCCATAGATCACGGCCGGGGCAAGTACGTACGTTCCTCCGAGGTAAGGCCAGCCTGACGATCTTGCGGCTCTTCTTGCGCTCGCATCAGCTCCGACGTTATTGCGTAATACGGAGAAGCGGTGTAAATAATTCGCCTCGCCGCTTTCCTCTTCTAGGAAATCTCTCCGATTTTCTCGAAATCCCCACACATGCACGCGTTACGTAGTTAACGCGAATTACACGTGAACATCTGTTTTCGGAGCCGAGGATCCTTTCCCTTCGATACGTAACCCCGATGGACGCCCCCTCCCCTCGCCGCTCGGCCCCGGCACGTCCCCGTTCCAGAAGTTCCAGGTCTTCCCGGGATGACAGTGACAGTGATATTTTGTTTACGCTTGTAGCCAGGGCCAGTGAATTTCGGGAATTAAATCGTGTGATAACGAAAATACCATGCTCGGATTGGTTGGACGAGGGCCCACGTTTTCACGGCGAAAATATGATTTCAGAGTAAGATATGCGAGCTGAATGTAACCAAGCCAAAATCATACCCTTTATTTTCGGTGCTATCGATGCGTTCCGCGATGAATCCTTACAAAAGTATCCCTCAACGGCTTATTCCATCTTTGGGCCAAATCTTTGTATAATCGACTTACTACTTCATCGCTAGGAGTATGTCCAAAATCCACAAATTTTCCCCAACACTGCACTCATTGCACGTTATGCTGTTACTCATTTCCTCGACAGTCTTTTGTAACATGACACACCTCAGTTCAGATTATTTATTACAAGGTCCACATTCCTCCTACCCATTATTGTTAAAAATACTTTTAAACATGTATTTACCACGTATTTAAATACAAATATTTCTCCCTTGCACTTTAAATGTATATTAATTTTTATATTAAATTTAACGTTGGTATAACGTTTCCTCAATTCTACATCTGGATTATTTCGTAATACGTTTATTTTAGATAATTAGGTAGGTACTAAGTGGTCAATTAATGGCTAATTCGGACACTGCAAAATGTTCACCTCAAATTTCACCTAAGTCACAGCTTGCCCCTATTTAGGAAGCAACTAATTAATATTTTAACTGATTTTTTGGATGTTTCCCCTAGTAAAAATTCACAACTTCCTTAATTTTCCACAGTGAGACCTAAAAATTTAGCTGAACACTGTTATAATATACAGCCCATCAGAAGAAAATACAAAAGGTTATCATAGCTGTTGCAAGAACTAATTTTTTATCAGCAATATCAACTTGTTTTTTTATTTTCGATAAGTACAAAGCTCTTACAAATATTTATGTTTACAGGAAGGTACTTTCATCGCTTTTTTTTTGCATTGAATTAATTGTGGTTCCTTTTGCAGCCTTTTCAATGTAATTTGAAATGAAACGTCTGCGCGTGGATGACTCTGTGAAAGAAGGAAGTGGGCCACCCTTGTCCAGCGCACTGTTTCGACAGTCCTTGCCGAACGCAGTGTCTGCCCTTTCTTATTCCGGCGCCAGTGCAGTTAAAGTGGTCAGCGAAGGTAAATCTTATCGAATTCACCGATGGGATAGTTGTAGTAGTACTTGTATTCTGGTCAAATATATTACGCATCACTGTTATTAATGAGGCTGTTGGTAGTCTTGTCAAATAAGCCATTCCCATTTTTAGTAGTGCATTTAATTTGTTGCGTCATGGTGTTTGGGCTTGATGATATGTAGTTACCTCAAAGGATGATTCCTGGACTAATTTGCATGAAAAAGTTCCTATTAACTTGGAATTGCCCTTTTTTCCATAAAAATAACGTAACATTCAGTTACTCTAATTTGATTACTGGCGTTTACTAATTTTTAAGGCAATATTTACAAAAATTGCTCTCAAAAACTTGAGTTGATTGATTGATTGCTCTAATGCATAATAAATTCCAATATTGGTCGCACTAATGTAGAGTGTAACATCTTGGGTAACAATAATACCCTGAATGCATTAACTTTTCCTTTAACGTATCTTCGGTTCCAGGTATGCAATCGAGTTTGTACTCAGCTTCGCCGGTGAGTTACGGCACGATTGGAGGCGGCCCCGTCAAAGCGCAAGCGATGCCATTGTCGAGTCACTCGCAGATCCGTTCGAGCGCCGCCTCCCCACCGGGATCGAATCTGCAGGATTCGCCCCAGCAACAATCGCCCAGCAGTAATTTTCAGAGGTTGAAGGTGGAAGATGCGCTTTCTTACTTGGACATGGTCAAGTTCAAGTTTGGCTCGAAACCTCAAGTTTATAACGATTTTCTGGATATCATGAAGGAGTTCAAGAGCCAGAGTATCGATACTCCAGGTGAGAGGGAACAAACCTTTATTGTGAGGTGTGGTAATGGGCGGAAAGGTGCAAGTCTTAGTTGAGGAACTCATGGCGATGATTGCAAGATATGGGGTGCTCTTTCTGACTACCCGTAATATAACTGAATAATCAAACCACAACAAGCTTTTCCATAAAAACTTACATAAATCTTTGTTGTCAGGTGTAATCCAACGGGTATCGACCTTATTCAAAGGCTTCCCGGAGCTGATCGTCGGCTTCAACACGTTCCTGCCGCCCGGCTACAAGATCGAAGTCCAACGCAGCAACGAGGGTTACGCCTTCCAAGTGTCCGTCAGTATGCCGAGCCCCACGGGTACCATCAACTCGGACCCACAGCAGCAACGTTCTGCCATGATCCTGAAGGGTTCGGGGACGATCAACATGTCCGGTCAGAACCAGGCGCCCCCGGCGCCGGCCCCCCCTCCGCCGCCGCCGCCATCGCAGCCTCTGTCGTTGACGCAGCACGTGACGACCCCGACGGTGGCGGCGGCGCCCCAGCCGCCTCCCGCGGCTCCGGCGGTCCCGCATCATCCGACGTTCGGCGGAGGGGCGTCGCACTACAATACCCTGTCGCTGTCTGCGGCACAAGCAGCCGTGACCCATGCTCTGCAGGGGCATACGGACACTCCTCAGAACCAACCTGTTGAATTTAACCATGCAATTAACTACGTGAATAAGATTAAAGTAAGTACTTACTTCAGGATTTTCGATTAGGAATTTGTGTCTTTTCTGTTTTTGATCGAATTTTTTCATAACATTAGCTTATGGTCAGTAACAGGATAATAATCACGAAATTAGTTTTATGTGAAGTTTAATTTTGTCGTGGTAATAGGTCTGGCCCAGCAGGTATTATGAATATGTTCTAGTCAGTTGAATACAAGTATTTAGTAATCTATCAAATTAGAAGATTCTATTGGATAAAGGATCGTAGAATTGGATGGAACAAACCTACTACTTTGGGCGTTTTTATTAATTCAGATGCTCGAACTTAACAATGATAAATTAACATAGACCCGTTTTGTTACAATATTTAGCATGTAGATTACGTCCTTCTAAGCATCATTTTACACTATTGCTGAATGTAATATATATAGAACTGTGGTCAAGTTGTATTTCATTCAATAATTATCGCAGGTTATTCGTGATTGACATTGTCAGTTGTGTCAACACAGTTAACATTCGACAAGTAATTATAACTATAAATTCCTAGTCATATTAATTTATGTTTATGACCAGTGTGGTGTTTAGGTTTTTAATGAATTATTTTTGTACACAAGGAAACTAACTTACATCACAGTTTTAATGTAAGTAGTATATTTAAACCATGACTTAGCTAAATGATATGAAGGCTATTAAATTCGAAAGCCTCAGGTACTACTTGAGGTATATATTGTTGTAATTGTCATCAACTTTGCTTTCTCCAGTGTGGGCCATTTTTTCATCCAGCTTTATTCATCTTGGCAAGTAAACAGACAATCTTTTATGAATGGACGAAAGGCAGGGTCTATTTTATTTTATCCTCGTTGCTCCAAATAGAGCTGTGATATGTTCAAGAACGATAGATCAAACTTTTTAACAGTTGTGGTTGTGTTGTGTAAACTTGTCATGTCTGACATCAAACTTTCCTCAGTAACTGTACTTTCAGATCATTCTACAGCATTCCTAGAAGGCAATGTAGAGAACAATATGTTCTAGCCAATTGAATGCAAGCCATTCAACTAAACATAATATTCCATTGGATAGAACATTGTAGGAACAAATCTACTACTTTGGACGTTTTCATGAGTTCAAATGCTCCGAACGGAGCTATGGTATGTTCAAAAATGACGAATCAAACATTTCGACGTTGTGTAAATTTTTCATGTCTAACATCAAACTTTCCTCCGTAATTGTACTTTCAGATCATTCTACAACATTCCTAGAAGACAATTTAGGGAACAATTAATGAAGATATAACCTCATTACTCACGTGAGAGTCGACCCACGGCTCTGTTCTTCGAAACGTTACGTAACTATCCTCCATTTAACGAAAACTCCTTTTGATTCTTTTAAGGTGTTGTCTGGTCCAGACTGTTTCAATGTTACAAAATCGTAAACCAAGAACTCTAAAACAGCCATCGAATGAACATTTTTGGATCCAAGATTTTGTGTTTTATAACTCAGTCACAGAATACTCATACCGAGAGCAACACTTGGCCTTTCCGGCCATATCCAAAGAGGTTATTTTTTTATGTATCTGACGCACGAAACTGGAGTTGGACGTTCTACTTTGTATTTTGTTGTTAACACCAATTAAGTTCTTTACAGAACTAATTTGGCACAGTTTTATTTTGTCCTTGCTTGCTGTCGTTTTCACGATATTCTTGAAGATAAACAGTGGTTATGTTTATACCATCCCTGATTGCCTAAGGATTGCCTGATTCCTGATCACTACGTAAAAACATGTCGTTTTTCAATTTCCATATGGATTTAAAAAGAGGTTTTATAAAATAAACAAGCCATTGTAACTAGATTTACTCGGAGTCTTCCTAATCTCACCCTTTTGCAAGCTCAGTAACTTCCTTACCGTCCTTATCGTCCTTACTTTAGCTAATACCATATCTGTAGAGTTTAGTTACTACCAGGTACTACCAGTAAAATGGTCCAGTTTATCAATGGAACTTCAAAGGCGCTGCTCTGAGTGTTGCCCTGGTATTAGTCTTCTGTGACTCATTATGAGGTGATAAGTTCTTAGTTTACATCCACGAGTGCCAGACCTACAATTGAGCTATATAATCATATTCTTGTGATAAAGGCACGGACTAGTATCTGGTTCGGCATAACACCCTGCAAACTAGAGAAAGAGTCTCGACGAGTATCTGTCTCCGTCTAACGAATTGAAGGATGTATGCGCATGAGCTGGGGACGAATGTGAACAGTGCGAAGGTGCACAATGGCAGCCGTAAAGATCGTAGAGCCGAGACTGATGTCTGCTCGTTGTTGTGCCTGCACCCTCCCCTCAGGCATCGTTCAACAGAGACAGATACTGTTTCTCGCTCCACTTGTGCACGCTTCCACTTTTTGGCAGTCTTATGGCTTGCCTTTATAATCTCTGTTATTTTTATAATATAAGGGGGTATTGAAACCCATATGCAGCATCACAAGAAATGTGTTGTTGGAAGCTAGCGCCTTCACAGCTGTGACAGACAGGAGAAGCTCCTATTAAAGGGAGAGAAGTATACATGCCACAGAGTAAAAAGGAATACAGGGCCCATTGTTTCCGTTAAGTCCCGAAACATACAATAATGGCGAATACGTTAGGATAACTATGGCGTTGTTAGTTGTATTTTATTACTTCTAGTCTTGAATCTCTTAAAGTTGATTGAAATAATTCGACAAGTTCAAGGTATAGTTGATTTTTGTTGTAGAATAGTATAAAACAGTTTACGCAGAGCAATTCGCAATTATATGTAGTGATTATGTTGATCCAATATAATGGTCTTTTTATAGGTGTTTGTGGCATGACTTGCATCAAAAGACCTTAATTACCTCTTGAATTTATTCTGATTTTGGTGTTGCTCGGTCGCCAGATTTTAGGTTTACTCCTTTAAGGCTACTGGTAGTTTAAACTCGGGAGATCAGCGTGGATGTCCGTGGAATTAAAATCCAGAGGACGACAAGCACTTTCAGCAATTTCATTATATATCGCATCGGTTATTAATTTACATTAGGAACAGCAAAAGATAAGAGCTACACTAGTTATTTACAAACTGCTGGTACTTCTAACCGTGTATGATATTTTGTGATAAATAGAGTGAGAGACCATGGGTAGGGTGTGTGAAGTTTGTCGCAAGAATACTGTTCTTGTCACTTTGTATGTATTGTGCATTATCTGTCGCATTATCTTATAATAACGTAGGGAAAACGCGCGAATAGGTGCTTACTTTAACTTTCTGCATTCCTTCTTACTCTGCGATACACACAGGCGAGATATTCACGCGTTGTGCTGTTTCTCTCATAAGAACTTCGCTTGTCTGCAACAGCTTCAAGGGTGCTGAGTTGCATACATTTCACAACGCTGTTAGGGGATCTTGTTTGAGGGCAAGGGCAATGTGTTTGAGGTTAGAGTCTTGTGGTAAGACCCTAAGATTGAGGTTGTGGTATATGAGTTGAGATGGAGGATTGTTTTTGCGTTTATGTTAATATTTTGTAAAGTTGATGGTATTCCAGTAAAAATCGAAAGCTTGTTAGATGTAAAATTTAAAGAATTACCAGTAATAAAAGTTATTGAAGAGTAGGTCCATCCAGAAACTGAAATTAGTACTTCAAATAAACATACTTAAAATGTTTATTAGGATAAAAGTCATGATTAATAATTAGAGTAGGCTAGAGGAACCCCATAAATTCGCTTTGATTCGATGATTTGCTCTGGATAATATTAACCCTATAAGTCTTCCTTTACCTAAGTATTGTTAATTACCTTTATTTATTTATATACCTATACTGCTATTTTATGAAACATCACTGCTACTTGTTTATTTCAGATTATTTCTTTCTAAATGTAAAAAATTATCTATTTTTATTTCAGATCGTAGAAACAGAAAAAAATCCTCAAAATGATAATATTGTAAAGCATTTCTTCCAGAAATGGTCCCTTTATATTTTCCACAAACCAGTCTACAATAATCCTGTTTTGTGTGCGTTCTTAGAGGTAATTGCTTAGTTATACTGAATTATTTATCTTTGGTAATCTACTTTTTTCGCCCATTTAATGTATTCTGTCATTCTACATCAAAACAAGTCTATTTTGTTTTAAACATCTGTCACTGGCGAAAAAAGAATGACCCCTTTCCATGGAGGCGCTAAAGATCAAGGTGATTATTACATTGTTAAAGAACATGTTCAAATGTGTAATATACAAGCCTTATCTTGAGTCTTCATTGGGCTTGTTAGGAATATTATTTTAGTTTATCATCGCCTCCTTTCTCTCTTACCTGTCCCTCTCCTCTTTCCTCTCATTTTTTCAATATCCTTTATTTATAAGTTAAGTTTATTGAAATTACATTTTTATTCAGAAGGTAAATTTTGCTGTAAATGTGTATGGAGTTCCTCAATTGTTGACTCATGCATACTTTCTTTATCCTTCTACCTTTGGCATTGCAGAATCGTTTTCAAGGCCAGCCCGAGAAATACAAGAAATTTCTCGAAATCCTCCACACTTACCAAAAGGAGCAACGCACCCTTAAAGAGTCCTCCAGCATCGGCTCCGGCGGTAAACATCTCACCGAACAAGAGGTCTACAGCCAGGTGGCGAAACTGTTCGAGAACCAGAGCGACCTCCTGGCTGAGTTTGGCCAGTTCTTACCAGACGCGACAAGCCACATAAGCCCGCCACAAGTCGTCGAGCACACAAATTCCATTAAAAAGACCACGGGTAAACCTTACCACCACCACCATCACCGCAGCAGCGACGTACTCGACAGGCATAGCGTATCGCACAAGACGAGCCACATTCCGACTGGATCCATCAAGAGGTCACCTCCCTACTCGAGCTATCAGCATAGGGACGCGCCGCCCGCCAAGAAGCACAAGGTTTCTTCATCGACGACGTCCTCTTCCTCCTGCAAGGACGTCAGTCTCAGCGAAGCTGGGAAGTATGGGACCTTGAATGATTATGCTTTCTTCGATAAGGTAAATATACTCCAAAATATCAAAATGTTATAGATATAGATAAGGATTATAGATGTGGAAGGTCATAATTACAGTGACTTTAAACTAATCTTTTATTAATCACATCTTCAATGATTAATTTAAAAATATATCTGTTTTTATAAACGTTTCATGATGACTTAACGGTTGAACAACCTTATATATTAATGTTATTAATTTGAATTCTCTATCCCTAGGTTCGAAAAGCATTCAAATCACAGGAGGTTTACAACAATTTCCTCAGATGCCTAACGCTATTCAATCAGGAAATTGTATCGAAAAGCGAGCTGATCCAGATAGTCACGCCATTCCTGGGTAAATTCCCGGAGTTGCTGAGGTGGTTCCGAGAGTTTGTGGGACAGCAGAACGAGACAGAACCGGTATCTTACAACATGGCCCGAGTGGAACGGCCACAGGGGGATCACGCTCTGGAGATCGATCTGGCTACGGCTAAGAGGTTAGGCGCCAGTTATTGTATCATCCCTAAAGCGCAGGAGGGGCTCAAGTGTTCCGGAAGGTAAGGAGTGTGTCAGCTTCATTTAACATATTAAGTATATGTACATGTAAATTTCACAAAATACAAAATAAAATTGATGAGCATATTCAACCAAGCAAATTATTTCAGAACTCAGCTCTGCCGGGAGGTGCTCAACGACCAGTGGGTATCGTTCCCGACGTGGTCGGAAGACAGCACGTTCGTCAGCTCCCGCAAGACTCAGTACGAGGAATACATGTACCGTTGCGAGGACGAACGTTTCGAGCTCGACGTCGTGATCGAAGTGAACGCCTCCACGATCCGCGTCCTGGAGGGTGTCCACAAAAAATTAAGCCGGATGAGCCCGGAAGAGGTCGCCAAGTATAAACTCGATGACTGCCTCGGCGGCACGTCACCGACGTTGCATCAGCGCGCCCTGAAAAGGATCTACGGCGACAAAGCGGGAGACATCATCGAAGGACTGAAGAGGAACCCAGCCGTGGCGGTGCCCGTCGTTCTGAAGAGGCTGAAGGCGAAAGAGGAGGAATGGCGGGAATCGCAGAAAGGGTTCAACAAGATCTGGAGGGAGCAGAACGAGAAGTACTACCTGAAGAGTCTGGATCATCAGGGAATTAATTTCAAGCAGACGGACGTGAAGGCGCTGCGGTCCAAGAGCTTGTTTAATGAGATAGAGACTATATTCGATGAGGTGAGTACTAATAATTTTTCGCCCAAAAGTATCGATTTTAAATCGACAACTTCTCAGCGTCACGAACAGAACGAGGACAACGCCGAGTCGGTCGCGGGCCCTCATTTGGTACTGCCCTATCGGGACAGGACGATCCTGGACGATGCAGCGAACCTCCTTATACACCACGTTAAAAGGCAGACGGGTATCCAGAAGGGGGAGAAACGTAGGATCAAGCATCTGTTGCGTCAATTTTTACCTGATCTATTCTTCCATCCCAGGCAGCAGCTCAGCGACGATGAGCGAGAGGAGGATGGTAAGAAGCGTACAAATTTATTAAGGTTTTTTAGCACACATCACATTTCAATCAAATTTCAAAATAATCATGTACAACTTTACTTTACCTTACCCACTCTGCAGATGTGTAAACTTATTCTGCTTACATAGGCTGCATTACATTTTGAGGTTAGGATGGGGATATCTTTTAAAATCCCTAGAAAACACCCGTTCCAGGTGGCTCCTCTATTAGTAGTGGTTTTGTGCCTCAGAGATTAACTTCCTGGTGTGACTACAGTTGGTAAAAAGCTGAAACTGAGTTGAATTTCAAAATTGTTTACTGTTTTCCATAAGAATTAATATTATTTAAAATATTGCACTATCGGTCTAACCTGATTTCTTTCAATAGATCAGATTTAGGGAAAAAGTGCATATATCGTTGCAATCAACACGATTATTTGTAAACTTCACAATTTTACAGGTTACAGTTGTATGCCACATTTATTTATTTATTTACCGGTGAGGATTTACATTTGTAAGATACAACAGTAAAATCTCTGCAGAGGGATAGGAAATTACCTGTTTCTTGCACTTAGAATTTATGTATTTACTGTACACATTTCTTTTCTCTCTCAGATGAAAAGGATGAATGCGATGAAAGCCCCAACAGCTCTCCGAAATCGGAGAAGGACGCCAAAGGGAAAGGCAACTCGAGTCCCGGAAAATCACCAGGACGAGCGGAGGCGAGTCCCGAGGACGTGAAATCGGAAATTGAGGTAAAAGAAGAGGATGTGAAAGTGCCGTTGCACGCGCAAACTAATGATCCTGTAAGTTTTGCATGCTTGTGCTTATGGATTCGGTCCTAATCGATTCTAAATACATTTTCACTTCGAGTGTATAAGATCTAAATCGTTTAATTTCGCTGGTTATTCTGGTAGAGCTTTGCAATTTTTATTTCTCTGGAGTAGTTTTATTGTAACACTTTTCGAAATACCATTATTAAATCTCTGTTTCTTTAAACAGGAGGAAGCTTATACATTGTTCATGGCAAACAACAACTGGTACATCTTTTTACGCCTCCACGCCATCTTATGTGAGCGCCTAGTCAAAGTCTATGAACGTGCCATCTCGATGGCGGCGGAAGAGGCGAAGAACCGTATCAATCGTAAAGAGAGCACCGCGATAGCCTTACGCCTCAAACCTAAGCATCAGATCGAGATCGAAGACTATTATCCCGCCTTCCTCGATATGGTGAAGAACCTCCTCGACGGCAACATGGAGGCGAACTCATACGAGGATACCCTGAGGGAGATGTTTGGGATTCACGCGTTCGTCGCCTTCACTCTGGATAAGGTTGTGTCATACGCCGTAAGGCAGCTGCAGCACTGCGTCACGGAGCGGACCGCGATCGCTTGTACGGAACTGTTTTTGAAGGAGCAGAAGAGGGGCGCTGCCGGGGGATTGTGCTCTACCGCCCATCGAAGGGTAAGAAAGGAGAATTCCTTTTTAAAGGAAGGTTCGATATTTAACTTCCAGACTGCATCCTGTAGCGGTTGGTCACCAATTCCATTAGCTAGCCGGGATGTAGTAATGGTTCATAATCAAATCAGTTTTGAAACTAAGTTTACACATTAATTAGTGCACATTACATGTTCTAAATGTTGTGAAATTGTGATGGTTGCTACCGGCTACTGCCTGTACATACCCGTAAGCGATGCTACGGCAGCTTAAATCAATTATTTGAAAATGTTCCCAATTGTTTGGTAATTTTTAGCATTAGCTAGAAAAAGAATGTTTATTTTACGTCCATTTTTAGGCACACCTGGAGCTAGCCTATCAGAGAGCAGCGGAGAAAGCCGTCCAGGACGAGAACTGCTTCAAGATCTACATCTACAAACGAGACTGCAGGATGACAATCGAATTGCTCGACACTGAACCGGAGGAGAAGAAAGTGGACGAGGCGAAGAAGTGGAGCAACTACAAGGAACGTTTCTCCGACATAACGAATGCCGAGATGAAGCCCCGTTCTCCCGTATACCTAGACAGGAACCTTAGGTTGTATCAGCGCAAGGCCGCCAACAACCTCAAGAAGCGGCCGGTCAGGAACCATCAGGTCGTGCCGCCGGAGGAGGACGTCGAGAAGAACGCGGCGAAGGCGGCGGAGCCGCAGAACGAGGATTTCAATCTGTTGGACGCGATACTGAAGGAGAGGGACAGGCCGCAGCCGGACAGGAACCAGACGGATCACGTGGGTTTCGAGGTGAACGATGAGGCGGAGTGCAAGTTTAACGCGCAGGACTCGAAAATCATGTTTACCGTCACGAAAACCAGTTATCTGTACAACATAAGTGCCTTCCATAGAGCTAGAAAGGTAAAGGTGATTTACTAAATATTGGGTTTTTTAAACGTGCAGGTGCTTAACATTTCACTGGTTTCAAAGAATAATCGCTCCCCATGAACTTGCTTGGGAAGAGTGACGCTTAACTTTGTACTTCTCCATGAAGCCATTGTGCCGCTTTTCTTCACAGTGACTATGTGACATAGACGTATTGATTTTTGTATGACGAACAAATGTATGGCAAAAATCTGTAAAAACGTGTTTTTGAATATTTCACATAGCCTTTGCAGGTAGATATGAGTTACTTTTTGGTACAAACATTTGTTTCTCGTTATGATCTTACAGCGGTCGTACCTGCACTCGACTATCTTCTCTTTGTTAAAATTTTGGTGTTGCGTTACATGACGCAATTATCGTTGAATATTTGACGTGTCCCATGAACATGTAAACTAATTTTGTTGTTGTTGTTGTTTCAGTCTCATCCTCAAGTGACAAAGTGTAAGGGGGGACGTTTCCGCGTGTGGTTGAAGCAGTGGGCGGGCAGTAACGTAACGGAATCGCAGGCGAAACAGTGTACGGACTGGTTGATGGGTCGTTACGAGGGCGCGATCCCGAATAGAACACGCGTTGTGACGGACAACGATCTGTCGCGGACTCCATACTCGCCGTATAACAGGTACCGCGTGGAGAGGCTGACCGACGATTCAGTCTAGAGGAGGTGGGACCACCTCCTCCCGTAAACCCTCCTTTACTTATAATGAGCGATCAAAGAGAGAACGCGAATGTTACTTTAGGCCGTGAAATTCGTCTTTACACGTTAGATCGCCTTCCATGGCTCTAACGTAACGACATCTTTTCGATCGCTCGTTACGGTTGCACACCCACACGTATCGATCTCTTTCGCACATAACATACAAAACGCATGAGACTTCTATTTATTTTTTTCGCGCGCGCCTCGAAGAAGTGATACACGTCATTGAATTATTTTTTATTATTATGATGTATTTTTAAGGATAAAATTGCAATTTTGTTTTGTACAGGATTTTTTTAAGTTGCGTGTAAGCACGCCGTAAGTCGTTTGTAATCTAATTAAGGACCTTCTTTGCTGAGGATTCGTTCGTTTTAATTTTGTTGTTTGTTCTTGTGGTTCATATTGTTTTATATAGTACAAAAGTTAGATTTTGTAATTTGCTTATCGAGTTAGAGGGAGAGGTGAGTTGTTTTGCCAATATCCCTTAGCTCTATTGTTTTTTTATGAATATATTGAGTTACTGTCAATGTTGACATATTTTTTGGCGGCAAGTGATTTCCATATGGAATTAAAGTGGAAACGAAGTAAATTTCTTTCGATCCTGGAAAGTTATGACTAAGTCGGATTTTTATAAATATAATCATAGACCTATAGAACTGAAACGGACTAAAGTAATTTCTATTAGTGAATAACTAGGCTATCCCAGTGCATACTAGATGTTGCTGATTTTTATTTCTTGTCGATCAGAATTCGCGTTTAATAGAAAATTTTGTCAATTTTTTCCAAATTCTTAAATATTTTTCATATCATCGAGAGAGAGAACATTTTACTTGCGTTGGAAATTTATGAAAACATACAGAGTACAAAAAAATCTATTTTTATAAAAGTAATGTTTAAAACAGATGCTTTGTAAAGATATGTCAGCATTTAATAGAGCCATCCATGTAAAAATTAAACAATACAATTGAATGAGAAAATAACCAAAAATTCATTTTTTACTGTATAAAACATTCCATTTTATACAAATTTCACTCGGAAAAAATCAAATAAACATTGCTTTCAAGTAAGAGCAGTTTTGGTTATTTTCACATGGGAGCAACTCACTTTTAAAGTTGTAAAAATTATATACATATATAAAGAGTTTAAAAGTGGGGCAATATGTACACCATGAAATTTGAAATATTGTACACTGTACATACCGTTTATATATATAAAAATCAATAATTTATCTTAAACTTGTTTAATTCCTTTATAATCAGGGACTCCAAATAGTTTTACTACACATAAGAATGTCCGAGGTGAATTCATTTTTGTTATCTGATTTGTTGCTAATGTTTTATTTGATTTCAGACATATTCGCTGGGACATTATTATTGGGACAAGATCGTTCGGTATTGCTGTGTTGCATCTTGTAAGGGGAAGAAACGAGTGGTGACAAAACTTCATTCTTTTCATTTCTGAAATCTAAGGAAATGTGGAGCACTGCACTCACTGATTGAATTTCGTTTTGAAAAAGAAATATGAATTAGATTCCTGAATACCACAGGTGGTGGTAATGGTAAGGGGTTGTATGTAATCTAAAAAGTTTGAATTTCATTTGGTCGACGTTCCTATGTACCAACAGTAGGGAGGAAGTTGTACTGAACCGTTTTAATAAACATGGGTTTCGTCATTCCGAGTCGCGGTACTTTGGAGGTATTGAGTTCCTATGTTTTAGTTGTTGCATGTAGAAATTTCTCGTTAAAGCTGCAATCACTAGGTACACGGCATGTACATATCGGTATATCTAGTGATTATATACCCTTCTTTGGGTGATGCGACAGGCAACACACAATACAACCAACGGAAACCTGTTTACTGTCGTCTGTCAGACGGTTCACCTCTCAAATCCAAAATGTCCGTCGGGGTTTTGGCATGTCCGTTCTGCTCTTAGAAATTACGTGATTTACAGGAGAATTCGGTCACGCCTCGAGCCCGTTCGACGACTGGAATCCCCCTGAACGCCCCAGGAGCCGATAGGAACGTTTCCCCGAACTGTAGTTAGACGGTGAGTCGTTTTAATTGAATTATACTCGGAAGTAACGTCACTTTTTCCCATCCCTGCCGGAGAGTGCAATCATGTTTTTGTCATTTGAGGTGTTTTTTCTGCAGGTAAAAAGTGACCTTATGTTCCATTTCGTAGGTAAACGTGTACGGTTTCGTGTGAAATACGATACACGCGTACCTTTCTTCGCTTGTTTGTGTATAATCGAGTTTAATGGAGATGTTTCGAGAGAATCCTAAAGAACTATGTACCTTATAATCTCGATTAAGTTCTTAATTGGGGTATGAAGTACATCTGGGAGACGGTTATATACCGGTTCAAAAACCGTAAGGCAGAATGAACCACTACCGGCGTACCGAATAGGCATCAATTAAGCTTACGGTTCGTTTATTTAAATTACAGCAATAAAAAGTGCGCAATCCAATTATTCTTCGATTTATATGTATTCTGCATTGGGGGCAACGCGTGGGCCCAAATGTATTGTGGCCGAATGTAGGCTTGGTTAGCATTGAAATCAGAAAACGTCGGTTTAGAATAACTATTAGCTAAGAGAAGGACGTCATAACCGTGCAAGCTCTCAGGTGACAAAACCTGTTACGTTCAACACCAGTTAATTGAGGACGTATCAGATTTTGCCCCTTCTGTTTCGCGCTAATTTGCAGAGACAATCATAGTGAAATTAATGAGATCATCACCGTATTTACCAAGAGATAAATGCTACTTCGATTGTATTCTCGGTAGTTTAAAAATCTCCACAATTAGCAATTTACTGATTGAATGCTATCGGCTTGTGGTTAATTTCCTTCTTGTACCATCAAAATATTTAGTTCTAGGAATGTTAATCAAAAATAAAAACACCAAGTGTTTAGCATATACTTCGTTAAGTTCCAAATAAATCATTAACGTTATTACCTCATCGATTAATTGTCGCTTGATTAGAGATTTTTATCATTTGCAATGCAAATAATTAAAACTGGATCCAGTTAAGACGTTTCTTCTTTTGATATCCCTTGCGTAAACAACATATTTGAAGAACTATTGTATCAATAATATATTTTTAACTCATTAATAAGGTCATCATCGACCAGCGGATCGATTTAATTGGTCATTGAGATTAAGTATTCGCCGAAACACGTTATTTATTCACAGTACTGGTGTTTACAATAATGATAACTTTAAGATATATAATTTTTCCTCAAGAGAGGAAGTCTGTTTAAATCTGAGAAGGGCGCTACAGTGGTTCTTACATGATCTTGCCGTTCTGAATAAGACGTTAAAGATCCTTCAGGAAAAGTCACTTCGTATTTCCCCTCTTCGTTCGTGAGTGGTGGTCGTCCTCTCGTTGTCTTCTGAGGCCTTTTTGGTTACGTCATTTTGTCAAGGCGGATGTAGGTTTCGAGGAAAGCATAGAGGCACTGTGTGGAATTAAGATGGGGCCTTTGAGCCCGTTAAGACGTGTTTGATTCACGAGGGATTTGTAGTTCAAACCATTTTGGTTGCTTTTGCTTAACGAGACGCTTAATTTCTGGTCTCAAAATGGCATTTTACTCGGTGGAAATTTTTTCCCGATCACTTTTTAGGCTTACATCCTATAAAACAATACTCTCGTGTTTTTGTCCAGGTCCGTTGTTATCATCCTTGGGGGCTCGATAAGCGGCTGAAGCAGCAAACTTCTTTAACGCGATTGTTGCTTTCTGAATTGCATAGCCAATAAAAATGTGGCGATACAAAGTTGATTAATGTGGTAATTATACTGTAGCGAATGCCCCGTATAAGCCATAACAACGGCTTATACGGGGCATTCGCTACAATACTTTCACCGAAATTACTCATGTTGTGTTGGTAGAATACGTCGGAAATTTTTTTGAATATGTTTTTACCAAGTCGGAGTAACTGACTGTTCACCATTGGGCAGTTTTCTTACATCCTGTATAATTTAAACCGCGATTTGTCGCAGTTTCCATCGTGTATTTAATACCCGTCGCGCTCTTAAGGTAATTCCACATTTTTATCCAATTACTGATGTTCCGATTTACCGTTCCACTACTGAAGGATTTGTCGCCATTTTCTCTGCATTTATTGGAATTTCGATCAGCAGTTTCGATAGAATTTTTGATCGAAATTCGCCACGCCTCGGGAAAATTTTAATCAAAACTTATCCTATAATTGTTATTGCGGTTTTTCTGCGTTGGTAAATATTACGTGCCTCTACTAATTAAAACGTTTTTATATAACAGACGGTTCGGTGGAGTGATTGGTGGAAAATGTGTCGAATTTTGTCTGGTTTTGATTTGACACGTGACGTCAGAGGTTAGTAAACACCAGGTACAACGGAGGATCTCAAGCAACCATCGGTATGTTCAGTTCTTTTTTCAGTCCTTCGCCAATGGTTGCGGCCAAATACTGAGGGCCAAAAACATACAGTATGTTGTTTTTCCCAGATCGAAACGAACGTTACATCAACTCATATTTCAGTGGACTATTAGTCTTTTCGAAAGGTCAGATCAGCCATCACCAAATCAATCCCGGTCGCGCCCATTTAATAGAACCATGGCCGGGCCATTCAAAAATACAACAATGACTGCGTTTCGGCCTAAAAATCCTTTCCGATTTTACCGATCGAAAGATCGATGTTTCTATAGAAACAGACCGGTCTCGCCCTAATAATAAATAAAATGCAAGAATAACAAAGGAACATTGAACTTGCCGTTTCGATCGGATGGGTCAGTAATCCAAAACGTTTTGTATCTAGCGAGGTTCGTAACCAAAAAGTTTATTAATAGACCTTTTACTGCCTCGGTTAATTTACGGGCGTGATTCTTGAGATTTCGAAAAGGTAGGTGATTCTCGTGATTAATTTTCATTCCTAATAAGTCTGCTCACGTTTTTCCTACTCGAAGTATACACGGTGTCTTCGCTAACTGTCTTTACAAGTCATTAGACGAGGAGGTTAAAGTAAGGCGTCCAAAGTTTTTTAAAAATAAACCTCTCTTAATTAAATCTAAACTAAAGGCCAATTGATACGTATGAATTGATTTTGCTTTGACTTGTCGACAAGTAAACAACTGGCGCATTCCTTAGATTGACACTATCACTTAAGTGGCGAACTGAGACGGCATCATCGGGGTCGCCCTTCCAAGGGTTGTGGTAACTACTGTCAGGAAAATTATTTCGCTCAAATCAGGAATGGTTATGACCTTTTCAAATTCTATGAATGATTTATTAACTGATGTGAGATTAAAATTAGGTATTATTAAATATTGCAAAACACTCGAAGGAAATAAATGAAAAATCTGAATGTAACTATTCACTGTTGAAAGGAAAAAGTTGCAAATTTTCCGAAATTTCTTGCAATTTTCTGTAAAACATAGCACTACCTCGCAGGCAATGTTATTATGCAATTTTTCTTATGGCTTAAAAGTGAGGTTAGGTGGTGCCTAACCTCCATCCTTTGAAAATGTTGTTTCTACCTTTTTATTTTGGATGACCATAGCATTTCGTTTCTTTCCTTTTACCTACGTCATTGTAAAATACTTTTCGACTGTGGTGATTTCACCGTGTTGCTTGTAGCGCTTGTGGTGATATTCTCGTGGTAGTCGGTGCCTGTTGTATGTATTTCGCAGTCCTCCTCTCTCGTTAGGTTATTACCTCCGCTTTTTCCTTGTATCTTTTACTTTCCTTTCCACTTCTTCGGTCTACCGATTTGTTCTTTTTGTGGCTTTGTTCCACGTGGTCCTTCCGCTGCTCCAAAACCAGTTCCATTCGTCTTTTGTGGGTTTATGGATGTAATTAATTTCATTCGGTATTATTTTATGTATTTTTCTTATCTCAGTTTGAAGCGGTTTCCGCATTTCGTTCAGGCTGAGCTTGGATTTACAGTCGACGTTTTGCCTCGGGTCCGAGGCATTTTCAAGACATCGAGGCAAGACGAACAGGCGAATTTTAAAAAGTCATTTTAACGACCTTAAATTTAAAATTTCGCTAAGGTTAAGCAATGAATGAAAAATCCAATCGTTGTTGTGACCATTTCTGGTCATTTTTCCCCCGTTAAGATTTAAGTGATTAATTTTTGGTTAGATTATCCGCACGTTCTGCCTTTAAATCCGTTCCAAATGTCGTTTCGCAGGATGATGACCGCTTCCTGCGAGCGATCCAAATAAGATTACATATTGTTCGTATTTTCGGGTTAACTACGCGCAATATGGCGCAATACCGTAGGAATAGAAACGGAGAGAAGGGAGAGTCCCACTTATCCCTTTTTTTTCTCTTCTAAATGCATCTCTTGTCCGCATCCAACGTTGCTATCCGAACTTTTTGGGGTAGTCTATAAATAAAACCCGAAGGGAATTCCAACGGGAGAGAGAGGAGAGGTCGGGTTTGAAGAGTCGCGTTCTAAAATCAGTCCGCTTTCTGAATCATGCATTAGAAGTGCTTTATTTCGTAGACGGACGAAAATTATCTATCGAAGTCATGGGGAAGAAACGAAGATTGAATCGTTTCATTTCGAAGTGGATCAAGAGGTGAGACATAATACGAAGTTTATGCGTATGTATGAACGTATGTACGGATGTGTGTGTATTTATTTAAGCGTGGGCTGTGTTGATTCTTTTTAATGTACGATGAACGCGTCTCCTATACTCCTCGCTTGAGAATCAATTACTGGAATGTTTGTTTACATTTTTTTAAAACGAGGATTCTCTAAATATTTACGCGTTTAGTTACCTACTCGTCGATTTTTTCTTTCGCGACGTGTGTTATTTCATCGTTAACATTCCTGCCTACGATATTTCCTTTCGATTAATTCGGCGCACGTCGATACGCCGAGGACACGTGACGATATTTCGAGGACGGATCTGCACGCCGATGGATTTATCGCTTGCAGACAGGGTGGAAGTGCGGATGTTTAGATTTTCGGGTGCGTACCACACGTCGGAAGGGACAAATTGTCGAGCGTTAAGCCCTTCGCGTGTAGCCCAGTTTATAGGCAGAAATAAGAGCGGTTTTGGTAGGTAAAATTTAACAGCAGACGGGTCAAAAAACTTGGTTTAAGATGGAGCAAAAAGCTCAAAATCTAGACAAATCTGAGCTTTTGCGGTTTCTTTAAACGATAGAAATTTAAACAAAAAATAGGTCGTTTTTCCGCTTTTTCATCATAGCGTGAAAAATATTGACGGGTTAAACCCTTTAGGGCCGGGAGATCAATCGTGTGTAGCCCAGTTTATAGGCAGAAGTGGTTTTGGTAGGTAAAATTTAGCAGCAGACGGGTCTAAAACCTTGTTTAAGATGGATCAAAAAAGCTCTGAATCTAGACAAATCTGAGCTTTTGCGGTTTTTTTAAATGATAGAAATTTTTAAAAAAAAATTGGTCGTTTTTCAGTTTTTTCATCATAGCGTGAAAAATTTTGTACAGACGATTTGTAGAGAATTAAAATACCTTCAAAATGAGCGTTTCTACAAGGTGATCGGAGCATTTTTCACCGAGAAAATTTAGAAAAACCGTTATAATGGACCCTTTTTCAAAAATTCACAGCTTTGTCCACTTTAAAGCTGAAGCGCTCATTTTGCTTGAAATGTTAGCTTATTATGTCTACTTTAGGCATGCAAAAATAGAATGCTATCGGATGAATAGTTTTTGCACAATTACTTTATTAACAATATACACCGAAATGTTGCAAAATTCGCCGATTTTAATTTTTCAAACTGTTTTTAAAAGAGGATATCAGAACCTGCAACTTGGCTATCTTCGATTTTCATATACGTTTGGAGAAAAGTGCGAAATTTAGTCATGGCAGTTCGACGCACTTTTTTGATTGCCCAGAAAAATGGGGACTTTTAAACTTGGGCAGTTAGCTTTCCGAAATCTCGATTGATTCCTAGGGAAGAGATGTCAAAAGAATACCCAGAAAACGGGCGATCGCAGTTACCTTCATAAAGGCTTAGGGCAGGGTCGCTCCGGGTTGTCCCAAGGGCTGCAGGCCTCTACTTGGCGGTACTTCGCCGCAACTACTCGTGGAATCTTTTATTCTTGTAAACGTCGAATCACCGAATTTCGGGCGTTTCAGCGACCTGCCGTCCGAGGACCGCTCGACGGTGCTCCTGCTGGCGGTCACGAGGATCCCGACGTCGCCGGCGGCGTCGCGACGCTCGTGCGTCGACAAGCGCCGGCCCGTCGTCAGACGGAGCTCGTCGTCGACGTCGATGACGTGCAAGCGCGTAGTCAGAAGGACTTCCAATGGCCGTCACCAGGTAGAAAGAGTGCCGAACGATTGAGTGCCTACTAATGAATAATACTGAAGCTGCGAGATTATTTTTTTTTTGTATTTTTGTTGTAAATCGTGCATGCTAGAATATTTATCGGAGATTCGATCGTAAAGTCGTCTGCAGTTAAATAAACTTTGGTTTTTTTTCCTTAGGAGTAATTCTCGTTGGAGGTGGTAAAAGAGTTTGGGAAAGTAAACGTTTTAATGGGCCTCTCCTTACGTAATTTGGCCCAATTTAGAATTTATTACTCAGTAATTGTTAGTGTGCCGAACCGATAGGTTGCGATACGATCCCTTGTGTGTGCTTTTAGTGTTCGTTGATTAATAGTGTTCTTGTGTTATAAACCACATTAACTGTAATAACCCAACTAGTCTTGTAAAGAACTTCCATAGGATTTCAGAATTTTACGTCTTAAAATAAGAAAAAAATCATCACGAGATACAGATTCTTCCAGTTTTACCCATTAACTTTTTCTCGTTTTAAAATACAAAATCATCTACAAAGCAACTAGTGAAGAAATTACCACTTTTCTACCCTTAACATGAAGCGACATTTTGCTCGTAAATTGTGTACCTGCGAAAATTTTTCTACGTCCCTAAATTTCCCTACGTTCCCTTAAGTTCAATACTCCAATTGGTGACGGAAAATGTTGTTGCACCTACGGACGCCAGCATTCTCATTTTTGTACGTTGAAAATTGAGAGGAAACTGTGCAACTGTGCATGTACGCATGTCGCACTTCGATACTCAAGTGAAAAAGGGCCTTTATGTAAAGAGTCAAGAAGTGTACTCAAAGTTTTAGACCCTGACAAGACCCTCTTTCGTAACATAAAAGACAATTAAATCCAGCTATTTTTCTATATGGATTTATAAAGCGATAGGAAATAGAAAACAGTTATTTTAGGGATAATAGAAATGTCGCTTTTTTAAATGACATGAAAATACTGTCCTTCCTAGGGATATGAAGTATCCCTTAGAGGTGCGCTAGGTGGCAGCTCAAAAATATGTATTTATTATTAATATACATGTTTCAAGACCCTTTCAGGTTTGTGTTGGCTGTGAGCACTGGCAAATCATCGTGTCATTTTCCTCCAATGCTGTTAACTCAAGTTTTTACTTCTATATTTGCTAGGAAGTTTCCTGTGCGTTCAAAAGCAACTGGCGACAGTTCTTACGCTGCTGTGTGACTAATGCCTGTTTGTCTAATCGTGGAGACATTGTAATTGCATCAAATGAATTTGACAGCTGTCAGGTGATCGCAGAAAATGGGATTGTTTCTTTTTTTAACACGTTAAAGATTGGTTGTTGCGTCCGTCGATTCATCAACTTGTACGTTTTGGACTCGGACTTGTCGTAGTACTAATTAACCTGCAAATAGGGTTTCGAACCGCGAGCGTACAAAACAAAAGTTGTCATTTCCTTACGGGACGTAGAAAATTAGTTCAGGCCGTCCTGTCATGAACCGTCATAAATTTTAAAGTGTTTTTACTCGAAAATGTCCCTTCTGACATCTCTAACTTCATTATTGCTGAAGGTGTCGTCAGTCGCCCAACCGCTCAATTCAGATGAGCGACCTACAGATAAACCGACACAATGCCCTCATCAGCTAGACGATCCCGTTGACGGTACCAGCGCTGCCACGGCCGTAGTAATGGAGAGCTCGGTCGACTCGATCGGGACTTGCTCTTTAGACGTCGAAGCCTCCTCGACCCGCCTCAGCACTCCAGGTTAGAAAAGACACACGCACGCAGGGAGGAGATGTTGCGGATTTTGCTTTTCCTCTCCCTTGTATCCGCGCTTGCGATGGAGGAAGCACGCCGTAGCGATGACTGCACCGCTGTTGATGTCGTAGCGATTTAGAGATTTTAGTTTGCTTGAAGATTTAGGGAGTGATTTACTCGTTTCTGAGTTAATGTGGCAAGCATGAGAATGTTACCAGTACGAAACACCACACGATGAACAGACATTTAGGTTTTAAGTAATAGGCAAGATGTGTTAACTAACAAGGGATGGGGATGAGTCATTAGACAAGTCGCATTAGACCTGTTAAGTAATAACTGAGGAAATGACGCTTGTCTGATGACTCGAATTTTTCTCAGGAAACCAAAATGATTTATAGCAACATTCTCGTGTTAAACTTTAATTCACTATATTTCGCCTCGCCATTCTATCGTTGTATAACCCTGACCTATCCCATCAACCAATTTTCATGACCGGTCACACTCCGGGTCACTTCGTGCATGCACGTACACAAACACATTTCCTTCTGCATGCCCTATTGGTTAATTAAGAAAATGGAAACGTACTCACCGCACCCCTTCGTTACTCTCTTCCAGACCGTTCGACAGAGGCGACGTCCACCGATACCCTTCGTAGCGCCTCCATAGCGACCCCGGATCAACACCACCACCTACCCTCCTACCTGAGCCTCGCCTGCACCGTCAACGGATACTCGACGATCACCAACTACGATCCGGTGCGGCTGGCCAAGTCACGGGATGCTTCGCCTCACCGCCTCGACCCAGATCTGACGCCTAGACCGAGCTTCTCTATCCAGAGCAATCTCCTCTCGCCGCCTAACCTGATAGTGCCCCTGCCCAGACCGAAGATGGAAGACGTGACTCAGTACTACAGCGGCATGAAGACCACCACCTTCAAGGAGTCGAGGTTCAGCCAGTTTTTGACTAAGGACACTGTGGATAGTTGCGTGGAAAATGGACATATAAGGGTATGTAGTAATAGGGCAGAGACACCTTTGCTCCATAAGTAGCAGTACTTTCTACTAGCCATTTTAAATATAGACAGCTTAGACAAGATACGACAAATATCAAATGTAGTTGAGTACCGTATGCTACAGTTTTTCCATGAGTTGCCTTAGGCAAAATATCTACCTGGCCTGCAACCGCTCTGCTATTGTAGTTGTTTTGTTCTTCCCTCTCAAAATCCTGCCATACAGTCCACCTGTAGGTCGAGTGACGCCATTTTCCACTCTGCTAACACAAGATTGCCTTCTAAACATTTATTGAACATTGGGTAGAATTAATACTCGGTATACTCTAGGTGACTTATTATTCAGTTCGCTTACTTGTGTTGCTTGTAGTTCCCAAGGAAGTTAAATAAAAATACATTTATCGGTAGGTGAGAAAAAGTTGGACGAAAAAAGGACTTTTTGTCACTTCACAACACTTTTAACTATCAGATACTTGAAAATATTTATTTTAGAACTGAGACATTAGTACGTTGTCGACTATGGTACGGGTAAGTGCAGAGAGTTCATTCGCTGTGATCGCTGTTACAATTATAGAATTAATAGCTTAAAATACATGTGATCTTATCGAATCATCTCGCCACCATTACTGAACACATTACTGATTTGCTTATACCCTCTCATCGCTTTACAGGTACAGACCAAGTGCAGTTCCTTCGAGAGCAAAACAAGCCTCAAGTACACCTCGGGCGTATCCGAGACGAAGTCCTTCATACAGCAGAGCGTAGAGCGGCTGTACGGGCCCGGCGCGCTCGCGCAGGGTTTCTTCATCTCGAAGCGGCAGAAGAACCGTAGACTCTCGGAGAGCGAGGAGAAGCTAAAAGTACCGGACGACGGGCAAACCGACAGCCACTCCAAGTCCATGAGCGACAACCTCCTCGAGGACGAGGTCGAACGGCTGTCGATGAAGCAGAGCACGAGTTCGCCCACCCTGCCCGTGCTCAGGCACCTCCGGCCCGAGTTCCGCGCCCAGCTGCCGATCTACAGCCCCAGGAAGGGCCCCGTCGACGGGGCGATTCAGAAGAGCGCGACCGTGTCGAAGCTGAAGCTCAACGAAGAAGAGGAGCTGAAGATGAACGGACACGGAGCTGGGAACCGGGAAGAGAAAACTGATGTGAAAATCAGCAACGGCCATGCGCCGGAGAAGAGTAACGGGTACCTCAAGGGGACGAGTAATGGGGAGTTGAAAGTTACGATAGTGGAGGATGATATGGAAGGGTTAGGTGAGGCCTTAACGGGTGTTTGGTTGTAACGGTAACTTAACGGTGTAACAGTTTTGATAAAATTCTCCCTTCTTTTTGAAACACAGCCGGTGCTGTTTGCGCCTTGCTTTTGCCTCACTATTGTATTCTGATTGTTGCCCACAGATGATTTTATAATAATTCACTTCTAATATCCTCTGATGTTTCCAACCTTTTGACTTCTGTTCCTAAATTCGAAGTAGTCATCTTAACAGTAGAGCTCTTAACTTCTAACGACATTAATAATTCATACATAAACTTTATTCTCACTATAATGAACCACTGCCAGAATGGCGCCATACCTCATTTGTCCCAGACTCCTTCCCAGAACTTCTAAAATTTGCTAGAACCGTATAACATAATAGGAATGGCAAAAAAGGTAAACAACACCGATTCTAAGAAAAAGAAGAATCCTTCTGAAAATTGGATTGGTTTAAAAAGTAACTACAAGTCGTAAAATTCAGGAATTTCGAGCAGGTATAATTTGACCCATGTGGGAGTGTCTGAGGATTTCTTTTTCTTGGAATCGTCAGGACTTTTATAAAGAACATTCAATGGGGTTAACAACCGTTACAAGAAAAGCGTTCGAAGTTAGATTATTGTTTAATGGATTTTTCGTTTAATTGCCTCTAATTGCAAGTTCAATCATGGTGATACAAATTTCTATTAATGAAAGAGGATAAAAATGCCATATCTATGGTTTATTGGTGTAAAGTTGATAGAACTTCGCGTAGTCTTCCATTTTCAGTCCTGTAGAACCTGTAGACCTGTAGAACTAACGATCCATAATTTATTAATTTCCACATCGACCTTGCACTCTCCGTAATCCACTAATCCCGATAACCATCCTATCAGATAAACTTTAACCGACATCGATCAGTAGGAAGTGCGAGGAAATGATAAAACCGCACGTTTCAGAAGCGAGAGACGGCCATTACTTCCTGAAGATCCTCGAGACGCAAACGAAAGGACTCCTCGAGTTAGCCGATAGGGTGGAGGGAGACCTGTCATCGCCGGGACTGTCCGAGGAAGTAATCGGGAAGCTTAGATCTGCGTCCGGGAAGGCTAGGCTGCTGGTGTCGCAGAAGATGCAGCAATTCAGGGGGCTGTGCAACAATAACATAAATCGGGTAAGAGGAAACTGGAAGAGGAATTTTCAAAAATAACGAGTAATCTTAACGTCACTCATTTTGTGCATGTCTGTGAGTCGATCAATCAATGGCCAGTCCTTCAAAATCTCTGGTTGCCTCAAATGCTAGTTTTGTGGAATCATGCCCACGGGTTTTTCGAACTTTGGTAAAGATTCCAGTATGTTTCCCCCTTTTTGCAGAAGTGCGGGGGAGACCCATCGGGTCCTCGCACTCTTCAGTGGTTCGAAAGATTCGATGGCCAATCTCGGTCGGTCCATAGTAACAACTTTCCTGGGAGTCTCCCAGTCAGGCTCGATATTTTTCCCTTCGGCATCCATCCTCCTGCCAGTCGTCGACGCCGAGATTTTCGGGGATAGCTCAAGGACTCCTGTTCATCTCACGGAAGATCCCACCTTCTGTAGCTTGGCGGCAACCGGTAGATCTCATGTGCTATCACAGTATTTCCTTCAGAGTCTCGTAGAATTTCTGGGCTGCCTCAAGTTTTGCCCAGTCCTCCACTTGCTTCTCTCTTCTGTGCTTTCCCAGCTCCCGGTTCCACCACTTGATTTTCCCGGATCCCTCCGGGCTTCGTAGGGGCAACCGCTCTCGAAGACAAGGTTCATACCTTCCCTGAACATCGACAACAGCTTCTGGATGTCATACGCCCTTCTACAGGTTCCCTCCCAGAAGATCGCTGTATGTTTTCCAGTCCATGTTCCCTTGTTGATAAGTGATTTCCCCTGCAGAGCCTCGACGAGGCCTTCCCCACGACGAACGAGGACCTCCAGGGCTTCTGGGACATGGTGATGCTGCAGGTGAACCAGGTGTACGCGATCTTCGAGGAGATCGACGAGTTGCGCAAGAACGGCTGGCAGGAGGAGGCGAGGGACGAGGCGAAGCCGGCGACGAACGGCGCCGCCGCGAAGGCGAAGCGGTCCTCCGGGGGCCGTCCGAGGACGAGCCCGTCGGCGCAGAACGAGGAGGCGAGGAAGCAGCGCGAGCTCGAAAGGAAGAAGATAATAGAGGAGCGCAGGAGAGCGATGAAGGCGCAGCAGAAGAAGGCCGAGGGCGTGGAATTCTTCGTGACCGAATCTAGCTGAAAGTAGGGGAAGTTGCGTTTTAGGTATGTTTTCAAATTTTCTGCGATAATTCACGATGTAGTAAGAAAAAATCAAAAACTGGTAAAAAAATACATATTCAGATTCCTAAACATTGTAATTGTGACGAAATGCTAATGTATACTAAACGCATTATAATATAATTCACACTACTTTTTTATGTTTGTATGTTACGTTATTTTTTAATATGGGAACCTGCTTACCTGCTAGGGACTTTTTTTACGGATGGTGGCCTTATTGCACGGTTTGATAAAAAGTATGTATTATTAAGCACTTTAATTCTATTTACTAAAAATTAAGTATGAATGTATTGTTAAAAACATGACAAGTAAGTGGGTTCTCTGTCTCTCTCTCGTTTTAAAATCGCAATACAAAGACTGAGTTGTAAAAACAATAAGATCAGGACATAACATTTATTACCATTAATAACCAAATGAGAAAAATTACATTCCCAGTACTTTTGAGGTCTGCTGGCGCGTTGTTTTTGTATCAAATTACTTTTTTGTGTATCTACAGGCTCCTCATTATGGTGTGTTATTTAAGACTTATTTTATGGCGGATATTCCGGTTTGATGACGAGCCTGCAGTGTTTAACTTTTTGATTGTGCTATGAATTTTAAGAAATTTTACCCACATATTTTTGACGCTATTTACGCATGTGAAAGTTTTTAAATGTAAAGTTGGGTTTTATTATGTAAAGATTTTAAGGCTAGTTATTCGAGGGTGGTTTTGTTATGGGTTTTCAACGAATTGTTTGCAGCAATTTCGGAAGTTAATCTCAGAACTGCTACCAAATGACGTTAATTATATCGTATATTAATACAATGACATTTATTTAATATGATTAATCGGCAATACTTTTCAAATTTTTTATACATACTATTTATTACTGTATTAACTTCATTAAATTATTTACACTTGCATTGTGATTGTTATTATCCTTTTAGTGATAAATGCAAACGGTTTGTTTTACGGGAAAATCATCACTAATTTTTTTGAAGCAAATTTACAGCGGTTGTATGTACCACACTTTCTCTAACGAAAAATGAACTGACTTCTCAGGTTAAAATGGTCACCCTAGAAGGAAGTAAAAGATATCGACCAATCTCCACAAATCCCGGCTATGGAACAGGCAGCAGGTCCCTTTCGGAGCAGGTAAATCCTTTTATGGTACTTACCCAGACATTCTTAAGGGTATTCGCATGGATCATTTCATTTTTCTCTGGATAAGGTATACTTGTTTGTTGTGAACGTATGGTATTTGTGACCTGAGCGGTGTGGAGGGAGTCCGCTGCCTCGAAAAATATCAGCGAAGGGTAAACATACAGGATTAGATTCCGTAGATTATAATAATTACAATAAAGTCCTTTGTTTTGGTGCGTTATATACACAACCCTTCGGTAGGGCAAAGTCTAGTTAGTGGTACTCACTTAAACCCTATTGTGCACTTAAATAAAAATAATAATACAGTACCAATGATAATGGTTCTTTTTGCTTGGCAGAGAACCTATCCTTAACTTATTTATTTATTTAAAGTTCGTCTACCACTACTGACACGAAGAAAATCGTTACTAATGTTGCTATTGCCTGTTTAACATAATTTTAATACTCACTGAGCACGCATTTTACAAATTTTCCGACCCCCAAACAAAACCCTCAGGTAGACGAGAGTATCCAGGAGTATTTTATGGAAATATCGTAGGTACACTTCCGGTAATTGGGTGATTAACATTTCTTAAATAGTTTGTCGAACGGTTACGATCCTACCACCGCCGCCAGTCCGTTAATCCCCTCACTTTTGCCCCGTTTACATTCCGCCTGCTAATCCTCGTTCCCAGGAATTCCTTCTGGGCTAAGGCCGTTCGGGGTTCTTTTAATCCCCTCCCGGGCCGATCCCGACAATTAGGGACATGTGCGAGTTTTAGGGGGGCGTCCTTCGGGAGGTTTACCTCGCCCCTTACATAATTTATAAGTGTATGTGTGCGTACAAGCATCCGCTCGTGGTTGGTGGTAATTAAAAATTGGAGGGGGGACTTCGGGAAGGTAAGAGGTGTAGATTTTTGTACCCGTAGAGGTTAGTGGCGAAATTTTTGTATTTGCTGATATGTGCTTTCATCGAAACCTATATCCGCCTTGACAGAATGGCGTCACCAGAACTGTTTCGGAGGTAAATGGGGGTCATTTTCCCGAGACCTCTTACGTCTTGACCGGAACGGCAATAACACGATACAAACAAGTATCGCCCTTCCCAGATTTAAAGAGAATTTACAGTCCTGTCTAGTACAGAGGATCTTTGCGTTCGGAACAGACTCAAGACTCCAATAACAGATATGGGATTACTTATCAATAACGATTATACAAAATTTGTACAGTGGAACTATCCTAAAGACCACAATTGTGTGTTCCGTGTATCCGATCAGTGCTAGACATAAGGTAGAAATAAGACAGATCATGTTATCGATCTGGGATAGTCGCCATCGCTCGCTAGGTGGCGTTACCAGTACCAGAATGAAGTAAAACATCGGTTTTTTAACGTAACATCCTGAAGTTGGCGAATAAACGCTGAACTAATAATTTTGTTGTCCCTTTTATGACGTCAAAATTAATTTTGTTGCTTGATATGATCCAGGCGGCTTTTGTTGCTAATTTATTGCTCTGAGGTTAGCACCATCGAAAGTCGTAGACACAGGTGGCTAATCTAACTTAATATTACGCTGGAATATCTCTTATTGCTCGAAAACGGTACAAGCAACAAAATTAATTGCGGCAATACAAGTTAGCAACAAGTTATGAAGTGGGTTAAGACAGTGTTACTTGCTATAGAGTGGAAGCTGTATATACTACGACGAAATAATGTTGGCGGATGTCCTTGAGATGCGCAGTGGGAAAACGCGTGGGTAATGGGAACGATTTATTGCGTCACGAGTGTGCCCAGAGTAAACGTCGGTACTGCTGTGTTTAAAGGGTAAATTGTGTTGTGCTGTATTGTCTTGTGGGCCGAAACGTCCAGTTTACGTTATAAAAGCACCATCGATCAAGACCTATTGTTTCCTCTCCCAGTTCTACGTATCTTAACCGCCAACTTTATTTCGTCGTATCATTATTGATGGCAATTATAATTGAAGGGATATGAAATAACAGTATATGACGCAATGTCGTCGCATGGAGAGGATGCAGCTGGCGCCATGAACAAAGACAAAGTCTTTGTGACCAGCACGGTGCGATTTATTACCAATAGGCATGCTCTAATTCGCATTTTTTTGCAACAAATTTAAATTTAACTGCTTTATTTGTCACATTGTTTTTCAAATTTAATCTATTTGCCGTAATGAGAACGGTATGTTCCTCTGCAAGTGTCACCCGAATTTTTCCCCGTAGGCATGCGGCGGGGGGCCCGTCGCGCGTCCCCCCCGCCTCGGGCGTCGCTGGCGGTGCCGCCGGGACGCTTGTACGCAACGGCAACTGTTTCGAGTGTGACGTAACAGCGCCGGGACGTCAGTGCAGTGCCAGCGGCAGCAGCAAAAGCGTAGCGATAGAGCCAGGGTACGGCGAGCGCGAGTTTTCCGTCCTCTCGGCAGCTCAACGCACACACACACACACACACACACACACACACACACACACTCACACACATAAGGTACGCACGAGACAAGGGGGCCGCACTTGCTTCGGTCCCGGGGGTCCCTGCCGTGCGGAAGGCGTCGCGACGGCCCCGCGGGCGCTCCGGAGGCTCACGTGCACGCCTGGGGACGGTTTCCGATGCGGCGGAGTCCACGGTAAGTGTTCCAGGTTTTTCACCTTTCTTATTTTAAGGAACCGTTCGCGAAGTTGGCGAAAATTCGATCGCTTGCTGCCTATTCTGTGAAAACCACCCGAGGAGCGATGATTTTTGTTGATCCGTCCCCGCGTCGCCCGACGTTGTTTTTTCACACTTTGTTTAGCAAATTTTCGCTTTACATGTCGATTAATTGTCGACGCATAAATTATTCAAAGGTTGCACACAAATATTTCCATAATTAATGACGTGACAAGCGATAGAACCGAAATTAATGCAAATTACACTCTAGCCATAAATCCGTGCAAAGGGGAAAAACAGTATTCGGGAAATTTGAATGAAATCGAATTTATACGTGAAAAATGGATAAAACGTGGTACGGAAAATCCTTAATTCGAATAATATTAAATGAAGTATTTAACAACCTTTTCTTACCCAGTACTGTCTATAAAATCTCTTCCTTGTAATAATGGCATTCTTACTGCCAACAATCTTAAAGATGCAGGTTAAATCTTTGAGGTTATGGTATACGAAGCAGGGATGCGACATTAACTCAATTGCCCCTACTTTTGCGCTAGATAAAATTCTCTCGTTGCTGTAACAGCGGTTACTGCTTGATGACTAATACTTCAGGATATTTCTTTCTATAACTAGTTTAAACGTACTTGGAACTTCAGTCATTTAGTGCCTAATGCGCAAATTACAGCGCAATGGCGAACTAACCCCTGTCTCCCCTACGTCACTTGTCTCATTTACAAAATATTGTGTGAATTGTGAAATGAAAAGACCTTGTGTTCCAGTCAGTATTTTTGATTAGAAAATTTGCCTGAAAATTCTGCAATGTTGCCTATAATTACCGAAACGAAATTCTAAATTGTCTAGATCTGCGGCGTATAGGCCTAAATATTCTGAAATGCAAATGTAAAATTTGGCGGAGGACCGGTGGCGCATCCGCCAAAATTTAAAATCGAGGTATTCAGCACGTGCTGTAAATCCTTTAATATTCTTTGAAAGTAACACGGCGAGGTTGTTTAAAAGAAACAGTTTCATTCCAAACTTTTTGATTAAAAAACCGTTCTTCACGACGAAACTCCAATTCGAAAAAATGAATCCCTTTAAACCCGAAAAATAAGCCAATACAACAAAACCCTACCCCATTGTTGTCCTTTTTCCACCTCCGCTTTCGATTTCCATTTAATCCGCTTTCCGTCCCCCCCGACTCCTCCTCCTCCTCCTTTAAATTTCCATTTTTGCGGTACAAAAGGGGGGCGCGTAAAGCGGGGCCGATAATTCACGTCATTGGGTCCGTTGGCGCGCCGCACACGCTCATACACACACGTACGGGGAGGGGGGGGGGCGAATTAACCGATGGAAATAAATGGAAACAGTGGAAAGATCAAAGGTCAGAGATCTAAGATCAGAAAAGGGGGGGAAGGGAAATGGAAAAAATTGGCGCGGAAGGAATCGGAGTGGGGGGGGGGGGAATTCCATTTTTTTTATTGCCCGCGGGAGGCGGTTAATGTCGTGCACAGTATTTAAAGGTACATTAGGTTTGTCCCGGTACATGTCCGGAATTGGTCGTATCCAATGAGATTATTGGTCAAACCACTTACGTGACCAAGTGCCTGCAAGTCATTGGCCAGAATTAAGCTTGGAACACATGCAAAACTTCCTCTAGAGCACTGCAACAGTTTCTCCATACTTTTACTTAAGTACAGTTGGTATAAATAGTTCGTCAAGAACTGAGATATTTGGTCAGCTACAATCTTGTTTATGATGCCAATTAGCTGTCATACTTACTTATAGCTGAAATAAAACTCAACGAAGCTAAGCATGTTGATTCTCAGGTTGTTAGTCCAAGTGATACAACTTATCCATTTCTGTTCTACACTTCGCACTTTAGTTACAGCTGACGAGCCTAGTTAGTTAATCATCGCGATGGATCAGTGAAATAGTGTGTCAGACACAGCAGTATTTCATCACTTATAATTTAAATTGTGATGATAGTTTTTCAGTTAATAACTGATCTAACTTTCAATCAAACCTTAGTAATCAACTGATCGGTAAAATCTATATTCAATAACTAGATTTTGTTTGTGGCTTTAGTCAGCTTATTTGGTTGAAAAGCTAGTCAGTATATAAGTGCAGTTAAACTAGTCTATGTGCAGGTTGGTTAGTTAGTCATTCTTGCTGACGCAACGCATATACTTTATGCTTTAATAGTAAGTTAATTATTGCGCCGACTATGATTTGTATGACATCAGTTATTGACTGGTTGTATAAAAGCTAATCAGCTTTAGTTTTGGCTGGTTAGCTAGTCAGTCTAGTTATTATATCACATCGGTTTCTACTACTTTGTACTTTAGTTATAGTTAGCTAGCTTAGGATATTGGTCATTGCTTTGACTCATTGAAATAGTTAGTAAAAACTAGTCAGTTAGAATGAAGAGTATTTGAATATATCGCAGTGGTATTACGATGGGGGTAAATGGTTAATGGTCCGAAGCGATCGTGAAGAAAGAATGTAAATACAGAACATAACTAACCTAACTTAACTGACTTAAGTGATAACTTTTGTCTGTCCATCACGGTTTCTATAGGCTATTGTCTATGCCCCCAAGGGGGTTTTTGAATTAAGGGGTGCGTTTTTGAGATAATCGTGATGAGGATAACTTTGTATCTCAAACATTTTTCACAAAATTTTATGGGAAATTAAAGTTTCTTTCGCAATTGAAATTCTGGGGAGTTTCCAGAGTCTTTTGCTATTCGTTTTCAGTTCCGGAGAAGAGTTATTGTGGCCTTCTGCGAATTCGCCAGAATCTGCCAGTTTTCTGGCGAGTAGATATACATTAGCATAGGCGGCGCAAAGGGGTTATCGTATTCAGCAAGAAAGGTCGCTTTTACATTAAGATCGTCATAATTCAAGCGTCAGGCGCCTGATCGAGGATTGGAACGGTGATTCCTCGAGCCACATAAAGAAGTGGAAAAAGTACGGGACGATAAACATCGTGAGATACGATTGTGTTTATATTCCGTGACCGCGCGATATTATAAATACAAAATGGGTCCCCTCTAAGGTTAACTAGCGAGAGTAATGTAATAAATAAAACCGAAATATTAACCGGGCGCGCGCTCGACATCAATAATTGAAAGTGTTTTGTCCTGGGGAATCGATAACGTCCGAGGCAGGAAAGGGACCGGGAACGGTGCTCCTTATCAGCAGGAGTCGAGAAGAGCGTCGTCACCGAGTAAAAATGACAATTTGATAAGTTAAATGAAGCGGGAATCCTTTCGCGCTTCCCCCTCGTAATTAATTTCCATCTGAGGTCGTCCCGGAATAACCGAAACACGTCCAGATTTTCCATCTCGAACCTCCGGCGCGCGTATATTTCATATTCCCTGATAAATAACTTAAGATCCATTGCGACAAATATGGCCGCTTTGAATTTTAATATCCGACGGAGTGAGAGAGGAAAAAACCGTCGACGCGATCGCGAGGATGGCCATGAAATTTTCAGGAGGGTCATTCATACACGAGGAGCTGCTGAAATATGTAACCGGATCGATTTTTCAGCGGGATCTCTTACTTACGGCCTCACGTACCCAGATAAAGACACTAACGGAAAATTAAATAATGGATGTGTTCGTGTGCGTGCGTGTGCGGCGAGCAGGCCTTCTTTCGAACCTCGATCGAATACGGCTAACTTTGGAAAAGTTGGAAATATAGAGATTTTATTAAAAAGGTGCGAACAAATATTATTAACCCTTTTCGCAGTCCTGAATTTTACGAATTTTCTTGTGTAGAGGGCGCCACCAAGCCTTGCGGCTAGGCTCGGAAAAATTTCGGGCCCATCTCCCCAACTAAACATCAAAATTGTCTGAAAGCTAGAGAGGAACGTCCCCGTCGGTCAGAGCTATGAAATATGCATTAAAATTATTTTCAAACGTCGAACTACAGAACTTTCTTCGATTTCGTTTCAAAAAATGATCCTATTCTACTTTTAAACGGTATAAAAAAAATCTACATCAATTAACATTAATTGTAGCACTCGTGAACGGCTCTACCGATTTAGCTGAATTTTTGTCGTCTTGGTAATGGCCAGGACGAAATTTTTGGAAAATCAACTACAAAAGTCAGAAATTTGTGTGAAAAATCTATGACGTTCCATTTTGACAGTTCTGCTGTCACATATTCTCATAATAACTTCAAAAATGTGACGTTAACTGTATTATTTTAATGAAATTTTAGAGTTCGTGTCAGGACAATGAATCAAAATTTAGTCGAAACCACTCAAAACGTCAATTCAAAATTTCCCCTCGTCGGGGATGACGATAATGTTCTCGTAATTAGCGACGCTTCCATTGTTCATTACCGGCTGGTGTGTACGCGAACACCATCACACGGGACGCCTCCCGAAATTCATTTAAATTCTGTTTGATTCTCATTAAAGACGGGACGAGTATTCTTCGCTTAATTGCCGGTACGGATTGCGCGCGTTAATTGAAAAGGGGGGGGGGGCATGTTTGGGGAAAAATCCACGTCCGCAAATCGGGTAATTGGGAGGATCCGGCTCTATTCTTCGGTGTGTACGGAGTTCGGGGTCGAGGGGTCCTCCAGCTTTTCAGGCCCTAAAAGTAATCGATATATTTTTTAACGTAAGTGTAATGGGGGAGAAGGTATTGGTAGAGAAAACATTCTAAGAAATGTCGTGAAGGGTAATCCCATTTCAATTTTAAAGGCCACAAAAGATCCGAGATAAAAATTCCTAGTCCTTTTAGAACGTCATACTGCCCAAAGTGTCTTAACATCTAATCTAGAAGGTTTAGGAAAATTTCAAATTGTTTCTTTCTCCGAGAACCACAGAAAAGCTCCATTTTCCTAAATTGTCTTAAACAGAAGTTTCTAGACGTTTCTTGTCCTTAATAGCATAGTCCACAAGGGTAAAAATAGCGTATTACACTTAGATTATAACGACACTTCTATTGAATTCATGTTCAAATATGTAAACTAAATATTATGTGAGTAGATATACTAAGCCGATTCAGCGATAAAACTCCGTATATAACCTCACTATTGGGTGCGAGCAAACCGGCAAACGACCTTCTTCGCTTTGTTGTTCCGTGTTCCAGGCGCGAACGCTGTCAGCTGTCAAATTTTGACGCACTGGTTTTGCAAAAGTGAAGTTAGATACGGAATTTGTTCGCTGGATCGGCTTAGTATATCTACTAATATCGAAATTTAGTTTTCAAGCTCCAGATTCTTTTAGAAATCATCGATTTTGATGAAACTAGGCAACGAAGCTTATATTAGCCTTCTCTTAGAAAGTTATATGTTTGTGAAAGGGGTGAAAATTATCTCCTCATTGGAAAAATTTGGAAAAACGTTGATTACAACGTCTCTTAGATTGAATTCATGTTCATATCTGTAAAATTATTGTAGTTTTACGTTTTGGCTACAAAGTGCAATGCATTACAACGTCACATCCCCTAAAAACCACCCTTTATGCCGAAATTAATAATAGCATTAGTTTTTAACATCTTGAAATGAAATGAAATGGAACTTTTTGGTGCATTTATGATAAATTTAAATTCCTTCGCGTTTAATGATATTTCGGATTTACCCGATCCCGGGACCACCCGATCGTGGCTGAAAATAAATGTAATTGACTACGGACTAACTACTGATCTCACCTATTGAATTCCATGTATTTTCTTCGTTTCTATTTCTTAAATATTTCCGTATTACTGTAGAAATTCTCGTTACAAGCCTAAACACGACACATTTCGTCAAATCAACTCATTACTTTTTTACTCGCTGACGTGCAGTTGGAACAAGGCGTCGTTAATGAAGGACACGATTACTACGGATCGATAAGCACGTACAATTTTTCCGTTTTTCGAATGGTCATCCTCACCTCCCAGAAGGTCGCGTCTTTTCCATTCGATACTTCGCGAGCGTCGAGGTGGAATCGAGTTTGTCTTTAGCACTTTTCGATTTTCTCCGGGGGGAAAATTCGATTTCGGAAGCGAAGGCAGAAAAGCTTCCGCATAATACGGAAAAATGGCCGAATGTTGCTCGGATAATGTCCTTTTTTAAATCGTGAAACGTGCGTCTGTTACACCGCCGGATGGTGTTTGTTTTACACAGTAAACACCGAAACGTTGGCTGGTGGGTCGAGATAAAACCGGCGTGCACACACGTTCGTTAGTCGAATGGCCCCTAATAATTTAAATTTAATATAGACGAAATATCTCGACGGTAAACACGCCAGATCGATATTCCTCTTCCTCATCTCCGGTAGTGCGATGGCTCTTAAAGTCTTTACAGCGAGGGAATTTTATCTTTTGTGGATTTTATAGTGTCTACCTGCTTTGAACGACGTTCCCCCGCAATTTTTGTTATCTGACGAAAAGGGCGCCCGTATCTGACCCTTTCCGAACATTCGGGTCATTTCCTGGTGGGGAAATGCGCGACTCGCCGATTGTGACGAAAACACACGGCCTCTCCGCCATATTTTTCGAATTAAAATGGCGCCGTGGTTCCTTATCTAAATTTTTTAGCGTTAACCCTGCACCGAGGTCGCTATGGCGACCGGTGGTGCTCCGTAAACAATCCGTCGCTTGTTTTTCTTGTCCTGAAAAATTCAAAAAGGGTCGAGTCGAATGCGTTATTTTGGGGATTATTAACTTTCATTGGAGGGACAGAAATAGCAATGGGGTCGAAGGGGGTTTACGGTTCGGAATCGTGAACGTCCTGCCATCCTGCAACAGTGTAACAGTCACTGATTAAATGGCCTAAACGTCGTGTTACGTCGTCCTTAGTGGACGCTGTGATGCATCCCTCGGTCCGGCATTCGCAGCACCCTGTGTATATGTTGCTTACCCGCGATGTACTATTTTATTTCAATTCAATTTCAAACGTATTTTGCTCGTCCAAAATTCTAGAGGAGCTTCTAGAGTTTTCTGAGTCAGACTTCTTATTGTTCGAAATTATACCGTGAAGCTTCTTGAATCTATTTAGGAAAATCTACGTTTTTTCTGTGGTCAGCTACATTTTTGCTCGTAGGACGTAGGAATGATCATCCCTACATATTGTAGATCTAACCTATACACGAAAAATGTCTTTTATCCTTTGTGAATTTTAGAAAAATTCAATATTTCAACATATCTTTGAGGGCGAAGGTTTTTTTTTAAGGGGAATTGTACTATAAAAAATCGCCGCGCGTCTTTGAAACTGTTTACGATTTCTTTCTGAAGTTATTTCGAGAAAACTAATTTTGCCCAAATTCACCCCCTTTTCCCCCCAAAAAATTATTTTATCACAAGGATTCACTTACTGCAGAAACCATAAAACACTAGTGCATTATATATGAAGTAATACATAACCTTCACACCTTTATATGCTTGGTTAAATACATTTTTATCGGTATTTTCAACAGTTGATTACTTTAAATTCGGCTTAAAACGGACAATAAAAAAAATTTGGTAAAATTGGCACATGAAGGCACAGATCTACAATTTTTAAATATATAACGACAAAATCAGGACAATCGATCTCTTCGTTTTTCTGTTGTGAGTGTTACAAATTTACATTGGAAGAAATAGGAAACTCACACGTGATGAACAGATATAAGGCATTTTTGGCTTAGTCCAAACTCCTTCGTAGGCAATTTTTGCGATTTAAGGTTCTAGAACAACTTTTACAAACTGTCCTCTATACTTCTATATCTTTGAATCAGGGAAAATGAAATGGGGAGTGTTTGGACATCCCTAACACCCTATAGATTCAAATTTAAAGCCATTGTATCCTTTCGAATCAGGAGCGTACAGCAATAATATTTCAAGCGAAGCCATTGATTATTGACAACCAAAATGAGTTGTTATTTCGAGCATCCCACTTGGAAGTTTCGTGAAAAGTTTCCATTCCGCCATATTTATCGGACCCCCATTAAACTCTCCCCTAGTCTACGTACCTACGTATTTTTCCACGTTTTTTGTAATGGCGTCGTTTTTCCGCGAACCGCGAGCAATTAAAAATTATGCATTTTCCGGCCGTCGAGTGGAAAACTTAGTGGGTCGTAAAGCAGAGCGGCGAAGTTTTTCGCTAATATTGTACGTGACGGGAATAATGCAAGAACCTCTTTATTACGAAATAATGTTCCGGGGAGGATAAAGAGAGAAAGAGACGTTATTTACACCGCCGCCAACGGCTGTTAGTAAGGAAAAGTTTTTTTCCAGACTTATTGTTTCTTACAGCGAGTGGAATTAAAACGGGAACGGAGGGACGCTTAGTGATGTTAGGTGAATCGTTAAAAACGGCTAAGCGCTCGGCGCCATCTTGAAGTAGGTTAATAAACATATTCCGGCGGCAAAGTCGAGAGATCAATAGGTCGACATGAATAATCCATTTTTAAAAGTTCACGGTGCCGAAACTTCCTAAATGGCGTTAATGCTATTCCAGAGTTGCGCGTAAGAGGGGAAAGTAGCTAGGTGTAAGGATAAGAAGCGGTCCGCCGATAAAACGCCTTTAATGTCCCCTAAGCATTTCGGCTTTTGTGACTCCATCGACTGCTACCTTTCGCTCTCTCTCTCTCTCTCTCTTTTTCCCTCCCTCCCGCTCGTTTTTTCGTTATTGGTAGAGGGAGAAGTGCGCGATTTACTGCTTCGAGATAATAACGCGATATACTGGAAACGTTTCGTGGGATGTTTAGTTCCTTTTATGAACTAGCGGAAAGCTGGCAGAATTAACGAGCGTTTCCAAACATCTCGTAAATCAAGGGAATAGGGGGCGACGGGGGGAATCGGTGCCTCATTCCGTGCACGATTTTTATTGGCTTCGAAACAGTCAACTTTTGAGGAATAATTGATTGCTCGTACCGTTTCGTTTTTTGCCCCGTAAATGGTCACTTTAAATAAGTCAGTCCGACGGGAAATTCGAAATTTTGATTCGTTTTTGAGATATTTTAAAAATACTGAAAAAGGTTCATTTTCACCCCTATCTAAATTCGACAACCAGTCATAATTTATTATATTACGCATTGATTTAATCGGCTATCCGTAAAGCTTTTTATCGGACACTTAATGGCAAATTTACGCAGCAAAACGGGATCTGCATGGGTTTGCGTATGGTGTAGTGGGAGGGTAGATCATACCGTTTTCGCTCCTATGCAGTGTTGCCGGTGGTCACATAATTATTAGATTCTAACTAATCAGATTATGTAGTCTCTGTGCTAACGACGTTCTTCTTTAATCGACAGGAGAAGTCTTGAGCAAAGTTAACCGTACCTAAATCTGTAACCGTTGACCGCGCGTCGTAATGATCCACATCTTCTGCCGCCATTGATTCGACCTTCCGCAACCCCCAAGAAATGTAAGTGAAACCATACTTTTCTTACTTTTGTTTTACTTGTACTCTTTTGCTGCCCTTGTACCGCTCTGCATATGTCTATGTTTCCACTCAGTAGGGGAAAATGTTGACCATGGATACATGTACTGTTTATGTCTGTTTTAACCCCTAATTTCGCTCGTACTTTCTCTCTCCCTCTGAGTTTCAACCTCTAACCTAACCTAGCACAACCTTAGCGATCCCTGAGGCACCACCACACAGAGTGGAAATGCAATCATTTCTACTTTTTGTGTTGGTGGAAAATTTGCAAATTATCATTGCAAAATATAGTATGAAAAATAATAGTGATTAATAATTTTAATTCCATCTCCGACTGATTATGTAAAAAGTTTCAGATTTCTTGTGGAAAATTCCAATTTTTGTCCAAGTAAATCAAAATGTTCCGAATCTCCAACTGACCCGGACAATTCATCGCAGGAATTTAATCAGAATCCCAAGCATTTCATTGGCTCGAACGAGTCATACGCTAGAATAAACCTATCGGGACGAAACGGGTCTGCACGTAGGTACCTATCAGTTCTGTCGATTTCCGCGAGACGGAACAAACATTTTAACAAACTACGTAACGAGCGGATCGCATTATGTCCCAGGGCTCAGCCGCACGGAACGAAAAACCGTTAGGGAGGAGGTGGAGATTAGCCCTAACGAACGTGACGCGACGTCCGACCGCCCTAAACCGAATTCCACCCGGTCTCGTCGTCGCGCGTATGAAATTTCAGTTTTCTCCCCGGCCGAATCCGATTTTATCTCCAAACGAACTCCTCCCGAGTTTATTAACTGGAATGGCCGCCTTTTAATTCCGGTAATGCGATAATCAATTCAGTTTCGGAGCGATGGAATTTTCCGTCTTCCTCCCCTCTCTTTTTTTTTCGGCGATGTAAAACAAAGCGTTCGCTTAATTAATACGAGTGCTCGAGCTCTTTTTCTCCCTTTCTCTCTCTCTCTCTCCTCTTTTCCCTGGAATCGCATTGGCTCCGGTTACGATTCCGATTGCATTTGTTTCTCCCGCAGAACGGGAGACCGTGCTTTTTTAATTGCCGCCCGAGGGGAGAGTTACGGGATAATTTTGCATAAGTGGCGCGCGATGGAATAGAATTTTCTTGCGGCTAGTTCGTTCTTGCAGATGGCGAAAGTGACGTTTCGTTTAGAATTCATCTTTCTCCTCCGCACCCCATCTACCCGCTTACGTTTTAGAGGTTCTGGCTTTAGAGGTAGTAGTTTCTTGATTTATTTACATGTTTTCATGAAATCGCGAACGAATTATTGACAGGGGGACCGTTGAATCGAGCAGGTGGAATGGCGATGCGTGGTTGGTCGGCGAAAAAGCTGGTGAACGTTCATTGGTCGAACGCCATCAAAATGCTTTCAACATTTTCACGCCTGATGTGATCGAAAGTCCAATGTGATCAGCAGAAAATATTTTGGTATTAAAAATTGTAATCGAAATAAATATCCTCAAACGTTGGAGGATTTAAGAGTGGGGTTTGAGGGTTTGAAAATCTTGGTTGACGAATCAATACCTTTTCCGAATCTGATTGGTGGTGAATTCGATGAATGAAAGGATAATACGTTACACTCTTACTTAATGTGCTTAGCTTATCTATAATTTGAAGAGATATTTGTGACTTTGTGCTAGTAATTGCCTTTAATACCCAAATTTGCTGTTGAAATTTCCCCTTTATGATCAGCACGTGTCGAGCGAAATGAAAGCCTGGATATTTCGAGTATTCCATGAATTTCATTTAATTCCGGCAAAATAGGGATTTAAAAAACCGCGATTAACCTCGACGAATAATGAAATATGGCTGAATATGCAGACTTCGCCCTCAAAGTTACGGAACTTCGCGAAAACTCTATCCTCTCCTTCCACTTTCGAGACAAAACGAATAACCGGAAACGTTTATAATAAGAGGCTAATTCAGGGATTCGTTGTGCGCCAAAACGACGGAACAATACATCAACGGCCTCTCTAATATAACGCTATAACGTTATCGTCGACGCCAGGACCGTAGGGACATTTTCGCAGGGATTGCTAGCTTGCAAATCTAGTTCCATTACGCTCTAGTAAGTAAAACCTTTTATGGAATATTAAAGTATCACGAAAAAGATAGTAACATACACAGAAATGTGCCAAGTTACACCAAACCAATGAGAAAAGACCATTTGTCGATTCAACTGGTTGTCTAACCACAATACACTGATTCACATATAAAATCACTTAATTAGTACCGCGTAAAACATGATGGCTCTTATCCTATAGGGACAATATATTGTTTATGTGCCGTATGTACCTTCAGTTTTCGAATTTTTTAGATTTGTAACTATAGGATGTGAAGCGAACCTCTCATTATTATGATCTTTTGCGTAACGTGTTATATACGTCTGTTTAGTTTTGTATAGTGAGAACGCAATGAAATAAATCCTTTAAATTTCAGCTCCTTGAAAAAATGGGAAAAGTTGCCGCCGCTTTGTTTATGCCGCCAGCTGTGTCCTCCCCATGCGGTGATATAGTGAGCGAACCGCTACTCGTGTTTATGTTTAAAATGTTTAAATGTCAATTGTATTCAAAAAAGGGACGATTGCATTTAGGTTTAGAAGTTGCTGTACGTTATTCTGTTGTGCTTTTGGTTGTCCCTCCTTTCTCTTAACGTCTGTCACTGTTTTGTTGATGAAGTGTGTGGGGTAATGATTTTCTTCAAGTACTCCTTTATGATTGTCGGTAGATGGGAGTTTTCGGTTCGATAACATTTATTAGATGAGTTTTCCCTCGCGGAGCCTGTCCTGCCTCACCTCCTCGCAGTTGTCGGATCCTTATTTGTTCCCCGGGTAATTAAATTCCTTTCGGCGAACGCGGCGCGTTTTGTTTGAATTATATTATGAAGAGAACACCCCCTTCCGCGGCGCTCTCGCCCTCGCCCGCCCCACGGCCCCTGACAAGATAAACGTTATTTATTGGACAGTACGTTACCTACGACAATTCCCACTGTCGTTGCTGGAATTTCCCGGGGATGATTACATCAGATCGACGTGCCCGAAAACGGGGGCAGCTCTATCACTATAAACGATGTCAGCGGGTCGGTTTATGGATGTGACGAGGCGCGAAAAGGACTCATAACGTTCGAAGGATTTAATACACAAAGGGCGGAAAACGTAAGGTGAACTGAAATTCGAGCGACGCTTCATCCCGGCGATTCCCGAGGGAAAAAATCGATGACTTAATCCCTTTTAGGCGTCATTGAAAATTTCGCCCCGGAAATGGATTTTTGTCCCATCGATCCGACCCCACGTACCCCGTATGTCCCGCATATCGATCCGATGCCCGTGGGATCGCCTCGTGCATCATTTATCGGAAATGTTTTTCGGGAAAATATCCTATAGGAGAGAATATAATGCAGTCTATATGCGGATGCACTGCCGAATTACCCCGTTTATAGCCGCCACGTCGTACATACCTAGTAGGCTTTTGTAACGTTGTAACGGTCCGCAGTTGGCCCGGTGCCTACCGAGCCATCGATTTGCGCCACTATCATTCGAAATTTGTGCCCTTTGTGCCACATACACACACACACACACACCGTACATACACAAGAGGGGCACGATAACACCGGATGCGCCTTCACGGGACCAAGCGGAACATATAAGGCTTATCAGACCTAAGGGGGAGATATTATGTATTACGCGTCTCCCAGCAAGCAGAAATTCGAGTTGATTAGGGAACGCGATATCTGCTAGATTTTTCAAAAAATTCCCTGATTTAAGAAATTAAAAATACCGCCATGCCTTCGAGCAATATGGCGCAACCACTCTGCCGTCTAAACTTGCGTACGTACTCTGTTTTCTTAATGGTAGTGGCGGGAAAGAGCATTTTCCAAAATCGAAAATTGTTATATGTTTAAAACACCAAGTAATAAAGATGTTTGAACCATTGCAATACTTGAGGAAGGATCCTAAATACTTTCCAAGGCTACATCGGCAAGTTTCCCTGACAAGATTTGAAAAGGGTTGCTCTACATGAATATACACGTAGACATATTGTAATGGAAATTTCTCGAACGCCACCGTGCGTCCAGTAGATGAAGTAGTGGACTGGAACTTTCTCGACGTCAGCCATCTTGCGAATCGAAACAAATCGAGGGATTCTAGAGACTTTCATCGAAGGTTCGAGAAGCAGAATACCTAACGACAGTACTAAAAGGTCAGTTATAAAGCAGGAAGCAGATTTACGCATGTGAATTAATCTAGCGTTTATATCCAGATGTTCCAGAATTTTCCTGGACGCTCCTGGCGAGGCTTCGCTCCGGGCGCTGTTTACACTTTCCCCCGAATCATCTCAGAAACTCCCCCATCGGATCTTATTGTTCCTGTGCTCCCCTTCGTTCCTAATAAGGTCAATATTTTCATTTCCGGCGTGACTCTTCTTTTTTTAATCTCGCCTCTTCCCGTTTCTCCCGCGCGACGGCGGGTCGTAAATTTTCCGAGGCAAAGCAATCGGGAAAGGAACGTCCCGCTCGCCCAGCGCCCCCCTCCTCTATTTCCTCCCCCTCTCTATACAAAATTAAATCTCCTTTGTGGTTCTGACAACTGTGAAGTCGTCCGCCATACACTTTTATTTCGTTTGTATCCATCACGTTTAAAAATCGATGAGGTCGCCCTATTTATCCGAATCGGTCGGGAACGGAGATAACTGCGTGGAGAGGAAACGAAATTACCATACAAACGGGACGATTACAGGGTGTTGTTGCTTAAAGCGCCTATTGCTAAAGAGATTTCGAGGGGAAGCGTTAAAAAGAAGTCATTCCTGAAACCCATGTTTCATCAGGACTAAGAATGTGGTTTATGTAAACGTTTTCAATTTGCCGGTCATAATTCGATTTTCCTTTGCGTCAAATTTTGAAAATTTGGATTGCCACGTTTTTCCACACCTTTAGACTGTTTCCAAAGCAATATGCGAGTTCTATGGCACAACTCTTCATTGCTCTACGGGTATAGCGACCTTCTTTCACGGTTTCAAGGACGTTTTGCCACTTATCCAAACACATGAACGTCATAGGGTAACGTGAACCTACGACGAACATGATTTTCATATCCATTATAATTTTCATTAGGCAACCGGAGCAATTTTCATCAACTTCTCATTTGAATTTTCCGCTGATTAAATTCCATTTTGGAATGGATTTAAATAGGCCGATAACGTACACCAGAAACGTGTAAGTACGAGCCGGGAAAGGGAAAATGGGGAGAGGGAAACCCACACCGATGTTGATTCTGGTAATTAGAAATGCTGAAACTGTTCCTTCAGATGTTACAAAAAGTGCATTAGAAACAAATCGGTATGATAATTTAATAAAAATATTACTTAAAACAGCGGTTAAGAGCAAAAATTTTTTCGTTACTTTGACAGAATCCAGAATTCCAAATGTTTCTTAAATTTTAAACAGCAATAATCGACTTTGGCACGATTAGGACTTATCTCGCGACGCAGTACTACTGATCGCCGATTTGCAACGACCCAAAGTAATGTCACCGGGTCCAAATAACGCGTACTGCGCAACGCTCGTACTGCGCACGTCCTACTTAACCAATTGCTGTATTTTAGTAGTTGCATCGTTAGAACATCATCGCACATTATCGTTAGAACATGTCAGTTTAGTCTCTTTTCTATTAATATTCACGGCGCTGGTATCGCTTCTCTCGTTCCGAAATCTCGTGGTAAACCTTCTGTTGTCTTCTTGTTAGAAATTGTGGGATTGCAAAATACAACACTAATAGTTTAGGACGCATGAAAACCCTCTGTAGCACCAGGTATAGTTGATTCACTCAAATATGTTCCATATACGTTATGTACCATTTTATTTTCAAATAATACGACCCTAGTAGGCTTCTATGGTCTCAACAGCGTTCTTACTACCCAACTTAAGCCAGTGTTTCGTTCCTTTTTGGACGTTAAAGCGTCGTTCTATGCGCTTCAAACTTGTTTTAAACGATGGCCGAGTTTTAAAGCTATTTTATGACTGAACGCTTAAACGTCCACGATTAAATTTATATGACGGATCCCTCGTTGTTTAAGAGTTTTACGACCGCGGCCGTGCACGTGTGGACTTAATCAATTCGCGAGTATCGATTTGATTTGGTTTAAGGTAAATTATTCTTCCTCTTGAGATGAAATTTAAAGGCGCAGACGGTTCTGCGCACGATGTGCGCGAGTCATAATTAATTACGTGACCGATTAATGCGTACATCATTTATACGAATTGCTCTCCTCCCGGTGAACGATTAATTGCTCCCGGCGTCGGTCGAAAGATTAATTACGTAAGGAACCCGTCGAACACAAAAGGACGATTTAAGCACCACTTTAATGGCCTCCGTGTGTAAACAAACGGCGTTAAGGAGTTCCCTTTTACCTTTTTGCGATCGACTAGGTTTTCGATTGTTGCTTCCCCCGCTATTAATTGCTAGTGGGGGAGAAATCTTAACTTTTTGTTGCTGGTTATCGGGGACCGCTTCGACGTGTCGTACCTGCGTGGCGCGCCTTCGTTAAAAAATTTTCTAGCATTCTCCAGGTAAAAATCCGGGAAACACCGGAACGGATCCGGATTTAAAACGCTCGTTATCTCGATAGGATAGTCATTTCCTCGGTGGGCTCGGAAGCGTAGCCTTGAACTCTCCGCCTCTTTTCCCTCTCGTTCTCCCCTTTTTCCCCATGTCATGTCCTATATGTGCGGTGTATGTGTGTGTGTGTGGGTGTTCTGGAATTTTTCCCTCGGCCTCTCAGACTTTCTACGCAAATATCGATTCCTGAAGCGGCCAACTTTATCAGATCCATCCCGGATGCCGTGGGCTCGCTTCGGGCGAAGATATAGGTCGGGGGAGGGCGAGGGCGAGCTCTAATCAATCTGCGACAATGAAGAGTTTCAACGCTCCCTATTGACTCCAGATTATTCCCGCGAGAAAGTCGAAAATTTTCGATTGTAATTAGTGCAAAAGCACAAAGGGTTCCACTGTGAGGTAACTCAAATATGAAACGGTCCTCTTCCTGGTGAAGGAGGAGGGTACCACTACCTCCAAGCTAGTTACTACAGTAGGATTTTTTCGACTTCAACTTTGCTTGAGGGCAAATACCCTTACCCCCATTGAATTGCACCGCTAATCCTCCCTTTAAACACCCCACTAGGATTCACTAAGCTAGGGTGCCATAAATGGCGAAGTCGCCAAAGGTTCCCAAATCCGCCAACAGGCAAAATTTATGCAGCCAGTTTATATTTAGCAGCCATTTTACCAGTAGCTTCTCAGTAAAGAAACTTAAAACAATTTAGCCTCAAAAAATTACTTAAATAATTAATATGACAGATAGTAAACAATAACCTACAAATGTGATTGATTTGAAGATGCTCCAAGGGTTGAAATTAGTATTCACTTAGCAATAGTAGCAGTGGGGAGGCATTACGAGCATTACATATTAAATAAAAAAGTTTCCAATTTTTGGTCCGCCACTTTTCTAGCACAGGGTTGCCAAACCTACTTTTTTCACGTCAAAAATCGTACTTCCATGGTCTAATTGGGTTGGTCATAGTTACACTTTAGTTATTCGAGAGTATCCTTCTTTACTAAGGCAGGTAAACGGTTGAATTTTTTTTTGTGTAGTTTCAAGAGGGTGGCTGCAGATATAGACCTTCAGTACTAAAGTTGCCTAGTTATTTTCTGCCGAAACGTTAAAAATCAAGGCAATTTCAGCGTTGAAGGACGGCTGGTTGACAAAACAGCGCCCAATGTGTGCAGCCTGCCCCTTGAAACTACCCCAAAAAAATCTGTTTCTATTTTGCATCCGTTTTAGTAAAGGAAGGGAACACCTCCTCAACGTAATTTCCTTCGTTATACTTTAATGCCGTAAAGAAGTTTACACGGCGATCAGAACGTTGTGCAAACACCGTTCAACCGTAACGACTTACGGTCATCTAGGGGGCGGCGAGGGGCCCGTCCCTGTGTAAGTAGAACATCGGTAATATCTTCCGCAGGCGACAATTAAAATATTTTACGGGTTGGCGTGTCCGACCTTGGCGCAATGAAGCACCGCCAGCGGGGATTCACACGCCACCGCCGCCACACCACGGCCTACTCCACTTATCGGCGAATAAATTAGACGGGGCGTCCGGACGCCGCCGCGACGCCCCGAAGACGACGCAGCGGCGAAGGGAGGAGGACGTCGGCCCCCTCGCCCTTAATTGGCGCGATCCACGGGAAAGTCGGGAATTTACAAGTGGCGCAGTCCGGTAGGATCGTCGCGCCTCGCGCCCTCCCCCGCGGGAACTAATCGGATCCGGAGATCGAATATTTTCGTATTTTTAAGTGGGATCGTGACTTATCAGCCCGCACAGGATTTTTCCTTTCGTATACCCGCAATTTGATTTTTCCTTTTTAATTATAATATGCCTGTAAGGGTTTTTTTAAAGATATTGCAGAACATAACCTTTGATTTGAAATATAATGATAGCAACTACTGAACTTAACAAAAGGGTGGCACTTAGAAATCATATTTAACTTATTCTTTAGTATGATAAGAAGCATTTGTAGCATTAGCACCTGAATCTAACACTCATTTAGTTGAAAATTATCTCTTAAATCAAAAAATGTCGATTGATTAAAAAATCCTTATTACCGCATATTCATCCTTTATGGAAATTTCCGAAACAATTAATCGAAACAAGAAAACACGTGTGGGTTATGATTAGATCACCGCTGTTAATGATTTGCGCAACATTTAAGACAAAAACTTTAACGAACAATCGCCTTACATGACAGGGATTCAATCCTACAAACGTTAAGATAATGGTTGTACGTGTAGACACCAAGTACTTACATAACCGATGGAAAATAACGAGGTAATTAAAATTTGACAAACCGATAACGAAATACCTATTATCCTATTATATAACTTTCGTCAGTTTATGACGAAATAGCACAAAACAAACCCTCTAGTTTTTTAATTCAAAAATCTGTGAACTAAACTTTAAATTTAATGGTTAACAAAAATGCTTGACTGTTACCTCGCTTATCCATTAACCTCCATTCATTGATAGAGATTATCTTCAAACCGCCACAGCGCGTTCTGCAGATCTTGCGATGTCACTGCGCAACAACAGTGCATTGAATGAAGTGCTACGAACTTTGCCTTTTATGTGTCCCCATTAAAAAATATCCTAAGAACCGAGGAGGCAATTGCACCCCTTCGTCCTATCCGGAAAGCTTTGATTTAAACAATCACACATATTTCGCGAGTGATGCAAAGGTGCCCCGTCCTATTAAAATACGACTTACTTTTCAGTGTATGCAGGGTTGTTCTCTAAGGTAAAATCCCTCACTATATCGCCGCATGGCGAGGATACAACTGGCGGCATGAACTAAGCGTCGGCGGGCTATTCGCATTTTTCCAGGAAAGATCACATGGGTTCTGTGGATACCTCCGGGAGTATAAGGACTCGATACCGTGACGTAAGCACTGCGAGATGTTCATATCTTTAGCGACAGTATACAATCAGACATCAGTGTGTGCGTTTCACGTGCATGAGACGGACGTTAATTTCTTTACTTTGTGTGAGTCTTATTTAAAAGTTAACAATTTATAAGGTACTGCTGTACTTAAGCGGTGAGTTCTACGTTACTTAAGCACTAATTCGCCGAGTCGCTCATCATGTTTTCAACTTGATTCTTTATTTTCCCCTAACAACAAACCTAATGTCCCTAGTTTTCTACCAATGGAAATTTTATATATATCGCCCATTTTATAAGTATCCTTCTTCTCTAATTCCAAAATACCTTCTTTAATGTAGTTCACGGGAATGATAACAATTGGCGTTAGAAATACAAAGAAGAGCACATCGTAAACGACCGAGCCGTAACAACTTTTCGGCTGATCCAAAAATTTGTTAGTCTCGATTTTCAGCATTTTTACGAAGATGAGTCGGTTAGTTAGAGAGTTTTGTCCACTTTTAAGATAACGAGGTTCAAGAATTTTAGATGCAAAATTGTTTTAGTCGCGTGCGTAGAGTAACGAATAACATGACACGTCAACACCTTTGATAGATTGCATGTATGCGAGTGTTTGTCGAGCTTTCAGATCCCCTTCGTGATAATAAGCTTCGGTTACAAAATAAAAATAAAAAGTGTATCGCTGATTTTATCGTATCGATAAAGCGTGTTCGGTTAATGGGCGTTTTTTTAAATCTCCACGGAGAGTAACGAGTTCCCGTTTTATTAGCCTGCGCTTTATTGAGAGGAGATGTGAAGTATAAAACGCGAATCCTCGAATTACTGGAAAGTATCGTAAAGGGTAGAGCGAAGTTTACGGCGTTTATTAGGGCGGAAGGGAGGGGTCGTTGCTTAAAATTTCCGCCAGGGGAATTTTTACAGTTACAAAGGAACCGATTTGCTTTGCAGCCAGAAGGAGGTTTTATTGAAGCGAATTAAGTGTATGGATTTGTGCCACGCAAAAATCTGCGTGTTACCTATCTGTAATTTTTATAAAATTTAGTTCTGGCAATGGGTGCAAAGGTAGTACTGAAATACCATTGGTCGCTCCGCCTGTCGGCTCCGCTCCTCAAGCTAATACCGTGCCGTAATGTTTTCCGCAACATTCCGATAAGAAACTCGGGTTCGACGTTTTCTCGGGGTGTATTTTCCGGCCCCGTGAAAACGTCGGGGGGAAACCCTGGAACGAGGGGGCCGAGCGTAGGGCCGCCGTCGCCGGTCCAGGTAATTCCGCGGGAATTAACGAGTTCCTCTCTCTCCCGCGAGATTTATGTGAAAACCGGCCGCAACAACAATCGATTTTCAAACGGGGAAAGCCGGCCGAGACGGGCGCGCGTCGGAAAAATCGCCGAAAACGCGCTGGAAATTGAAAATAATGGGATAAGATTTATTGAAAATTCAGTCATTTCCTATTGTCCGCGATCGAGGAGTCCGTAAAAGATTTTTCCCGGTCGGCGTGGGGAGGAGGGGGGGGGGGTGCATGCCGGGGCGGCGCAATAAAGATTTTAATGTCGCGTTTTATTGTACCCGCGAAAGGGCGGATAGATTTTATTTCCTGTCGCCGTCCGCCATTCTCTAGCTTTTATCGGGAATCGCTTTTATTGTGTCGGGTTACGGGCTTTTATTAAAAACTTTATAGCTCGAATAAGCCTGACGGTTGCTATCGCCGATAAAATTCGACGTAAATCGCAAAACAAGAAGAACTAACATGTCTTTTATTACCGCGGGACACACAGGCATTAGCTCTAAAATTTAATAAATGGGAACGTACGCGTACGCGGGATATCAATTTTTTACAAAACACACCTCCATCCACCTTCCGATTTCCATACGCGCCTTTGTTTTACGGGACGACACCAAAAACGATCTAATGGAATATCAAATGAAGTTCGAGGGGCTTAGAATCCGGATTACCTATTCGTTCGCAGGGGTAATTCCTCCGATAAGGGAAAAGGTAAGGGAAAGCGCTCGATTCCATAGATCAGTGAAGTGGAAGTTATTTTAGGATCAGGGATATCGGGCCTAATTCAGGAAACACTTAAGACTCATTCGAATTGGTGCCCTTGCTATATATTCAGAGACGCCTGCAGATTTACTCACTAGCCGACACCCCGCAAAAAATTAATGACATTCGATAAGTTCACCTCTGAATAAGCAGCAATTGTTATAGATAGATGTTGTGGCCAAACTTGAAGGCACGTAGATACATGAAACAGCGACTTAGAGACATTTTTGTGACTAAATCATCTTGGTGGTCTTGAACATTTTGAGTAGTAACGAGCTCTACCCCCGTTTTGTTAAAGAAAAATTTATTATTGCAGTTGCAGCCGTATTGTTGCAATTGTCAATAGATTGTACCTATGCAACACCTGCTATTGCAACAGAAAATGAAGCCGATCCAGTCATCCAACAAAAAGCCATATGAACCACGCAGTAACAAATTTTATCGTTGTTTGAAAAGAAATCTTCTACGCCAAAAGCGTTTCTGCGTCGCTCCTTTGTCGATTTGGCTGTTTTCCTGATATAGTTTGAACTAAACGTGAGCAATTTTTGTGAAATTTTATCCGTCGCACATTCAAACTTATAACACGTGCTGGGCATCTCTTTCGCTGTTTTTAACCTACTTTTTTAAATCCACTTTCCGCTAGGCTCCCGTGGCTTTCTCCCTTCTACCTCGAAATTAGATTACGCTAAAAGTTATTCGAGTAATCTTCCTCTTCCCCCTCGTAGTTTTCCCGACTGACCTATTCGCCCTTCCCTCCGTGGGATTCCTATATTAGGGAAGGTGAACGGGTTGAATTAAGTGATGATGGCTGAACCGGGGGGGATGTTTTAAGTAATTATTGGAAATTAAGGTATTTGTAGAAGGGGGAGAGGAAGAAGACGGGCGGGGGTTTATCGATTAATCGTCGGGAAAGGGACGCCCCTAGTTAGATGTGGTACACAAACACATACATACGAGCTTAAGGATGTTCATTACCTTGTAGGGACAAACTAATACCGCTAGATGGTGGTAGTACCAGAAACACCGAAATAAAAGATAAGAGTATAAAGGCCAGCCCACCCGGGTGCCATAAATTATCCTCGGAACTGCAATACAATCTAAGAGGTTAATAGTTTGATATTTTCGAAAGCTCATAGATTGCCTTTGTTAATAATAAGAGCAACATTATGATATTACAGAATTTCAGTAAACTGCAGTAGGGAGAGACACGACATGTCACGTAAATCTACGACATAGGCGCACTTTTATTCTCATATTTCAACGATTTTTAAAGGAATCATTAAATAGTTTGATATTTTCGAAAGCTCATAGATTGCCTTTGTTAATAATAAGAGCAACATTATGATATTACAGAATTTCAGTAAACTGCAGTAGGGAGAGACACGACATGTCACGTAAATCTACGATAGTCGCACTTTTATTCTCATATTTCAACGAATTTTAAGAGAATCATTAAATAGTTTGATATTTTCGAAAGCTCATAGATTGCCTTTGTTAATAATAAGATTTTATAAGGGGAACTTGGGCAGGAAATATGTCTTATGTGTAAACTTATCTCGTAAGTTCGATCAAATAATCAACGATATGCGCTGTGGAGTAGATTTTCTAAGGGCATAGGGAAAGCGGAAGGAATCTTATTATTTCTATCTCCATAATTAATATAGTTAGCGCATACAATGTCATTAAACAGCAACACCATTCCTGCTGGTTGAATTGGTCTACACCTCGATTTTTCTCAACCAGTTTCGACAATTCGACTCAAGTTAAGTTCGATGATATCGACCTCATTGCGAAATCCAATATGGCTGCCGAGGGGCGGGGACGTGGTGCATGTTCGCCAATGACAGCAACGGAGGCCGGAAGACCAATAACCCATCCACAATGGCCGTCGGGGGCCTCGACCGACACCAGCGCCTCTCATCTATACTAATGAACCAGAACCCGCTTTGTTTATCTACTAAGATCTACTTTATTTATTTTGAAAATATCGTGATGTCTCAAAAAGTATTAGGCTCAACGAGTTACACATGTTAATTTCCTTGCTACTCTTGTCATTCCGGTACTTAACCTAGATAGATTTTTGGATCCTTGGGCCATTAGATTTTCAAAATAGAAGTGGCAAACCGAAAGGATATTTTCCTTTCCTCAATAGTGATCGAAAATTTAAAAACTAATTTGAATATTGATATTGTGTTTTTAATTACAGGGAATTCGGGCACCTGTAAGTGGTAGCGCTGACGTGGAAGGGAAGATGCCGCCGCGCCTGCAGCACTGTTGACAATTAGTTTTTTTAATCTGTAAGTATAAAGCAAGGGGAAAACCTCCCGTTACGCCCATTAATAATCCCCGATAAGGGGGAAGTCAAACAAAATATAATATATGTGAAATTTTCCCCGTCGCAGAGGCGCTTTTTGTTTCCCTGGAATGCTTCCCGGCATCATCAAATCCCAGCCCCATTGTTTTCCCATCTCGAAGACCGGATGTCGCGGGAAATTTAATAATACTCCGGGTTTTGTTTTCGGCTAAAATACGGTACAGGTAAAAGTTGTCAAGGAAGGGATTGCGCGACGTATCTGGATCCGACTCGTTATCCCTTTATCCCGAAAAAAATATGGAGATCCGGATCATACCCGTTCGCTCCTTTGAGAAAATGGAACGCTCCCGATTCTGTTACCTTGTGTACGTGTATCGAACCGAGTGACCACGGCGGTAATTCGATTCCTTCAATTTAAAGTTATGTCTGCTTAATTTACGATTCCCGTAGGTAACTCGGGCATCTTCGGAAAGGTCCGCTTATAAATTCGCAGGTAACTTCATTAAAAAGTGCCTAGTTAGACCTAATTAAAACCCTGACTTCGCTCGCATGGTATCATCGAAGTTTCTTGGATGTTCAGGCCAAGTGAAGGGTAATAAGCACTTATGTAAAGCATTTTTAATTTTTAAAATTTTAATCAGTTACTTAATGGCTTAATATAACTTGAGTAATTATATTACTCACTTAACGAATTTCCATAAATTTGCTGTCATTATGCTACAGCGCATTTTAATTAACGTACACCGAATCGATCTTAATTAACGACGTGATTAACAAGCAAAATTTCCAAATATGTATGAAAAAGAGTGAAAAATCCAAAGCTGAACGTTATATAGGTTTTCATGTCCATCTTCAGTGTACCAGGGGCTCACGTTAAGAATCGCCTTGGATTGTGATTTCTTAAGTTCCGCTTTGATATATTTTTGTCCAAGTTCTTTCTTAATGCGTTCTTCCCCTTCCTATTTCATACATATTTTTGCTAACGCCGGTATATTTCGTTCCAGGTTGAAGGGGGGCGGAAGCGCGTGAAAGAGGGATAGCACGATGGCGTCTTCTCCGTGGTGGACCTGCCTGCTGGTATCGCTGGTGGTGCCGTCGTGCATCCCGTCGTCACACCGGGGGCGGCACCACCCTCCCGAGCCGCACGCGGAGGCGTACCACATCTCCCGCGACCCTTTCGACCCTCACAGGGACTCGGAGGAGTTCCGCCGCGACGCCCCGGACGACAAGCGGGAGTTCCCGCGCCGCGACGCCGCCGACGACGACCCGCTCGTCGTCCAGACGAAGAAGGGGAAGGTGCGCGGCGTCACGATGACGGCCGCGACCGGGAAGAAGGTCGACGCGTGGCTCGGCATACCGTACGCGCAGAAGCCTCTGGGGAACCTCAGGTTCCGGCACCCGAGGCCGGTCGAGAAGTGGGAGGGCGTGCTGAACGCGACGGCGCAGCCGAACTCCTGCGTGCAGATCATCGACACGGTCTTCCCGGAGTTCTCGGGCGCCATGATGTGGAACCCGAACACGCCTCTCAGCGAGGACTGCCTCTACATCAACGTCGTCGTGCCGAAGCCGAGGCCGAAGAGCGCGGCCGTCATGGTCTGGATATTCGGCGGCGGCTTCTACTCCGGCACGAACACCCTCGAGGTGTACGACCACAACATACTCGTGTCCGAGGAGAACGTCATCCTCATCTCGATGCAGTACAGGGTCGCCTCGCTCGGCTTCCTCTACTTCGGCACGGCGGACGTGCCGGGCAACGCGGGCATGTTCGACCAGCTGATGTCGCTGCAGTGGATCAAGGATAACATCGCGGCCTTCGGGGGCAACCCCAACAACATCACGCTCTTCGGCGAATCTGCCGGTAAGCGATCCAACCTTTCGTTTCATTACTAATATCCATCGTTCAGTAGATGAGCGAGAGAGCATCTGTAACGACAAATAATTCCTTAGAATTATAGTCAAACAATTCCCGGTGATGTGTTAGCTTTGATTTCCCCCAGGCGCTGTCTCGGTGTCGCTCCACCTCCTCTCGCCGTTATCGAGGAACCTCTTCTCGCAGGGCATCATGCAGTCCGGGAGCGCGACGGCGCCCTGGGCGGTCATCTCGAGGGAGGAGAGCCTCCTGCGTGGGCTCCGCCTCGCCGAGGCGGTCGGCTGCCCGCACGAGCGCGGCAACCTGAACGCGGCGATCGAGTGTCTACGCAAGACCGACCCCGAGAAGCTCGTCGACAGCGAGTGGGGCACACTCGGCATATGCGAGTTCCCCTTCGTGCCGGTCATCGACGGCGCCTTCCTCGACGAGCACCCGGTCAGGGCGATGCAGAACAAGAACTTCAAGAAGACGAACATCCTGATGGGCTCGAACACCGAGGAGGGCTACTACTTCATCATCTACTACCTGACCGAGCTGTTCAGGAAGGAGGAGAACGTGTACGTGAACAGGCAAGAGTTCCTCAAGGCGGTCACGGAGCTGAACCCGTACGTGAACGCGGTCGCGAGGCAGGCGATCATATTCGAGTACACGGACTGGCTGAACCCGGACGATCCTGTCAGCAACAGGAACGCTCTGGACAAGATGGTCGGCGACTACCAGTTCACCTGCAACGTCAACGAGTTCGCGCATAGGTACGCCGAGACCGGGAACAACGTCTACATGTACTATTACAAGCACAGGACGGTGGCCAACCCGTGGCCCTCGTGGACAGGTAAGAAAACGCTTGCTACACGCTCTATCAGTTTTCACTTCATGAAAGACTGTATTTCCTCCCTTTCTTCTTCCATTCCAGGCGTGATGCACGCGGACGAGATAAACTACGTGTTCGGCGAGCCACTGAACCCGACGAAGAGCTACACGGCCCAGGAGGTCGACCTGAGCAAGCGCATAATGCGCTACTGGGCGAATTTCGCGAAGACCGGCAACCCGAGCCTGAGCCCCAACGGCGTCTGGACGCCGACGTTCTGGCCCCTGCACACGGCCTACGGCAGGGAGTTCCTCACGTTGGACGTGAACTCCACGGCCACGGGGAGGGGCCCCAGGTTGAAGCAGTGCGCCTTCTGGAAGAAGTACCTGCCGCAGTTGCAGCAAATGACGGGTGAGTGGGCTGTGGTTTTTTTAGGACTTTGGTCGTATTGGTCGCGCAGGGATTTTCGAAAGCTCAGGTGTAGGGCAAGTTAATATTGTAACGAACTATCCTCGTCTGTTCAGCCATGGAACGCAATGGAACATTCTCGATCCTTCGGAGGGATTCCGAGAAATCATTTTGCTCATCATAACTCGAGAATCTTCTAGAAGCGACACCGTTAGAATATAAAAAGGCGACCGAGAGATAAGCGGCATTCAGTGTTCATTAGAATAATACACAGAATTAGGATAAGTCCGCATAATGTTAGTAAAATAAATTACTATTAATTAGTCATAGCTAGTGTTATTTATTATTGAAGAACCCGAGAAAGTAACAATATTTAATTTAAGGTTTAAATAGTCTATTTAAAGTTATTAAGAATGCCTATTTTTCGCTTCCAGCCGACCTCCAGAACCCGCAGGCGAACAACAGCAACTGCACCACCAACCACTCCAGCAGACCGGCAGCGTCGCGGATAGCGTGTGGAGGCGCGGTGTCCTTGGTCATTTACTTCGCGGCGACAATAAGGCGAACACCCTACCAGTAAACCCGTAGAGCAGCAAAACAAACGAACACTTAGACGTTTCGCCCTCACCAATATAGAACAAATTTTATTAAAAAGGAAATCTACGACGAGACGATTATAAGGAATTTTTGAATCTGCTTACCGCTACGCGTAGAGTCAAACCGATCAATGTTAGAGATGAAAGAGTGAAACACCGAAGACGTCTTTGTGATTTTTGTGAGAAACGTCGGCGAGGCGCGCAGGTAGGTGTTGACAGGTGAGAGGATCGAAGAGATAGAGAGACGAGAAATGAGTTTACTTCTTATAAAAATGATGAAGGTGGTCTAATTTTGGAGATGTTTGTACATAGATTTAGAGGTGAAACACTTTAAAGTGTGTGATTTTTATGGAAGTTGTGAACTTAGAGAAATTTATATTCGTTTCATGTTTGTTTATGCATTTTCATCTTTCGATCTAAAAGTGGTTGTAGCGCCCTTCACACCAGTGAATCGCATTCATTACGTCATTTCCAATATATTCATTTAAAATATATCGAAAATTACAATGGAACTACAATACGCAGCCACAATGAACCACGATTGCCAACCCTAATTGAAAATTTCTATCTAGTTCTGCTACTTGTCTTCGCTGCCTTATAATCATACAAATAGTTGACAAATAATCACCTAATAGTGAAGAAACATTTTTCTACTGTCTCGGAAAGATCCTGGACCCCGATCGACCCTCCATTTTCCACTTCAGGTGTCGGTCGGCTTTCCCGGATCTCCATCTTTACTCATAGTTTAGTACGTAGTAATCTAGTGCCTCTGCATCTTAGTATTAGCGCACCTGGTAACTCAACGAATATTACTGCCTCTATTTTGAGGTGCCTCTCGCGGTTACCGGTCGCCCTTACTTACGTTTTCCATTTTGTTTTTCTAATGTGTGAAAATCGTGCGCCGGCGCAGAGTACTCTAAACGCTCTTACGTACTCTTGGATGATATTTTAAGACTACGCAACGATTTTTCCACGCTAACCTTCCCTCTATCCCTGTGCTCGCCCCGCATTTATTACTCAAACATATCCGTACGATGGTGCAAATACTACTACCTAAAAAAAAAATTTTTAGGAGTAATAGGAAAAAATGAAACTGTTGTAAATACATGTAACAAAAACTCTTATGTTAGATAATATACATGGTAGATTAGAGAAATCGGCCATCATGGTTATACACTGACGTCCTTTACGTTTGTTTTCCCGTCGTTCAATATGGCCTAAGGGGTGTTAACGGAGATTATGAGGGACAATTCGAGTTAGGAACGTGATGGAATTACGGGATATTACGTCGTGTCTGTGACGGTAACTGTGTACACTTGTCATTCAACGAAATCAGTTGATTCATTTCAGATCGTACGCTCGCTAAGTGAGATAATATTACAGACAGTTGGCCAGATGTCGCTAGTGACAGTAATTCTTAAAATCATTTTATTCAAAACTGCTATCTTCATGTTCAAAACTTCGTTTGTGGAAACGAACCAACAAGAATATTCAGTATGTTGAGCACTCTTAAGATTGTAGAATGTGTCTTAAATTAGATGGCTCTTGGAACCTTCTCACTTAGCGAATCGTGGTTCGAGTATCGTCCGGTTACAACGACGGTTTTAATTATCAGGGCACGTTTATTTTTGGGTACTTCACGTCGTGATAAAAATTTGATGTTAACGAGCACATTGCGACAATCAAAACCTGTTCAAAGCAGAAAAATGTCCACACAACAAATTTTGCTCCAACAGTTGGAGGATCTTTCCAGAAATGAGGGGGATTTTTAGCTTGCTGTAATTGCTGCAACACGAATTGTTGCTGGAATATCTTTTAAACAACGCGGAAACTCTTGGTTTTAGAAAGAACGTGAAACTCATGGGCAGAAGTGCTTGAAAGATGCTTTGCTTCAAGCAATGAAGAGCTTATACGGCTTAATAAACACCATATAGTGAGCTTCGTCGATGTCAACATCACTCATATCACCCGTATAAAATCAAGCACTCCCAGGACCAATTGAGCTAACTAAACAATATACGGGTTGACCAGTTTATCTGTACTAACTGACTAGCTTTTACTGACCAAATAATCACTAACTAACACAATACAACTTATTATACACTGCATACTAACTGCTACTTAGGTCGAAAATGTAAACGGTATTGATAGACGTGGTGAGCGTGATGGACTAGCTAAACTACTTAGGGATTTGATCAGTTTAGCTTCACGCACTAATTGACTAGCTGTTAGTTGGAGTCAGTTAAATTACTGACTAAATTTCGTCACAAGATAAATTACAACTGCTCTCAAGTGATTAGTAAGCTGTTTCATGACTCATTGTACTAACTAGCAAACTAGGTTGACGAACTTAACTCAACAGTTAAACAACCTAGATGTTGACTAGATTTGCTTTATGTATTAACTGATTAGCTTGACTAACTGGTGTCACGAGGTAAATTACAGTTGATAAAGCACCAGTCATTGGCCAGCTATTCGGTAAAAGCGATTTAGAAAATTTGGAATACCCTATGTAGCTAAAACGTTAGCCTTTTTGGATTCCAAAGATTTTTTGAAAAATTAAATCTAATCGACCCAGCCTGGATTACAAAACTGAAGAAAGAATTTTGAATTTCGTCAAAGGAAATGGTGTTTACCAGCAAAGTTGAGGAATTCAGTTTTGAAAAAGTTACAATTTTTGGGAAATTTTCGCTATCGATTTTTCATAAGTTTAGCGCTTTTCCGATGAAATTCATTCCAGCAAAAATTAGCAATGCAGCAGATACAACGAGCTACACAACACTTTGCAAATATCCCTCGGACTGGTACTGTTAGTGTCTAATATGTCCTTTGATAAATTGTATTCTTGCAAAATGGTGCATCCTTGTAACATTAAATCATGCACCAAACAGTACCTTAATTGTATTTAAAGTATAATAAAAAGGTTTTTGTGTAAAATGCTCCGACAGCTGAAACGCCAATTTAGTCGATATTGTGGCGAATGCGCTCCGCCAAAATTTCCTGCGCCGTTATGATAATTTTATTGTTGTGAAAGTGTCGTTTTCGTTACTTAAATAGTTAAAATCGTCATTAGCAACGTTACTTTCGTGTGATCACCCTTGTTATTGTCGCTCTTTAACTGGACTTAGTCGCGATGGGCTGGTTAACGACAAAGTACCAAAAATATCTATCTTATGCACTTCTTTCATATCGTACAGATCGATTCGTACTCGTTTGTCCACATAAGTGAAACATATCCGTACTGCCCTATTTTTCCTAGATGTTAAGTAGACGTCAATTAAATCAAACACCGATACAAATTCAGGGCGTTCCAGAGCTTCCCGTCGATCAATCAGCAAAGTTTTCCCGGGCTGACATTGTGTATCGGTGTTGTAAAATAATCACTGCAACGAATTAACAGCAAAGCTTTGTATAGGTTGTAACATAAGCTACAAACTCACTCGTACACGTAAACATTTTGGCCGATGGTTAGTAGAGGAAAAACAAACAAACAAACAAACAAACAAGAAATACAATATATGTAACTAAATTTGAAAGGCAAAAATGGTATTTAATGAAGCTTACAATAAACGTAGATATTAAATATATTTCTGACCAAAAGTTTTAAGAATAGTAGAGTATTAAGCGAGGTATGGTTCGGTTCTTTGGATTCTGGCCGTGGAACAGAGACCAAGAGAGCAAGATAGAGATTTTTTTACTGGTCACTGTTCCTTGCCCCTACTAGTATGTATCTATACTCTAAATTCCTTAGGTAAGTGTCTAAATCCTGAATAATTAACCCAAAAAAAAGAGGAATTTTGTGATCTCATCAATTATATATTGACCATGTAAATTTTGTAATTTTCTAGACTTATGAAAATTATCCCGGGGCGAACCCGGGACCTGTAACTCGCTGTGGTTTTTTATAGTGTTCCCGTACACTCACACGGTAGGATCACACATTCAATAATATCATTATTAATACTATAAGCGGCTTAGAGAGTCGATGATAGGCTACGTTCCCCCTTAATTTCCTACGCTCCCACCGGAGATTTTCGCGCTTTTACGACGTCGCTTCGAACGAACGTTTTAAACTGAACTTTCACCGGGTAATCGTCGACTCCTGCATTATGTATGAATATCGAGCTTCCAGAATATTTCGGGCTAAAGAGCGTTCCCGTGTACCCCGTTCCCGCTGCCGCGTAAGACGTCCCTCTTCGTTAGGCGCGGGGCTGAACCTCGGGCGCCATCTTGACCGCGACTTATCGATCTAGGTGAAAGGATCACGAAACTTCTGGTATGATTGTTGAATCTTCTTATAGGGTGTTTTTCCTGCTGATGGGTTAAAATGGGTTCCATTTACGCACCAAGCTGAGCAAGCCCAATAGGCACAGCCCAACCCAATTGTTCTTGACATTCATTGGTGAAGGTAAAACACCCACCTTTTTTCTGCAACGTTCCTTCAAAATTAACTCGTGACGTCGTAAAAGTTCAATCAATCACCCCCTCTTCCCGTTGACAATACAGGATTGTCGAAACAATCATCCCGTCAGGTCTCCAGAATTCCCTTGCCCTTATACACGTACAACAGAGAAATGAAACGAGGAATTGCATCTACTTTAGAGCGATAGAGTAACTTCGACGTTTGCCTAGACCGCGATTATGAAACTCCTAATGCAAGGAGAAAATTGGTTGTGCGCATACTATTCTGCGCGTCTGCGCAAACGTCGAACCGCTTTTTTTACAAATTGGTTCAAACCGAGAAAGTGATTGAAAAGTGTTGAGGACATATCCATAAGAGAGAAACGGAGAGAAAGAAAAATCTAGATCTAGTCAATAAAATATATCATATATAGAATGTGTTACATATCCACGCTTGTTATACCGACAAAAGAACTAATACTAATAAACTATTATATAACAAACTAAAATAGGAAAATGTCAATCACTTTGTATGTGTAGTCGCTTTGTACCAAGAGCGCGAGAGGAGATACCGAGAGATATTTTGACGTTTACAAGCACTCTATAATCTCACAAGAACGCCTGATAGATCATGGATTATATTAGAGAAATATTTTTCGATATTTTCCTCGCGACTCCAAAACTCAGCTTTTCCAATGAGGTTTCTTCCAGTTATCACAGAAAGGCTTAACTAAAGAAGTATATGAATTCAATTATAGTTATATATTGTATGTCGAAAGCCTAATTATTAAACAGCGAAATAAAAGAATGTCCGAAACAATAAAGTCTATCTAGGTATTTTATATTTTTTAAACGAGGCTCGCGGGGCCGGACGAGTAAAATTATTTGCCACGATAGTTGTACTCGGTGGCCGGAGCGTTGATTTTATTAGTTGTGATACGATAAGATATTTAAATATAAGTAGTTGAATAGTACATAGCCAAGAAAACAAATGATTTTATTAGATATAAATGAGATTTGTGTAGCGATTTTACCGAACAATCCCAAAGGATCCGATGTAGATACTTGTAGAAAGGGATCAGGAGTTGAGGGAAAGTGGTAGATCGTTTGAGATTGTTTCGTTCTGTTTTCTCGTTATAATTCCGTTGAATGTATGATAAAGAAGAATTTTGCTACTTTAGATGGCCTATAGTTACGGAAGCATTATCATTTGTAAGATGTGAGGATTTAAACAAAATAAATTGATTATAGATAATATTGTTGTAGGCCATTGGCTGTATAATATAAGAATAATTATTAATTGAATAAATTAAACTAATAAATTATTGCTTGTACATATGCTCAGACTTTTATTGTTTATCGTTACCAGCGTATCTTTGGACATCAATCTCGTGTCTATTTCTTTGACGTTGGAAGTTATTCTTTTCTCCCCAGCCGATGTCCCCATTCTGTGACTTTTATATACCGCATATCGACTCTTATCCTGTGACTCTATTTTTCACTAGGCACCGGAATTTCGAAAATCTAAAATCGAGCCACTTTTGGAGAAAATCGCAAGGGGTATACCTTCCTATTTTTCAGCCTCAAAATACGAACTTTCGAATTTTGCGATGAAACTCGCAGGGTAGCTCCAGGGGAATATTTTAAGCCCTGTGGAGTCAATTACAGCTCGATAGGCCTAACAGTTTTCGAAAAATCGAGATTTTTCCAAAATGGAAATCCGCCATTTTTCTTTCGTCCATATCTCGGGAAGTACGCGTCGTAGGAAGAAAACAATTACATCCCTGGCATCGAGGAAGCTTCCCCTTTCGTTTGGCACCAGAATTTCGAAAATCTAAAATCGAGCCATTTTTGGAGAAAATCGCAAGGGGTTAACCTCTTTTTTGGGCCTAAAAATGTGAACTTTGGAATTTCCACATGAAATTCACAGGATAGGTCAAACAGAAGATTCTAAGCGCTATGGCGTTAATTTCAAGTCGATAGGCCGAACCGTTTTCGAAATATGGCCATTTTTCCAAAAAATGAAATCCCCTTCCTTCTACCGTCCATATCTCGGAAAGTAAAGGTCGTAGGAAAGAAATTCCTTTACTCACGGCATCAGGGAAGCATCCCCTTTCGATTGACACCCTAATTTCGAAAATCTATTTTTTGGCGATTTTGGAGAAAATCGCAAGGGGTTAACCTTCTGTTTTTTCGAGGAAAAAAAGGGAACTTTGGAATTTCCAGATGAAATTCACAGGGTAGGTCAAACAGGATATTCTAAGCCCTATGGCGTTAATTTCAAGGCGATAGGCCGAGCCGTTTTCGAAATATAGCGATTTTTCCAAAAAAGGAGATCCCCTCCCGTCTACCGTCCGTATCTCGGAAAGTAAGGGTCGTAGAAAAGAAAATCCTCCTCTCATGACATCAGGGAAGTGTTCTCTTTCGATTGGCACCACAATTTCGAAAATCTAATTTTCAGCCATTTTTGGAGAAAATCGCAAGGGGTTAACCTGTTTTTTCGAGGCAAAAATGTGAACTTTGGAATTTCCAGATGAAATTCACAGGGTAGGTTAAACAGGATATTCTAAGCCCTATGGCGTTAATTTCAAGTCGATAGGCCGAACGGTTTTCGAAATATCGCGGTTTTTCCAAAAAAGAAATTCCCCTCCCTTCTACCGTCCATATCTCGGAAAGTAAAGGTCGTAGGAAAGAAATTCCTTTTTTCCTGGCATCAGGGAAGTGTCCCCTTTCGATTGGCACCCCAATTTCGAAAATCTAATTTTCAGCCTTTTTTGGAGAAAATCGCAAGGGGTTAACCTTCTGTTTTTTCGAGGCAAAAATGTGAACTTTGGAATTTCCAGATGAAATTCACAGGGTAGGTCAAACAGGATATTCTAAGCCCTATGGCGTTAATTTCAAGGCGATAGGCCGAGCCGTTTTCGAAATATAGCGATTTTTCCAAAAAAGGAGATCCCCTCCCGTCTACCGTCCGTATCTCGGAAAGTAAGGGTCGTAGAAAAGAAAATCCTCCTCTCATGGCATCAGGGAAGTGTTCCCTTTCGATTGGCACCACAATTTCGAAAATCTAATTTTCAGCCATTTTTGGAGAAAACGCAACCTTCCTATTTTTCAGCCTCAAAATACGAACTTTCGAATTTCGCGATGAAACTCGCAGGGTAGCTCCAGGGGAATATTTTAAGCCCTGTGGAGTCAATTACAGCTCGATAGGCCTAACAGTTTTCGAAAAATCGAGATTTTTCCAAAATGGGAATCTGCCCTTTTTCTTTTGTCCATATCTCTGGAAGTACGCGTCGTAGAAAGAAAACAATTACATCCCTGGCTTCCCCTTTCGTATGGCACCCGAGTTTTGAAGATCCGAAATCAATTCCAAGATGTTTCTTGAGAATTTATTCAAAAATTGGGGCCACAACTCATTGCATATCTGGTTGCCTATACATCACGAGTAGCAAGAACAGAAAACTGTTCCATGCTCAGGTATGTTTCTATAACTTTGCGTTCTAAACGTTTGACCTTACACCTTAGTAGAGGTCGATCGTCCTATAGGATTGCCGGAGCGTAAAGTTATATTTCTAATTAGTAAAAAGGTACGTAATTATATATTTCATACATCTTCTGGATGGCAGCATCACAATCCATAATCAAGGTAGCAATCATTTAAATTTGTACTTGCAAGCCTAATTGTTATCAAACTTAAATAAGGGTTGAAATGTTATAAATGTCCCGCTTATCCTGGGGGTTTGAGTGAATCCCTGGGTTAAACAACTGGCATTTGTGGGTAATAATTGTAATTACTTCGCTTATAACTGTTAACAAGTTATTGTTAATGAGTGTATCATCACATCCAAGTTATGGTAGAAAGGGGTACTACCAATTGTGTTATTTAGAAAGTTAGATAATAAATTCAACTCTACCATTGAAAAAGAAATCAAATACTCAACCATAACATTTCCTAAGTAACTGGTATAAGTATAGTATCTACTTAGTTAAAAATTCAATTATCAGTATATCAATAGCTCGACGTTAGAAGTTGTTCTCACGTGTTGTTTGCCAGAAAAGCTATTATTAGTATTCGGCATTTTAATCAGTGATTTGAACATTAGCCTAAACCAATTAAATTTACATTTCAATCAGTCCCTGTATCATTCATTACCTTGATGAGCATTTGACATTTCTGATATGGCTGATGTTACACAAAATGTACAAACCCTCTGCGCTGCCCTGGTAAAGTACTTTTGCTAGTAACATTTCCCACTACCGAAACATGGTGGCTTACGATAAAATCTTAAGACACTGCCTCAACTTGTCCATCATAAGATGTCTCTCTTCACAAGTCAGTATTCTAACAGTCGACCTTCACGTTATTACCTTGAACAATTTAAAGTGTAAGTCGTCATATTGACCGGTACGTTACTTCCAGCGAGGAGCGATGGGGCGCAAATTTGTCGTCGGCGGTAACTGGAAGATGAACGGCACCAAGCAGCAGATCACCGAGATCCTAGGTTTCCTCAAGGCGGGGCCGCTGAGCGCCGATACCGAGGTCGTCGTCGGAGTGCCTGCCGTATACTTGGACTTCGTCAAGAGCAACGCGCCGCCGAACGTCGAGGTGGCCGCCCAGAACTGCTACAAGGCCGAGAAGGGTGCCTTCACCGGTAGGTCATGGAATATGAAAAATAAATTAATCAGTTGTAAAAAGGAAAATCCTTATCCTTATCCTTCTTTACTGGATTTAGGTGAGATATCGCCAGCGATGCTGAAGGACCTGAACGTCGGCTGGGTGATCCTGGGCCACTCTGAGCGGAGGCAGATCTTCGGCGAGTCGGACGAACTGATCGCCGAGAAAGTCGCGTTTGCCCTAGCAAACGGCCTGAAGGTGATCGCTTGCATCGGCGAGACGCTCCAGGAGAGGGAGGCCGGCAAGACCGAGGAGGTCGTCTTCAGGCAGACCAAGGCGATCGCCGACAAGATAAAAGACTGGTGAGGGAAGTCGCCAAATGTGTATGTTTTTATCATGATGTTTGTGTGTGGCGATTTTAGTGAAGTCTGTAAAGAAACCGGCCCTTATTTGCAAGCAACGTTGTTATGATTTCCAAAACACGGCCTGTAAATTTTCCATTTTAGGTCAAACGTCGTGATCGCGTACGAGCCGGTCTGGGCGATCGGGACGGGCAAGACAGCGACGCCCGAGCAAGCGCAGGAGGTCCACAAGGCGCTCCGGGAGTTCGTCGGCAAGAGCATCAGCGGCGACGTCGCCCAGAGCGTGAGGATACAGTACGGCGGCTCCGTGACCGCGGCGAACTGTAAGGAGCTCGCCTCGCAACCGGACATTGACGGGTTCCTGGTGGGCGGCGCCTCACTGAAACCAGAGTTTGTTCAGATCGTCAACGCTAGACAATAAAGGAAGCGGAAGGGAACGTTCCTATCCTCCGGATGTATCTGTTATTAAGTATATTCGTAATATACGTACCTATAGTATGAACCTGTGCCGTGCAGTGCGGTCGATCGAGCGCACGTAATTGAACCATCGAAGTAAATAGTATAAAATTTATTTTCATTACACTTACAAATAATAACGAGAACATAAATGCTTTTCACTTTACATAAACTGTACACGTTTGAACTGGAAAAGAAAAACTTTTAAACGGTAGAATAGAAATTTAGAATATCACAAACTGTTTAAAATATGGAACGTACTAACTCTACTACAGTTTTCATCTTCTTAGGCACGTACCGAACATCTCTATGTGGTATAACTCTAAACGCTATGTATCGTTCTGCTTGGGCGTGCTCCTGTTCCACAGCCAGTTCAGCAGGACCTTGGATGGGCTTTGGACATCGCGTGCTGAGGAAATTAGATAGTAAAAGAGACTATATTATAAAAGTATGATTGAACACATTACCATTAGGATGCTTATCACCATATGAGTAATACAACTTACATAACGTGTGGCTGGCACCGACGAGTTTCGCCGCGGCTTCCGGTGGCAACCTGGAAGCCTCGGTAATGTGCTGATGCATTATCGACATCTGCTGCAGCCTCCGTTCCTGTTCGTCTACAAACGTCTTGTCTCTCTTGTAGCCGACCATCTTCAGTTCGGACAACCTAAGCGAAATTTCGAAATCAGACAACCTGATCCATTTTCTAGCTAGGCGCTTACTTAGAAACCAGACTTTGATCCGCTTCGCTATCGGTGGAGATGTCGAAGTGATCCACGGCAGGTTCAGCTCCCGTCTCCCGGCTGGAAGACGTCGGTTGGACGTCAGCATCATAACCTGAACAAAATCATATCCATTACCCAACCGTGAACGCTTGAAACGTTCCTCCTTACCAATCTTCCTCCGGAACTCCTCCTTCTCCCTCAACGCGTTCGACAGCCGTAACTGAAGCGTGTCCCTCTCTTCCAAAAGTTGCCTCAGTTCGACGGTTAACTCCTCGCACCGAACGTCGCGTTGGTGGAGCATGTACAGGGCGAGATCGAGCTCGGCGCGGCTGACGGGCTCGGACAGGTCCTCGTCGCCTCGAGCTATCGAGGGTCCTGCCGAAGTCTCGACCTAGAACGGAGACGCGGATTTTAAACAAACGAGTAAATGAACAGTCCAATAATGAAGGGATACTTAAGATACTTTAACCAAGGTAGACAGCAGAGTGTTGGAACCATTTACTGTCTCGCTCACTAGCCTATCTGACCTGTTGAACTTCTATATTACGAGACAACTTCTCGAATAAAAACCAACTTACCATCGCACTTTCAACCTTCTCCGCTGCAGACCTCCTCCCGATGTCCATCTCGGCGACCAGGCTGTCGTAGTCGTTGCTCTTCTGGTACAGTTCGTTCTTCAGCGCCTCGATCTCGCCGACCTGCGCTTCTATTATCGCCCTCATCTCGCCCAGCTGCCTGTTCTCCTCCTCCAACAGGGCGCTCATTTCTGCTATCTTCCCTTCGAGCTGCGCGCACTTACCCTCGAATTCCCTCTTGAGGGCGCCTTCGGTTTCCAGCTTCTCGTTCAACGTTTGCAGGTGCTGCAAAGACTCGGCCAGCTGAGTCTTGAGCAATCCGTTGTCGCTGTCTTTCGCCGCCACGATTTCCTCGTAGTGGGTCTCCAGTTCGACGTAGCGAGACTTTTGTAGGCTTTCGAAGGCGACGGCGAATTCCCGCTCCTTGGACTCGAGGGAGGATTTGAGGGTGTTGACTTCGGATTCTAGTATTTCGACGTTTTGTTGAGAGTAATTCAACTGTGCTTTGATGTTCTCCAGCTCGGCAGCTTTGTCCGAGAGCTGTTGCTTGGTGGTGAAGACGAGTTGGTCCTTCTCGGCCGAGGATTGGTTGAAACCGTTCCGGTCCGCCTTGAGTTCTGCGATTTCCTTGTGTAGACGCTCGACTTCTTTGTTGTTGTCGTTCTGCATAGCTTCGGCTTGCTGTAGTTTATCGGTCAACAGTGCCACTTCCTGGGTTTTAGTGCTGAAGGATTGTTCCAGGTTCGAGTAAGCTTGCTGGAAGGATTCGAAGCTCGACTTGTAGTCCTCTAGTGTTTGCTTCAAGGCGGAGTTTTCCTTTTGGAGGTCTTCGAGTCCCTGATGGACGTTCTGCTCCAGTTCGATCTACAAAAATTGTCAAAATAAGATCACTTGATAGGAATTTATTGAAAACTACCCACCTTGTAGTTGTCGACGATCGCTTGAAGCCTAATAATTTCTTGCACTTTCTCCTCAACCTGTTTCTCCAGCCCTTCCACATTCTGTTGCAACAGAACGACTTGCCGCTCTTTCTCTAGGTCGCCCTCTTCTAATTTCCGTAACAGTTCGTTAAGTCTAGTTATCTCTGCTTCCTTCGCGACAACAGCCTCGTTCGTGGACTGCAAGGTCCGTATCTGCGACGATAGCGCGTCGATCTCCTCCTGTTTTTCCGTTATGGCGTTCAACTGCCGCTGGAACTCGGTCAGGACGTCCTGTTTCTCGCAGCCGATCGGCCAGGGGGAGTTCTTCTCGAGGATCCTGACGATCTCCTCGACGACTTCCCGTTTCTCCTCGAACTGCTGCTGAGTAGCGTCCACGATCAGCTTCAGGCTGGTTATCTCCTCGTGTTCGACCGTAGACAGTTTCTCTTTCAGAGCGACGTTTTCTTGTTCCTGTCGGGTCAACTTGTTACTCAGCTCGTTGATGGAACGTTGTAGGGCTGATACTTTGTCGATTTCGCCCTGCGTTTCGACGCTGTTCTTCCGGAGCTCGTTGTTCTCCTCGGATAAGATGCTGCATTTCAACTCGAGCTCCTGGATCTCATCGGTCAATTTTTTCTGGACGTTAGCGAATTCCTCTTCTACCATGGCTAAGTGGTTCTTCCAACTCTCCGCCACTGTATTACCTATAAGAGAAAGAAAACGTTTAAAGTGTTAAAATACAATTACTGAATCAGTATAGTTATTTGCAAGATGTTTCATTACTAAAAAGCTATGGCACTGGTTTTAAAAAGACCTCTTTCATTATTAGCATGCTTGAATTAGTTTTCCTTACCCCTCTCGTCGACTTGCAAGGCCCATTTTGCTTCGACCTCCTGCAAATCCTCTGCTAGCCTAACCTGCAACGAATCACATTCGCTTTGCTTCTCCTCCAGTTTGGCTTTCAGCATTTCGATTTCACTTTCCAACCGTTCTCTCATCTGCTTCGTTTCGTTTTCTTTCTCGGACAGTATCCTCTCGAGCTGGTCTTTCTCCTCGACCCTAACCGTGCTTCCGGATAGTTCGGCCCCGAAACGAAGCTGGTGGTTCTCCTGCTGCACCTCTTCGTACTTTCTATTAGCCTCTACGATCTCAGCTTCGAAGCTGCGCTTCTGATTCTCGAGATCTTCGACCTGCTTCGAATTCTCTTCGTTCAAACGATCATACTGTTCCTTCAGTCGCTGCAAATCGGAATTTAATGTTAGGTTTTGTTCGGTTAGGGACTCGGTAAGGGCGACATATTGATCGTAGGCGGTTTTTAGTTGACTCAAGGCGGCGTCTTTCTCGTTCATGATCGACTCCATTTGGATTTTGGTTTCTTCCAGCTGGGAGAGCTGTTTTCTCAAAGTTTCCAGCTCGTCTTGGTCCTGAAGAGCAGACAACTGATGGCAAGTGAGGTTGTTTATCATTAGATCTTTCTCTGCCAAGTTGCTTTCTAGGCGAGATTTATATTCTTCTAATTCAGACAGCTGTGACATTAACGATTCATGATCATGTTTCAAATTCTGGTAAGCAGTTTCTTTTTCCTGTAACAATTTCTCTAGTTGCGCTTTTTCTTCAGTCATCTTTAGCACTAATTCTTGTGAATGTAACTGCGTTTGTTTGAATTCCTCAATCTCCGAGTCTCTCCTTGAAATCTCCTCCCTCAGTTCTGTATTAAGTTTGTTCAAGTCTTCTATTGTTTGTGATAACTCTCGCATCTGGTCGTCGCTCTTCTTGGCGATCTTATCCAGCTCTCTTCTCTTGTTTTCTTCCAACATGTTCAACTCGTCCTCCACACTCTCCAGCAGTCTATTCCTGTCTTCTAGTTGGTTTTGGAGCTCGTCGATCATCCTATTCTTATCTTCCAGGACGGATTTTATTTCATTGTTTCTGACGGAGAGCTCGTGCTCCATCCTTTTTATCTTCTCGCCTAAATTCTGGGCTGAGGATAGTTGTCCGGGATCGACGGTCAAGCTTTCTGCCAGGATTCGCATCTCCCGTTGTTCGTTCAAGAGGCTTTGTAGCTCTTCATTGTCCAGGGATAGTTCTCGGATTGTGTTTTGGAGTTCTGCGATTTCTACTCGATCCGTTGGACCTAAAACAGTAAGAAATTATTAGAGGGGAAAGTTTAACGGTATTGATCTAATGCTGCTAATGATTTAAAGTAATGTCCTCACCTTGGTCCTCGTGAGGACGCCTGGTGAACCCGTCGCTGCCCCACTCGGTCTGCTTCAGCTTCTCCTCGGCCTCCTCGTACTTCCTCTTCCACCTGTAAACCTCGGCGTCCTGTATCTCCTTGTTTTCGATCATCCGTTCGTTGGCGGCCGTCAGCACGTCGACCCTTTTCAAAATGTTACCCTTCTCATTTCTCTCCTTTTCCAACTCGGTCGTGACGTCTTTAATCCTCTTCTCCAGCCGCGCTATTTGCGTCTTTAACTCCTCCTGTATGGCATCGTCGAGATCGAAAAAGTCGCCGTCCGACTTCCCCTTCACCTGTTGGCTCAACTGGTCCTTCTGCGCCTTCAGCTCCTTGCACTTCTTGATCAGCTTCCCGGATTTGACCTGCAGCTGCTTGATCTCCTCGAGGCGATTGTCCCTCTCGACCTGCAGCACCTGCACCTTCTCCAGGGCCTGCGCGAGCTGCGCTCTTAGCGTTTGCACCTGCGGTATATGCTCCGTGCGGCTCTGGTGCTCCTCCTCCAGCCTGGTCTCCTCGGGACCCCAGCCCCAGCCGTCGTCGTTCTCTGCCATCGCCTCGGCCCCCGGCTGGTAGGTTAAGTAGGCCTGTTTCGGTCTCAACATCTCTTCGACGACCGGGACGCTCTGGTTTCCTATCGGTGGGTTGACCGACTCGAATTCTAGTTTTTGGAGTGACTTTTGATCAGCGGCGTCAACTAGGTCGCTCGGTGTTAGTATTTGCGATTCAATATCAGACGCCGGTTGGTCGTGCTGTTGACTGAATACATCGAAGGTCTGCTGGGATTCATCGTAACGCCAGTTTATCGTCGGGACAGCATCGCCCGTTTGAGTCTCTTTGGTCGTTACATCGAAAATTCGACTTTTCGCTTCCGTCAAGACGTTTTCTACCGTGGCTCTCGCGGTCTGCACCACCAACTCTCGGTTCAGCTCATTGATGTGTTGTTTCAACCGTTCGATCTCGCCGTGGGAATCGTTTAATTTCGCCGTGATTGACCTGAGTTCATCAATTAGTTTCTGTGATGCCTCTTCTTTGCCATCCAGCTCTGATACCCTGGCTTTGTATTCCTTCAGTTCGGACAATAAATCCTCTTCTCTCTCTTTGTAGTTTTTGATGTCTTCTCGTAACTTCTCGCAGTCGACAAGCAGTTCGTTTTTGTTTCTGAGGAGCTCTTCCAGCTGGCCCTGGTAGTCTGCTTCGATCTTCTCATAGTCGCTCTGGTTGCGCTTCTGGAGCGCCTCGTTCTCTTCTTGCAAGTGTTTCTGGTTGGACTCCAGATGAGCCAACTGCTGTTTGAGTTCGTTATTAACGATTTCAAGTTCTTCCATACCTTGCTGGGACGCTTTCAGTTGGGTAACCTTCTCGTGGGCTTTCTTCACTTTAATCTTCAACTTATTGATGACTTCTTCTTGCTCCTTCACTCTCAGGGTCAATTCCTCGTTTTCTCGAGCCAATTCTTGCGTTTTTTTCTCCAAAAGTTCATCATTAGCGACTACCTGCTCCAGCTTTCGTTCCAATGATGCTTCTCGTAAGGTTTTCTCCTCAATGTTTCTGGAAGTCTGGTTAAGAGCGTCTTGCAACTCTACAATGTTTTGATGCAAGACGTCTCTCTCCTCGGTGACTCTGGATAATTCCTCTTCTAACCTTTGTAATCGGAGCTTGTAGTGGTTCAAATCCGCCTCATTCGTTTCTACGATCAGCTCCAACTCCCTTACTTTTTCGACGTTTACATTCTCCTCGCTCCCGATCCCTTGTTCGAATTCTTCATGTAGACTCGTGGAGAGTTCTTGTTTCAGGTTTACCTCATTAGATTTCTCTTGCTTCCTCCTCAGATCCGCTAATGAAACTTGGAGTGACTGTTCAATATTTAATAGTTCAGTAATTCTACTTTCAGATTCTGCGAGTTTGACAGTTTTGGAGTTGATTTCCTCTTTGAGTTCCTTCACTTGGGTTAGTATGTTAATCTGATCGAATTCCCATTTCTCTTTTTCAGAGGTGTATTTCTCCTCAAGCTGCTGGTAGGCTACAGTCTTTTTCTTAAGATTTGCGGCGATCTTTTTCATTTTCTCGAGTTGTTCCTTGTTCTTGTTGGTCAGTTCTTGGATTTGGTTTTCGAGCGAGCCGTTATTACCATCCAGCTGTTTTTGCAATGCAAGGTATTTATCTCTCATTTCGGTGCCGATTAGTTTGATTTTCTCGTCTTTGTCCACAATTTCATGTTGAAGTTTAGTGATGAAATCATCTTTCAATAAAAGGTCTCTCTTCAGAGCGTTCAATTCAATATCTTTAACCTCAATATCATGTTCCGTTTCTAGAATTTTTCGGTTCATCTCCTCCAACCTGCCATTGAGTTCAGTTATCAAATCGTTATTACGAGCTGACTCCTCCGCGTAGTCTGCAGCTTGCTCCATCTGTCTATCGAGGGCATTTCTCAGCTCCACGACTTGCGCCTCCAATGGCTCGAACTGACCGAGTTTATGATTTTCCTTCTGTAAATTGGAGACGACATCACTTAACTCATTAGCTAACGTGTTCAACTCCTTGACTTCATTCTCGCGTTCGTTAAGTTTGACTTGCAGTTCGCCTATCAGAGCTGAAGAGTCGACCAACTCGTTACGGTTCTGCTCGATGATGGTCTGGTAGTTTGTTAATTCTTCGATATTGGTAGAGAGTTTCGTTTCGAGTTCGGTGATTTTCGATCGCGCTTCGTGGATTTCCGCATCGAGGTTATGTTTTTCTTGGACCTCCTCCTCGAGTTCCTTTACGGTTGATTTGAGCCGAGTGTTCTCCTCTAGGAGAATCTCATAAGACGCCTGGAGTTCCCGCAGCTTAGAAGTGAGGTTAGAATCGTCGGGAACGGCAATCTGTAAATAATATTTTTTGTTTGGAAAGTTGATTTACGTTTGTATATATGCAAATTATGCTTAAACAAATTTTTGTGGGATTGTAGGAAATCTATTCCTTTCTTATCTGTCATTACAAACCTACTGTAACTTTTTTTTTTAATGTGACAATAGCAAAGTTATTGCAAACATCAATTATAAAGCATAATTATAATACCTGGTCCTTAGACGCATCCTCCATACTTTCGACCTTCTTAAGCAGACTGTCATGTTGTTTCTGCAGTTCGTCCTTTTCCGAATGCAACTGTTCATACATATCAGCCAAAACGTCTCTGTTGTTTTCTATCCCTGTGATCTTCAGGCTCAGCGCATTGTTCTCCTCTCGCAACGCTTCCATCTTCCCCATGACCTCCTTACGTTCGTTGTTGAACATTTCGATCCTCTTCAGCAGCTCGTCGGAATCTTCCGAAAGCTGAATGACCGACTCGTTCAGTTCCACCTCTTCTGGTAGTTTTGACACATCCAGATTCGGATCGATGTGTTTCTGGTAAGCGGCGAGTTCGAGCTTCTCCTGCTGCGTCAGACCTTCAACGATTTCGATGCTCTCCGCCGACGACACCTTCTCAGCGCTCAACTTCTCCAGCTTATCGATCAGCTCCATGTTCTCCTGCACGTAATTTTCCAACTTGATGTTTAACTCTTGTTTCTCCTTGACAAGCTCGTCGATCCTATCCTGCAAGTCTTTGTTTACCTTATTCGCCGCTTCGAGTTCTCGCCTGAGGGTTTGATTTTCGACGTCGAGCTTCTCCATCTCCTCTTCCATTTGGATGTCCTTCATCTCCGAACTGACCTGGGGGTTTTCTAAGTGGGGGAAACTGATCAGTTTTTCGTTGAGAGTGTTTACCTCAACTTTAAGTGAAAGAATGTCTGAAACATATTTTAGATATATATTGGTGTTATGACAAACATTCAAAACTTACCAGCTTCTAACAAGGATATGACTTTGTCTTTTTCTTGAAGCTCTGCTTCGTATCGGGTTATCTTGTCTTCCAATTCTGTTGTGTCTTGAGAAGTACTTTCTGAAACAAGAGCAATATTAAAAGAAATGATTAAAAGTGATGTGGTTTAATTACCTCTGGTACATTCTGTAGATTCCACCATTTTCAACTGCATGTTTCCCTTTTCCTCCTCTAGCTCTGCTATTTTCTCACTTAGTTTAGTATTATCGTTTTGTAGCTGAGCGATCAAGGCGTTTGCATCACTCATTTTCTTAAATGCTTCCAATTTTTTAGTTAGATCTTTGATTTTGCTTTTACTTTGTGCCTTTGCTTTGATCATGTTTTTATTGCTCTCGTCTAATTGCTTTTTCAATTTGGTAACTTCACCAGCTTCTTTCTCAGATGATTCTGCTTTTAAACTCTGCAATGCCCTTGAAGCTTCTTGGAGTTTCTTATTTAATTCTAATTTATCTTGAATACTTTTCTCCTTTTCTTGTTTCAACAAATCAACTTCCAGCCTCAACTCCCTGATAACTTGCTCTGTATTTTCGACGTCCTGCTTCTGAACCTTTTCATTAAGTTCTGATATGATAACATTTTTTGCTTTCAAATCACTCAACAGCTTCAGCTGCCTAGCTTTCATGTCACTCTCCAGAGAAACAAAGTTTTCTTGCATTTTCCGCATTTGCTCTTTGGTGTCGTCTAAGGCGTCGACTGAGTCTTTGTTTCTCTTGCTCAGGCTATCGGTCATGAGTGTGATCGCTTTAGTTCTGGCATCGATAACGGAATCTTTCTCTTTTAAATTCTCCTGGAGATCAAGCACAGTCGCCTCCAATTTCTGCACTTTGGCTAGGAACTCAGTTATTTTCTTCTCCTTGGAGAGGAGGATGTTGTACAGTTCCTCCTGACTGGTATCTTTGTTGTACTCGAGGCTCTTGTTGTCTACGAGGGTGGAACCCATGGGCGAACCCTGGATCAGCTGTTGGGAGTCATTCAGCTGCGCCTTTAGTTGACTCACCATATCTTCAATACCCTTTTGACTCTTGCCACGTTCAGCAAGCTTAGCCCTTAAATGAAAAATTGCATTTTACCAAAAAGACCATTTTCCCATGGAAACTTACTTATTTTCCTCCAACTGCTGTTTCAAAAGGTTTACTTTGCCCGTCTTACTGCTGTCCACATTGACCGATCTCCCCGGAGCCTTGGTATCATCCCTTTTCGCCTTGGACCTCTTCGCCTTCACTTTGCTAAGGGCATTGACGTACTCCTCGAGCTGCTCCTGTGTGACCGAGCTCTGCTCCTTCCGCAGCATCTCCTTCAGCTGCGCGATGAGCAGCTTCTGCTGTTCGTTCTCCTCCTTGAGGTCGAGCATGGAGGAGCCCTGCTGCGGCTCGCCCCCAGGGTCCGGGTTCGGTTCGTTCCACATATTTTTAACTGGGGAATAGTGTAAAGGGTTGCTTGGAGTGTGTGGGGTTTTATTTGTTCATGTGGCGGACGAACCCAATTCGGGGTATCGTATGTCCAAAGTAGAACACATAAATGAATAAAATCTGGGGTAATTGATAAGGACAAATTGCTTAAAAAAATTAAGGCAACATATTGCAACATAGTAATATGATGGGAATCAAGTTCGAGATATTGAAGAATGGGTACTTACCTTATTTTTGGATTAAAAATTGTTAAAATTTGGATTTTATGTTATTTTTCGCTGACACAACATCTCCACGTTTGCTAATTTGTCAATCGGTTTCCACGAAACAACAAATTTGGAACGGCTGTCACTTTTGAAGTAATCAAAGTAGTTATAAGCAAAAATGATCTAAATATAATTAAATATTTGTAACATACCAATATTTGCAACGATACCTTTCGTATCGTTTCACCTATTTGTTGTAACATACGAAACATTTAAGCACCACTAGAACTTTACTCTATAAAACGCATGTCCTGTGCCATTTTTGAATGCATGGAAAAATTTTGAAAACCATCTTTAATTAAAACAAATACGACATTCGTTACAATTTTAACGTAAACCGATATTCTTCGTCTAGCCTTGCAAAGGCACTTACGTAATACACAATCGCTCGTTAAGATAAAACTAATGTTTATAGTAATTGATTTATCTGCTCCTCGGCTTTATCTGAACGTCAACAATTTTAACGAAACCTCGTAACTTACATCAGATGTATGTGGTATTCGAAGCTGAAGGTATTTCGATCCTGAGAAAGGCGAGACCATGTCGGAAGAGGTTCAGGCAGAAAAACACTTGAAGGACGGGATAATCGATTTTACGGCTGGTTGTCTTGGTAAAAACTTTAGTTAAAAGGTCGTGAGGCTAAAAGGTGCATGTGCAGTAAGCAATGTAAAGTCTGAACTACAACTATTCAAAAACCAATTCATTACAACTCAACAGATTTATTTCTATCCATACAGGTGGCATAACGAACGTATACGTCGGCCAACCCCTCGACACGGTCAAGGTGAAAATGCAGACATTCCCCTCGATGTACACTAACATGGTCGATTGCTTCGTGAAAACCCTGCGGGTCGACGGCGTCGCCAGGGGTTTGTATGCCGGGACTGTCCCTGCCCTCGCTACTAACATAGCAGAGAACTCCGTCCTATTTCTCTGCTACGGCTTCTGCCAGAAGGTGATGCATAGACTGACCGGGAGCGAGACCGTCGAGGACCTCAGCATAGTCAGCAACGCGACGGCAGGCTTCCTAGCGTCGTTCTTCTCGTCGGTCGCGATCACACCTACCGAATTGATCAAGTGCCAGCTGCAGGCGATGCACGAGACGCACAAGCAACAGGAAGCGCTCGGGAGGAAGGCTGAACGGGTGGGGCCCGTCGGGCTGACCGCGCGCATCGCCAGGACGGAGGGGCTCGTCGGGCTGTTCCGGGGGCTCTCGCCAACGCTCGCGAGGGAGATGCCGGGGTATTTTTTCTTCTTCGGCGGCTATGAAGGTATCGCTTAGCAGTGTCCGATGTTGTCTTGATTCCACCTGAGAATTTCTCTTACTGGTTAATTAATACAAATTAAATTGTTTCCATTGGCAGCTGTTAGTTGATTAATGTTAAAGTTAGTTACCAGTCCTTAAGTTTGTGTATTATTATGACGAAATTTAATATTTTAGGTTCGAGGGAGCTGCTATGTAAGCCTGGTCAGAGAAAGGAAAACATTGGGTTGTTCAAGACGATGGTCGCCGGTTCAATCGGTGGAACGGTGTTCTGGTCTATTGTCTACCCGATCGATGTGGTGAAGTCTCGAATCCAAGTGACCAACATCAAGGAAAACATGTTCATTGTAGTCTATGACATATTCAGGAAGGAAGGTGTAGGTGCTCTGTACAATGGCCTCTCTCCGACCCTCCTGAGGACTATACCGTCGACGGCGGTGCTTTTTGCAACTTATGAGTATTCGAAGAAATGGTTGCATTATCTCTTTGCTAGTATTTAAAGATAGAAGGATATACAAGGGTATACAAGATTTTATACATGTACAAATGAAATATATAGTGTGGAGGGGAGTCTGTAATGAATAGAAAAATAAAGACAGTTTATGAACTATACCAGATCTGTGCATTGAGGTAGACATGAAGAGTGCCGTTAATCTGCAGCCATCACTTGACTTATTAATGAGATAATTTAACTAAAAAGATATTGATCAAATGCACTTTAATTACAACTGTACATAAGTATATACGTCATTACTCATAAGGGAACATATTGAGTAAATCTTTGGGCAACTTCGCCAACAATGGCGCATGATCAACTCCCTTTGCAGTCGCGAAAATCCCCTGGGCATCTGGAAACGCTGCGTCCTTTGCGTAGCTGTAATGCTTCCCATGAATATCCGTCAGACGCCCTCCCCAAGCCTCCAGGACAGCCTCTGGGGCGCAAGTGTCCCATTTCTTACAGCCGGGACTCGCATAGACGTAAGCGTGCGCCTTGCCCTCCAACAACAGCACCACCTATGGATGAAATCGAAAAATAACAATGCACGACGCTAATACATGGGTAATGTAGCAATAATTTTAGTATGAATGATACTGTTACCCTAAAAACTAGCACCAAGTATAGCACATTTCAAACATTTTTTTAAAGCTTCAGTTATGTCAACCAACAAGATTACTTTATGCCCAGCACCGCCGACCCTTAGGACCTCATCTGGCTTGAGAGCGTCCAGCGCCTGCACCACGACGGGGCTATTGTGTGACCTCGTCGTCGTCACTATGAACTTGTCCGAGGGCGGCTCGGTAGGGACGAACCCGCCAACGCCGAGCCCTATCAGTCCCCAGAACGTACGGCCATTGAGGTCCTTCGCGACCTTGTAATCATGGTAGGGCTGGTGAATAACACCGCCGACGGCCTTCCCGTTCACCGCTATGCCTATCAGAACCGTCACGTGGTCGAAGAGGCCCTGAAAACGTTAACGACGGCTTAGTTGATATTGATTAGTGATATGAATCACATTCGTACTTGAGTATATTCGCTGGTTCCATCGAGGGGATCCACCCAGACGACAATATCTTCAGGTTTGGTGTCCAGATACTGCTCGGGACAAACTGAAGATAGGATGTCAGGATCACTTTCACTCACCACCCAGTTACTTGGGATCTTTAAGCAAAGGAAAGTACTCTTTTTCATTTGCACATTACAAACAAGGTAAAGCTAAGAACTACATACTAGTACATTAGTGTAAACAAGTACTACTACTAATTACCACATATAACTAACCTTTGGTGTTAAAGGAAAGAATGTACTTAATACATTATTACTGTTAATGATGGAATTCTTACTTATTAACCTGTCTCGACATTTATAAGTTACCTATTTATATAATAAAGTAGTAAGGTTGCGAGTAATATCAAACTTATAATATAAACATACTTCGGTCGCTTCATTATTTAATTGCCCCTCTTCACCAATAATCAAAACGTCTGGAAACTGTCTCGCAAGCGACGCAACTATGCAACGTTGTGCAGATCGGTCTGCCTCAGTCTGTAAATCATTTTTTCCAGTGCCCTAAAAAACGAGTCAAATTCACACTCTGTCAATCCACCGATTCATCATTACAAGCCCTCCGTTTATCTACCTTCTCTACTATACCAAGTTGTCCTTTGCTCATAACATCCCTTATGATCTTCCCGGCCCTGACCGACGCAGTAACGGACGAGGCGAGTAATCGTAACACCAAAGGAGTATTCTGAGACATTTTCGTGAACTGTACCGTACCAAAGTCTAGGTGACTATTCACATTATCCTCCCGTCGACGTCGCTAAAACCTTCACCAAATATTTAATGTTGTAATCTCGGTTTTTCTTATAATCTATAAGCGATTGTGCTTTGCTGAAAAAAAAGTGCACGCTCGAATAAGTTTGAGAATTACTCGTAACCTTGATGGTAACTTTCAATAAGTCGAGAGAGAGTTTTTTATACTCATAAACTGTTTGAATGCGATTAATCTTAAGGTTTTTACAAGCATGTACACAGATAAAGCACGTACTGCAATAAATTAAACTTGTAGGTTATGTTGATATTTGACAACCTGAAGTTACTTAACATGGAACGCAGACAATTGACGCTCTAATGCGCTCGTCCTGTAGTTTAGTTTTGACATAACCTTTAATTTTCCAGTGCAGTAAACATTTCCCCAACGCTGTTAAAATGGTCATAATCAATTCGTTCCGGTATCCAGAGTCTAACATAAAATACCAACAGAGGAACGTACGTGCCGTTCTGGATAAAAAGGATCTGGGTGTGGGTACACTTTACATAAGCGAAAGGTAGGTGTTCCTGTCACCCCACGGCTTCGCTGCCGATTGTTTTCCCAAATTTGAAGGAAATTTGATTCGGAAAAATTTTCCAGCACCCTCGCCTGGCAGAAGACTGAGAATTCCGGTTTCACGGTGTCTTACCCGGATATATCCTTACATGCGATTTCTAAAGATGAGAGCCTGTACTCCCAAGAATGTCTCTATGTGATGCTTGATGGGCACATTACCATGCCAGGTAAATAACCTGTGAAGTTTGACGTATATTGTCCAGACCTGTTGATGTTGTGAAAATCAATACAATGCATTTTTTCTCTTTCACCAATGAATCATCATAGGGCCATAGAAGTCTACTCAAATCTCAGTGTAATGTAACATGATTCATGGTTTAATGTTGAAGTCTCTTCTTAACCTAATTATGAACAATTATTAAACACAATTTTAGGTGAGTTGAAGGAAAACGAAGAGACTGCCGAAGACAGCGACGATGAACAGTCAGCTGCTGATGTATCCGAGGTATTGTTCGTCCCAGAAGAAAATCCGACGGAGGTTATCAGAAACATGTACGAGACAATAAAAGTTTGCCAGGTATATCATTGTTAATAATACACGAACAATTTTAAACGAGCCATGTTGTGAGGCAATAAATTGACTAACCGTTAACTTTGAAAGGGGCATATGTTCAAGATTAACTTCTTGTAGGAACTTAACCCAGATCCAAACATGTCAGATGACGACGATGAAGATGATCACTTGTATGAAGACGCTGAGGACATGGAAGAGGGGGAGTACCAGGTGCAGCAGAGAGGCGGAGGAGATGCAGGTAAAATTGAAATCTGGAAAGCAGTGGAAGTGTTGCTTTTGTCATATTTGTTTTCAGACGTTGACCATTTAACACATAGACTGGAGGGCAATGCTGTGAACATCTCGTTTTACAATTACACCAACGGCGGTAACAATGACGACGAAGAGTTTCAAGATGCCGATTAAAGGATCAATGTTATCATGTGTGATTATATTTATACATAGTTAATTAACGATTTTTGTATTTGATTGTATTTAAACATAGTTAATTAACGATTTTTGTATTTGTCGAATAAAATCTGTATCATGTACCATTTCATAATAACGTTACATTTATACATGCCTCTTTTTAGGTAACAATATATAAAATGTTTAGTATGCATTTATGTTGTTTGGGTATACTCATGTCATGTCCCCGTTGTGCTAATATAATCCACAATGTTTTCAGTAATCTATCTTCACTATACAAACGCTGTTGTTTCGTTCAGTCATTAGGACACACGATTTTCTAATCTATTCCCAACCGTCATTAACGTGTACATTAATGATCATTTTGATGTGATTTCCGAATCAGGTCATGTTAATGAAGTTGTACACCACTTGCCATTTCGTCATGCACCCTCTCAAGTCGTACTTTATTAAAAACGTCGCCGATTGCTACATTTGCGCCTTCCGATGGATTTTTCTCCTCGGCACTGGCATTACTTACATCTCCCTCTGCAGATGTGTCCACATGAAACCGATGCTCCATAGTCGATTCATCAGAACTAAATTAATCGACGCATTAACAGTTTCTTTCATCGCTTTTCTGGCTGCAAGCTTGTACATAGATTTTGTTAATATAACTGAGGTGGCTCGGTCTTCTCAGGTGTTCATGGGGTACTTACTGAGGATGATAAAGGTGGCTAATACGATCCTGTTCCTGATCAGTCATCTCTGGAAGAACAAGCAGTTCGTCGAGCGTACGAACGTTTTAATCGCTTTTTTCGAAAGGAGGAGGTTGTACGGTGTAGACACGATATTCGACAGGAATCTAATGAAATTACACCAGCGTTGCTCGATTGCTGCTGTCGTACTTTACGTATGTTACTTGATATATTTCAGTACTAAAACAGCACCTAACAGTTTTACCACGTCGAACACTGTAACGTTCCTATCGGTGGTTTTGATGCAGATCAGTTACATCAATATGACGCTGTACCTTTCGGTATCGTTATACACTTACTACGTTTGCTTGCAAGTTTGCTACGTAAACGTTCGAAGGGCTTTACAGGGGAATTCAAGAGATGTTTTGGAGAGACTGAAGTACCTACAGAAGTTTTACTTGGACTTATGCAGTAACTACAACAGACATATTCTATCGATCGGAGGTGCCGTATATTTGATGGAACAGACACTGTTTAGTATTACTGTCTTCGTTACTACTTACTTGTATGTGAATATTAGTCTTGAAGAGGGCTTACCATTGGACGATGGTGTTGCTGTGGACGTCGCTGGAATGGCGGTTACAGTCGTGTCTTTCTGTTTCGGCGCTCAGATACTAACCACATCGGTAGGTAAAAAACCGTAGAAACATATAAAATCATCCATTGAATGTTCTGTAATAGGCTGATTTATAATTTTAGTTCAAACAGGTCAGAAAAAATCAAAAGGGCTTCTCAGCAATAACTGATAGCATTTAACGTTATTGAGTTAGTGCTGTTGTACATAAAGGAGCCACGGAGACACGTATCATATATTTAACAGCAGTCAATGTCCATTCCTGGCCTTGGAGTAGCTCCAATACTTTAACAGAGGTCTGCTGTCTTCTCCCCAACGTTCGTTTTTGATCCTATAGTAACTTCGTGACTCTGGAGTACCTTTCGTCTCTACAACTTTGCCTCAGCAGCCTCCATTCTTGAGCCTAGAGTAGCTCCAGGACTTTAAATATTCTTCATTGGTGCTGTGTTGTATTTACCATCCATTACTAGAGCTGGAGTAGCTTCAGAACATTGAAATAGTCTTCGTCGATGTACCATTTACGTTATCTGGATATTGCATTCGTCTCAATGTTCATTCTTGATCCCTGAATAGCTTCAGGGCTCTGAGGTAGTTTTCTGCTTTGCTTCAACGACTATTCCTGGTCCTGGTGGCTCCAGAACTCTGGAGTAGCTTTCGTCTCAATGTCCATTCCTGAATTTGGAGTAATTGCAGCCCTCTTAATGTAGTCGATGTTGCCTTTGTATTAATTTGTATTATTTCTGACCCTGGAGAAGCTTTAGTACTCTAAAATAGTCTTCGTTGTTGCTTGCTCCGTCCATTTTTGACGGAGGAGTAACTTCAAAACTCTGGGGGAGCCTTCGTTGATGCTGCCTTTTGTTCATGTTTTCAAAATTCATGTATTAAAAGGTTGAAGCAGAGATGGTTGATGTCTCATTCATGATTGCTCGACCAAACTGCCGTACATGTCAATTAACGCTCGGACATCATTAACACCAATGCCATTCCGGATAAATACATGCCAATTTCATGTTAAATATTGAACCAACAATGAATATTCGATTTGAAACCGATAACCATCTTACCCAAACATCAGAGGTGCCAATTGGAGCATCGATTTCCGACGGTCGACGCCAGCATTCCAATTTCCACTCCAAACGAGTTCCGCCATGCACAGGATCCGGTCGTACTTCATCAAGCCTATCAGCGATTGCTACATCTGCGCCTTCAGGATAATCTTCTTCCTCGGCATGGGCTACACTTACGCCTCCGTCCCGAAGTGTCCCCACTTCGCGCTCGTCAAGTCCCCTCGGTTCAGGAACAGCAAAACGGTCCTCGCCTACGGCATCCTGCTCAGCTGCATTTTCGTCGCCGGGATAGCCTCGAACACGTACTCCGTACTCGAAGGGGACGCGCCGACCGAGCTCCTCCTCGAGCAGCTGATGAGGGCGGCGAAGAGCCTGAATACGCTCTGCTTTCAGTCCAGCGTTTGCCTCAACAGGGAGAAGTGCGTCGCCTACCTGAACAACCTGACGAGGTTGATCCACCGCAGGAGGTTGTTCGGCATCGACTCGGTCTTGACTAAGAGGGTGATGACGATCTACCAGATCGTTTGCGGTGCGATTTTAAGCGTGAGCGTGGCGTATACGGTGGTGTTCTGTTGGTACGCATGGCCGTCGCGTTTTGACTTCAGGCGAGTCCTGGATTTCCTGTGCGTCATCATGTTCCAGTTCGGTTACGTCAACATAACCAGCTACATAGCTTCGAGCTTGCACGTGTACCACCTGTGCATGCAGGTGTGCCTTACGGAGCTGCGTCAGTTGAAGGCGCAGGGCTCTAAGGGTAGTACACTGCAGAAGATCAGGTCCCTCCACAGGTTTTACCTGAGGAGCTGCCTCAACTACAACAAGCACGTGGTGGCCGTCGGAAGCCTCGTGTACTTCGTCGAGCAAATATTGTTCACCATCGTTCTCTTCGTTGCGACTTACATGTATATTAGCTTGAGCGTAGTAAAGCATACCAGGTTGAAGTTCGATGACGTCAGTGATGTGTTCACCGTCGGATTCACCGTCATGATGTTCTGCTTGGGGGCCAACGCTGTCACAACATTGGTGATTGAAGTTGATTTTAAATTAGGGTAGTTAGAGTTGCTTTCCAGTGGAGGTTTACTTGAACTTATCCTTGTATATGTGTTACACTACAACTTGCATTTCATTACAATAGGAAAAATGCAAATTTCACTATAATTAAACGATAGTAAATATAATTACAGCACTGTTTTGTTTCAGAACTTGGAGCTTCTATCCGTCCTGAGCAAATTTCCAACGAGCAGGCTGACTGAGCTGGAAGCGTCGCAGGTTTCCTAACTGCGACCTGACCCTACGCCAAACGTGCTCATCGTTGATTTTTCTTTCAGGTGGAGATGTTCATTACCACGTTGACGCTGAAGAGACCGGAGCTCAGGGCGTCCGACATATTCACGGTGGGAACAGACCTGTTGTCTTCGGTAAGTGTGAAAGGCAAGCCTTGGAAAATGTAAGCTGAGTAATCTACTCCTTTCTTCCTTTGTTTCTTGAATTAATGACTTGCTATTCCTCTTGCTAACTTCACATCGCTCTACCTAGACTGTTCAGGTGTACCTTTTCTCCCTACAAAGAAATTAGTGTTATTTTCTGAATGTTATTTTGTGTGTGTGTGTTATTTTCAAAACTGAATGTTCCCAGAAAGTTTTTTTGACTCCTGAAACAGCGATTGTGTTTCACTGATGTCATCTGGTCAAACATAAGGTCATAATTCAGAAAGTTGGTCATATTTTCACTTGAAACTTTCTACATTTTGTAATGAAACTTCGCGACGTTGTCAAATGTAAAAAGGGAATACAGTCGTCCAATTAGAGTGACACTTTGTAGCTACCCAATTTAGCAACTTCCTGTAAAACACAAAATGTAATTCGATGTAAGACAAAATGATTTTGAAAGGTTGTGCACTGTTGGACCCTGCACGTGGCATCGTCACTATCCTCTTTAAACTGAAGAAGAAGATTACCCTACTTAAAAGTGATTTCTGCTGTATAGTTAAGTAGTACTTGCGTATCACTTAGCACCACATTTATTTTGTCATATAATCATTTACTGATGTGAGTAAAGTATATTTAAGTCCAACATTTTTATTAACAATGACAACTAATTACAGATTGCTGGGAACGTCGTTACATACGTGTTAGTCGCGCTGCAGTTCCACGCTTCATTTTCCAAATGAAAACGTTATTAGAAGAACACAACGTATGTACTTAACGTTTAATGTATTGTTAGCTTCAGTCATAATACACAAATTTATAAACTAACTAATATATTTCTTGTTTGGAAAGTTATTATGATAAATGTACCTAATTTTTTGAAAATAATGACGTCGTAAAGAAGTAATTTCAACGAATGGATACTTATGCTTCAGTCTGCTATACAACCATGGCCTGCATCCCTTGCCTTCTCAGACCGATCCACCTACTCGGTCTGCCATTGTTCGGGTCCGTCCTGCTGTCCTGCCCGCACAGCGACCCTTCGAAGGTGCAGCGGTGGAAATTCGCCGGCAGGCTCAGCTTGACGTTCTTTCTCATTTTCGGTAATTTCGTGGTGTACCTGACGTACCAAGAGCTCACGGCCGAGTCCGAAGTCATCCAGACCAGGAACATCTTCGAGGCGACCGTAGGCATGTATTGCGTGCAAACGGTCCTGTTCCTCCTCAACTTCAACCTCACCAAAAATTCCTACGTGAAGTTCAACGTGTTCCTGGACAGGCTGTTGGAGATCGGACCCAGTTTCGGGATAAGCCACGTGCTGAGCGACGAGACCGTAACGAAGCTGACGAGGGTGATTAGGGTGCACGTGGTCATCGTATGTGCTTCGACCGGAGTGTTTGTTCTTCTACGACTCCTCCTGGAGAAATTTAGTCTGTTGTTCGTTCTTCGTTTACTTTGCGGCACTCTGATGTTCTTCATTATGGTTTCCTTGGGTTCGTACATCCTCGCTCTGTTCGTCGTGTACGACAGAATATTCGGGAGGGTCTTGAGTGAACTGGAAACTTGTTTAAAGGATGGACTGGACCTGGTGAAGATACAGGGGCTTCAACGCTTCCATGTAATCTCCTGCAAGAACTACTCGAGACATATTTTATCCTTCGGGAACTTATTCTATTACCTCGTTATTTTCGTGTTCACCGTCTTATTTGGAATCGCCTCATTCCTCTACCTGACGCAGTTTATCAGCAACCCCAAGCGAGAGGACTGGGTGATCACCATGGATTTCGTGATCAGGATCATGGGGTTCACTTGGGTGATATTCCTGGACTTCTGTTATTTGTCTGAAAAGATTGCCCTATCGGTGAGTATCGATACTCACATCCTAATCGTACCGTTCCAATGGTTTTCTTTCCAGAATCAGGACCTTTTGTCAGTCTTGCATAAACACCCTACGACGAAGTTATCGGAGATCGAAGCCTCCCAGGTTAAACACGTTAAGGTAAACAGTACAAATGTAGTTTTGATGGCACCGTTCTTTCAGGTGGAGATGTTTATCGTATCATTAACCTTAATGAGGCCGGAGGTAAGTGCCTCCCACATTTTCACATTGGGGAATAGCTTGCTATGTTCGGTAGGTCTCGTTAGAATGGAAACGTAGTGACCTGAACTTATTTCATTTGCAGATAACAGCAAACATCGTCACTTACATCCTAGTGAGTGTGCAGTTTTATATAACGTTTTCGAAACACTCTTAAATCGAATATTCGTAGGTAACACAATGTAATTTTATTTATGTTTTCTATATACTGTAGTATAGCACCTGAAAACCTACCAGGCTGGCTTTACAGAGCCGCTCTGTAATGACCTAATGATTTCCGATAGATATACGTAAATTTAATTCTTATTTAAAACACACACTGTATTTTCTTACTGGGACGTACTTCAGGAGATTAATAAGCTTCAGTTCTCTAACTTAAGGAGTTTCGGAGTTATGGGTGATTATGCGGCAATATGGCAATAATCCCATATTTCGAAAATTCTTTAAAAACCGGTTACATTTCCCATTTTACTTAAACTCCGTGTGATGCTTAATGGAAACATACTTAAGGAGTTTAGAAAGTAAATGTCATTGCCCCTGTAGGCACGCAACCAAGTTTACAGGGAAATACTACAACTCTAATAATAGGGTTTTAAAGTTCACCGGGCTCTTACAAGTTGTCAAAACGATTCGATGGTTAAAACTAACTCATTTTACTAGCCTGGTGTTTGTCTTTTAAGAAAGTTCTTGCGATTTTGGAGTTTTCACCAAAAACGTCGAATCGTCTCAGTTATTTAAAATTTTGGCGGTAGTTACGTTGTTTTAAAAAATGAAAGCTATTTCTTCTAAGGTATAGAAGAATTAAAAATTCCATATCAGATATGTCGTATTAGTTTAATGTTATCTAATAGGTACAGTCGAAATAAACGTAAATCGGAAAGAAAAATAGTTACAAATATATAGAGATAAAAATGTAAATATATATATCTGTTATTAACAATTAACATTACAATATCACTTTCTATAAAAACATAAATCTAAATATCATGTAAAAATACTACTTCATAAAATATATTGCTTTCTGCAGATACAGGAACAGAATCGAGAACAGTAAAATAAGTAAAACGACAAGAACGTCTTTCTTGGATCGTTGCGTGTGCCTCGTCTTGACCGACGTCGCGTCTTTGACGGCCAACGTCCTCCAAATGATATCCTGGACCTGAGATGAGGTCAACGACGGGACCGGCTCCTCTTCCTCCTTTTCCTTCTCCTCATCCTCATCCCGGCTCTCCCGGCTAGATTTGTTACACATCTAGGTTAGAAGCTTTCTACGGTTGACAGGAATGCACAACCCTTTATTGAACGCGTCAGATCGCTTTTTGACGCTCCTGAAATGATACACATTGGCTCTTTGGAAATCGGATCGAGCGAGACAAAGTCTGGACAGTCCGGCGGCCGGTTATCGTGGCTTTTCGGTTCGGTTCGTGAAAATTAGCTGCAATCGAATCGGGACTCTCATTAATGATTCGCTTAGTGCGTAGGTGCGTGGTTGCATGCGTAAAGTCGTACGGAATGTATGTACAAAGGCATACCCATAGTTAGTTTTGTGGTAAAGTTCAATGATATGGGGGTTTTAATGAAGAGGACATGGTGACCAAATGCAAAATTTCTTTTCAAATTTTACCTACATTTCTAGTTTATTGAAACTCGGCTTAATAACTCGTTACTCAATTTTTGAAAGTATTTAAAAAGTTTCAGTTTCACAATGTTTACCATCGAAATTAATTTGTCCAAAAGTTAACGCTTGTGAATTAATAATATTGTTAATTCCACAACTGTTTTAATGAATTTATGAGCTCGCATCATTACTTAAAATATACTTTTGAGTAAATTCGGCGGTTTAGTAACCCACGTTAAAACATTTAAACGTCTGTTCGGCGTTGGAAAAACAAACAAAATATTTTCCGTCTTTACCATGTGCTCAATCGACGCTATGCAACCGCTAAAACTGTCGCCTAATTCATTTCAGTTAATTTTCACAACTACTTTTAAGAATAATTAGAAGTGACGTAAGCAAACGGAGTATTTAAAACTTAATTTAATAACTACATCTATTCTAATCAATCAGTTAGGTGCTCTATTTGCCTTCGAGGCGGTGACAGCATGCAAAGAAAGATGGAATCCTTCCGTACGCCATGCTTACGCCATTTCCGGTGGATGTGCAGAGAAAATGGAAAATATCCTCTCGGGGAAAAAAGCAAACCGTATCATTGTTCATACGCACGCACGCATGCTTAAATTTTTTCATTTTTATTTTACTTGTCAGGTTTTGCATATCTGCCAAAATTACCAGAACAACTATAAGCCAAAAACATACATAAAACTACAGAACTACTGATCATATTCAAAAAAAAAACAAAATAAAATTTGCGGAGTTATTTTGGAAAAGTCGAATCCATTACCTATAGCTAGATCGATTAAAGTTCTATCACGCGCAATGATTTATGACGTTAGGTAATGAATGCAACAGTTGAATCGAACTAATTCGTTAAATTTACGACGTTTTTGCGTGTCAACTGAACAAAATGAAAAAATTTTCTACGTTGGAGGTTAAATTCAAACTACCATGCACTTCAAAAAGTATAACGTTTTCTCCAAAATGAATGGAATTTATATTTCCGCAAGACTTTCCTTTTTTAAGTGATGCATCGATTCATTTGACCTACTCTCCTTTTATGCGTGACTGATGCAACGTCTTTGATGTTTAATTGAATTAGAATCATCGATTAGAGGTTTACTTGGTTCAAGTAGTTTTTAGTGTTGTTATTAATCAATTGTCTTGAGGTTGCCAAGCTTCGGTCGTCACCTCAAAGCAAGTCTATAAATAAAATTAACTAAAATTATAGGAGTGATTGTTGCATCACCACGAAGGCGTCTATTTTTAATTGCACTTGTAATGATCTGTTTTTGTTTTAAGTTTTTGTCGCTACGTTTATACCAACAATGTTTCATTTAACATATTCAAGCGAAATGAATCGATACTTTTGCTTGTGTTATACTTTTTGAATTCCCAAAAGCTTAGCTCATGCGCAGATTCACATTCTAACTACTGTTTTAAACAAAAACCAAAGTCGTCGAGTTGGCTGTGGTATTACGAATACACGTACGTACATTCTGAATTAGGTAAAGGGGGAAATGTTTCTAATGAGAAGCTAATTGCTTTAGAACGCTCAGTATGTTCTAATAGGCTGTTATCTATATTATTTGACAGTCAGTAATATTGTTTCAATTGTTTATTTTTGAGTTGGGGCACCATGACTTCAAAAATTTGTAGAAAATGTACTGAAACTCCAAATTGATTGAAATTCAGTAAAGTTACAAAGTAAACTTTCTTTAAGGCATCGACAAAGTTTCTTCGCCATACCTTACGAATTGTACGAATTATGTACCTGAATTTTGAACGTAACGAGAATTTCTAATAATCATGACGACTAAGTTCAAAAATTTTTAAAAATTCTACCGACATTTCCAGTTTATTGAAACTCGGCTTAACAATTCGTTACTTATTTTTGAAAGTATTTAGAAAGTTTCAGGTTATTTACTAATGAACTTTTTAAAGTATGGTCTGCGTAATCCGGGTACCAGGAGATTTTCGAAAAGACAGTAAAGATGAACTTCAAAAATTTGTAGAAAATATACTGAAACTTCAAATTGATTGAAACTGGATAAAGTTACAAAGTAAACTTTCTCTAAGGCCCCGACAAAGTTTCTTCGTGACAATATTTATTTCATGGTAAAGGACGCTGATCGCTTTAACCAGCTGAGCCATTAATATCTAAACAAGGAAAAATTCTAACAAAATGGAATCTTATTTAAATCCCTTTTTTTATTTTAAATTAGAAGCATTCTTTAGGCTAAGGCCAACTCGACACCTTTCCAACGCCCAACTCCAGCCGTACTTACTAGTAGAAACTGGCGCCGCCCCACTCGTCGGCCTGCGAGTACGCCGCGCCCTGGGGCGCGCTGCTCGTCGCCGGCAGGCACTGGAAGCAGTAATTCCTCCCCGAGTTGTTGTCCCAGTACTGGCAGCCCTTGCACTGGAACCTGCAGGCGAACTCGAGCTTCTGCCCGACGGAGAGGGTGTGCGCGTACAGCACGAACGCGAACTTGTCGGAGAAGCCGTCGCAGGAGTTGTCTACGTACGTCGCCTGCACGTCCGCGAACGACCTCCACGAGTTCAGCGAGTACCTGACGTACACCGACTTGTGGAAGTCGAGGTTCCTCACCCTCACGAAGCCCTTGACGCTCAGCAGGAGCGGATCGTCGACGACGGCGTTCTCGAGGCAGACCTGGTGCTCGCGCACCAGGTCGAGGAAGTTGAGGAGGCCGCCCGGTTGCTGGAACAGCGGCACGAGGATCTTGTCGACGTGGATGGTCTGGAACTTGGGCGTCTCACACGGTTCGACGCTGAGGTCCTCGTAGGCAGACGTCGGGACCTTCGGGATCTCGTCGAGGAAGGTCCGCACGTCCGCCAGGTCGAGACCGAGCGCGTCCGCGAACCGGACTATCTTCTTGCTGCCGGGGGTTCCCGGGGGGGTCTTCCCGGTTTTCAGGGAGGAACAGCGTCGTACCCTCGGGGACCTCTCCTCCTCCTCCTCCTCCTCCTCCCCCTCCTCTTCCTCCTCGGCGTCGCCGTCGTCCTCAGACCCGATGCCGTTCACTTTCGAGTTCGTTTCTGATTCGCTATCTACTACACCGTTCACCGTGATCTCCACGGGGCATTTGACCGGGGGTGGCGAGCCGTCGAGGACGTCGTCTTCGACGGCGGGCGCGTCCGTCGGTCCCGAGCACTGCGCGTCCCCGTTGCAGTACGTCCTCTCCTCCGAGTCGTAGAACGTGTCGCTGTCGCTGTCCTCGACCGAGTTCGCCCTCTTGCACCGGCACCTCGTGCGCCCGAGCGAGTCCTCGTTGAGCAGCTGCCTCTTCTCCGCCTCGTCGTCCTCCTCCTCGTCGGGGGGCGACTCGAGGAGGCCGAAGTCGAGGTAGGCCTCCCGGTGGTTGCGGACGTGGGGCTGCGAGAGGGCCACGACGGGGCCCTCGTCGCTCGCGAGCCAGCTCGTCTCGTCGGCCGAGCCGCCGCCGTCGGCGTCGTCGCCGCTCAGCGAGCGCAGCCTCGAGTGGAGGCGGCGCGCGAACGCCTCGGCCCGGCCTCGGCACGCCATCGGCAGGATGGCGCCGAGGCCGCACTTCTCAGGCTCGCTCATCGGACGGTCGGCGCTCTGGAAAACCGATCAGATCAATCAGCAAAACACTCATCTTGGAGTCAAAAAAATCGAGGGAAAACCAAGCGGCATAAAAATGCTCATACGTAATAATTCGTTGTAAGTCAGGGTTGAAACACAGCTAACATCATACAAATTATATCACATTGTCACTTTTTGGTTTTTCGGCTATACCTCAAAAACTATGAATTTGTAGTTAAAACTTGTAGGGATCTATTTTGTAGGAAATTGAATTTTTCATCGAACTGGTAGATCAAGGATCAAAATGGTGCTTCGAGCGACTCCGTCATCGCCCACACACCCCAGTCCTACTTCCAGGACGAGCCCTTTTCGATGCAATTCGATTAAAAAACGAATCGTCTGCTTTGTATAATAGTAAAATATAGAGAAAAATTTTGTACAATTTGAAAGTCAATGCTCCTCCTTGCCCCCTTAATTGATCAAAAAATTGCTATAGAAGTTTTATAAATACTCCAAGTTGGTGGAGATGTGGGAATATCACGAGCAAAAATTGTAACAATGCCAACAATTTCTTATCGGCACTGCCTGTTTAGCACAGTATTAGTAAATTACCCTAACAGTGAAGAGTATGGTTATTCTGACACTTAACGAGTGATATGTTTGCTTCTTGAATCGAAGCCAGGTTATTAAGGAAACTACTGCACCTTTCAAGATTTTAAGCTTCCAACGGTCATTAAAATTTGTCATTTTTCAATCCCGATTTCACTTCCACAGCAAATTCTAACTCACCACTTGCCCATCTGTGACGGATGGTTATAAAATCGCTTTTTCACGTGAAAATCATCTTCGGGATGCCCGTGCTTCTACTGCTGAAAATGTGATTTTACAGACGTAACCTTTCCCGAATTTTAGGCACTTTTCCAAAAAAACAGCGGCACGAGGTCCCCGGATGACTTTTCTGTTTTCTCTCTCTCCTCTATCCACGTCCTAATCTAAATGGAACATATGGCGCGAACATAACTTAAATGCATAAAAAGTGTTTACGCAAAAAATAATTTTTGGCCAGCGACGGTTAATAAATATAACACCGGGTGGGGTGAAGAGACGAAAGTACATTTTTTCTGCGACACGAAACCCTCGAGGCACGTTTTGGTGAATTCTGGTAAAAATAAACCCGACGAGGCGTACGCCAAAAGGTTTACGTAAGCTCTTATTAATCAAGCGAAGGTGATTTAAGTTTAAGTGGATTTAACTTTAAGTAATCACCGTGAAATTTCCAACAACTGATTGTTTTCAATTGAAGCAACATGCGATTTGCAGATATTGATCGATTATATTTTTTCCACCACAAAGTCAAATATATTAAAAATCAATTTCAATCGCCCCAATTGATTTCAATCAAAAGAAAAATATGTGCGTCATCGTACGTCTCTCCTTTTGACGCTCGTTTCAATTTAAAATTAGAAGGATTTAATTGGAAAACGTCAGTAGCGTTTCAAACAACAAACAATAAAATATGGGAATGTTTATTAGGATCATACGAGAAGCTTATCGACTAAAATTGACGATATGAGTAAACGCACTACGAAGTTGTAAAAAGCAGCCAAAAATTTGTTTAAACAGTCACAACTCAATTCCATAAGTTACAGAATTGAAATTTTATAAATCCCTTAAGTAAAATAACCGTATTAGATAGTTTCGAGTTAGCTGGCAACCAACAAGTCACATCAACATGAAATCTTTGCGAACCCCCCCCCTTCAGTTAGATTGTTGAAGCTCCAGCGCCACGCCCCCGTCCCAATCATTGGCTACAAGTACGAGAGAGGGGGAATAAGTGCGACAGAGATAGAATAGAGAGATATTCACGTAACACGAAGAAGATGAAGAGTAGTAAGAGAAAAATGACTTCGTTTCGAAAATTTTACACACCAATTTTGAATTAAAAAAGTTACCTCCTTTGTAGAATTAAAATTGGCTTAGCTTTTCTTGGGAATTCGTAACTGAAAATGGGTAAAAATGCGTAATTAGAAATGGAAATAAATCCAAATGAGTAAGCAAGTGTTATTGTCCCCTTTGAATCAAAAACTAACGGAAAAATATTGTCACATAGATACCTCTCTTCGATTTTTATCCCTTCGCAGGGCTCTAAGAACGTTTTACCACCACATAACCTACAAGACGACCAGAATATGATTTTAACCAAAACCAAAAGACACTAAAACCGACTTAACGTATTTTACAGACCATCTCCTCCGCCACTTCTTACGTTGTGTCCGAATCGCTCCAGTTAGTCGAGGAGTAATTGGTGATAATACAGGGTCGTGAACTTTGATAATTCACACTATATACGTTGATTACGGCTAATGACAATTACCATTGTTGTCGATCTATGTTAAAAAAACACCTTTAATGAAGACGCATCGCCAGACGAATGATTAATCCTAATCGGACGGAAAATAAACAACGATAACGACAATCGACCGAAAAGTATGTGTGAAATTCGTACGATTCAGTGGAACGTACGTCGTAGCTAGATGTCAATGTGACGATAAACGATGTTGACATGGGCAAACGTTCAAGCGTACGTGATATAAATATACCGGGTGTATGCCACTCTACCTTAATTATTTATTAGATTTTTAGGGTTAATAAGGTCCATTTTTCCTTTGGAACAGTTGGACAGGAAATGAAAAATTCAAGAAAGCTACAGAACCATGAAATACAAACAGTTCAAGTAACCTGGGGGATCTAGAAGAAAAGCTGCGAGGTTTCTTCAAAGGCAACCAGCAGAAGGTACTACATATTACATCCACACTAAAGTTTACAACCAGAGATAAACAACTTGTAGTGTTCAATTAAGTCCTTTTAACTGAGGTTTTCAATCTCTTAAGGAGAAAGTAGGTACCCTATTTATATGGGATAAGGGGGAAATTATTTAGAAATATTCAGAGTCCACAAAAAGGGAAAGGGAGGGAATGTGAGCGTTTGGGGCAACCTGGGGTAAATTGAAGTAAACCTGCAAGATTTCTCTCACCCCTACCAGCAGAAGGTACTACCTATTGTATTCTTTAAATTTCCCTTATGGGTTAATAACCTTAGCAAATTTTAGTAAGATGGTTACATACCTCAGGTTTTCAACTTCATTTGAAACATGAGATGCCTGGGATCATCGAAGGATCTTTAATTTCCATCAACATTTAGCAACCTGAGATCCAAAGACAACTCATCTACTTATTGCTGACCAATGACGATGCTTGTTAGCGATTGAAAATGATTTTGAGAACTAACTGCCATGGCTGAAGGGGCTAATGAGAAAAAATATACCACGAACCACAAGCTTCATACATCAGCGACAGAATTTTAATGAGAGTCCCATTGCGCCCATTGTATTTCGAAAGGAACATGCTGTGATTCTTTTTTGGTGGCATTGTACCTTTAAATAGTCCCACTATGGGCCCAAGGCGGTGTCGTAAGACCGTAAAACGCGTTTAGAATTTCGAGATTTCATCTCTCCGGTCCATGAATAGAAACCTTTGAATATTTTAGTAGTTTAAATGTTTACCATCAGAATTAATTACACTCTCAACGGAAAATACCTTCGCATCTTAAATTTTACCACGGAAAGGTCGTGAATTTAATACCAAAACGACGTAAGGTGAAAGAGAACTTCAGTTTAAATTTTGAAGGCATCTTGGAGCGCCCGAAGCGGCGAGATTAGCATCTTTTGGGTATCTGGAGGGTTGGTAAAATGAATTTGAAAAAATTTTACTCAAAAATGTTCATAAATACCTCGCAATCATGCGCTGTTTCGCACTACGTACCATCTCAACGATCTCGATAAGAAATTGCTCGACCCCGCACCGACAGATGTCGCTCTTCTTACGTCTCCTCCTACGTCTCCACCTCCAATAGGGCCTTCTGCCGTTGCTGTAACTCATCGTCTTCTACTCGTAAAACGTCGATCCCGTCGACGCGTAACGTTTATATATAGAGCGGAAAAGTACCAGAAACAGTTTCCAGAAAAGATTCCTCCGGGCCTTAACGAGATAAGCGGCCGGACGCAAACATGATAAGACTATTTGCTCCTCACGATTCGGTAAGAGCGAAATAACGGCCGAGGCGTTTGTCTTCGTTTCGGAAAGTTTAGCGAGATGGAACTGATGGTAGCGGGAAGCGCAAAACGAGCACGTCGCGGATCAGACAGGTAAAGTACCTTTATGCGATGAACGCCAGTGGCGACATCTGTGAGTGGATAGACGCGGCGCATGATATTCGAGCAACCACGAGTCACAAGTCGTGGGTGAGTCGGTGACGATCCGTGGTAGTGTGTGCGTCGATCTTCCACGCGCATAAGCGCATTAGCGAATCTCCTAAGGATCACTGGTGGAAACTCCCAATCATTCAATCACACAGACACATTCACATTCCCATAATTCCATGTTAACATACATATCTATGATGTTAATTGTGTTTCAACCCTGACTTTAAACGATGTTTTATTCTCTGCGCCATTTCAAATTTGGGACGTCCCATAAGAGTACCGCGTTTCACAAGCGGCGCCATCTACTAACCCAAGGGTTAAGTCCACATCTCCATTAGAGAAAAACGGGACGGAGGAAACCGGAAACCCCCCAATGGAACACACGGTTTGCAATTTCCAGGTCCGATAGGGAAGATTTATTACCCCGCATAAATATTACATTCGAGCCACTTACGCGAATTGCGCACCGGCCAGACCGAACCGTCTTCGGTATTATTATTGGCGAGAAAAGAACCAGTTTCGCGAATTAAAAGCGGCTATAAATAAACTCTCTAGAGAAGGAGAGAGAAAGCAGAACACCTTGTATGCGTTTTGAATTACCGATAGGGCATTAACGGAGGCATCGCTACTTGTCTGGTTTCGTTTTACATGAGAGGTGTTCAGAATGTGTGACGGCAATGTTGAGGACGTATGTCGCAGATAGCGAGAGTTTTCTAAAAGGATAGGAGGGGGAATGTCTAAGTTTTTCATTGGTGGATCATTGATACAAAGTGCTTATTTTGGGTTTGTCAGATTTTGCAATTTACATACATGCAGTGAGCATTCCAAATTTTTTAATCATTTTGAAAATTATCCTCCAACTTTAACATTCCTATGCTAAGCTTCTTTTGATAGATTTCGTCAAGGCTAAGCTATGGAGCCATTATGGAACGGCGCCGGCCTCAAGAGTTCGAGATATCGTCGCGTGGAGAGGATACAGCTGGCGGCACGAACGAAGCGGCGGCAGGCTTTGTGACCTTTGGTGAATAGCTTTAAATTTCGCCATTTTGGTACAGATTAAATCGTTAATATTGAGTTAATATTGTTAATAAATCGAATAATGAGGTTAAGTTTGTTAATCGGATCGGCAATAACGTGAGTTTTCGGTCAGGTTTCGGCCAGATGATAGTTTATCGGACAACAGCCATTATTGAAGACATTAGTGAGTATATTTACTGTTTTGATATAACAAACGTTGACCTTGAGTCGATAAGAAAATTTCGAATTTTCGAGGTAAATGGAGAAAGAAGCGTGTAACGAAGTTGTTTTTTTACTTTGCCATTCCGATTTACTCTACTCGATAGGCCGAATTCGCCTTTACTTAATCATCGACGATTCAAAATACACAAAAAACGCCTATAACCGAGCTGTTTCCATTACATCGACCAACAGTAAACATGTTATTCGAATCAAACGTATTTTAAAAAAAAAGATATACGTACATTGGATCATCCGTTAAATTCGTGTATGTTTTATTTTCCTCTATTTTTAACATACATGCGATAAAAATATTTTTGTTATCAGTTAAACGGCGTAGGTGTTGGCGTACTTTATTAACCCGATATTAGCGACACGTAAAAATGTACGCGGGTTTATCGCAAACGAGACACCATTGAGGTAGGTCGGGCTGGTTATTAACACTCTGAAGGTTTATCGTGGCAGTAAAAGGAAGAAATATTTATGGAGACAATTGAATGAAAGTAAAAGTATGAAATTACCGTAACCACTATATCGCCGCGTGGAGAGGATACAGCTGACGGCATGAACAAAGGGGCGGAAGGCTTTATGACCAACAGGAATGGAAGTGTTTTATAGGAATTACATGAATTTTGTTTTCAAAGTTACTTATGCATCATGGAAAAGGAGCGTTAAGTAACAAATTAATACTTAATTCAACACTTCAGTATTTGGTCAGGCCTAATTATTTTGCCTATTTAACCCGTTTCAAATGTAACAATAATAGAATATTTTTCCATTTCGGGTAAAGTCGTTGGCGAATAACTTTCGATGTAAAACTTAAGTATTGTTACCAACTGATTGTTTATCAACTGATTATCTGATAAGGTACTGGTATTACAATAATTACCTCACCATAATACTATTTATTATGTAATCGCAAAACAAACAACAGTAAATAACGATAATTACAAAACGCCAACTACATTTGGAAATGCTTACAAACACTTTCACTGAGGGGTCGATATATCCTTTCTTTTCGGGAGTAGAGCCTTATTACGAAAGAAGCAACAAATGTCACTCGGTACCAACACAAATTAACCTGACGCTGTCGACAGATGCGCAGTAGCGCTAAGATAGCTCCAAACATAACCTAACTAAACCCCAAAATATTACAATTGGTAACGTCAAGAAAATCTTAACCAACACGTCGATCCTAAGACATCCAGGAGGACTTTTTGAAATGAAAACAGCCCTACTCTAACATACACCTTCCTATACTAGTAAGAGAGCTATCGTGAAAGTGCGCTCGCGAGTGCGTGTACATGTGCGCGGTATGGCTGCTCCTCCGGTCTCCTTCGCGCTTCCAGCAATACATATATTATTATAAAGGGAGTTAACTCGCAATACATCGAATTCCTCAAGTAGAAATAATGTAAATCACATTGCTGATTAAGAAAGTTCTCTAATAATTTCCGTCTAACCTAATGAATAACGATACTAGGGGCATAGCCAAACGAAAAGAGGATCGACGCAGATACGCTGTTAAGACTGCTCATAAAAACTGACTGCAAATAAAAGCGTTATTGACACTAACCCCCCTTTGTGCGTCAAAAATGATTGATGGTCCAATTTGTATTTGGCTTTTCCTCTAACAGTGAACAGTTTTATCAGCTGTACCCAGTGTTTGATATCTAAGAAATGGCGATTACTGGTGGAATATTTTTGGGAAATTAAAAATCTGGTTAATATGGGGAAGGGTGAGGTTATTCAACTTTGAACCTCAGAAATGTTGAGACGGTTCATCCTTGTGATGGTAGTGTATGGGTATAGAAAAAATCCAAAACGCTCCCTACCGGCATCGAACTGAACCCCCTTTTTGGGTGTCACTTATCGATTTGAACTTACGAAAAGGGGAAGAAAACTTATTTCGAATCTTACTTGAGTTACAGGACGTGGCGCTCTCGAGTCGACCGGCGGTGAGTGAACTCCGGGAACTTCCCGAAATACGAACTTTATTTACAACCCGGTGCGTGCGTTAGGAACGTCCTCCGCGTCGATATCTCGGCCAAAGCGAGGCTCCGGATCCAAAAATACACCGCCACCGGGCACACGAACACTTTTTTCCACGCTAAGGGGGCGAAAAGTAATCCAGGTCCAAGACAGAAGTCGAAAACGTAATTGTAATTACTCGAGGAGGCCTGCGTTCACAAGGCGCCCGAGCATTATCAGCGTACACCGAATAGACTAAGCAAATATGACGGTGTGGCCGATGTTAACAAACTTCAATCAGTCGATGAGAGAAAGAAAAAGAAAAAAGGAGATAACGAGAAAAAATCAACAGTCAACAACAACATTACAATTATCAATCACACGGCGCGGCGCTGGTGGGGGAAAGAGGAGACTGACAACCCTGACCTGCACCAACGTTCCCTCCGGGGGGTAGCTACGCTAAGGGCGACGTTGTTTACAGGTAAAGCGTCACAGAAATGTAAGACTTGCGGGGTTGTCCCATAAGGGCGGTTGCATGCGGGAAAATTCTCGTTAATACCTGTGTGGTGGTGGTGGTGGACGTCGTCGTCGTCGTAAGCGCCGTCACCTGGTGGACGTGACGACGCTCCTGGCGGCCGAGAGAGCAACAACGCGCGGAGAGCGTGTCCGCAAGGCTCGGACGCTATCACGACACTCTCGAGGCCGGCAAGGGCGGACAAGGTCGTCCGCGCACGATACTACGACGACGGCGGCGACGACGACGTTGCCGTCGCGGCACTCCTGCCCCACCACTTCCCCCACCGGCACTCTTTCCGACGACGATCCGTTCATTCACAAGTAAAGTAACCCCTGATCGGGGGTACGAGGATTCACGTAGCTGCGGAGTGACGAAATGGCGGAATTTCTACAGGGTCCGCCAAAAGTTTGAAAATGTGACATTTCGCTGTGTTCCTTTGGTAAATGCACCATTATTATATATTTTCAGGTAACGTAAGTAAATAAACAAAGCGATTGAATTTAACTTTCTTGCATGAAATGCAAACAGGGACATCCGCTGATCTCCTGTTGGCAATAAATCAAGCCGTGCTGGTCACAAGGCTTGCCGCCGCTTTGGTCATGCCGCCAGCTGTATCCTCTCCATGCGGCGATACACTCAATGGATCTTAATGGAAAACAGTGCTTCTCCTATACATGTAAAGAGGAAAAATCACTAATGCATCAATTGCAGTATTTCATTCATTCATTATTTTTATATTACTCACTGTTTTTCTGTGTGTATTGCAACACTTGGTAATAGACTGTTGTCATTATTAAGGATCACGTGGGTTTCTTCTCAAGCACATCGATTCCTGAGGAAATTCGACATCGTCGGCCATTTTGAATCTCTTACAGTTTGACTCTGGAAATGAATTCTGAACACAGGAAATTTGGGAAATCAGTCACAAACCAAATGATTTTTTTTTCTATTGAATCCCACCCACTGGGCCATACAATAAGAATAAAAAAGTTTCATGCATTTCCATCCATAGTTTCAATCTCCAATGCAAGAAAAAGTAGGGGGAGGAACTGAAAACATCGTAAATTCAGTAACGTCGTTTACGCAACAACAACAACAACAGACGTACAGGTGGAAAAACTCACATGGAAAAACTACAGGACCTTCGTCCCTTCCCCTGGATTTTCCCGCCGTCTCCTTCGACGCGTCGCGTGTCCGGAACTCGTCCGCATCCGCGCATCGCCAATGTGGCCATGACGTGACGAGAAAACTCGAGAGTTTTCCGCTTTCCCGACATGGCCCGTCGAAGGGACGATTGAAAGCGTGCCAGGGTCCTGGGGGGAGAATGCTGCAGGTTAGGAGACTCGCAAGGATCCTCTACAGACACCGCTACAGGGGCTATTCCGTTCTCATAGTGCTGGCCACGCTGGTCTACCTCCTCTTCAAATGGAACTTGTACTGCGTCAACCTGCAGGCCTGGAGCCACGTCAAGGAAATGGTAAATTGGATCGATTGTTTGTTGTAAATATTTTATGGGAAAATTCGCAGGAAGGGGAGTGCCCCAAAACAACCCGCACTTGATTTCCACGTGTCAGATTATAGCTGCACTTAGAAGCGATTTTCCACACTTTCCTAACTTACAAGTAATGTAATGTGTAGGAAATACAGCAGGAAAAACATGCAATTCTAAAAAACAAAACACTTCCATTTTCAGATTTTCTCTTCTGTTTAGAAATATAATTTAATTTACGCAGTAGTCCTACCAAAATGGTTCAGCTACCATTTTATTTATTTATTTATTTGGCATTTACATGTATTATCCATTCTCCATAGTGGAGATATATAGTAATCTGAAGAGAACGCCAACTTAAAATCCTTGGTTATCAGGTGCAGTGTTATAATGACATCATCACCCACTTACCACATCAAAATTGTAATCCCTGGCCATGTGTCCTAGTGCGCCCTCTACGAGGACGGCCTGGCGGTCGGCTCGCTGTGCGCGCCCCTGTGCTCCACCAGGGACATCCGCTCGCTCACCTGCCACTCGTTTCGAGCGACTAAGGACGCCGTCTTCAGCGCCGAATGGCACCACATCCGGCTCGTCTTCAAGTCGGTACCGAGGGACCTCCACGCCATCCACTGGTACGACAACGGCGTCCTCAAGTACCCGACAGAGAAGGAGTTCATATCGACGATCAGGAGCATCGTCAAGAGCAAGCTCAACCTGACGCTGGCCTACGACACCGCCATACGCCTGTCGAGGCTGAAGCCGTCCTACGAGGAGAAGGACAGGAGGAAGCGACAGAAGGAGATGGATAATTTGTGGTACCTGCTGCAGGATAATGAGTACCTGCTGTCGGCGTTGTTCACGGATCGAGACGTCTTTCCTCAGTTATTAGGTAAGTCTCTAGCCCTTTTCATCACTGTTTCTGCTCTTATGCAGCGAGGAAACCCACCAGGGGGTGGGTGTCATCCATGCGCCACATACTCCAGGCTCGGATGGTGTTCGGTCCAAGTCAGGACCTTGTCCCTATAGTAACCCCTCCACGCCTTCACAAGACGACAAGAGTTGGTCATTGGTTCCGGCTAGGGTGCACATTTATTCTATCTATTGCCTATTAACTACTCCAGATTAACTTGAACACATTACCTTTCACCCTGCTGTAGAAATATAGTTTTCTCTTCATGGTCTCCTTGGTCTCGAGAATTTTTGAGAGGTGTAACATTATTCGTTTCCAAGCTCAAGGAGAACTAATCATTGTGGCAATTTACCAGATCCATTCCCAGGTCCGTCTCCACCCTGCTTCTCATCGAGGATCTTCGATTCGATCTCATCAACCGAGGAGTCCATGCCATGCATGCTAGCCTCTATCTGTTCTCGTGGCACAACCACCTTTCAGACTTTATCTTTAACACTATGCCCTCACCTCTGACACAAACGTTCAGGTACCTGCGGCCCGTACTACGCAGTGGAGTACCTGGAGCCTGTGCCGGACATATCGTCCCTGCTGACCGTCAGCGACAGCCGCGAGGACTGGGGCAGGAGGCTCAAGCTCGCCGTCCGCATCCTGGACCTGCTCGAGGAGCTAGAGTCCGGCTTCAGGGAGCCGTTCCACCTCTGTGACATCAAGACGAGGCACTTCGGCTTCGTCAAGGGGAAGGCCCGGCTGAAGTTCATCGACCTGGACGGCGTCCTGCCGAGGTCGGTGATCGGCTCGATGATAGGCGAGGCGGGCGGTTGTGCCGTGGACGGCGACTGCGACTTCCTCGACTGCCGCTCGAGGTGTGACCAGGTGAGTCAGAGGTGCTCGGGGCGCGTAGCCAACGATAACCTGCAGATCGTCTGCGAGAAGATCTTCCTCGGGTGGAGGCTCTCGAACACGGTCATAGTGCCCGGGCTGCTGATGTCGCAGCACACGCCGTCCGAGCTCGCCTCGGTACTGAGGCAGTGCGCCAACCCGGGCGGGGAGGAGAGCAAGCCGAGGACGGCCCCGGACCGGGACCTTAAGAGGAGGCTTTACACCTTGCTTAGGGAGATAGAGCAGGCTGTTAATAACGATTTCTTACTATAGCAAATGTGATGTAGATGATAGTACTAGGGTGATCAGATGTTACTTTCCTTGTTAGAGGGTAGACCATTTTGGGCCAAATGACAGTCTTGAAACTACCACCTTGGCACAAACGCTTTTCTAAGGATACTAAAAGTACAAATTGTAAGGACATCCGTGGCTATGAGAGACCTTAAAAGTAATGCATACATTTTTGCAATTTTTGAAGAGCTGATATTATACTGGGAACTGCAACTGCTGTACCCGACATTACCAAGATTTCTGATACCCACCAAGATAAGCTTCCTCTGGAATCTGAATGTCGGATCACCCGAATTATTATGAACATAAATACGTTGATTAAAACCAGTCCTTTTGTTCTCCTAACTAATTACTAATCTTTACTTGTTTTCAAAATATTTAATTTTTGTTTCATACCGATGAATGAAATTTTATACAATTGCAAAAAAAATTATGGACAAATGTGAAAATACAAAAATACACATTTAAATCAACTATACACACACGTTCAATCCAATAAACACATACGCTATGTTTCGCTCTTTTGCTTGGCTAAATTCTCTAAATGGTTCAATATGACACTCAAATCGTCGTTCTTAGCCAACTTTATGTAGGTACAGTTTCTTATCACGTGGAAGACCAACCACTTTGGAAACTCCGTTGATATAAGCTTCAGGTGTTCCTCCATATCTGACTTTGCCAGGTAAGTTCGATAACAATTACCTGGAAGGATAAAAACAATCAATAAACCATGAATAATTTTGAAATGAAAATTGATAATCTACATGCTCCGCCCACTTGTATAATACTTTACAAGCTCCAAATAATTTTAAAATGTCGTTACCTAATTTGTCTATGACAGTCTCTAGCGGCAGCACGCTTTTCTTTTCGGAAACGAACAGATTCCTCGTCAGGCGTGCTATTTCCGGCAACCTCGAGTACTTCTCCACCTCTTTCTCGGTCTCCGCGGATCTGGTTATCGAGGCCAACGCTTTTGCCGCTTGCTTTTGCCGAACTTTTTCCAATAACGCTTTTGGAATGCCTAGAAAAAAAATACAAAAAGCAAAATATATTTTCCTAGTAGTTTGACACAAACTCTATCTCATCTATTTGTAACAACACTACTGACAAAAATAAACCATTAACCATCAATCCTCACCTTTCAACACCGACTCTGGAACGGCCTTGACCTTTTCCACACTCTCCGGAACCTGATCCTTCTGTTTGGCCTCCCTCAGTCTCTCCAAGGCCTGTTCCATCCTCGTGTTACAACTGAACATCTGCTTGGCCCTATCCAGGACGTCCTTGGCAGTCAGAATCTTCTCATCATCTGGCGACTGTGGCAGCTCGGCTTCCTCGATATCGGGGACCCTCTCAATGTCAAACTCTGGATGCCATCTCGTGATCTTATCCTTGGACACCTTCATGGGTGGATCCAAGTTCGACAGGAACTCCTCGTGGTAATCCTTGACTTTATCGAGGAGGACGTTGAAGAGTTTCCGGCGTCTCTGCAAGAGCATATCAGATGTGAACTGCTCTGAGTCTTCGATCGACGGTCGCAGCACGAGCATCCACTCGTCGCGCTTCGTGCCGGCACCGAATACCCTCAGCTTCTCTTGGGTGAAGGTGAATGCATCTGGGTAGATTTGTTTTATTTGGCTCAAGTGCTTCACCATCAGCGTCCTCTTCAGCATCTCCTCCACGCCGGGTTTGATCTTCTTGAATGTGATCGTCTCCTTTCGGTTGTAAAGGATCTGGCATATTTGGTCTATGCAGCGGAAGATCTCGGCTAAGTATCGGTACTTGTAAGGAAGTATCAGGGATGGTTTCGATAATTCAGCGAGGATCTGCTTGGAGGGGCTCTCGGGGGCCACGGCCGCGACATTCTTCGTCGGGCTGAAGAGGTGGAGCAGATTTTTCTTGACCGACATGTCCTTCTTGGGGCTCAAGTAAGCTTTCTCCGGTGAGAAGACTTTTGTGGGGCTAATACAAACAAAATGATATTAACATTGAAACACTAAACTTGGTGAGTTAATGACATTTTCAAAAGGGTGCAGGAAAGGTTCAAATACTATTACGAATGTGAAAAACGACTTCTCCCATGACACTAATTTACCTTGCTTCTATTTCCAACTCGATACTTTTGAAAGTTTTCAGCTTTGGCGATTCCGGAACGGGGATCTTCCTAGTCCTCTCTTCAACCTCACGCAATCTGCTGGCGCCCTCCTGGAGTTTACTGATCGAAGCTTTCAACTCCGCCAGTCGTGAGCTCCTCGTCATCTTCTGTTTGATTGCCTTCAGCGAAGGACCATCGGGTTTATCCCGGACTTTATCCAAAGCATTCTTAACTGTGACGCTCGGAGTGCTCGGAGGCGTTACGTGTCTCTTGATCTCCTCAGACTCGGCCGGGACGATCGTGGTTTGCTCGGGCGGTGGGGCTTCCTCAGTCTTCTTCATGTTGCTCAGTAACAGTTGGATGTCTTTGTGGTGATTAGAGGCGGGATGCTTGGGTTTGCCAGGCTTCGGTTTCTGTTGAAGCTTCTTCGGGACCGGTTTCAGGTCCACGGGGGCGAAGGTGATTATCCTTCGAACTGAAATTATTGTATGATAAGACTAGTGTAATTCCACATTAGGTGGAACAATTTAGAATGATGGAATTAACTGATGTTATTACCAGGTTCCTTCTGCTTGATCATCCCGTCTTGTACATTTTTCACAAAACCTAACCCATCACTCTTATCACAAGTGGAATCCAAAACCAGCACCTTCCTAGCCTGGGTAATTTTGGCGTCCTCATAAGTCGTACGTTTACGCGTATTGAAGTAACTGGCTACCGACGGTTGAGCCATAATTGTTTAAAGTTTTTGTATGAAAAATATAAACAAATTTAAAAGGTTTAAATGCCCAGACGAAAACAAAGATGGCCGTGGCCGTTATTTTCCCTCCGAAACTTGTTGTTTACGTTCAACCTTCCGTCGGGTGCGCTTGCGTAACAATGACAATGGTTCGTTTCGCCTACGTGACGATTTTTTTGACCTACTTGTCGATTTCGTGCTTCGGAATGCGTGTTTATAAATAATTCGAATAAATGTTTATTGTTTATCGTTAACAACACGTAAATACGACCTTGGTGAGTTGTATGAAAATTACAGCTTTTTTCGTTCGTGCAAATGAATTGCTGGCCACTGAATGTTTCCCATTTTGAGTTTCCCGCTTAAATATTTGACCAGGAAGTCGAAGTTTTTTGTAGTATTCGTATGATGGAGCCTCCTGTCTACGTCGTACTTGCTTATGCTTGAGATTCTGTGTGCTGTGCTGTGGTTCCGTGTTCCGAGCGCGCAGAGGCCGTCGGAGTTGATTTTTCGAGTTTTTTGGTAGATGAAAGAGCTCCCGTCGTCGGCCATCATAATCAAACAAAAGTAATATTTTTCGGTGAAATGAAGTTTATTTGACGTTTCGTAAAGTTTTGCGGCGGTGGATGTTTTAAAGGTATCCAAATGAGCGCTAAATTGGACGTAAACAGACGTGTCTTAGCGATCCAGGCTAAGAAGAAACGGCACAAGACTGGCAAGAAGAAGGGCAAAACGGGCGATATGAACGGTCACCCGGGCGGCGAGGGCCGCCACCACCACCTCCATCACCACCACGGCTCGAAGAACGAGCCCTCGCACAGCTCGAGCAACGAGACTATCGAGGACCCGGACGACCCGTATACCAGTGAGGAAGAGGAGCAGGAGGACAGCACCGACTACCGCAAAGGCGGTTATCACCCGGTGAAAATCGGCGACCTCTTCCTCGGCCGCTACCACGTCACGAGGAAGCTCGGCTGGGGCCACTTCTCCACCGTCTGGCTGTGCTGGGACCTCGAGGACAAGCGCTTCGTCGCCCTCAAGATCGTCAAGTCCGCCGACCACTTCACCGAGACCGCCCTCGACGAGATCAAGATCCTCAAGGCTGTACGGGAATCCGACCCCAGCGATCCGAAACGGAACAAGACCGTGCAGTTACTTAATGACTTCAAGATCAGTGGCGTGAACGGCGTCCACGTCTGCATGGTCTTCGAGGTGCTCGGCCACCACCTCCTCAAGCTCATCATCAAATCCAACTACCGGGGCATACCGCTCGCCAACGTCCGGACCATCATGAGGCAGGTCCTCGAGGGCCTCGACTACCTACACACCAAGTGCAAGATCATCCACACGGACATCAAGCCCGAGAATGTCCTGATCTGCATCTCCGAGGAGGCGATCAGGAGGCTGGCCTGCGAGGCGGCTGAAATGCACCAGCTCGGCATCAAGCTTCCCACGTCGCTAGTCAGCACCGCTCCCATCACCGACAACCAACCGACCAAAATGAGTAAGAACAAGAAGAAGAAGCTCAAGAAGAAGGCTAAGCGGCAGAACGAGCTGCTCAAGCGACAAATGGAGCAGATCATCGAGATTGAGGAACAGAAGAAGGTAAGGGTGGCAATAAGGCATTTTTCATTTTGGTGTGGGAATAACACGGGCTTGTTTTTTGGCATGGTGGATAGCAGTTATTAAATTTTCAAGACGAAGCTATCCTTACATTTATTATACTTTGTAGCTTTTAACTCCGCACTTCTCAGCATCCCACATTTTCTCTGTTAATCTTTTCTTTGTTCTCATGATTATTTCCTTATAACCGAAGGTCATCTGAGACGAAACTGGGGTGTGTTTAAAAATCTTTGGTAAAAGTGAAGTAGGGATTATGTGACATCATTACTCATAGTATTTCACCCATTGGCATATTTCTGAAAGGTGGATCATATGGAAGGTGACACTTCTAGATGTCAACTGTCATTAAATTATTTTTGAAATATGAACTTTATAAGATTATCGAAGTAAATGACCTTAGTATTCCAACTCAACCACCCCTAGATAATAAGAAGGCTATCGAACATGTTTGGACAAGATCTACCTCACTAATTTGCTATCTAACCTCTACATTAAATTTTGAAAACGAACCAATCAAACTATTATTTCAAGGACCTGAATTTAGGCAACAACTAATTATTCACAGTTCTAATTCGTGCTCTTTAGAGAGATTGAAAACCCTAACTGTATTTTTCTGTCCTAGGTAAAAGAGAACGGAGACATGAACCTGAACGGCGAAAACAACCAGCAATCGAACTACGTCGACGTCAACCAGCAGGGCTACAATGTCGGCGATAATAACCAGTCGAACTACGTCGACGACAACAGCCTGAACAGCACGCCGGTCAGCACGACCGAGACGACGGCGACGACGACTCCGCCGAACGAGGACAAGCTCTCGAACGGGTGCATAGAGGAGCTCGGCGGGGGCGGCGAGGCGCCGCCGCTGCTGCCCTGCGACGACAACGTCTCTATGAGCGAGCGCACGTTCCAGATGTCTGAGGACGAGTCGCCGACGTCGATGCCGAAGATCGAGCTCGACCCGGCGTTCGTCGAGTGCGACTTCGAGGTGAAGATCGCCGATCTGGGGAACGCGTGCTGGGTCGACAAGCACTTCACGGAGGACATACAGACGAGGCAGTACCGCTCGCTCGAGGTATGACATGTGATCGAACGGTAAGGTTCAGAAATACGTTCTAGATAAAATTAGGTATAGGTGCGATGGTTGTTTCCCGGGAAAAGGTACCCCAAATGATATGGAATTAGAGGAAAGGTTACGTTTTGGACTATTAAGTAAAGGAAAATGACTATCAGGTCATGACTATATGACAACAGATGTTTTAAGGAAATTGAGGGAAAAGTGCATCAATACATGGGGAAAATTTATAAGTACCCTCTAAATCGCAATGGAAACATGGTTTAAAACTAGAGATGAGGGTAGTGAGACACTACTAAAAATCACGAAATCCTCAGCGGCTTTTCAGTTTCACGTGCTAGTCAGCTTATCACAATTGTAAACAGAAAAGCGGGCTACAGTTGGAAATGAAATGAGTGTAGGACAATGTTTTATGTGTTTCTAAATATCACAAAGTAGGATAGGTGTGTTTTACCCTACTACGTTGTAGTGTAGGGACGTTTATAAATCATGGTATAGGCATACTGTCTATCTGGTGGCCTGTCGCCAACCGTTGGTAAACCTCCGCCAGAGGGCACGAGATATATAAGTTTCTAGAGCTGTTCTATTTGTACTCGTTTCGAAGGGTGCCACGGGGCTGATTTATCCATTTAAAATTGCTTAAATGTTTGCAGGTTAGTTTAGGGTTTACGGGTACGATTGTCTGACCGTTCCGTTCCGTTGGTAGGTGCTGCTCGGTTCCGGGTACAACACCTCGGCCGACGTGTGGAGCACGGCCTGCATGGCGTTCGAGCTCGCGACGGGCGACTACCTGTTCGAGCCGCACTCTGGCGAGGACTACTGCCGCGACGAGGACCACCTCGCGCACATCATCGAGCTGCTCGGCAACATCCCGAGGCGCATCGCGCAGGGCGGCAAGAACTCGAAGATGTTCTTCAACAAGAAGAACGAGCTGCGCCACATAACGGGCCTGAAGCCGTGGGGCCTCGAGGACGTGCTGACGGAGAAGTACGACTGGTCGAGGGAGGACGCCAAGGAGTTCGCGTCCTTCCTCAAGCCGATGCTCGATTTCGACCCGGACAGGCGCGCCACGGCCGCCGACTGCCTCAAGCACCCGTGGCTCAGCAAGAAGTGAGTGAGAGCGAAAGAGAGAGAGAGAGAGGGGGGAAGAAAGAGAGAACGCGCGCTGCACTTTAATGATGTAGGTGACTGATTTCATTTTTTCGCTTATTTTCGAGTAATATAGTGCATTTTATGAAAATTTCCAAACTTAATGCATTATGTTCATTCTCTTACTTGTATTTATTAATTTTCTTTCATCCGGTTACACAGGGCCTTTGGTTCATGTACATAAATTTGTAATAGAGAAATTGTGATGTATGTGTTTTATAGACAATATAACGTGTCCTCCTTGGCTACTCTTATTTCATTGTGATTTGTGACGACCGGAATTCATTGTATTCATTGTCAGAGAGGGATAAGCTAAGAGAGAAACGAATGATTACAAGTAGCCAGGGAGTTGTAGAGGTCAACCGAATTCATAGATAAACAAATATTAGTTTCTATGTGAAAAGGTATATTCCATATAGAGAAGCACCAACGTTTGTATTAAAATATCGTAATGACGTATACAATGTAAATTGAATCTCTAATTGATAAGTATACATTAAATTCGTACACCGAGAGTGTTTCATTTTTTTCACTGGCTATCCACTGATTACTTTTTTGTCGGAAACAAGCAAACGTTTAAAAACTGTTAATCTTCTGTTAGGTTCTGATTACTGCAATAAATTGTGCTTTGTTCAGGATTTTATTTTCTTACTACGTAACGAGCGTACACTCCCTGTCCGCTCATTCACAACGATAGAGGCGTGGCACGTAAAAAATCCCCGTTTAATTTGAATCGAAACCAAGGATCGATTTTAAATTAGCAAATTTATTTAAATAGATACAGTCTGTTATTCCCTATCTAAAAAAGCCTGTACAAAATGCAGCATAGATACATAAATATATATACAAAAACATATCAAAATTACTAAACGTATACATACAAAAAAACATTAAACTATCTTGATAAACGACCTCTGACCTGCATCTACGGTTCAAAGTAATAACTTGTCGAGTACGTGTAATTTACTTTTAAAGAACATGGCACACGCGCGCGCACACACACATACACCGAAAACCGCTGCCCTCTATGGCCATTTTAATGCAGATAAAACACATTTTACAGCCTAAAAATACACTAACTAGGAAGATTTGAAGTACGACAATGACATCATCGCTATCAAAAGTTGTATAAAAAATAAATACTCCCTAATTTTTCGCTAGCACTAAAATTACTTATCAAAAATTCATTCATACCGATAAGAGCAAAACGGTTTTTGTTTTGGGAACGTGTTTTATCTGCAGGTAAAATCCGTTCAATTTCGACGATTCTATCCAATCAAAGCTATAGAGTAAGAAATAGAGAGAGAGAATGAGAGTAGTACCGCCATTTGCACATCTACGTGTAAATCGTTGTAATAAAATTGTTTAAAAATGCACATTAAGAAGCGTTATAATTTAATACATACAGAGTCATGCCCTTTCAGTCGGCATTTCATTTCGATATACAGGGGGTTAAATTTAAAAGTGGATATCCGTTCTATTTCTATGAGAATTAAAAAAGTAATAAAAACAAATATATATACAGTACTACATATACATAAATTAACCAACAAACAATAGGAAATAAACCAGAAAAAAAAAACAAGCAAATTTACTCACTAATTTAGGTAGTTTTATCTTTGGATTGTACAAAATTTATATCGATAATATTTCTACATCATAATTATTATTTAAAACTACTTCACATTCACACGTACAAAAAAATATAATACAAAAAGAGACTAGCATTTTTTTAAACCTCTAAATACTACTTTTGTGGTAGAAAAATTGTAAAATACAGGGGGTGCTTTCGATTAAACCATTTCAAATAAATTCGAACTTATCGCTAATGATAGCTTAGTCGTGTATATCAAAATATAAATATCATCGTAATGATGGATAAGAAAATATCGAACGTCACTCTGTGATTGTTGAAAATTGTACCGAGACAGTATCCACAAAACTATTTGGACTTAAAATATTGTGAATAATCCCTTTGATTTTGATGGATTTGAGCATGAATTTATGGCAAGCATATCAAGTGTGGGGGCTACACAAAAGTAGTAAATTTCCAAAAATTGACGAAATGATTAAAAACTCGAACTTCACCAAAACTGGGTAGATAAATAATAAGTTATTGTTGAGCACGTAAATAATCTAAAATGGTATCACAGTTTAGTGAAAATAATAGGATAAGACAGTCTAGTACATATCAGATTTTTCCCTTTAATATCAAAAAACTCCACGACAAAACTGACATGTCGCAGCAACTGCGCGGGGATAAAGTAAAACTCAGCACTTTCAGTTTTTAGGGAAGAATCTTTACCCAAAGGGCAGTTTGATAATTCCCAGATTTATACCCTAGGAACCGAACTGTTGCGGAGGGAAGGAGAAACGTACCGTGAACTCATAATAAATGCAAGACTTAATGGAGGGTTTTCGGTTAACATGGTTTGCTAACGGTAACAGCTTTTACAGGTTTCCTATTCTATTAGCCATCTTAAAATTAATCATGTTTGATTTATTTGTAATCGCATACGACGTTGCTCATTACTGAATCAAAGTGGAAATTTATCTTAAAAAACAGGAGCAGATTTTCTAAATGCCATAGAATCATGAATGCTATAGAGAAGGGTAACAAGCTTTCGTTTTTTCGACATAAGTTATACGTCACCCGTGCGTTTATGTTTTAATTTTTGTGGTTTTGCAGACTCTTTCTCTCCCCTTTCCTTTCGAATTTTACTCGTGGCGACTACCGAACGCGGGGCGGCGCCACAATCGCCCATGACAATGTCTAAAAAAATTGAAACGGTTTCTTGCCTTTGGCTTATACGGCTTCATATCCTCCTTCATAGCATCCTTGGGTTGTGTAAAGGCGCTTTTTTCCATGTAACTAATGGCATTATGAATACAAACCGCGACTTGGTTGTTCCGGCAGGCTACAGACCGTTAACTCTCACTGTGCTAGTGAATAGGGGAAACGTGATTGAACAATCAACCACGTGCCAATCTGAAAATGAAAGGCGTTCTAGTAAACACCTACAAGTTTATACTCCCACCACGTTCTACGATTTAATCACGGTTTTACTCACGATTTCCTGTGTATTAACGGTTACCATTAATCTACTTTCCTTGTTTATACAAAATATGTCCATGAAAACAACTCTGCTCGCTGAACAGCAATATCTTTCACAGTAAGAAGTTGTAAAGGAGCATCAGAGAAGAGGGAAACAGCAAAGCAACGATTTTCTGGCGTAATGCGAGCTGAAAACATGGAAAACGCATCATACATCAATATCACATTCCAGGTTTGTATTAGGAAGAGATAAGGATTACTTCGCGCCTTAACAATATATGTATATAACTTTGGAATATTTTTCGACATGGAGAATGCATTATTGTACTTATATGAGAGAAACTGTTTCATTTAACCAGTATTAGGAGTAAGATTCTGGAACAAATTGTTTTGCAAGGTTCTACTGGACCAAGAGACCAGTTAGAGCTATTCTAACCCAGTGTAGCATACTTTGGCACAGAAAATGTGTCTATATAGTGGTGGGAAAAAACTCCAATACTTGAAAACTACCAATGAAGTGCTGAGATCAATTGAATCCACTTAGCTAAAACATGGTTTATACGAACGAGGTGGTGTTGCAGAATGTTCAACGGTCTTAACCTGTAGCAGCCTTGTACGAAACGCATATAGAAAACTTGCTCCTCGATTGATCCCGAACAATTTACCTGCTCCGATCGCTACCACCTATCACCGAAACCCTCCGTAACCTTAAAAGTGTACAAGTTACATAAAATGGTCCTACCAGTCGTATAGCTAGGTATACGTCACACATCGATAGGCATCGGCAGCGTCCCCATCGAGTCTATCTGAACACGACATTCACGACGTCCCTGACGGTGTTGCTCACCTCACCGACGCACCTCGCGTTCTCCGCTGTGTTCCTCGCGCCGGCGGACCTGAGCTGCCTCGCCTGGCCCTCGAGCCTCTGCAGCAGCTCCCTGAACTGGAAGCGCGCGTGCGCCGGCACGACGTTGTCGGCGTAATCGACGCACGAGCCGTGCAGCAGCCCGATCTTGTCCGACAACTGGAGCCACGTCGCCGTCGAGACCGAAGAGCCGCCGCCACCGCCGCCGGACTTGAGGCCGTTCAGCGTCGTCTCCAACGCCTGCGAGATCTCCAGGATGTTCTCCTTGTCCGCCGCACGGGGTCGAGGGGCCGAAGACGGCGGCGGCGGTGACGGCTTCGCTTCCTCGTCCGGTGTCCTGTTCTCGAGGTTCGCCGGTTTCGCCATGATAGGAGGCTTGGAAGAGGTGGAGGAGTTGTTGGGAATGGGAGTAGCGTAGATCGCCGCCGTCGAAGCGGTCGGCTTCGTCGTTGACGGTTTGAGCGGCTTTACCTGCGGTTTGGTGGGGACGGCCGGTTTTTCCTCGAGCGGCGGGGGCGGTGGCCATACCTTCTTGGTCCTCTCCAACTTAATGGACTCGTCCGAGGTCTCGACGGGGGAAGTTGTCTCGACTGTCGCTTCCTCCGTCGCCCGGTTCTTTATGGAAAGTTTCGGGCTGAGCTGCACGACGGCGCTCCCACCGCTGGCGTCAGAGGTGTCCTTCGGCTCCCACAGCTTCTTCAGGCTGCTGATGCTCCCGGTGCTCTTCCGCTTGTCGTCGCCGTCCTCGGCCTTCAAGTTCCCGCTACCGTCCGAGCTCGCCGTGCTCTCCCTCTTGTTACCCTCGGCTGTCTCCTGGTCCTCTTTCTCCTCCGGCTGCTTTTTCTCCTCGACTTTCCGCAGCCTCGACTTAAAGTCCATGATCACGTTCTCGTTGTCCTGTTTATCTTTGGTCTTTTTCGGAGGTTCGATCCTCTTGAGTTGCTGCGGGACGAAGGCGACGCCGTTGCTTTCCGTTGCCCTCCTCTCCCTGTCGATGTTGAGCGACTGCGAGAGCTCCGTCACGAGCTGAGCGACGGGGTCGACGTGATGGTGGTGATGGTGACCGATCGCCGGCGATCCGGCGGCGAGGAGGGCGTCCAGCGGCGACGGCTCCCTTGGGTACCTGGCGCCGCCGCCCTTCTGGTCCGCCCTCTCCTTGATCTCGGCGACGAGCTTCAGTTCCATCTCCTTCATGGCCAGCTTGCTCTTGAGCGCCCTCGAAGCCTTGCTTTCGTCGGCGTCGGGCTCATCTGGAAACGTTGGCGAACGGTGAGTAAGCGGTTAAAGCATCTCTCAAATCTTTAAGGGTGTTTGTGGTGTGACAAGAAGCAAATGAAGGTTCATGCAGTAACTGTAGTACTGAATCGAAGTGTATCAGTGTGAGATTTGATTTGGAAGTTTTTAGGGTTGTGTCGTATGAGGTGTGTATTCACCATGAACTAGAATATGGACAATTTATCATTATGTATGTTAATCAGTACCAGAAGCGATGCTCGACTGTTCGATAGGTAACTCTTAAATAACACCATATCTGTAGTTTATCACATTGAATTTCATGATTGGCGGCATGAAATATTTGGCCACATCCAGAAATGGAGCAATTACAGGCTGCATGTTGTCTAGCTTTTCATAAAATTAATCATTTATAATGTTTGGCGCCGCTGTTTGAGAACATGAATCTATCGCCCAGCGAATAGTCCAGATTCTCGTCCATGGCATTCGCCTTGTCGAAACTAGCGTCAGTGCCACCCGCGGTCGATTTGTCAAACTATAGTAAATGAACCAAATTGAATTACTCCAAGTATGTAAAGCAGTACTGTTATTAATACGCTGAGCGGTTACAAAATAGCTAAGAATGGTATTTATTGGAATTTTAGAATATAAGGTTTGTTCCAGCGAAATGTTACACTGTAATACAATTTAAAACTACGATCTATATTTTTAACACTCGTTATCACACAAATATCGTATCTTTGACGGGCATTCCTGTCGCTAGTTTCGATAAGCTAGCTACGGTCTTGTACAACTATGGTTAGATCAGATTGACTGCACTAACAAAGTTTTTCTGGTTTGTGATGACAGGTCCTGTCAAATCAATTAAAACAAAAACGACAACACCAAAACTTTGCACAACAATAAAACATGAGTATTTTGTTTCGGATCAGCTGGCTGTGATCACATAAAAGTTACTCACCTATTAGAAGATCTCCTGGAAAACTGACAAATGAAAACTGGACACTTACTACGTTCTATATCATGATGATGAAAATGTGAAGAATGATTTAGATTTGAGAGATACTCAAAACGAACTTTGTGATGTAGCGGATTGGAATACAGAGAATTTTCCCATTAAACACTATCATAAATTAAGCAATAACGAGATACATAGCCTCATCCCATAGATAAATTATGTATTTATCAAGATGAACATTTATTGGCTACACTACTGAAAAATCTTAAAGTACACGTACAAAATAAATCAACGACGATAAGAACATTTGCCTCTAGCTACATACCATCTTAACCTCTAACGATTTTAACGTCTGAAATACATATTTTGTCTTTAATTTGTATGAATCCTGAACCTACTAATGAGCATCTGTAAAATAAATCGATTTAACTAAAATACGTTCGAATTTTCAAACAGCATGTATAGCCAATAACCTTTTTTCACACGTTCATCTCTATTTGACCAGAATAATGGGAAAATCCTATTTGTCGTTTCGACACGTCAAAAGCATAATTCCTTACCATTTTCAGCTTCCAGCGGGGGCGGAGGCGGAGGCGGCAGCGGTTCCAGAGGAGAGCCGACGACGGGCACGTCCGAGTCCACGCTCATCGGACTCTTCCCGTCCTGGCCGGGACTGCCCGAGCCGGCCTGCTGTTGAGCGTTCGGCGCGTCCACGTTCGCGTCCCTCTTCTTGAGACTCACGCCGAACCTCGAGCTCGCCTCCTCCACCGACGGCTGGAGGTTGCTCACGTCAGTCGTCTCGGCGTTCTCCGGCTCCCTCGTGATCTTCTTGGTAGTCAACGGCGAGATCGGGATGATACGCTTCTTCAGCTCCTGCGACGAGGTCATGATCGAGGTGCTGCAGTCGACGAGGTCGACGGCGGGGTGGTTATCGAACTCCTCCGGCGGGGGCGGCAGGTCTGTCGGCGGAGGTGGGAACTCCAGGTCGGCGAGCGTCGGCTGGACGGACCTCGAGGGGCTGCCGCCGCGGAACGTGCTGTTCTGCGACGACTTGAAGCTCCGCAGGCTGCTCCGGACGTCGCCGGCCGTCGTCCTCGCCATGTTCCTGTTCCTCGGTAGCTTGCTCGAGGTCGGCGAGCTCGGGGGGTGGCCGGCGTGGAAGCTCGTCACGCCGCTCGACGAGTTGCTCCTGATCATCTGGGGTTGCGTCCTGATGTTCGTCCTCGGCGAAAGCGACCTGGGGGTCACCTCCGCCTGCTCCACGGGAACGGTCACGGCCTGGGGGACCTCGTCGCCGATCGACATGTTGTTCTGCCTCAGGGATTCCAGGTAGGCTCCTATTCGGGCGCCCTTCGGGAGCGTGCCGTAGCGGCTGATCGCCTTCCTCACGTTTTGGACTTCGAGGGCGGCGACTTGAACCTGGAAAGTTATAGATGGATGAGTTACTCATTAATGAGACGAGAGAAGATTCCTTCTTCCAGCGTTATTCCACAAGTTACTTCTTTGGTGGAATTATTGCATTTACTTCTTTACAAATTCTTTGAAACATCATATACAAAGATCTATAAGTAAAAGCAATTGTAAAATGGCCAATTTTCACTGACGTTTGTTTACTCTACATTACCATGATCACATTCATCTTTAGACTAAGTTACGATTACATAAGTAACAGTCATAGTTTCTGCAGTTACCCATTTTACTTACTGTAGGCGAATCCTTGCTCTTGGTCTTCTTCCCTCTCTGCTCCAGCCCCCTGTTGCCCATGATAGGCGCCCTCTTGAAAGAACCTGTTCCCGGACCACCGAAACTGCTGGCGGTCGACACCTCGGGATAGGAATGCGCTCCGGAGTCGTCGGTGTCGGGGGTTTGATCCTGAAGGTCACTTTCACTATCACATTTCGTGCTGGACGCGAAGTTTTGACGGTCCCTCGAAGTCCCTGAAATTGCTTCGATGTAACATTGACAAATATAGGAAGAAATCATAACGTTTGAATGTGATTCCTCGAGATGAAAAAATGTTGTTACCATTTAGATCATTTCCTTCCTCGCCAGCGTTTTCTACCTGCCCTTGGTCTTCAAATGTACTATCGCGGAACGAGCTGCAAGAAGACAGCAAGCTGCAATAAGAAGCCAGTGATAAAAGAACTGTTTTGTCTTTTTCAGGCCTGTCTCAGCATATGAGAATGCTTTACGACAGCAAGTATCAGTCTTCACCGATTACCTAGTACGTTTTGGTGGGGCAGGCGCAGTCTTTCCTCTCTTATTTGTTGTCGTCCTTCTCATCTGAACCATATTAGTCTTGACTCCTCCAGTGAACGTCGACAGTTTCGTTGCGGCGGCACAATTTAAATTCTCTGCAGAAGAAACATAACCTCACATAACCAAAGGAGATTTGAAAGGTTACCATCGTTACTTACCCATTTGGTCAGGGACTCCGATGAGGCCGTGCAAGTTTCCCGTACTTCCCGAGTGCGACTTCTTGTAAGCCATGTGAGGAGTCCCGAGGGGGAGCGGCGACGGTTCGTTCCCTTGGAGCTGCTTCTCCACCTCTGAAAAAAAAATGTAAGTAACATTCGAAAGGAAAATAGCCAGTAAATTACTTTATTTCATCAAACAAATATTTCGAAGGTAATTCCTATTTAAGAAACACACTTCAAAAATTATGAGTAATATTGTAATAAACTTAAAGCTATTCGACTCCTGGAGATATTTAAAGATTCAGTAAAACTGTGTATGGTGATGTACTTTAATGGAAAAATCTCCAGGTCCTTAACTGACGGAAATTGAGAGTTGCGGCTCCACAACAACTCCAAAAAAATATTAAAACTTTCATTGTGGTAAAACCTTATAAGATTGTCCAGTAAAGTGCCTGTTCCATATTTAAATAAAACATTCCGTTGTTCATTATTGATTAGTCACGGTAACCAAGCAACCAGCCGACGATGCAAACACACCTTCCTCAGTCAGTTTGAAACCTTTCGACATGTCGTACCGAAACGTGAGAAACCTGCTCGAAATGCTCAGGGCCCTGGGCTACCCGAAACTAGTCTCTATGGAGAGCTTCAGATCACCGAACTTCGCGCTAGTCTCCGACCTGCTCGTCTGGCTCGCCCAGAGGTTCGACCCGGAATCAGTGTTCGACAACGACATCTCAACGGAAGAGAAGCGGGTGAAGTTAGTGCAGGACACGGTCCAATTCATGGCGTTGAAGGCCGGCATAAGGCTCAACCCGAAGAAGTTATACCAGGCCGACGGGTACTCGGTCAAGGAGCTGTTGAAAGTGACGACGGTCCTGTACGAAGCATTGGACATAGATTTGGAACAAACGGAAGACAGCCAACGTTCCGAATCGGACAGTCTGAGCCTGAGGGACTTCGACGTCTACGACAAAGCCAATGAGTTGAAACTCTCAAGACAACTCGCTAGCGAGATAACGACGACAGGTGCTAACCTGTTCGACCTACTCGGAAAGGAGGAGAGCCTCAAGTCCGCCCGTCACAAGACCATCAACCGTCAGTACGAACTGTCCCGAGTAGAATCTGACCTCAAAAAAGCGATCGAGTTAATATCCGGCGAGATCTCAGAGACCAAACATCTAATCGAAAACGTGTCCGCCACCGAGGCGAGCCTCGACGCGAAAATCGAGCGGCGGAACGTCGAGATCGACCGGTACGAGAAGCGCCTGCAAACCCTGAAGAAGGTACGACCGGCTTTCCTGGAGGAGTTCACGGCCCTCGAGCAGGAACTCGAGCAACTCTTCGTCCAGTACTCGGTCCGACTGAGATGCCTCAATTTCCTCGAGAAACAGTTCTCCGACTCGGAACGATCCCAACTCGAGAGGCAACTTCAACTCACCGCTCCACAAGTGATCCCCATCGAGAACTTCGACGAGAGCGACGTGTTCCTCGAGAAGAACGAGCGCGAACGTAGCGGCGCTGTCAACCGGCAGGAGAGGCCGAGGGCGAGCACCGGCGGCCGGAATAAGGGGGAGAAAGGCGCCAAGATTTACGGATCGATGCAACCGTCCCTGTTCGAGAGTCAGTCATCGTTGGACCTGAGCAGCGACACGGGTTCCGACGACTTATTCCTGAACAAGGATGAGCTCGAAATGATTAACTCCGATGAGGATTCGTTAGCTCTGGAGCTATCTGTCGACAAGACGGGGAGAGCTTCCGGGAGAAAGACGGCTGCCAAAGTTTTGGAGAACGAAAGCGATGATGACTTCTAAGTAGCAGTAAGGTTATGTAGTAGTTAAAGCGGGGTAAATTTAAGCAAAAATCATATAGTACTAGTAGAAATAAAAATAATTAAACAATAATCAAGTAAAAGTGGTCTCCTATGAAATGACAGTAAGACCCACTTTTTTATAACAGCAGCAAACAGACGTAATACTTCCAATATCAAAGTTTTGTGTATGAAAGATGATGACACAAACAACCTCAAACAATTATTGACCTAACTTCACCCAATTAATCACCTAACAAAACAGGTGGAGAAGCTAACTTAGAATACATAAATATTCCCATCCATTTGCATAGAAGGAACCATTGACACACTATTCAAAATTTCCCTCACCTTCAGTAATGCTCGATTCCTGAAACATATTCTCGAGTGCATGATGGATCTCCTTGAACGTAGGTCTGTCGTTGGCGTGCCACTGCCAGCACTGCCTCATAAGTTCGTAGATCTTCGGCGGACAACCGGGCGGGCACTCCATCCGGTACCCCTTCTCCAACATGTGGTAGACATCAGTGAGGTCGACGCCTGGATACGGCGACATGCCGTAAGTGGCGATCTCCCACAGCAATATTCCGAAGGCCCATACATCGGACTTCGTAGAGAATTTATTGTAGGCGAGGCCCTCGGGGGCGGTCCATTTGATAGGAAATTTGGCACCTGAAAGTTAACACATCGTTAACCGGAATCGATACGAACCGGGGAAACTTTTCAAAGCTATGTCTACCTACCAGCGTGAGCAGTGTACGTATCATCCCTCATCAGCCTGGCCAGACCGAAGTCTGCCACTTTCACCAAATGATTCTCTCCGACTAAACAATTTCTCGCTGCTAAGTCTCGATGTATGAAACATCTACTCTCTAAGTAATTCATACCGCTAGCTATCTGTGTAGCTATATACATAAGTACCACAGCGTTTATTTGATCCTTGTTGCCGTTCCTGAGATAGTCCAGCAGGTTACCTTTGCTCATGAACTCCGTTATGATATAGAACGGTGGCTCTCTCGTGCAGACGCCCATCAATTGGACGAGGTTCGGATGCTTCATTTCCTTCATGATGGCCGCCTCCTCGAGGAAATCTTTCAGGGCCATCGTGTCCTCTTTCAAAGTCTTCACTGCCACGGTCATGTTATATCTAAAAAATGGCACAAATTGTGTAATCGGTTTTAAATGCAGACGTTAGATTTAGCAGTTGTTAGTTATATTTAAAAAGACACATTTTTGGTATTATTTTGTCTAGTTTTTGAAACAATGCTGACTAGGTGGTCCAAATTTCTTGGCTCTACTATTATGACTGTTAGTTATGACTATAACAGTATCCACCAAACTAATACTAAATGTTTTATAACAGGGTACAATAAATTACTGTCTTTGACGGTCTCCTACCTTTTCCAGACAGCCTCATAGACGTCCCCGTACTGTCCTCCTCCGAGCTTGTGCTTCATAACGATGTCGGTCCTGTTGATCTCCCACTCGTCCGGTTCCGGGCTCAATGGGAACACAGTGGGCTTGTTGTGCTTCGGCGCCGGGTACAGCAACTGCGTTATGAGCCCATCGGACATCATCGAGTGGTGGTGGACGAGCTCCGCGAGAGTATTGAACTTGCTCTCGGCGGTTACGAACACCTTCGTGTCAGAGTCCTCGTTTATCCTGTAGTGGTACACCCTACCCTCGTACCTGAGCGAGATGCTCCGCTGGCCGGGGCTGCTCTCCGACTCGCGCACCAGGAAACTCCCGTTGATGCCCGAGCTGAGGAGGTACTCGGCGGCGTTCCTCGAGATCGGCCCGTGGTACCATGAGTGCTTCTCGAGGGAGTTGACGGGGGTCACGTAATTCGACGGCACCCAGCCGACCTGGTTCGAGGTCGAGTGCGCCTCGCACCACTCGCCGCTCTTGTTGTAGCTCAGTATACGGATCTGCTCGCCTGAGGAAGAGGAACGGGGAAAAATTAGAAATTTGTCACTGGGTTTTTATAATTGAGACTATTAGAATGCAGCGATAGATGCCCATAGCTCGAGTCAATCATAAACAGTGTGTTCAAATACCTAACTTGAAAATTAGATATTGAAACCTTTGGGTATGGTATGTGATTTTTACACTTTCCCTTTAGAATTAGGACCATAACTTCACATTTAGCCCTAAAATCAATATTATCCATTAATATTGTTACAATCGATGGTAGGCAACCAACCGTACGTGATCAATTTAAATCAATAATATAAGAGCGAAATAAACGCTTAATTAGTCGGAATTGCTTTTCTGGGGAGTCAGCGAAGGCCGTAAAACTGAAAAACTTACGTACGAAAATAGATGTGTACGTGCAAGCAAAGTTTTCATTATTACTCATGAAAATTATCATCTACGCAGCTACCAAGCGCGGGGTAACAACCACATTGGTGAAGTGTAATCTAACTTGTCGTCTTTCTCTATTAGTATTTGTGATGGTAAAACAGCTAATCTTATTACTCACTGTAAGTAAGTACTCATTACCTTTTTTAAGGGTGAGCTGGTTCTCGCCGCCGGCCTGAAAGTCGTAGAGCGCGACGAAGAGCTGCGGGTCGTCCTCCTCCTGCGCCAGGAGGTTCTCCTTCGACGTCCACCTGTTGGCGGCGTCGAGGGACATCGGCGTCGAGGCGGAGGCGACGCTCGCGCCCCCGCCCCCGCCGCCGCCGCCGGAGGCGGACGAGGAGCCCGAAAGGGTCGCAGTCGAACCGACGAGGGTGCTCGTGAGCGGCGGTTCCGTCTCCGGCAGGCTCGGGATGTGGGGCAGCGGGCGGCTCTGCAGTAACGCCTCTATTGACGGAAACAAGAAATATGAATGAATAAGACGCGAGATACGATGCTATTCGGGGTATAAAATTAAAAGAACGGACTGATTATAGGATAGGAATTAAACACAGGACGCGTCTTCGCGGGGGAGTTCTGCCACGAAGCGCGGGAGGGCGCCACTATCGTCCATGTCTATTTCTCACCGGAAGAAACGTGAAATTGACTGACGAAACTGACAACTTACGAAATTGTCGGTTATCTCTTCCCCCATCTATGGTTCATCGATGAGGGTTCTATCATAGAAAAGTTCTCTAGAAGTTACCGCGAGGAGAATACGGAAAGGAGACCATTTTATTAGATTATTGCGTGTCGGACTCTTCTATCGTGAAAGAGAGAGATGGATTCAGAGATTACATCACTTCCTCGCGTGATGCTCGTCCATATTCGAATAATGAAATTGCTTCCTCGCCGATTTCAACGGGGGCGCTAAAATCAAACATACGAAAAGTTATATGTACCATGGCCCTGGGAGACTTGATAGTCCTGGGTGGGGATATTGTCAAAGGCTAGGGGGAGAGGAGGTTTTCGTACAAATTTTCAATCAACTGCATACCCTTGGAAGGAGTAGAAAATGTGGAATTTCACATCTATTTTTTGTGGAAAACTTGTGAAAGTATGCGTCTCTCAAGAAAAAGTAATAGCTGAAGGTAATCAGGTAATTCATAATAGACTTAATTGTGACGGAACTCGATTCAAAAACGCACTTATAGTAATTGCTGAAACTTCATAAATTTTCAAGCAGAAGCGCAGCTATCCGATTTAATTACCATAAACCCTTAACGGGCAAATCCGAAACAACCACATATGTGCATGTCTTTATCGGTTACGTAGGCGAAATATTTGTCCCGACGGTTCACTGAACCAACTGCGAGATAGCGCGCGGAACGCCGAAGATTAATTTTAATAATCTTCGCGGAGGAGAATTCTATCATTATTTATAGTTTTTTTCACACGTGCCGTTTCCGACGATCGAAAATAATCCGAATGAAAGGAACCGAGGAACGAGAAGATATGACGAAATTACGTCGCCTAGTCACGGCACGAGATAAAATTGTTAAAACAAAAGGACTTATTTACCGATGGAAATAATATTGGCGAACGGTTTCGCGTTTCCGACGGCGATGACAGCCTGAAATTTCATCTGATGTGAATGTAGAAGTAAAGTAATACGTAGCTTTCGGTAGGTAGTCGGATTTCACGATGTGTTGCGAAGTGCGACGGTTCACGTTTATGAATCTGCAAAAACAAACGATCCCATGTTTTAACAAGAAAAATCAATCAAAACTCATCTTTTTGACTCTCCAAGCTTCCCTTCTACACCACACAGTAGACGTGGCTCATAATTTGAGATTACGCCAGGCAAACATCATATGTCTGTCGCTTTTGCCGCTTCAATGAAATGCACACCCGTGCTAAAAACTTATTTGGAATATGAGGTTATGTTACGCTACAAATATCTATAACCCATTCGCGATGTATAAGTGCTATAGAATTTGTCGCTTCTATGAAATGTTTACTCTGAAACCCACTCGAAATTTGAAGTTATTTACACTATTACATTCCTAATCATGGCGTTGTCGTTTTTGCCGCTTTATTGAAATGTATACCCTCATTTAAAATTCTACTCAAAATTTGATATTACGTTACACTACCGCATTTCTAAGAAGTGGCAAATATTCACGACTCATTCACTAATCACAGTTCTGTCGGTTTTGCCGCTTCACAAAAATGTACACCCTCACAAAAAACTTACTCGGAATTAGAGGTTATGTTACGCTGTATTTAGAGACATTTCTTAGAAGCAAGAAATGTTCATAATTTGTTCACAAAATCATGGCGCTGTCGTTTTTGCCGCTTTATTGAAATGCATACCCTCATTTACATATACTCGTAATTTGAGGTTATGATACAGTAGCTACATTTCTAACAAGCGGCAAATGTTCACGACCTATTCGTAAATCGCAGTCCTGCCCTACCAGGAATTTGAGGTTACGACACGTCAGTTTCAGATATTTCTGAGAAGCGGCAAATCTTTATTTATATAACACTTGTTTATTTTCGTTCGGTTGTAATTATTGTTTATAACCGTTTCGAGGAATATCGTTGAAACAAAACATGTCGTTTCCTTTTCGTTCACTGTCCAATTTCCTGTACGATAATTACGAATCGAGCCGGTAAAGCTCGGTTTATTAACAAAAAGAATGGAACGTAACGAATCGGGGCTTCATTCAGGCGTCCCGAGAAATATTTTCGAGGACCGCGGATTCACGTTGGAAACTCGTACGACTTAAATCAGATTAAATTTAATAATGCCAATACGTTCATTATTTCACGTTGTTTCCTGATTTAAATGCAGTAATGCACACATATTGGGTGTAACGTGGGTCGAAGGAAAAATAGTTATAATTAAAAGCGTTATCTGCTACCGCTTCCGATACTGCAAAGTTTTATTAAACGTATCAAAATTTCCACTAGGGGAAATTGGATTTTAAGTGGGAAATAATTTCTCAATCGACGATACTTTGTGCGGATCATAAGTTTGGTCTTCTTCCAAGAGCTCTAAAAATCGATTGTTTTCGAGTTATAACCTAAAATGATGGAAATTGAGGATTTTAGACATTATCTGGCTCGGAAAAACTCGGAAATATTTTTAATTTGAGTTGGAGTACGTATATATTTACACCAGGTTGTCCGAGTAGAATAACACAAACATATAGACATTTTACTGGTCGTAACTCTTTTACATATGGCGTGATGTGAAGGAAATGGTTAGGAGCACATATTTTCGCGAGAAGAGGAAAAAATACATGGACAGAATCGTCCAGCGTGACTCTATGACGAGAAAAAGCGAAAAAAACACGATTTTTTGATCGAATACTCAAAAAGCATGACTCTTGGCCCTAGCACCCTTGAAAATTTCCGTGGACGGGGTCAAATCAAGTGGTTCAGAGCTCAGGCGGAATAAAATTGGAGGAAAAAGGGCCCATGAACCTTTTCCACCATGGTGGCCGTGGAACCTGCGAACCTGGAATGATGTTACTGCATAGAAATTCCATGGTGTATCATACTTCCCTGTGTGTCTATTTTCTGGCAAGTTTCTCTCCGACCGTGCTAACCGTATCATCAACATTCCTGGTAACAATTGTTTAATTTTTTATCGTTATTATACATACATTCTTCGGAGAAGTCCACGCTATCGTTTCAAGGTAAAGCAACAGTTTATATGTTTAATTAATCCGAAGAGTCCATCGAAATAATCGTAACGTGTGACTCACCGAAATGGAAAGTACACCTTTTTTTTGCTTTTAGAACGTACAGGAAAAAACAACTCGCCAAATCCAAAATATGGAATCAAAGCGATCTTTCAAGGAGATTTACCACATCCTGTTTTGTTGCGGTTTCGATCCGAAGCACAATCAGCAGGGATTAATTCGAAATTAGGTGATTACAACTGAGAAATAAATACATCAAAGCGAAGTACGCTTCATTACGGAGACTTCGATCCATACATTCAAGTTTTAACTCTGACGTCGACGAGGAAAACCTCAAAATTATTCCGAAACGTACGGTGGAACACAATGAAACATGGAGCGCGCTGCCTCGTTAGTTTTATTTTCATATCCACGTTTCCATGCACTCCTCCGTTTGGTACGTGCACGACAGAAGTCTACAATTATAATAATTACAACCTGAAACCTACGACGCATAAGCCGTCTCACAATTACAGCCTCGAAACAGAAATCGAGCGAGGATTGTTCTTCGTGAGAGAGAAAAAATAAATCTAGGTAATTATTTATAAATATTTCTAAACTGGAATTATTATCGCACTTGGTATTTTAAGTCCTTACGAGGATACGTCCAAGGTACCTAGAAGGACGTTTCATACATTTTATATCTCTATTTTTCTATTCTATTTCTATTCTTTATTTTAAAATATTCAATTATATACATTTTAAAGAAAATTGCTGCACTACTACTTGAACATCTATAAGACAAACATTATTTTGTTATAGTCCAGTCGATATCTGTTTTGGGTTGGTTCTAAAACATAGTCTCGCTAATTGTCTCCTAAATGACCTCTGAAATAAGAATCTCGATGCGCGTAATTTTAAAAAGTTGTACTAAACAAATGAAAAATGTAAAAAATTAGGAAAAAATCCTTTCCTTTTGTTCAAAAATTGATCAAACTGGTCACTGATTTTTCTACGTATAAAAGAGCATCCCAACTTTCGAATGCCACAGGAATTTTTTAATCGGTTCGTTTGGAGAGCACAAGGATTTTTTAAAATAGTAACAAATTTTTAGCTCGTAAAAAAATTGAATAACTTTGCCATTTTTTCATAAACTTTAATATTTATACGTAGAAAAATCAGCGAACAATTGAAGCAATTTTTAAGACCCCACATTATTTACAAAAAAAAATCGATTTTTTTTAAAAGAAGGCTGGATTGCAAAATTATTGTGGGAAAACTACCGAACCGATTTTAACGAAATTTGGTGCGCTTTTTGCTTATATCGTTAAGTTTTTCTTGGTCGAATATGAAGATCCAAAGACTAACTGAAAAAAAATAATCCATTTTTTCACAATTTTTTTTGTGTTTTTGTTGTTTTGCAACCAAACTATTGCATTTCAAAATTATTAAAAAAACACATCTTTTAGATAATTTAATTACGAATCTTTTCACTCCTATACACTTACCCTCTAGAATGAACATTTAAGAAGTTATGGGCAAAAGAAACGCAAAAAACGGGGTTTTTTTCCTTTTTTTTTCCATCTGTTGAGCACAACTTTTTAAAATTACTCGAAATACATGTATGCAGAAAAATAAATAAATTCTTTAATGATTTATCAAAGCAAATATACTAATTCGATATACTCTAGGAGAAAATAATATCCCAAGCGAGGGTACGTCAAAAGGTCACTGTTCGCTTTCCGAGGATCAAATAATTGTTATATTTCATATGAAGTGGCTGACGTGAGAACCCACAAATGCAAATTATAGTCACTTTATATGGAAAACAAATGATTAAGATATCTTTTCGTGGATTCCATCAATTATAATCTAATTAATAAGGTCAGCGATGATTGCTATTCGTAAACACATCTATTTATATAATCGGGATGTTATTGATAAGAGTAGAACTCGTCAAGAAATGCAATAATACAACAAATTTGAGTACGATTGAGAAATTGGAAGCGTTATTATTGGAATAAATAAATATTCGTACCGTATGATTTATTCGATCTAACCGTGAATGTGCTATTATGCTGGATTTATTGCGAAGAAATTTCTTTGCCGGCCGTCAAATATAATCGGCCGTATCGGAATTTCGACTAATAACGAGTGATGGATTAGAAATCGTCGATCCACGAATACAAACACACCATAATTTTCCATTCGTCGGAAGGTACTTTCTAAAAGATGGCATTAGAAGTGAAATTTGTTCCGAAGATGGAAAAACACTATGCACTTCGGCCATATTTAATGTAGAGAATTTATTCAGAGCGGTGAAAAATGCCATAAACACAAATTATTCGTTGCAAATTATGTTTAGCTTATTTTTAGTTAACTTTGAAGGAAATTTTTTTTGAAATAAGAGTTCCGTTTAATGAAAAACGAAAAATTTTAAGTATATTTTTTCGAGCCCCAATAAACCTTCTACACTAAATACGGTCGAAGTACAATTCTGCACTGTTTTCGACGATCAAAACGATCACCCCGTATGTATGCGCCTACAAAAGCGCACCTTCCCCTTTTATCCAATATTTACATCGTGAAGTGCTCCTCAAATATTTACCGAATACTTATAGTAATGAGGTGGAGGGGGAGATCGGTTAAGACGCGAGATGCTGTAAGCGATATCAAAGAAATTTGTTTAATTAACTTTCCGCTCTAACGTCGATTAAGAAATTGGAAATTCGAAAGACGAATCGAGTTTGTGCCGAGCGACGTACGCTCGATCGGATGCCCTAACGGTCGTTATCCTTATCAGACATTCCCGAGGAAGAGACTCGATCGTAATTATAGATTACGATCCGTTTTCACCACAGCCGGTCTCACTTTTATAAACGCGGAAAGCCGTCCATGGTATTGACCGCGCCTAGGAAAGTACTTCTTTCTATGTTCTGGAAAATGTTCTAAGTTAAAACGTCACAGAGCTTCATGTCTGGACCAAATGCCCATGCGCAACCATTTTGACAATTTTTGAGTCCGAATTATTTGAACCCAAAACGAAATCAAATTTGAAATTCAAATTTGTTTAGGAAAAAACAATGAATTCATGTTTTTATACTTAACTACACTTAATTACGTGGTTGGTGCCTTGCTGTAACCAGTTTTCTGGTCGACCCCATAAGTAAATTTTAATACATCGGATTGGTGAATCGCCATCCCCGCCCCAAACCTCTACACAGACTTTCCACTAAGCAGCCAATTCCGATTTAATTTGTTTCCCCCTGAAAGGCGACTCCATTAAAATAAAACCCACGGGAGTTGCAATTTCGACTTCGAATCCGGCGAAATTTCCTTTCCAATATTGCGTTTACCCGACTCCCTCCTTCTCTCCCACCGTCTTTTTATTACGTCACAGTGTCGATTTAACATTCATAAACGGTCACTATCCGTGCCTCTCTGCAAATAACAAGCCGACTGGAAAGGAAGTCTTGGTTGAAAATTCCTATGGTTCGACCGGAATCGATACGGAGGCGTCTAGACGGAGTTTAACGTTTATGACCGGTTAATATATTTTACGAAATCCGCTGCAGAAATTACCCCGGACACCCCCAGCGAAGTGTCGCCATCTAGTGCAGCTCGAGCGAAAGTAATCGCGAAACGTGAGGTTCACACCGCGCATAATTGGGCGGGGCTAATATTTGCTTGTGACGTCACCTTGTGAGTAGGACGACGCATGCTACAATACACGTTTCATTTAAAAGATTCATGTAAAACTCGTCTAAGAAGCACATTTACTCAATTTACGACAATTCGTTTTAAATGAAATTCGAGTAAATCTAAAACTTGAATTACTTATTTGAAATATTCAGCAACATACCCAAGAAAATATCTTATAAAAGCCCTAAACATAAACACTATCAAATTCCTATATGCTAGAGCTAAAACGCGTCGCAATAACTCACGACGTGACGTCACATGCGCCAACCAGCCGAATTTCTATTTTCTCTTTCATTGTACTGGATTTTAAAGTGGAGCAAGCGCCAAATGTGGATTCAATATTTCTTTGGGAGGGTGTAGGGGCAACGGGAGTCACTCCCCATTTGAGATTAGGAGAGAGGTGACCCCAAAGAGGATTGATATGGGGTGTTTTCTGGCTTCTGGGCGATCAGGACTTTTTCAAAAATAATATTTATGGGGAAATCCCGCCTATGCTTAAACCGTGCTTTTCTTGGTTGTTTTGTGTCCATTATTTTTAATTCTCTGGAATCCTTTCCCATTTTTCAAAACAAAGAAAGTTCCCCATCGAACTTATGATTCACTTGTTGATATTCTCCTCTTCGTTACGTTATTCTATGCATGTGTTTCGCTCTACTTCTTTGTAAGTACATTGCAAAAGCGTTTACTTCATCAGTTGTTTATTTTTGTCTCCTACGAATTGTAGACAATGGGTAATTCATTGTTTACAAACAACGAAGGACGATCGGCAACGTTTCATTTTCTTTTGTTTAAGAAAATGCCGAGATTATTAAAACAAAAATTTAGTGCATCTGTTATTAAAACATTTTCCAACGCGATCAAATAGGTCGCATTTTAATACTGGCATTGATCAATTCGGTAATTACGCAATAAGGTCGTTGTAATTAAGATTACAATTTCCAGAAGTCGGATTATTTGACTTTATTGTCAGTTTAAAGTAATTTATCGCTTTAAATGCATATTACTGAATGAAACCATATTTACTGTGCATGTATGCGTGTATTCTGGAGTTTTTGGTTAATATAAATAATGAATTTAAATTAAATCTCTAATTGTTGACATAACAAAGCAGTTGAAAAAAGAAGGGAAAAAATGTCGAATATCACTTTTACGTTAAACGTCACAAAATCTTTCAATTTTGTCCTAGATTTAAAATTCAAACGATTTCACGGGTCACGTTAGGATTTTGAAATATTTGAAGTTAAATACTCGAAAAATCGTTTTGGATACTTTTGAGGTTATGGACAGAACGCACAAATGTCTTTTCTGCTAAATGCATCATTTAGTACCACAGTTTCAAAGCTATGGCGGTTTTAAATAACATGGTAACAAGGTAAATAATTCCAAATCTTTCACCACTACAGCCCAATAATCTCATGAACAATTACATTGTTCACGATAGCATGGTTAATCTTTAATTATTCAAGAAATTATTATATGAAGTTTTAAATTATTTTTTCGAGTGTGCAAAGTCCAGAGTAATGATTGCGTTTCTGGGATATCTGAAAATGTCAAGAATAATCCATTTTGGTGCATTTTGTAAACTGTGGCAATTCATGAGGTACAGGAACACACAGAATTAAAACAGTTTCAAAACTGCCCTTTTTAAAACAAAACTATTATCCACCGCCACTGCCCTAAAGTCACTAAAATTTTAAGATATAAAACTAATCAATCATGCAATCAAAAGGTGAAAAGAATCTTTTCTTGGGATGAAACAATTACCACAGATTGTAACTGGAAAGTTTCAAGAGGAAAGAAGACTTATGGTCTCTTTCGAGGAAACCTGGATTAATGAGGGATAATACTGTGACAACACAACTTATGGCGTTCACATCTGGACTCCTCTTTGCCTTCAAACTAGCTTCCGACGGTTTTCCAGGAAAGATTATCCCCGTCCCGTAAAAGTACGAAACACGAGAGCGCCGCTTGAAAATTTTTAATTACATTAAGGGGAGCCATACAAGTTGCCAGGACACAAACCCTCTAGCCGGACGAGGAAGAACCGGGAGGAGAGAGAAGGAAGAAGGGGTGGAGAGGGCTTTGACTCGTCCACCCCCGAGTCGGGGGGTGACGGTGTCGGAGGTGCAGTACATGGGATGTTACGGAAAGAGGACGGATCAAGGAGAGTCTATAGGGCGGAAAAGCCTGTTTGGACTGGTGATCATCACCGCGATCGCCATGGCTCACGGCATCGATTTCTTTTGTTGGACGTCGCCGGCAGAAGGTGGAATATTCGCCGGAAAAGTGGAGCGTACAGGTCGACGCTGGTCAAAACAAGAGCGGAACGGACCACGGTACTCACCATTATGCTCGGTGAAGATGTTGGAGATCGCCTGTCCCCGGCCATCCTTCGGCGGCCTCGGCCTGCTCCTGGCGGCCCTCGTCGAGTGGACGGCCCCCGAGCCGCTCCTCTCCTTCGTGTTCTGGGCGCCCATCTCGATCCGGGCACATTACCCCCCTCGAGACCGGACGACCACCGTCAAGTAAGTTATGGCGGATAACCGACGACCGCGACCGCGCTACATATCACTTCTCTCGCACGCGCACACACACACGCTCTTTTAGCTCGTCTCGGACAGATCTGTCTACTCTTGTGGGGTCCTTTCGCGACTGGTTCCGTCTATTCCATTCCACCCTGCGACAGATTACTACCCCGCGACGCCATATTTCCTTTCCTCCAAGTTCCGAACGAGCCTCTCTCCCTTTCTCGCTCGCGCGAGCCGCGACGGCTGTCCTTGTTTTGCGCGCTTTCGCATGTGCATTTCGATTATTCTCGGCGATCGACGTCGCAGGCGATAGATGGCGACGGTGCGGGCCGACAGTGCAGCCAATACACAACATTTCAACCAATGGCGGCACCGAACAACCAAATTATACCTTGCTCTGTCTATGTTATAGGTACATCTATAGGTTTTGCATTGGAGCTACCCTACGAAATGTCGAACTGCCCAACTATGTCCCCATTGTATGCAACCCAACATACAAGCTAAGGAAGACCGTGCATTTTTTAAGAGATGTTTGTAACACTAGAGAACATCAAGTAACTTATGGAAAGTAACGAGTTACAGGTTGTTTATTTGTACTTCTGACTTGTACTTGTACAAGTATTTGTACTTGTACTTTACTTGTAACTGCGTTACTTTTTTAATGCAGTAATAGTACATAGGACGTTTTCATGGTAGTAAACTTTGTAATTTAAGTAAGGCTTTTTCTAAATCACTACCTTGCAGTGGTTATTAGTAGGAACTCAAGGATCAAAGCATTCTAACAGACCTAAGGGCCTGTAAATCCACATTCTTGAAGGCTTGTTTATCGTTCTCAACATAGCTGTAATTTAAAACGAATTTAACGGGTCTCCACAAGATGGCATACGCGACACCCCAACGCCTCGATGTATTGTTGGTTGCCTTCGCTTAAGTCTTCCTATTGGCTCGCTGAACGCAACGTCAGACGTCAAAAAATATAAACTAAACCGGACGTCGGTCGGGGAGAGATTTGTTGGGTTTTTTTGTTTAGCTGTCGCATTGTCAAGTTTTGTCAGTATGTGTGTGTGAGTTTATTCTCGTGGCCGGTGGTGTCGTGCTGTGTGCATACGTGCGCGTCAGTACAAAAAGGTGAGAAGTCGAGAGAGGAGAATAGAAGACACCGTCGCGAGTCGATATATACGTACACGAGAGGGAGCAAAAATTGATTTTCCCCTTCACGTCTCCTTTGTCCGTTCCTAGAAGGGACGTCCTGCGTCGTCCTCGTGTCTCGAATTTAAAATCGACGTGTCGGTCTTCCAAGTAAGTTCGGTCGAGCTATGCTTTGCGGTTAAAAACCGAAGTTCGCATCGTCTCGAGGACACCAAAGCACCTCTCGGAGTCCCTAAGGTGAGTTGCAATCAGTCGGACACTGTCCGTTCGGGACGTGACATGAACTCCTTTTGTAACTTAATCGAAACACGCTATCAGCATCTTCCTTACAATAGCGGTCTAATTGATGTCTGAGGAGCACGTTTCCTTTCTTTTGAGATCACAAAAGAACAGAGGTAACAATGGGAACTCACGATGTAAAATTTTTTCGCGGCTGAAAACAGCACAGTGTTTTTTCCAGTTACCTGATTTTTAACCTTCGATTAAACTGTACTGAACTTGATTGATGGAAATGCCTTGAACTGTGTTATTTTTGATTGGATAGAATTTGCAGTGGGTGGAAGTTGAATTGTTTTTGAAAATTAAAGTGGAATTATTATTGCGAAAGGATTAATCAAGGATTAGTGGCGATTGGTAGAGAGATTGTAAAATATATCGGCAAATCCCCACACTTCCTGGGGCTATTGTACTATTAAAACAAAATCAGTCTACTGTTTATGTGATCTTTATCTTATCTTCAATCACGGCCTGGGATTTTTACTATTTTAAGATTTATCGGACAATAAATTAGTAATCTGTCATAGTTGTAGACTGTTTACAACAATGTAACTATTCCAAAGATTATAGGAATTGCAAGTTCAATAAGTACTTTGTCATCTAAAGTGCCATGTTCTGATTAAACTATGAGTCACTTAATCTTCATGAAATCATCACATTTTTAAGCCATTTTTGGTAAAATAGTGGCCAGGACCTGAGAAGGAATTTTAAAAACATGATTACAATATTTTTGAAATAAATTTAAAGAGGAAGAAACCGTAGTAAACAAATTAATTTATCTCCTTTTCAAGGCAACATTAACATGACATCAGTTTTACTTTACCTGATTTATTTTGCATACATTCTGCTGTTTCATATTTACTTGCTTCATAATTTCTGCCAATATGTTGTCATGCCCTGGACACCTTCCGTTTTTCAGTGCGGTTAAGGCATCCGTTATTTCAGCCTAAAGCATCAGCATCAAGTTTTCTTCTCGACAAAAACGAATTAACGCACAAGCTTTGCATTAAAATCACCCATGACCATGGTAGTCTCAAATGGTTTCAGGAATTAACCTTCCTCTTCTTGGACATCAAAATATAAACCCTAGGATTTCGCAATGAAACCATCGGCATGGGTTCGCTAGAATCGTTGCTCAATTGTACTTGGGCTAACGTGATTGGCACTGGCTCTAAAGAACTTGCCTTATAGAGCTAATTTTTGTATCCCAGTAACACTCAAATGAGTCAGATTCAGGAAGGTCAAGGCTTCATCTAAATTTTCATTGTCTGATACATCTCCATCTCTATATTTAAAAATACTCACGTTGGTGTCGGATTCTGTTATGTTTTCCTTTTTTACCTTGGGTCAAAATTCTCTTTATTATACTTTTTTGTTTGCGATACGGTACCGGTTTTTAATAACCGTACCTTCTCACTTGCGGTCTAAATTCAGTTGCAATTATCGTTGCTTATTGAAAAAATTGACAATAATAAAGCGAAGTGGGATAGAAAAGTAAAGGAAAGTATTAAAAAGCGCACGTTCACGTATCTGGAATAATCAGAGCGTGATGTGATGATCTTAATTACTAGCAAGAGCTAATGTATTCCCCTCATAAGAATGAGGGGAATACAATTACAAGCAACAAATTAAAGTATTGTGCATATATTTGTTGTAGAGTATCAGTTTTATATCTTAGCTTGTAGCGGCTGGTCGGTTTTTCAGCCACTTCCTGTTTGTAATCGTTATCACCACCAATTTGTTACTGTTTGCAATGGAGAACAGTTTTGAGGTCATCTTCTATTTACTGTTTATATTCTCTTATAGCGATTTAGGTTATAAAACCGAGATTTCGATAAGAGGTATTGTTATCAATAATCTAATACGGTATTGGTGTGTACGTTTCTCTCTCCGGTTCTAAAAACATTTTTAATTTAATACCCAAAAAATATTCTAAAGTGTTACGTAAACAAATCAAGATAAAAATGTGAAGTGCTCTAGATTTTTTCTGTTTTGTAACCAATCATTTGGCAAATCAAAAAGTGCCTAATTATGTGGCCCTGATACGGTCCGAGAAGTCATAGGAGGTGTATGATTACTCACTACTTTTTGTATGGCTTAGCTCCTCATATTTCATTCGCTAAAGAAGTGATTCTAATTATAACGCAGAATGTTGACGTTTGTATTTACTGTTGAGCCCAAAATCACAATTAAGTACTTTATCGCAAGGGTGTACAAAAATCCCTTTGTATATAAAACCTTCAACTAAATTTTTTAATAAACCCCCCATAACCTCATTGAAAGTTTTTTGACGGTATCTCCGGTTCTTTTAACGTCATACCATACAAAAATGCCATTATAGTACTGTTACTACAGTTTATATACAGGCTGCGCCAAAATTGATACAGCAGCGCCACACAGTGACTGGGTAACAAACCTTATAGTAAACAAAGGGCAATTTTCCTTAGGACATGCGTGGAACTGGCAAATTTATCTTTTGAGGTTATGTCACCTCATATGTCACCTCCGAAACGTTAAATGCGGCTCTCATTCCGTTTGAGATGACATGCCCAGCCTAAAATAGTCACAGGGTTACTTAAGTATTGTAGTTCATTGCCGTCTGAAAGTTACCGCACTGCTATTGTCAAGACGGTGTTTATCTGATGTGAATGAGTAATGCGTTTTGTGTGTAAATTGCTTTTATCTTCGTGCTTTTAATGGTCTCTTCGATAAGCAATTACAAAAACATATTTTTTAAAAAAAATCATTGTTATCAACAAGTCACCTTGCAATAAACAGGAAAATCTATTAGGGTGTCAATAAAATTTTGAGGAGTTGTAATGTTGACCCCTTTAAAAATCAGTAAAAATACTTTCGCCTAGCCGGACCACGTGCTCGGTAAACTTCTAAAAATACTACATTTTTGTTTTAAAACAAATAAATAACTCTAATTTCCACGCAAGAATCTAAATTATTTTTCGTTAGAAATGTACGACCTGTTTCGAGGGTGAGGTTATTCGTATATTTTTATTGGTCTTAATTTTTCGTCTAGCCGGATAAATTATTATTAGAAAGAACTCAAAGTCCGATCTCCATTGGCTATCAGTTAATGGAATGGTGGATATTCGTAAACAAACCGTCAAGTGGATGACTTTCGCGCACGCCCGGAAAATCCGTCAAAACTACCTTCAGACAATTGAACGATGTACTTTTGGAATCTTTTTCAAAGTAGAAGGAGCACATTAATTTTTCGACAAACTTTAGAAAACAGTGTTTCATTAGTGAGTATGTGAATGACAGTGATGCATGCGCAGTAGCAATCGAGTTGCGGTCGGGCTCTGATTGATGCAGAGGGTGGCGCAATTCTAATTACTTGCTCGTTTGCTACTGCGCATTTCCGTGGAAAGCTCGCCTCTATAGCATCGAAGCATAAGAGATGGGGTGTAGAGAAAAAACGTTAGGTTACACAAATATCTTTCCAAAAGGCCCTGGCTCATCAAATTTGTTTCAGGCAATTGCTAGATATCAACTAAACTAAAGTAGTAACATTCTTCAAAGTGGCGAAGGAGTGGGAGTGGAGAGAACCAACCGTTCAGCTATATAATTATACACAACAATATTTCGTCAATTAATCTTGAAATTAATTATGTCCCGCACATCCGCCTTGTACCGAATTCTATTATTGTCGACCAGAACGGCGTGCACACGACACCATTGGAAAAAATCCATTATCATTATTACATTACTTACCTTCCCGCGTTCAATAACTACGTGCTCTGATAAATTGTTGCAAAATTTCTCGTTTGTCATACAGACTGTTTAATCTTTGTTTACTCTATTAAATGTAATGTAAATTTAAGCAAACTGCAGAGCCCTCTAAACTTTGAATTTAGTATTCGAAATTAATTCTGGCTGCAAGCAGTTATTAAAAAAATTGGTATGTAGTAGAAGAAATTAACAAGTCTTAAGAAAGTATAAATGGTAATTTTTGAGAAACCAGTTTGTTTGATGTGTTTGAAAGTGTTTGGTATTAAATACGTTTTGTTTTTAATATCTCCTTGTCTACTAAAGTATCCCGTTTCTTTTAACCACTTATAGGTATGTAGTTGGATGGAGATTGCCTTGAGATCCGTAGAAAATTCCATGTAATGCTTCACGTTGCTTTCCGAGAAAATAAAAATTCCCACCGTTTCCTCTACGTAGTGAAATCCTTGTATGAATCATTTTTAAAAGTTTCGACGTGTCGAAATATTAGCAAAACAGTTTATTTTTTCAATAAGTCACATCGGCCTGGGATTCATCTATCCTGATTGGCACCACCAGGTTTACTCGTAAAGCTCATATCTATTTTTCGATACAAAACCAATGAATTATTCCCCACGTAACTACCCTGTGTCATTGCAGCAGTTTCTTCACTAAAATCTGTCGAGTTCATGACACGTATTCAGTTCTTCTAAAAGACTTTTCGCGATTATGGAATCAAATAACTGGCACTTTCTTCGTAATTGGGCCTAGCGAAACGAGGACAAACTACAGGCCTGGTAATTTTAACGCATAGGAAACGTTATGGTCATAGCCACTAATCTAAATCATTTTTAATGGGTCTTTTGTAATTGTTTAGTAGAATATCTAATGAGTCATTACGCCTCGATATACATTTCTGCCAGGAGTCTTAATTGAAGAAATGTTGTTTGTGTGATAGTTGAATTAGAGTGGGTTAACCAGATGCACGTTGTGTTCAAAAATTGTGGTATTAGACTGATGTTGAGATTGATTACGTATTAAACTTGTCATTTTTGCTTATAAAGTTTCATTTCAGTTAGCATCCTAGCTCTAAATACTATTTACTTACCGCCCGTCGAAGTGGGTAAAACCACCCATATGATAATAAATTAAAGTCAATAACTTCTCATGATTTCTTCCAGGTCCAGCGGTTATGGGTAAATTTACAGGTAAAAAATGTCGCCTCCTGTCGATGCTGTGGCTGACGACGTTCTTCTTCATCGTCGAGATAGTCGTTGGGTACATAACGAACTCCATGGCCCTCGTAGCCGACAGCTTCCACATGCTCAGCGACGTAGCAGCCTTGGTCATAGCTTTCCTATCGGTCAAAGTAAGTGTACGGATTTTAAATACGTAGCAAATACAAAAGAAGCTTATGTGTGTGCTGTATTATTAATTTGGCAAATACACAAACTTTGAATCCAAATGTTTCAAAAAATCCTAACATTACACCATTACTTTTCGGACACCTAACTTTGTTTCTGTTGTTTACACTGTAGATGTCTCCCAAGAAATGGTCGAAGAACACGTTCGGCTGGGCGAGGGCTGAGGTGTTGGGCGCGCTGGTGAACGCGGTGTTCCTCGTGGCGCTCTGCTTCTCGATAACGGTCGAGGCCTGCAAGAGGTTCATCGAGATGGAGAACATCCACGATCCCGAATTGCTGGTGGCGGTCGGCTGCATCGGCCTCCTGGTGAATCTCATCGGGCTGCTGCTGTTTCACGGTAAGGGAAAATCGATTCAAGTGAAATTTTGTCCGGGAGCGCAAAAATATAAAATTCAACCTGTCGTCTTCATTGTAGAACACGGCAGCTCGCACGGACACTCGCACGGTCGCCTCTCGCACAGCCGTAACCGCCTGACTCAGCTCGCCATAACGGATGACAATGAGAACGACGAGACTTACCCGAGCCCGCCCCCGGAACCGACGAAGGATAAGTCGATGGATCACCACACGCACTCCGCCGGCCAGATGAACATGAGGGGCGTATTCCTGCACGTGTTGTCCGACGCGTTGGGCAGCGTCATCGTTATAATCTCAGCATTGGTAAGCGAATGATTTTTTAACTTGTCTTACCAGCTTCAGCTGCCTACTAGGCCATCCTAAACCTTAACACAAGGTGTGTGAGTGTGTGTGTATATATTCTTGTTCCGCTCTCCTATGAGATGTCTGTTATTACGCCTGTTTACCAGGTTGAGGCAGTAACAGGAACAATATTACAATGCAAAGATGTCGAAATAATAAGTACATCGTATTTAGTGCTCCGGCGTCTGTATATAGTGTTGCCTATCTATGTTACTGCTGAATATAACTACGGACATAGAGCATACCCAGGCCTTTAGCTCCCCTGGTAACTCCTTATTACACTTTGTATGTTGTTAAAACTGCAATTGTGGACCATATTTTGACATTTGCCAAAATTCTATTCCAGGTGTTCTGGTTGACGGAATGGAAGTACAAGTACTACATCGACCCTGCATTGAGCATCCTCCTCGTCGTCCTGATCCTGCACTCAGTGTGGCCGCTGCTGAGGGAATCCGCGCTCATCCTGCTCCAGACCGTGCCGACGCACATACAGGTGGACGCCATCCAGAGCAGGCTCTTGGCTAAAGTCGATGGGGTCTTGGCCGTTCACGAGTTCCACGTCTGGCAGCTTGCCGGCGATAGGATCATCGCTTCAGCGCACATCAGGTAAGATTCTCGCTTGTGAAATTCTTGGTGAATTTTGAAAACCCATGCCATAGCTGCTTCACTGTATAAAAAAAGTACGGGGATTTGAAATCATATCAATCATGAAAACTGGCTATCTATTATTGGATCAGAGTGAGAGGAAGGGCATTCCTCTGGAAGGGGAGAGATTGGAAACAATAAGAAGAATGAGAGAGTGGAGAAGAATTGAGGATATTTATTTACTACTGCCTCAGCTCTATCGATGAGATGAATTGTCAGCCACGGATTTATAAAAACCACTTTCAGGTGTAGGAACCTCTCTGAATACATGAAGATAGCGGAGAAGGTGAAGGAGTTCTTCCACAACGAGGGCATCCACTCGACTACGATCCAGCCGGAGTTCATCGACTACACGGACATCCCGACGAGCTCGACGACGGCCGATCACACGTCGGCCGACTGCGTCCTCGATTGTCCCAAATCGAGCGATTCGGACGTGAACTGCGTCAGGAACACGTGCTGCGGACCGTCGAAGAACCCGGTGAGTTGGAAGTCGAGCGCGCCTCGGTGCGGTGGACATAATCTCACTTTTGTATGTCGGCTGGTACAGAAAATTTCAGGTCGCCGCCATGTATATTTAAGTATTTTCGTGGATAATCACGGGTTTTGTTACTTCTTAAGTTATGGATCTCGACAGGTAAACGAATTTAGTTATTGTCGCGTTATTTTGCACTGTTTAAATAAGAGGAGGAACATTCGGATCCTTGCCCCAATCTTGGAGCAACCCACAATACACGACGGAACTCTATAGATCCATACTCTATAAACTTGTAGTTTCTTGGTATCTTTAAAGTTTTAAAGTTGAATGAACGTAATATCCATGGACTGTTTGGAGCTTCGAGAAACTATTACTTTCTTGGTACCTTTGGAGCTTTACTATGTCCATGGAGCAATTGGAGCTCTACTTCGTCTTTCCTTATGTGCCAAAGCTAATGAAAGTCCCATTTCTATTCGGTCAACCCACCATGTGTCTGACGACAGAAATTAGAGCTTCGTGCTATCATTAGTAGATGAGAGTCTAGAAGAAAGGGTGAAAACTGGTAACCTGAAAATTTTTGTACCAGGCAGCGTGCCACCTGTCGCACGTTTAACGTCACTAGATATGGCAAATAAAGTAGAACAAATTCAATAAAACCAGAAGGTAGATATTACATGACACCATATATCTCGCGACGTTACCCACGATTAATTACTATTTATTTACCTTACTTATGTGGAACGGTTTTAAAGGGCGTCATTTATCTGTTTTCAATTTTCTTAGGATTCGACATAAGTTCGGTGCGCCTGTATGTTGGGTTTACATTGTATTTTCTTTTTATTTTTCTACTTCAGCCCGCAGAATCCGCGAAGAGTTATTGTTATTGAAATTACGATGTGTTGGGAGTTGGGGAGTTAATTCAGACTGCCGCTGACAGTGTAGAAAACAGAATGGGTAATTGTTTGCTTGCGGTGTACGAAACGCTAACAGTTGAATTAACCGAAAGTGACCGTCTGAAACGGGCCGACTCTCATTGCATGTACTTTTAGGGTCGCGAGACGCCTTCGCCCAACACGAGCCCGTACATCTGCCGGCAGCGTAACTCGATGGCGACCTCTCAGCACGGGGAGGAGATGAACGAGATGGAGAAAGGCGTCCTGCTGGAGAAAACCAGCTCGGGGAACCTCCAGACTGACTGTGATTATAACGTGAGGGGCTCCCAGTATTCGCTCAGGGGCTGAAGGAAAAAAGACGACGAAGCTAGTTTACCAAAAATAACAACTCCAAGCGTATTCATTAATAAAAAGTCGTGTTTTCGCCTGCGTATTTCGAGGTGATCAAATGAAATTGTTATCGTTACTGTAAGTAACCTCACAAATTTTAGAAACTGATCGAGCACAGTGTGATACTTCTTCCGAGTTATAATTGTTAGCTAGCCATGGTTTCATTCGAATGGTCAGTACTATATGTTATAGGAAACGTTAGCTCAAAAGAATTCAGGTACTTAAGATCCAATTGTTCATCCGAAAGACTATTTAGTTGGATTTAGTGTTAATTTTGTTCATGTCTCGAGTGAATTGATTCAAAATAGAAGTGAACGATCAAACTTAGTTTTAGTTGACCATTTTTGACAGTTCGGACATCAAAACGCCTTGGATTTCGAAAATTTCTCATTGTTTGTGACAGAGCTGCCTCAAATTAAAAATTCTGAAACCGAAGAACGTAACCGATGCACTGTTTCTACCAGAAAACCTTCAGTTGGGCATTCTTCGGATTCAGCCTGTATTGTTACTTCCTCCTAGTTGTAATACAAATGATATGGTTGAAAGACGTTGGTAAATTTTATTGTAATTAGATCAGAGTTTCTCTGATACGTTTGCTAGTCCATAAACGTTAATTAGTAAGTTTTTATTGTTCTGGAATAAAGTAATTTTTTATTAAAATTTAGGTGTATTGTTATTTAACGTAAATTAATACTTATTAATTCTTCAATTCGACATACGGTGCTCATGAAAAATGTAAAACAGAAATGAAATGATCTGTATATAGTGTTAAAGCAAATATTGAAATTTGTAAATAAACAATTCATAGTGCAAAGTAGTTTTGATCATGTTTATTGCTTTTGCTGCGAATTTCGAATCTAAATTTACCACCCAGAAGAGCACGGCACTTTCCGTAAGTGCAACATTTCGGTCGATGATGAAATTGAGTTATGTTTTGAAAATATCTGCTTAAGATCAATTCAACCTGATACAGTGATCATATTTTATCGACGTCGAGTGTATATGTTTTCCATATAAATCTCTAGAAATGAAGGGCGTGATTGAACCAACGTCAAATTTTTTGATAATCTCCTCTACCTCGTTTTTTGGGATTTTTCGGTTGTAACATGTTTTATAGAGCTGTCGTCAGATAAATCGGCGGTAAATTCCAAATTGGGTCATTTCTCAAAAATGTACAACGAAACATAACGTCATTTCCTACTTTATGTGCCCTTTAGGATCCACTAAGTTCTATTCCACGTTAAACCTTAGGTCGTATCTACCGGTAAATAATTATTCATTTTACCTCCATTAGGACCCAGACTTGCAGTTTTCCCATTTCTCCACTCAGTCTCTATGCATGGGAAGAAGTAGGAGGTACACTGAAAAATGGTAATTTTCATCGTAAACGTTTCGTTCAGATTATCTGAAATATTATTGGCGATTATCGTGGGAAAGGGACGTAGAAGGAACTTACACTTCAAAAACACATATTACTCATAACGGATTTACTTCTTTCAGCATTGAATATACTATATAACTTATGTACATTATTGAAAAACGAATTGACTTTCAGTAATACTGAAGCTAGCCCGTCCACTTTTGCGATGGGCACCGTCCCCATACAATTAAATTTATAATCTCTGAATATGAAGTCTTTTAAGAGCGGCGGCGCGCCACCTCGAAAGTAGACGGCTAGGTTGATTTGGCATACAGGACGCATAATATATATAATACTTTGATAATGTAAATATATAATATATACACACACACAGCATCTGAAAATACATACATTTACTTAACATTACTGGTGTTTAATGTACTTTGTATGTATGTACGCATGTATTTATGTATTTTTGAACGTGTAAGCATTGTGGATGGGTAACATGTGTTTTGTCTCCCTCTGTGATTTTTAAATAGTGTCAAAAGTTTCACCTGAACAGTGAACATGGAGATTTCACACAAACCTCAACGGAACTCCAATATCATCGTATTTACAACTTGAATCGGTAACAACGTAAACACTCTAATATACGAAAACCATCGAAAATCTTTCAAGTTATAATAACAGTAAACAATGTGCAATTTGTACAACAGCGTTATCTATATACATTTACTTTTAACAAAAATATATATACAATACATTTTATTGAAGACCGAACCGAAAGCAGTCGAAAGTAAGCGAAGATCAAAGTAACACTTCATAAATATAATTAACTTCCTTTTTCTCCTTATTATTAATAAAGGTACGCGTTTAATTACTCATTACTTTAGGTACATTATGTATACTTTGGACAATTCACGATTAATCGAAAGCTTAGGACCGTCCCTTGAGGAGCCTACTCAAACACAGAAGATCATTTTCTTCATTTTGTTCCCTCAATATTTTTTTTATAGAAAGATACAAGCCCTAAAGTTTCAGTCTTTGATAATAGATATTTATTATATGAATACCTTAATATATTACTTATGTTAGGTCCATCAACGGGAGCGCTAAGCTTTCCACATTTTAGTGTGCTCCCCCAGTCCGAAAGAAAAATAAATAAATAGGAAAATAGAGAAACTGGGATAACGTCGAATTAAAAAATAAACAGTCTTCGAAATTACATTAAAATATCACAGCACAGAGAGAAACAAGGAGGTAAGGTGGAGAGTGGATTGTTTGAAATATTCCGTAGATGCGGTCTTTCACGTGTCGTTTTGGTCCTTAAAATCAGACAAAATAATTGGTTAATACACGAAAAACAGTTTGTGTCTTTTAATACATCAACTAAAAGTCGAATAATGCTATCGCTATTGCAGCAGTAATCTTAGGCGAGGTTGAATCTACGAAATATTCCAACAGACGTGTGGTAGCTGACAGAAGAGATATAGTATCGGATTGTGATAGACGAGAGACAGACTACCACCGCTAGAGGCACAGATAATTGACTCACTAATATTTTGTTACGACATATATATATATTATAGAATGCAGATAACAGTGGACAAACTACAAAATAAATTACACACAGGAACTTTCTGATATTTCATTGATCATTATGGATTTCTTACAAGGGTTGATTTCTGATAAAGTTAGCAAGGGTCCATTACCTGCAGAACTCTTGTAGTCAGGGGAAGTTGTCGAAAAATACATCGGTAGGCAGAGAGGGAAATGATTCCACCATGGACGGAACTTTGTGTGCATGTTACATCCCCCTCGGATAACAAATCAAGGTCCTTCGAGACCGATAATTGGTAGGAACGATTCTGTAGTACCGCGTGCGTCCCACGATTTTGGTCCTGGTGTGTGAGCTTGAAAAATCGACATTTTTTACGAAAAGTTATTACGTCACAATCATCACATCCAACGATATTATCTAAGTCTTGTACTTTAGTAAAACCTAACCAGTCAATGAAATAGTTGGTCCAGTAACATGTTAGTCAGTAAGTGGGGCTAAACTAGTCAAACTCTAGGTTGTTTAACTGATGAATTTACTCATCCAATTACATGCGTGCAGGTCACTGTATACTTCCCATTTTAAATAACAGCTAGCCAGCCTAGTACGTTAATCAGCACACTGAGACTGAGTATTAGATCAGTTATTGTTGAAAGTTGGTTAGTAAAAGATACTCAGTTAATGAGTGAAGCTAAACTAGCCACTTTATAGGTTGTTTAACTGATGTCATCACATTTATACATGCATGTCTCTATCAGCTATAATCCCTAGATCAATCTAGTTATTACATCACAATCATCATATCCTCCAATAACTTTTATATCTTTTACTTTAGTAAAGTTTGTTACTATCCAGTCTATTTGTCAATGAGATGACTCGATGAAACAGCTCGTCAATTAACAACAGATTTGATCAGTTGTAATGTAGCTTGTGATTTAGTCAAAAATTAAGTGAATAGTAAATGCTAGTCAGTTAATAAGTGAAGCTGGACAAGTTAAGTCACATTACATGCATAGGCTTTTTATTTTTACTAAAACCAGTCAGCCTAGTCTGTTAATCAGCGCAATGAGTTCGTTGAAATATCTTGTCAATCACTTGAGTTGTAATATTAATTAGTCACAGTTAGTACAGGTAAACTAGTCAACCTCTATGTTGTTTAGTTAGTGAGTAGTTTCCAGTCAATTTTGCATCAAGCAGTTTGTTGGTGTTTGCAGTGTCTTTTTCCCCTCTTTATGCCATATCTGACATCGGCAAGTATGTAGTGGAACTGATCCAGAAACATGAACTTTCTGGATCATGGAACTCATTAATTGATCAGTACACAAAAAACTAAGTATCATTCACATAACCAATAGTGCAGGGCTAGCGTAGTCAGGATAGTAAAATTAGTCAAACAACACATTCTAAAGTCAAAACAAAATAAGATCCGACGTCATTTGATTCCTCTGACTGATACTTGTATAAGTGTAGCGTAGAAAGTTAAAAGCTTTTACACTACATTCTCACAAATAAGTCGATGTGAACGCTGCAGCTAGCATACACAGCATTAATTTTTTACAATACCACTGCACTTCACCATACATTACCTTGTTATTCAAGGATTTTGTAGCATGCACACAAAGGTTCATCAATGATGAAATTATTTCCTACTCAAAACACAATTTCCCCTGATGTTACGGAATTTGAAGATGTGTCATCCTTCGGAAAACCTCATTTGTTCGTTGTGCAATATACATATCATATCAAAGTGATTCCACAATCCTAATCAACATTCAATCTAATTAATAATGGATTAAAATCGATAATACAAAAAATAAATCAGGGACACTAACTTTACAACAATAATAATTAATGACTAGATAAACAAAAACAAACCTAACAACAATCAATAAATATCAGATATATATATCACCTAATTAAATCACCACCATTATAAAATACATATCAATTTCCTAAAATAGTGTCTATGAATTGCAATTATTTTGAATTGTTTCTATGGTAGGAAAGTCGTTTGGGTTTTTGGTTGTTGGTCCAAAAGCGGAAGAAATAATTGAAAATAATTGCAGAGGGCGTGAACTAAAACCTAACGTACAAATATGTAATACTACATGATATGGACTAACTATTTGTCTTTTATCATTTAACTTTCGACGTGTCGACAGCATACCAGATACAGAGAGAATAGAGAAAGAGCAAAGTTGTTTTTTTCATTTAGGGTATGACGATACGCTGCACGTCCAAGCTTATTGCACATGGTTAAGTTACAATTTCATTTTTTTTAAAGTACAACATACACAAACACTTAGTTATTGACATCGATAATACATTGAACCCCAGTTCGAGACATGAATTCAGGTCTAAACTGAGGTTCATACATTGTTAGGAAGACGTTTAACTAAAGTAGTAATTGGATTACGTTTTGAAAAATTTTTAAGTTTGGAACACTGAAAAGTTATCCGTTTCACACCGCAGCGTCAAAAGCGCAGTATCGACATGAACTCTTTAGAAGTGGTAAGTATTGTTTACTGCCCTTTTGATCATTTATTTACATTAATCATCAAGTATTAAAAAGCATGGAAAAAATTCTCACAAATGCAGTGATATGTATCTAAAATATGTATATTTGCTTTATTTCTTTAATGATATACACTCGTGTGCAAAATATTGACTTAAGTATTTTGGCAAAATCGTATTTAAAAACTCCTCTGATTAGATTTACTCGAAAACAGGTACGATAATATCAGGAAAAAATATTTTTGTTCTTACAGAATATCTACAAGGTAATCCATTATTTGAAACTTAAATGCTGGTAAATCAAACGTACTTTGTACCCATAAGGAATTTATTGCTTGGATAGCATCATGGATTAAAAAACAATTTTAAAACTCTCGTTTCTTCAACAATAATTGTCAGGTACTCGTGACATTTACAGTTAAAAATTTGATTCAAATTAGATTAAACCCCCACCACAACGCCCTAAAATCAATATGTGATGCAAAGAGTAATGTAATTTTAAAATCGTACAAACGTCGCCCTCATCGCCATAATATTAATTAATAACTATAGTTATGTATACACATGATATGTCTTTTTGCCGCATACAAAATAATGAATTACCTTAACAACACGTAACGAAAGAATAAGCACATAGCAGTCCTCACTATAGAAAACGCGATCTATTGTTTAAGTTTGATTCAAAGCCACGTTAAGTACAATCATCGCAAAGAAAAGAAAACAACGTAAAATTTAAAAGACCTCTCTAGCTGCTAATTTCATTATGATTATTGCACGCTATCGATAAAAACTTTAATCAAACAGCTATCACTCTGAAAACTATGTATTTAATAAATAGCCTAACTTGTAAAAATCGTAATGCTAGTCGTTGCAAGTAAAACTTTTAAATTGCGCTAATATCATTTGTGTCTGACACAAATCATTTAATAACATCATTTATTTCGCATGCGAATGTTCACGGAGGACATTCGAATCGAACTAAAAACATTAAACGCTTTCGGTTCGATGCGAGAGGCGTCGGCAAACGTTCACATGCCATACGATATGTTCGTACTAAATTTAGTTACTATCATAGCCTTAACAATTACAATTAAGTCACATTGAAAATTATAATAGAAAAATATTATGAAATTCCCATTTTTTTTTCTCCTTTTTCAAAAAAAGGAAAGAACAGAAAATGAACTTTATTGGTCAAAGAGAGATTCCTTAAAATTAACAAAACTTAACTTTCTTTTGTATCGAATACAAACTTAACATTATAATTACTTTCTTTTTTCTCATTTTCTGAACTTTATAAAATGTAGAAAGGATATGTATTCATTTAAATTAGGCGAATACTTTTAATGTTCTGACTTGTCGACGGTTGCGCCGTTCGAGTTGTTGTCGCCGTTCCTTATGGTCATGCTGCGGGACGACGAGAAGCACAGCTTCATTATGAACGGGAACTTATTGCCTACAACAATCAATAATGAAATGCACGCATCAAAAAAAAATAAAAGCTCCAAAGGTGTACACTGGTGCACCGATTCAAAATGCATTACAAGTTTAAATCTACTGAAGATTCAAAGCTTCTCATGTTAGCTACACTTTTCAAAATATAGCAAAGAGTCAAAGACTGAACCACTTTTGAATTACAAACTTTGGGCAAGTTTTAAGTCTATCGACGTTTCAACGCTTTCGACATTAACTACCCCATACAAAATATCTCTCCACTTTCGAATCATGGGCATCTCTATCAGATTTTACATTCTATCCGGTACTTTCCTCTTCACGATCCGAATCGAAGCGCGACTACGTACCTGGACTCTCGATGGCAGCGTGATTACAGGCCATGACCGCTGCGACGGCCTCGGTGGTGTTCTCGAACTCGAGCAGGCCCGAGCTGGACCGTTCCGATTTCATCGGGAACAGCTTGACGGCCTTCGGGGGCACGACGTCATAGTCGCTGAACACCTGGATCAGTTCCTCTTCGGACACTTGCGGCGGAGTGTTGAAGAAGTGAAGGATCTGCGAATTCGAAGGGCAATTAGAGAAATTCCAGAATTCCTAAGTGTTGATCACAGCTGAACAGGAAGCTGAGTAACAGTAGTGTTAAGTTGCTCACCAAGTATTCCTTACTGCTAACGATTCTTATACAGAAATTGAAGGTTTGTTGGTGTGTGTTTAAGGTCGCATGTGTAAGTGGTGATCTTCAACTGAGGAATAGGATTCACCAGTCAGGGTGAACCTACATTACTTTTTTGAGGTTATGTTTCTTTTGCGTTCCTTTGAATAGAACGTGTAATACGTGTTGCATATTCTATCGGAATATTATAGAAGATGAATAACAGTAGTATTTTCTTTGAGTTTTATTTGTATTAATTTAATCCAATCTTTCATATTGAGCTAATTCATATGTTTGTTGTTATTTTCAGTATTTGTGTGAGGTAAGGGGAATACACTCTAGTAAAGTACCCCGAAAGAAGTAGGGCATGGGGAAAGGTTTGAAAGTGCATAAGTCTCTACCTTACCAGGTTAATGGTGTCCCGGTTATAGATATAAGAAATGAAGGGGATATGGAGTCACGAAGTTATTAGAGAGTATGGGTTCAAGGCACAAAAAGCATGTATGGCTACTGTGTTTTAGAGCTTAAACCTGCTTAACAGGTTATGGGGATATGAGGGTTGAAAGATCAATGGACAACAATTGGGTTGATGGAAAGGCTCGCACTATGCACAAATGTCCTGGTTTAAAGATGGACCAAGCATAAGCACCGACGACTTATAATGGAACGTACCCTTATGGAGCTATACTTATACGTGAGTCTCCACCTCAAGGGAAGGAATTTCGTGAAGGCCCTACAGACCTACCTTGCTGGGCGGCTGGATCCTGTTCTTGCTCGCCATCGCCGGGTTCATGAACCTGTTGTTCTTGTTGTTGATGTACAGCTTGTACGAGGGCGACTTATCGGGCAGAGGGTAGGGGTTCGTGACCTCGCTGAGGTACGGCTGCTTGCTGAACGCGAGCTGCAACTTGTGCTCCTTGGCTGCGTCGTTCTGCTGCTCCTTGGCGGTCTTCGAGTTGAGTGTGAGCGGCGCGGCGCCCGTCAGGCCGACGGCGACGTTGTTCAGGTTCTGGACGCAGCGCTCGACGGCGACGCTGTCGCCCATCTGGACCATCGCCGTGCCCTCCTTGGACTTGAGGAACTTTATCTGGAGGAGGAATAGGTTTTCAGATGTACGAAAATAAACGAGAGTAGTAGAGAGCCGTTGCCGATCGAAGTTGATTAAAGAGGGTGGCGCGCTATGGAGATGGCGCCCTCGCTTCTATCTTCGAAGTGATTACTTCTTATGGCGCACTAAGACCGAACACAACTGTAATATCAAACTTTCAAACGGTGTCCCTTGCTAACAATTACAGCAATTTCGGGACGGGGGTCGATGATAATACGGGACTACCAACGTTTATAAGACCTTTACGGCCGGTCGTAAAGTCGTTTCGTTTTTGCGCAATAATTGACAGCCGCATTAAATGTACCGAGAAAAAAAGAGAGAGAGAGAGAGGAGTCAGGGGTTAAATCAAACAATGAGGGTAGGACGCGGAAAACCGCGAACTTTTCGGGGCGAGTACAATTTGAAGTTCCGCTCCGATTCGCCGAGAGGCGTTTCGTGCAATTTAAGCGTCAGGAGGTTTAACTTTTTGTTTCTAATGACGCAAGGTAACCGACAGGCTGGGTCGTTACTTTTGTATGTTCGTTAATTAAGTAGAGGAAGGCGGTTTCACTCCACCTCGGGTATATTTAGATGACCCTCCACCCTCCGATGGATAAAACGCAGTAACTTTATACGAGGCAATGGCGACAGCGATTTCGACACCCCTAGATTCACTATTTTCCAATGGGCGGAAAATGTAGATGGCGCCACAGGGCGATACTCACCCGAGCAACATTTCCATATAAGCACATGAGGTTGAAGAGCTTGTCGGCGTTCGTCCTGAGCGGGTCGAGGCCGTACACCATCAGGACGGCGCCGGGCTGCTGGAACTGCGCCGCGACGCTCCTCTGGTCGGCGACGGCGGCCGCCGCGGCCGAGGCGGGGGGCGCCGCGCCGCCCGGCTTGCGGAACGCCTCGGCCGCCGAGGCGAACGACTCGCCGTAGCCGGCCGCGGCGACGCAGATCTCGTCGTAGGAGCGCGCCTGCTCGCTCGGGTACGGATCTGGAACAGCGGTTATGATTGGTCAATGACGAAAAAAATTATTTTTTTTTTCGGTATCTGGCGCACTTCCGTATGAGCCGCCCGGGCAATTGCATCATACGGTGAGAAATATCCCAAAATCGGATTAGGTGTTCAGCGCACGGCAAGGAATAACCGAGGGAGGAGGAAAATAGCCAGTACTAATACAGAAGTTACGAGGCAAATAATAAACGTCTAAAACACATAAGTAAACAATAAAAGTAATAGAACCCGCAATTTAAATTTAATTCACAAAATTCCTTACGCAGGGATTACTTCATACCAGCTTCTTTACCCCTCGAAACTTGGGACACGACAATAATAATGAACTTAATATTCAGCACGCATATCCTATAGCATGAATATGAACGAAGCCATGGAGAGAAAATGCATATTTTACAAACTTCGCACAAATTCATCCTGCCTTACGTATCACCATCGGATTGAACCCCGTTTTTCAATCAATACCTGCGGATACCTCCTCCCTCATATTCGTTCCTATGGGCACTGTCAATCCGTCATCCGCGGGATCCCTTTATTGGACGCACGGGCGGGAAGTAAATAATATCGGACCCGGAGGAACGAAAAATAATTTCGTTTCGTCGGATGACGATCCAGCGTTGTATTCGAGCCGATTGTTTTACACGTCAGACGCGAATTACTTAAAAAATAAAGGGCTGAAACTTACTAACCTTCTTAAATGTACTTTATTTAATCCCCGTGTGGAGTTTCAACTGAATTGGAATTTCAGTATTTTCCTTACGAAAGTTTGAAAATGAGTGATGCACCAGTTTTGAGCCACTTATGGTGAAACACGTCCATATTTCAAAAATATGCCAAGTAATTAGCTGAAACTTACTAAACTTTGAAAGTGTTTCTCAGTTAATATTGACAAGGAGTTTCAAAGAAATTTGAAAGACTCAATTTGAAGAAATTGATACATAGTAATATTTTTAATGTGGACCGAGTTAAAACTTACTACCCTTCTTTTATTTATTATAGTTTCAAAGTTGCAATGCCTTTTCTATGAATTTTTGAAACTAATATAAACCCTGCTTTCTAAACGAGAAATGCTCTTCTCCAATTCGCGGAAACAACGAAAAGAATCTCGTCTGGTGGATAAGCATGGGCGGCGCAATGCGGCATTTCCACAATTTTATAACTTTGTCCTTACGGTATCTTCACATAAACATAAGGTTGAAGGTATTGGAGCCGCTGATGTTTACGCTGTTAAATTTGTTTTTACTTCATCCCTTAGGTGGGTGTAAACAACTCCTTTTCCTTGTTCAGCGTTGCGATATGCCCCCTCGAAGGACCTCAAGGGCGGAACGAAGAAAGGGCCGTCGAGCCGATGGGAAGAACAATAGACGAGCGTGTTTTTTTTTTGAATACGATAAAACATAAAAGTTTCTCGAACTGTAACGCCCCTCGGGACGTTTTCACGGCTAATTTCGTTCTCGATCGCGATTAAACGCACTCCTCGATTCTCCCCTCTCGTGTAGAGCCCATTAGGGCGCCGGCAAAAAACGCCGTGCTCGTTGTATCTTATCTCGAGCGCTTCGCGCGACGAAACCCTCAGGAAAGGCGAGGACCGAGCCCTGCCCCACTTTCCCCCCTAACGACTCTCTTCTCCCGCCCGAGGGCCGAAATAACGGAAAGCTAAGCGGGAGAAATCGGCCGGACCGAGGAGTCCTTTCGTTCCCGAAGGGGATTCAATGCACTTTGCTGCTGTCCGCCGGGATAGTGGAATCGATGGGCATGGGCGGCGCAAAGAGGCATCGTGAAGTTACCGTTGTAAAGGATGGCCCACTTCAAACCACCAGCCGAAAAGAATTCATAATGCTATCACGTGTGATATCGGCATGTCCGAGGGGCCTGATGGGTCCCGAGGGGTGCGCTAATGGGATAACACAAAGGTTATTGAAATAGTCATTTACTGGGCTACTTATAGAGTCGGATATCATACTCTTGTAGTATCCAGAGAAAAATAAGACAAAGTGTAACGTAAAAAGGAAATGGGTGTAAATCGCACGTCGAAACTGCAGTGCATTTTTCCGTATTATGATTACAGCCTTCTGTCTAACGTGTCTGACGAAATTCGATTTACGTAAAATGACTGCCGATAAAACGTCCATAACGAAGTTTAACGCTATTATCCTGCCCGTTCGAGCAGCGCGGGAAAACAAACCGAACCTATTTTCCCGCATTACCTTCGAAAGGGCATCAGAATTATTTTCCACGCGGACTTGCGTCAAAATTTATAATCGACCGTCGGTAATAAATATTAACGTCATTGTTATTAACGCGGACGTTCACGATTTGTCCGAAGGGACGTGGGGGGGGGGGTAAATTATGACGGCAGCGCGGTACATTTTGTCGTCATGGCAGAGGGGGAGGAATAATCGGACCGGTGGTCTGGTTAAACTTAATCCCGCGATTAAAACAAACAGACACTCTGCGCCCTACAGGCATACGCAATCAAATATGTAAAAAGTCGGTAAAAATTCCCTAATTGATGCATAAGAGGGTCACTTAAAGAGGTTCAATAAAATGACTATTTGCTTAGTGCGCTTGTATTAAAAATTAATAAAGTTTCTATTGAACGTCGGAAGTGACGACAATTTCGAACTGACCGTGGTGAGTTAATTCAAAAACTCCTGCAAAACTCATTGAAACTTTCATCCAACTGAAACTCCAGGAGTTTCTACTTTCAGGCATTTTTTCCTCTTCCCCTTCACGTCCGTTCTGAAAATAAACACATTGGCAGGATCAAAGTTGAAGTCCCTTAACAATAACGTTAATAGGTATCGCTTATTGCTCGACAGGACGGAAGATAAAGTCCCTTGTATTTTTTGGGGCGGGATCGTCCAAATTAGCATGGACGACGGGAGAAAAATCGTTTGCAAGTTAAATGACGCTCTCTCACGGGAAACAGATGTCATGGAAATTTCAATATAAATGACGTTTTCGTTTAAGAAGAGTTTTCCGGGCTGGTGTTGGAAATTTCAATTCGAAACTCGTTAGAAATTCATATCGAACCCCACGGGGGGTGTTCTGTAAGCGATTGATACAACGATTGTTCGAGAGCAAAATTATTAGGCAAAAAGCTACGAAATACGGCTACTAATCGATCAATTGTTAGCTCATATCAATTCTGCCTAGATGGAAGAAGGTGACGATGGTTTACACGTCTTTTCGACATCGGCATTTCATTTTATTCGAGGACTCGATGAGCGGGCGAATGATCAATGTTGTTTATGCTTTCACAGTAACGCATAACGCGTGACTCACGGGCTGGCATCGGTCCTCGTAATTTATTTCGCGAGGAAAAATTCGAAGATGCATACCTCTATTTATAAACAATAACATAATGAAACGTTAACATGTGCTTTTTGCTGATATTCCGCCGCCTCGTGCCAAGAAATTATTCATCATAATTAAGGGACGTCCCGAAGGCGTCTCGAGAAAATCTTTGTAAATGTTATCGTTGAGAATTAATCATTTGACGTTCAAACAGTTGCTTAAATTGTATGAACATTGTTGATACACAAACAATCCCTACAAAGGGCCCGACACAATGGTTGCATGAACACTATTGTTATTAGAATACTGTACAATCATTATTTTTACAAATAAATCCTTCAAATTCCCTTGAGAGTACAAACATCACTGTTACAAACAACTTCTTCAAAATGCCTTGTTAATGTTTTATCAAAAAATGTACACAAAAAATCTTTGAAACATACATTAAAAGGCTTTTTGTTATCGAATACACTGTCTAAGGGTTTTTTAAAGTTTTACTGGTGTAATAATTGTTTATAATGATTGTTACAAACAATTCTCACAAATTAAAAGCACTAATTAAAATATTATCGACAAATTAGGTTTCCACGAGTAAGGTGCGGTCGGAAAATGGGCGGCCTTAATCCGCGAAGGTCGGAAAATTCGCACCTTTGTCCGAGATGATTGGAATCCACCAATTAGGTTTCCACGGGAACGGTGCGAACGGAAAATGAACAATTTGGAACCTTGAACGTTGGGAAATTCTCGTCAGTGCGGCGCACTTGGAAAATGCGCGATCCTAATCCGTGAAAGTAGGAAAATTCACGTTTGAACCCCAGTAGGTACCTCTGCGAGTACAGTGTAGTCGACGAAACTGACGAAGGTCGGAAAACTCCCACTTTTGTTGGAGGATATTGGAATCGACGAATCTGGTTCTCGGTAGACCGGTACGGTCGGAAAATGCGCGATTTGAAAACGCGAAGGTTGGGAAATTTGCGATTTTCTCGATGATGTTAGGAAACACGTAATCTTCCTCCTGTGAGTGACTTGGAAAATGGGCGATTCTAATCCGGGAAAGTCCGGAAATTCACCATTTCATCGAGGACACTCGGAGAATTACACCCCACGAGTACAGTGCAACTGGTAAAATGTCTCATCTCAATTCGAGAAGGACTGAAAATTAGCACTCTTGTCAATCGATCAATCAGGTCTCCACCAGCACGGTGAGGCCGGAAAATGCGCGATCTTAATTCATAAAGGTCGGAAAATTCGCAATATTGTCGAAGATGATTGGAACCGACCACGGTGCGGTCGGAAACCGCGCGATTTTAATCAACATAAGTCGGAAAATTTACGTTTTTCATACACAAGACTCCTTGTAACCATTACTGTCCATGGGCTACCAAGCACACGTGGGCCACGACAGTGCCGTTCACGATTTCACAAATTGTTTAAGCACGTTTTCAACTCGATCCAATCCCATAAGCTCCACAAAGTACTTAACCCAGTTAAGTATCTCGCACAACCTTCGCACTTGTCCCAGTCCCAGTTTCCATGGGTTCGGAAAATTTTCCCCGCCTCGAATCGGGCGTTTTCCCGGCGGTTGCGAGCCCTCGAAACTGTCTCGAGGAGCGAAATATTTTCGTTCCGTCATCCGTTCGGATTTACCCTTAAAACTTTTCTACTCCCTTTTTCATTTCCTCGAGGAGTCCCGGGGCCTCGCGGTGATTACGGCTAACGAGGGACGTTTCCACGCTATTGTGACGCCGGGGAAAGAGCTTCGAGGAAACGGGAGGAATAGTTTTCAGGCCCCGAGGAGATACGTCAAACGTTCACGATTTAATGCAATTTGGAAACGTACCAGGATTAAGTTATTCGGAATTTTTTGGTCCGCGACATCAAACGCGGTCCATTGTTTACGTCTCAAATCGACCACGAAGACAATACGCTCCTCCTATAAATAAAATTTTTAATTATAGTACGTTTACGCTCCAATTTGAGTTAGCCCAATTATTTCAACGTTCCTATCTTAATTGGCGTATCAATCAACGCCTGAATCGAAATAACTTATTCTAATAACGTTAGTGTGTGCAAGTTCACAGAAACACGCATTAATTTGTATTACGACACCCTGTAACGTACAGATTGAACGTCATGGATCTTATGTGACTTTGCAAATTTTCCAAACCAAAACGTGAGTCTTTAGTGATGTCAAATTTGCTTTCACATTCAAAGCAATGGACGATCATCACAGATTTGTCTTCATTTCGATGGGTCACTGTTTGCCTCGCTGTTTATACTAGTGATTTCACTGAAAACCAATATGAACAAACTACTGTCAAACGAGGTACTCAATTCCATGGGAAGATTCATATTTAAGGTTCTAACCTTTACGGCCAAAAGATATTAATCACAAGGATAATTTTTTGGAAGAGTGTTTACGACTACGACCAGGATTTGAACCTAGATCTGTCGAGAAAAATACAGCAATACATCACCTGATGGTTTGAGAGAGTGGTTATGGCGGCGCCACTATGGCCCATGTCAATAGAGTTGGACATCTCTTATATTATCCAGGCACTAAGTGTATCACCGAAATGGAAAAGTTCCAGGACTTTTCGCGCTTCCTATGAATCTCTTTAGACAGACAGCATAGATAGATTTTAGCAGATAGCAACTATTATCGAGTTGTTAACTCATTTCAATCCAACTGATCTCCAGATCTCTTCAATTATCGCTATTGTTACACAAATAGACCGAATCGCCCACTGGAAATCGCCAAACGTCAATAACCGTACAATACCGTCGTATTGTTGCGGCTGCAACAAGTCTGGCGTTGCTTCGTTCCGATAAGATTATTACGCTCGGACTATATTTAGTGACGTAATTGCGTCCTATCATAACTACCCGATAGCGGGAGTCGAAATGGATTCACCAAGTACATGCACGTTGATAAATTAACCGGTCTATATACGTCACTGATTGGTAAAGAGGTGTCAGATGTACTATGTGACTGGAAAATTTTGTTAGGGACTTTACGAAAAAAGAGACCCTTTGTTTCCGAACTTCAAGGAATTAAAATTCGAAAAATCACTAAAAATTAACATTTTCAAAAATTTATACCTCGAATGAATCGATCAATTAGATTCCGGTGCGGTCGGAAAATGCGTGATCTTAACTCACGAAGGTTGGAAAATTTGCACTTTTGCTAAAGATCATTGGAATCCATGGAGTAGATTCCCATCGATACGGTACGGTCGGAAAATGCGCGATCTTAATTTGCGGAGTTCGGAAAATTCACAGCTTGCAATTAGCTTCTTGGTACGCCGGTGCGGCCGGAAAATACGCGATTTGAAAACGCGCAGGTTGGGAAGAAGGGTTCGAAAAATGACCAAAAGTAACCAAAAGACCAAAAAATTTATCTCGACATCTACCGAAATTTAGCGTTGAGCCTTGCATTTTGAGTTAAAATTTCTCGTGTAAATGCATATTGTCTTAATTAAAACTCAAACTCCAACAACATTAAGGTTAACAACAATAACGTTACATAGCGCCGATGTGCGCTTTAACACTGGGGGTGAAAGCCACCCCTTTTTCCCCTAAAATTAACGGTTTTTAAGTTATATGCATCAAAGTGTTGAATTTTCGCTCAAAAAATGCGTTTTTAAACGATATTTCACGAATAACTCGACAACTTTACATTTTTTCTAAAAAATTGCTACGAACAAAATTGAAGCCCATAAAACAACGAACAGACTGGCATTTATTTATTTTTGTAGCTGTAATAGCAACCGAGTTATACTTCGTTAAAGGTAATTTCTTGTTTGCCTGCAGTCTGGCAGGAGGGATGATTTTTTTTCAAGCGTCTAATTAGGGCTTGTGTGATTAACAGAACGAAAATTTGGCAAAAAAAGGAACAGTAACAGTTATAAATGGATTTTTGTAATTTAGTGAAAGTAGAAAGTTCTCAATTCTAACAAGAGTGTTGAACTTGAGAACATACCCCGTATTATTTTCCGATTTGCTACCCGAATTCGTGCTCTTTAAGCCCAAAGTACACCCAAGTGCTCGTGTACTTCTCCTACGTGTTTGTGTACATGCAGTAATCTTTACTCGATCTAGCGGCGTTATCCAGTAATTTGTCGGATAAGGGGGGTAATGAGTAATTTGTATTCATGCTTACCTCTCGGCCTTCTCCTATTAGTTCTGGATTCCTGAGAGTTAAATTAAATAGAAGCGGGGGAAGAGGAGAGGAGCCCTTCCTCTATCACGTAACTGCTTGTTCCTTAAAGGATTACGTTTTCATATACACGGGACACGCCCGTTCTCCGCGCGTTCGGCGCTAACAAGAGGCGGTGTAAGAATAAGTAATCTTAACAAACCGAATTACGCCGCTTCCCTCTCATATTTAAACATGAGTCTAATCGGGCTTCTCCTCGTATTGTCTTAGTCTCACGGGCCGAGGGGAAATGCGAGGAAAAAGAAAATACGAGGCCGCAGCGTCCGCTTACTCTTTCTCTCCTCCTCACGAGATGTACGTTTGATATTCAAATTAGTCCCTTGGTTATCCCGAAGACGTCGTCTTTGGAAGGCGAACGAGGGGTGGCTGTAGACAAATATACAGGGTGTACCTTAAAAACCACGTCAAACTTAAAGGGAATGTGTTATAGCAACGTCCAATTTTTGGCCTCTCAGTAGTTTGTTTTCTGTGCTGGTGCTACAAGTTTACACTTTTTTGAATTAATTTTTTTCAGTAAAGTACGCGCATCATCGCAATGGATTAGTGTTACTTTTAAATTTTTAAACTATTTATATATAATAATTGATATGTGACTGCATATATAATACATTAGCGGTAAAAAACCTTAAAACTGTGGAATTTTAGGAATCAAAGTCGATTTTTATGAAAATTTGGACTTAAGCTCTACTTACTCTCTTCTTCAAAGTTGGACATGTGCCGAAGTGTGTTTTTCATTTTTTAGGGGCGAAAACTACCCCTTTTACCGGAAAAACTAGTATTAAATATGTTTTTTGTAATTTGAATTGATTGAAAATTGCGTTATATTAAATTGGGATCATTGTACTTCATTTAAATGACAGTATTATTCGCCGAGACACTTCAACCCTTATAAATTATCTCCTAAGAGTATGAACTATTAAAAAACAATCTCAATGATTTTTTTTATACCGAATTGAGAATATTTCATTAATGCTATAAAATTTGTTGTTCTTTAAACACTTCAATCTTTCTTTTTCCACGATAATTCCCTTATTTTTTAAGCTGGAAACTTTTTAAAAAATGCATTTTGTAGGGAATTCCAAGCACTTTAAGATCAAATTAGTTAAAAGTTTTTACAGCCCATAGTTTCCAAAAGAGTTTAGTTCAAAGGGCTTGGATGAGCTACACCTAATTAGTACCAGAATGCAAACTTCGCACCGCCATATCTCCGTCAATTTTTATGATACAAGGTAAACAAAAAAATCAAAATTTTCAGTGAAACAAACTCTGTAATTAACATCTGAAACATTTTTTCATATCTAGAACAGATTTTGATTTATTCAAGAAAAATGCATTTTTGTTTAAAATTACGAAAATACAATTTTCATTTTAAACAATTATTTTTTTAAAATAAGCATTCTAAAGCGGTTAAACCACATGAATCATATCAATAATATCTAAATAAAGTTAACTCCCAGTGGGTTACTTTATTTTTTGGTGTTACTTTATTACAAAGGTTTCTTATGTCCTTAAAAAAGGTCTATTGAGTTTTCCCGAAAAATTTCACCATTTTTAAGTTATTGAAGGTTGAAGCTCTTCAATTTCGCGGTTCTCGAAAAATAACCATCCTTCAACGAGCAATAACTCAGCCCTTATTGGGTTTACAGAGATCATTCAAAAACGAATCCCTTTGTTTTTATATTAGTTATATTTTTGTTGGAATGGTTTTCCGATAAAATTAAAACTTTTCAAGTTATTCGTGAAAAACTGAAAAAAAAATATCGTTTTTTCATTGAAAAGTGTTTCAATCGTGAATAACTCGAAAAATATCAACTTTACAAAAAACTTTGTAGAGCAAACTTCGCTTAGAATTGGTCAATCCATCGATTTTCGGGATTATTTTGAATAAAATTTTTTTACCCTTTAGAAGGGGGTGGCTTTCACCCCTAGGAAAAATCACACTTCGCCCAACATTGAAGAAGGTTATAAATACTACCTTAATCCCAATTTTGAAAGAAATCGACCTGAATTCCCAAAATTCCACGAGAAAATGGCTAACGACTGGACTACTTACTACTGCTCCGCTTGGCCTTCGCGCGGTTCGCGCTATATTTGTAAGAATTTTTAACATATTTACACTTAGAAAATAATTTTTAGCAAACACTAGTGCAACCAATCTCAAGGGTTTAACGTCAATAGGTTACATTTTCTAATCAATAAAGCAACAAAAATATTGCACGATTTCCCAAGGAGTACATCGCTTTGTACATTGCGAGCACGACCCTTAAGACTTGGTGCATCTCGATAAATAAATCATTTAAAATAGCAACACGTATCAAATTACCTAATTAGATATGACGAGCGATTACAAGTCGGTCCTCTCGATGCAATTATCCCGGGTAAAAATTTCCCGTCCCAGCGGCGGGGGCGATAAATTCCTCCAGGACGGAATAATTGAGTTTCCCGGCTCGTCCGCATGGAACATTAAAATTTACGTCGACGCGAGCGCGCTTTGTTTTTTAATCTGACGAAAAGATTTTCGGTTAACAATGCAAATTTCGGGACCGGGACGCGCCCGCAATTATTTACATTATTTACTTTCCGCTAATTACGTTGTCTCGTTCTCTTAACGTGGATTTAATATTTAAGCGGGGGCGGCGGTGGCGAAAGCGTCGAGTTAATTAAAAAAGAGAGATGTAAAATTACTTACTGAACGGTTGCGGTCGAGATCCGAAATGCGGCTCTTGTAACAGGGGGTGGGGCCTGCCGTTTGTGTTTTCTTTTACTGGAACAGAAAAAAAGGAAATTTTTAATTAACGGACGACGGGGGAAAGTGGGAAATCTACTCTTTCGGGCGACAGATTTCGCGTCAGCGAAACTCCAATTTTTCCGGGACCCGGAAAAATGTTTCGGGATCGCCGGGGAGGACGTTTCGTGCGAACTTCACCACAGCGACTCCCGAAAAAATTCGCCCTATTTTGTTATACAGAGCGGTGGCCGCCCTTTCCGTGACCCACTCTATCAAATTGAATCATGGTTATTACCACGATATGGATCTTAACGTTATGATAAAACTACGTGAAACGATATACGCGATGATCCAAAAAGAAACCACCAAGTACCTATTATTACCTAACAATTTGATGCACGTCACTACATGTCAAATTATTCACAAACAGTATTTGCATATTTTTACACAAAACTTCAACACGATCTAAACTTAAAGTACGTAAAACATGGAAAATCTGGTTTCACTTAAGCCCTTGCTTTGTAGGCGTAGGCAATTAAAACCATTCAATTCGGCCGTTAAATAATTAGACAATTACTTAACTATTCACCATTAATCCATATCCTGTAACTCTCCTGTAGGGTACATTATTAATTTTCCAGTTATCAATTTTCTGGAGCACCATGCACTACCCGATGTAATTTCCCTTACGCCTACCCCCTAAGACTCTTCTACCCCTTCCCCTTGCCGCCCACCTTAATTTCCTTCAGCGAGCAAATTATCCCGTTGGCATTTTCGCTCTTTTACGGGAAGAGGGAAGGGAGAGAAAAAAAAATGGGAATTCATCCGTGACGCGGGGCGTAAACTTTTGATGTATCGCTTACCCGTTGCTCCTTTTGTTCCTAGATGTAAGGAGACATGATGAATATATGAAAATGGGGCCAGTAAATTTTTATATATCGACGTGTGATCGATAAGGGTGCGATAAGGGACCGTGTAAAAGGCGTTTCATCATATTTTGACTACTGCGTATTTCGCTTATCGATAAAAATACAAGAAAAAATATGGTTTTTACCAGAGTCGACGAAATTTTGTATACACGGTGCGCCCGACGAAATATTTCCTGAGTACCATGGAAAATCCAGATTTTCCAAAACGGCGTCCAACAAAATCTGAAAATCTGGCGATGGAAGATCTAAATCAAACTAGAGCAAAACTCTGGAGGCTCCTTTAAAATTCTGGAAAGCCAGAATGGGCCAAAAAGTTAAATCTAGGAGGTTTATGACAGCTTAAAACGTTTAATTTTAAAGTTAGTGACGTAACAATGCATCAACGTAATCTTGTTCCAGAATTTCACAAAGTCCCATATAAAATATTAATTTGCCCGCACCCTTAATAACTTATTTACACACTTATACTAATTCTTAGACGTAATTACATAATTACCTGTTATTAAAAATAATATATAATAACACTAATTTTTCGTGTACGCATGTCGAATCGTGTCCATGTTTATGTACAGTGCCTTATTTCTAGAACCCTCGAGGAACGCTAGAGGGCGCGAGATACATCTATACTTGCGCACTATCTTCTAAACGTATATCAAAATCCAAGATAGACAAGTTGTAGGTTTTAATCTTTACTTTCAAAAACCGTTTGGAAAATTAAAATCGGCCCATCTCAGTTAACACGGCGAATTTTCCAAAATTTCGGTGTATATTTTTAATAATTTTGTAGCGGTTTCTTATACAAACAGGCTTTACTCTTCTAAAATTACAGCAGTCTTTACACACAGAGATTTAGTTCTACACTGACGTCAGTATTTTACAATTTACAATTACATAAATAACTACTTGTTTTTCCATAACAACGGCTTATACGGGGCATTCGCTACAATATAATTGCGCAAAAACTATTCATCCGACAGCATCCAATTTTTGCATGCTCAAAGTAGACATAATAATCTAACATTTAACCTAAAATTAGCGCTTCAGCTTCAAACTGGGCAAAGCTGTGAATTTTTGAAAAAAGGGTCCATTTTAACGGGTTTTCCAAGTTTTCTCGGTGAAAAATGCTCAGATTACCTTTTAGAAACGTTTGTTTTGAAGGTCTTTTTATTTTCTACAAATCATCTGTATAATGTATTGCATTTCCGTCGATAATTTTCACGCTATGGTAAAAAACGGAAAAACGACCCATCTTCTTCATTTTCATTGGTGAAAAAAAAATCAAAAGCTTAGATTTGTCTAGACTTTGAGTTTTTATCATCTTTGATCCATTTTAAACAAAGTTTTTTGGTCCGTCTGCTGTTAAACTTTATCTACCAAAACCCCTCTTTAAACCTCTACCAACTGGGCTATCGGGCGTACAAATCAAGTGGACCTCAAACAGTTTATGGAACTTAGGTCGAGGGAATTTGTTCCCCCCTGAGTAAAAAAGCAAGGGAAGGAACCCTAAGACGATCTTAAATCCGTTTACTTATGTTAGAAAGGCGCTAGCTGCAAAACCTGGCCAGGTATGAATATTTTTACGTTTACCTTCTTGAAGGTTTACTAAACTTGAGAATAATTTAATAGTCAATTAGCTCACGTAAAATATTAATCTTTAACGAGAAAAATAAATGAAAGTTTCTCGTAGAGCCCTTTGTCGAGGGAAATTCATAGCAAACTTTTAAGCAAGACCTTTCATTATACTTTCCGCGCCCCCTACGAGTATCTAACGTTGGATCTTCGCATTAAGCGAACTCTTCGAAGCAACTCGATTAACTCCCCAGACGCTACGACTTCCTCCGAACTTGACGAGCGCCGCAACAGGCTTCTCCACATTAATCAACCTTAGTGCACGTCTCCATCTTTTAACTTCGTGCAGTTTGCACATGCGGTAACTCTACACCTTCGCACGTACCGACGATTTCTAATGAGTCATGTGCGGCGACGTCTTGATGGATCGCTCGGATCGATTTGTTCGACGTTGAAACGCTTTTCGTGTATACACTTCGAATGGGGGGAAATGGAGAAAAGCGAAGAGGCCGCGGCCGCGTAATTAATGTACCGACGTCGCGAGTAACGCGACGCTTAATGTTCCCGGGAAATACCCCAACATATCATTTACACAATTAATCATCGCAAAATATTACCCTTGTAAGACAGTTTCGAAGAAAAACTGGAGGGTAGAAAGTGAAACGAGGTGCTGTAACGCGACGATACTGGTGAAGCAGCCGAAAATTGCTATGAAAGCTTATCGTGTTTCCCTTTGGTGACAACGTTTTACTCCCTCCTAGACGTTACAAAAAGGTCTAAAGTCGCCCTACGGGGCATTAAACATGTTTACTACTTCCACTGACAGATTATTGAGAGAGAAAAACAAGAGCATAACTCCTTCAAACTTTTGCAAATTTTTTGAATTTTGACTTTTACCCCTTTCGATTGGGACAATTCTCGACCCTGTAACCCTCGTAATTATTGCGATCTCAAATATAAATCGGGAAGAACAGGAAAAGGGCCCATTCCATCGGTCGGTCACAAACCCGGTACTTCCCCATGATCACATCATATTAGCAATTCAACACTGTGATTGGCCGAGGTGCTCGTACTGTGAGAAACCTCAAGATTTCCGCCATTTCCAGTATTCTCCGGGACTATTCTGGAATCCCGATCCGCCGCCACTCCCGTGGGTAATAACCGTCGTTACACCCGCTCGTGGCGTAATCCAGATCCAATTTCGCAACATGACGAAGCGGCGCCGAAAAGCATTCCCGGGTTAAATATCTGCGATACTCGCACGCTCCCTAATAACATCGACTCCGGAACGGGAAGCTCGCAAGGGGAAGGAGGGAGAGAGAGATAAGGCTCGACTTCACATACACATGTACACCAGATATATGTTAAGGGAGTCAACTGTTTTCAGATAGGGTGCGTAGCTGGTGTATGTAGTGTGACGAGGAACTTTAACGGGATGTGGGGCAAGTTATGGTGGTGTCTGCCTTGTCGATAAGGAGTTCTTATGTACTTCAGTTTCCTCATAGGGGTTTAGGCGTTCCATTAAACTGTAGTTTAAGAAAGGGCAAAAGGTTTAAGCTGTTTGATGAATAACTGAAAATATATTTTCTCCTATTCTGTATGACCGTTTGTTGCGTCTACAATGGGCATAACTTCAAACACTGGTAAAATATTTATAGAAACTTTAATTTTGGTAAAACTACTCAAAATAACTAATCAAAGTTTCCTTTAGAGGCTGATGAAATTTTAGTTCAATGAGGCTGAGAGTTTCTGAGGTATGACGTCCTATTTCAAACTAACTGAATTTTCCACTAGGCACTAATTTTAAGATTTCATAATTTTTCCAGAATTTTCAAGAAATGTTACTAATTCCAGTTTCCTATTGAAAATTTTTATGGAAAAAGCAGTGTTTATCTATCAACTAATAGAGTTTTTGAGACATCAGCGCATGTTCAGGACTGAGGTAAACTTTTGACTAGTCTAACTTTATAAATTTGTAATACATTCTCAGCGATTTGAATTTATATAAAATTCTACTTGTTGATTAGGTTGAGTTTCGATAATAAACTGACCAAGTTTCATCTTTTGAACTTCAGCAGTTCCTGAAGTATGACGTGCCATTTCGAATCTAATGAAATTCTGCGGATTCGCAGTTTCGAAAATTTGTAAAAAATTAACTGAAGCTTCAATTTTGATGAAACTACGCATCATGACTAACCAAGAGTTTCCTTTAAAGACTGACGAAGTTTCAACTCACCGAGGCGTAGAGTTTGTAAGGTATAACATTGCCTTTACTACTACAGAAGTTTTTCAAGTAAAACCAGTTTTAAAACTTTTCAGGAGTGAAAATTTGAAAGTACGGTTCTTTATTGAATTTTATCGAGTGAGAGGAGGTGTTTCGATTTAATAACTAATCATATTTATTAGTAAACTTATTCAAAGTCGATACAAAACCAACAAAATTCGCTAGATTTTGAAAATTATCAGTATTTCAAGCAGTGAAATCAATTTACCAAAAAATAAATTATCCTTATGAAAACTTTAAAATTACATTCCTTAACACTCTCGAATCGAGTCCCATTCGCACGTACTTGATGATAGGAGAACAGTAAGAGTGTAAGTTTTTTACATAACGTGCATTATTTTCATTTCACCTTACGTGCAGGTATTTTTACAGTTTCCGCACGTTTCCCATAACAACCTCCTATCTACGCGATCTTTAATACAAATGAATTTTACAGTACCTGCATGAAACGCGACGGCTAGAATTTCACGATCCACTTATGAAACGTTTACGCCATTTATGTTTAGGAAATAAGAAACTCTTGTTTTCAAACTGGATCGAGATAGGAGTTTCATTTGGAACGCCTTTCCAAAGCACTTCGATGGGATTGTATCCAAAAATAACGGATATCGACATTATGAACAACGTGAAATGAAACACAAAGGGTTTAGGTAATAAATAGGTAAAATGGCGGAGGAAAGTCCGCCATCGGCCGCCAAAATATCTAATAGGTCAATGATAACTCGACGACTGCAACATGAAATTGAAATTCTTTCTACCTATTAACTCACGAAAATGCCTGGATAAGTATGAAAATTAAGGGACGAAGAGAACTAAATACAAATCATATCTGGAAACTTTTGGTATAACCTTTCGTGCTCCTCCTTCGGGCGTTTCTGGAAACTTGCCATCCTCAGATTTATCGGAGGTGATAGCGAAACGGTACTAGACCGTTAAAGCTGTGTAATTAGAATGAACTGAAAATACTTCTAAATGCTTTAGGACAACTATTTAGTTGTTTAATTATGATTTTCATTTACACTGCTTAAGAAGATCAAAATTTTAAAAAATTTATTACACAGTAATAAATCCAGTTAATTAACCGATTAAACGACTGGAGGAGGTTAAAACTAAGATCTGAATTTCTGAAAAAAAAAAGATTAGCTTGGGCTTTTAGTTGAAAACTTCCGTAAAATGTAAAACACAAAGGTCATAACTCTGAAACTGCGCGCGTTAGAAAATTGAAACTCTGTCAGTTTCTGAAGGAAAGTTCAGTTGGTAATCGTGGAAAGTTTCATTAGAATTGAAAGTTAGGTAAATTTTTTACAAATTTTTGAAGCTGTAATAGTCCCAAAATCTCACTGGATGCAAAACTAAGGCCAAATGTCCGAAACTCCTCGAGATTATTAACCGAAACTTTGGCAGTTTATTAATGAAACTCTACTGAACAACATTGAAGTATCAAAAAAATTGAAGTTTCGAAGAGTTTTTATTAAATTTGTAAAAATTTTGTTAGACGTAAATTACAATGTCATAACTCTGAAACGACGCGGTTTGGAAATTTGAAACTTCGTCAGTTTCTGAAGGAAACTCCAAACAATCGTCACGTGGAGTTTCACTAAAATTGAAGCTTCAATAAACTTCCTACATATTTTCAACACGTGTACTAATCACAAAATTTTCTTAGATACAAAACAAGAGGTCAGATTTCAGAAACCCTTCGAGTGCATTACCTGAAATTTCGTCAGACCACAAATGAAACTCTAATCGACCCATAAAGAAAATTTTATAAAAATTGGAGTTGCGTGGAGTTCATTACAGGTTTATGAAATTAGTCGAGTCAGAAAATCATATCAGTCCTAAGACATCAGAGAAAATCTCAAAAACTTTATTAAATGATTAACTGAAACACCGCCTGTCTTTTACACAAGTTTTAGTTAACAACTGGTGGTATAATCATGGAAATATGAATTTTTGGAAAAAAATTACAAAGCTTTGAAACTGATTTTCAGTTGGACCATTTCGTCAGATGTAAAACTTCACGTGGTGAAATGAAATTTCATCTTTCACTAAAGGAAACTCAAAGTAATCATTGTACGAGGTTTCACTAAAATCAGAGTTTTAATTGATTTTTTACGAATTTTAGAAACTAATTAGATCCTAAACAGAACTTTTATTGTCACACTTCCATACAATGGATATAAATAATTCCCCAATAATTTTTCCAAACGTCTCCAATAACAACCCTACAAATTATACGTTTACTTAAAACTGTGTTACGGTTTACGTTTACTAAATCCCCAAACACTGTATTTAGAAGCAAAAGTTTATAAACTTCAAGTACAAAACTTTTCCTCCAAATCCCTTCTCCAATTTCCTACGTTTCCCCTTCCTCCTTAACTAACGTAACCTTCGTTTGATCCTTCACTAGAATCTAGTCGTAATACATCTTCGTCCGACCTTCGATATGCAAAAAGTTAATTAACATCTTAACTCCAGGAGCTGAGCTCCCACTTTCTCGCTTAATTGACGTCGTATTAACTCCTGGTCGCGAAAACTTCCGAAACAATGCAAATCCCTCCGCCCCCACAGGAATTTTAAAAGTAATCCTTTAATAAACCTTATCGCTAGATTTCCCGCCTCTCTTCCGAATTGGAGACTTTTAATTACTTCGGGATCCAATTAAAATATTTGTGTTTGGGCTTAACCGCGATGGCGACCAATCGGAACGTACGTCGTAGATCAGTGCACTGTCATGGTGTTGATTGGGAAAATAACATAACTATAGTTTTGGTCTCCAGGAAGCGTCATTTATAGTAACGTGGGGTTTTGAGTCAAAACCCAGCTAGTTAATCTACTGAGATATCGAGAAATCGATGGAGGTACTTTGTATATCTGTAGCTGAAGTTGTAGTAAGCCAATTCCTGAAGACGATTCAGGTAATATAATTTTGATTTTTCTTTGAGTAGCAGGATAACAGGTATTGATCCGTAATAAAATCTATAATTGGTCTTTGTTCAGCTTCGAAGTTCGTTATGGCCACGCCCACAAAAGGCGTATTGTTTGCTGAAAATCGATTCTTCTAATAGTTATTGAATACAAATCGAAGGAATCTGATCTCACTGTTAATGTTTAATTAACTTAATTACAATTACCGACACGCGTCGGTATTATTTGTCAACAGCAGCAGGTCGTATGGAACGTTTTCCACGTTTTTTGCGAGAAAACCTTACATCGCTTTTCATTGTGCCAACGATTGCGTAACTCGCTCTCTCTCGAAAAATAAAAAGCGAAGAATGAAAACTCCCGCTCTTGCGTATAATACGCGCATTATGTTGCCGAGTTTCTATAATTCACCGCCGCTCTTATTCATTACTAAATAGGGTTATTGTGCGAGTTTATTGCTCGCCATTGTTCGCTCGCCGGCCCTTCCAGGGGACGCCCTTAACTCTAGGAGGAGTAGGTTTGCGTTGGGCTTTAAAACGGGAACTTTTTAAAGTATAGAGGAGTCGTGCACTGATGTTCGATAAATTCAAGACGAATTTTTCAAGGTAAATTTCCTCGCTGGTATTCTCGAGAAAAATTTCGAAAAAAATACGTAAAAAATTATGTGGCAACCTCTAAAGTAGTCAAAATGTTGGATTATTTTCCGTCGAAAACCGATAAAATTGTTAAACACCCCCCCCCCCAAACAACAGCCAGTAGGTGTCAACTGATCATCCGAAACCGATCTCATCCATTTCTCGCGCTTTCTAAAAATGGTGTTGCTTTAAGTATGTATCTTGCTTTAGTACTTTGCTTAAAATTATTGCCAAAAATTGTGCATGTCAAATGTCATGCTGCGCAGCGTCTCCAAAAACAAAGCACCAAAAGCAGGCGGCAGTAGTCGGCCATTTTGTATACAAAGGAAACAAAAAAAAATATTTCTTCAGCTTGATACTTAAATTAAATAGACCTGTAATTATTTTTATAAATAAATGACTCCTTTTATTTGAAAAAAATTGTAACACGTGGACATGAATTTTACTGTGGCATCGCATTTTAGTGTATATATTCATAACGAAGCAACACTCCTATTTATGCAAGTGCAGGTATGTTTGTGTGTTAAAGTGAAACATGTCGGAAACTTCGAAGCCTGCATAATTAACGAACTAAAACCCTCGATAGTTGCGCAGCTCCACTGCGCGTTACGATCCCTAAAGTGCAGCGAATAACATCAAAAGCTAATTAAATCACGTGTAAGGATCGATCTGTTAATTTCTTATCCGCGCTGGCTGTAATTAGCCGGCGTAGGCCCCTCGTAACCGGGGATCGTTTTGGTTATTATGATTATAGACGTGAAAGTTTTCCGATCTCGCGCTATTAGCGCAGCTAATGGATCCTCTGCTGCCGGTTATTACTTCGGTTTATTTGGAGATCTGAAATCTGTGTAAACACCATCGGAGATAATCATTCGGCGCCGTGGGGGGCGGATCTATGCAATTTCCGCGTTTCGAGTAATTACACTGGGAGGAGACGTCAATTACGAGTTTTTAGGCACAACAGTTCAACGAAAATATCTCTGCGGGTTTACCGATGGGGCGAAACTATAAGGGAGCAATTGTATTTATCTTTATTACTCGTTATGATTTTATGTGCACCGCACCGCAAATACTGAGGATGCTCTCAAGTGCGAACCAGCGAAGCACTTTAAAAATTTTAATGTAACTGTAACTGTCTCCCGAGTACATATCGAGATTAGAATTACCCGTCATCCTTCACCCTTCAGCGAATCACTATACAACGAATACATACGGACTTTGTTTACTTAACTGCGGTAACACCATGTTCCTATGCGCTGTTCGTTCTAATTCTATCTTACGAATAGGGTTCAAAGTTCTTTGTCACACGCTACGTTCCCACTACGCATCATTATGAGAAAAAGAAGAGAGAGAGAAGATATAAATCATCTTATCGTCGTTCATAACTGCCTATGTGCTCAGTCTATCTCTCATAAGTCTTAATGACTCTATGAAGATAACATAACCTAACTTAATGCACCCCCCTCTGTGAATTGCCTGCCGGCAGGCAACCGACAATGCAACCGCGAATAACCCCGACACTGCAAGATTTTCCGGATCCGGTGAAGCCCATCCGTGGTAAACAGACCCCCGAAAGGGCGCAGAGGAGGTAAAACAGGGGCGGATAATGCTAGGTTATTAGGTCCTTTTGCGTTCGACGTCAGCGTTTAGAGGGATCCGACTTTCGCTTATTTGACAGACGTACTACAAACAGGGTGTTATTCGGTCCCGTCGGAGGGGGTTGTAAATTTCTGCATCGGGTCGGTCGTGGAAATGGAAGATTTACTCCGGCCTAATTCCGGCCTGATTTAGTGTTATTACGTCGAAGGGATGAAACTGGAGATCCGGCAAGGGCAGGTCTTAATGTAACGGGATGGCGGTGGTGCAGATCGGATCGGTCGAGGGAGATTTTTTTTTACACTTCGCCGTTTGTTTTTGGGAATTTTACCGATAAAATATAAAGAGATTGAGTAAAAAAGGGGAAAAATGAGGGGGAAAAATGTACAATTTGAGTTACTGAGGTACGGAGGGAAAAATTTAATTATCTTTGTTAATAGGTGATTACTGATTCAATTTTTTTAACAAAATTCATATAACGAAATTTTGATGAAAGGTTAAAGAGATATATAGAAGGAAATGGACTATGGATATATGCGGGCAAAAAAAATTTCATTCTGAAAAAAAACACACTTTTGTCGCCAAAAAGTTGAGAATGTAATGAAGGAAAAACTACTTTTACGTGTTAATTATTTTGGAGGTTACATTTCAATATTTTGGGCAAAAAATCTGGAATTCATCATTTATGATAATCTATAGAAAATTGACTATTGACTAACCACTTTATACTGATACCACTGATACTTTCTGATTTCTGATTTTTTTTGATTGAGATCATAAGTCACATTTTCAATGGGGTACTCAGGGGTAGTTTTGAGGGGTACGAAAATGGAGGGTTTCACTTTCAAATAACCCTAATAAATTGAAATAAAATTTGCGAGGGCATAAACTGGGGAGTAATTTGTTGATTTACCGTAGTAATACCGATATTTTTAAAATGCGCGTGCATAGTGCGTTATTTTGTCCTCATTGATCGATACCCAACGCAGTTAATTATTCGCGCAGGAATAAATCTGAGCCTTTAATGGATGTTTGAGTCAATAAAGTCCCATTCGCGGAATAAAGCGTATAATAGGATTAAGCGTGTTTATTATGAGTGACAGTAATTGCGATAGCCTGCGAAAATATGTACCGACGCGAGGAATTTGCAGAATTCGTCCGAACAAACCGAATGTGGGAGGGAGTGGACCGTTAATTATTAGAGAAACGGAAAATGTGTAATTATGGGCGTACAACGATTTCGAATTAAAATTACTTTTACACATTATTTTGCGTAACGTCGTTATAATTTCGTCAATTTGGTGTGGGGCAATTTAGAAAATTAATTCTGAGAGTTTTGAAACGTAATTTTTTAACTACGCACTTATAAGGCCCATTGTAATTACCAAAATTAATTAACTAAAACTTATAAAACGTTGATTCAAAGGAAAAGTATAACGATTTTATGAGACGACCCTCGTTTTACTTTTTCTTAGCGTTGTAAGTCAAAGCAATAACAGTATTGCTCTATAATGACGGGAACACGCTGGATCGGCGGGATGCCTGGCCGGGGTCCGTCATGCGGAGCTGACGAAAAGGGATCGCATATTTGAAGACTGAATAACAATCCCTAAGTAAAATTCTATAAAAGGACGAGCTGAAGAGACGAGATGTGGAATTTGTAATGAGAGCAAAGAAGAAGCGATATTTTCCAACGGAAAACCTCCAAACCCGGGCATCACAGCAACCTGAAATTCCAAATAAGCACAAGGATTTCCACTATCTCCCTCTCCCAGCCTCCCCTCGTTACTATTACGGCTGATTTACACTCTGGACCGCCTTTAACGTCGCACTCGCACGTTCATAACTGCAGTTCGTCGTTACGTTCGTCTCGAAAGCGGACCCGGGCTCATTAAAATTTAATTTAACGAGAGCACTCGCGTAATTAAAGTTTTCACCGCGAGCGCACTCGAATCCTGCAATCGCCACAGGTACGACCGGTTAAAAACTTCCCCTTCAAGCGGCTCGACGCCGAGTTATTTTATAAACACCGAAGTTTTCCAAGCTTATGAAGCTTCTCGAGTAAGTGTATCGCGTCGATTTCGACTCGAGGGTTAATAAAAGTTCTCGCATGGAAGAAGAAAGAGACAAAGGGGCGAAAAGGCGACGGGATCCATATATCAGAGGACGACATAACAATCGGCCGATTCCCATCAAAAGTTCTCTGTCGAGAGGGGAAATCTAATATCTTCGTATCTCGAATTACGATTTTATTTTTATTGATTTCGCACAAATACACGCATTCCCACGTATGAAGCGGGACGTGACTGAGAAGCGACCAGAGTTAAAAATAATTCCAATTCGATTTACACGCTTTAATAACGCTACCATATATATACCAAGCTGACGTACCCTCATACCAAATATAGGGAGGAGGGGAGAGTTTTAGTACTTTCCTCAACCATCTCAGAGTCTAAGTACAAACGTGCCAAGTGAAAAGTTTCTCGCTATCAAAGCACTTTTTAACATAAGATGAAAGCGTGTCAAGTTCAAAGTATCTAGCTATTCACTGTCAAAGAAATTCGACCCTTTCGGAGGGGAAAATTAAGCAGAGCCCATTGAAGACTGAAACATTCTAAAAGGTTTTTAAATGAGCCTGGAAACATTTTAGATTCCTTAAAATGACAAAGAGAACTATGTTCCTTAAGGAGTTTTCAAATTTCCGGCAAGGTTTGCAAGTATTTCTCCACAATCTTCTATAGTGTTAGGGTACAGAATATTCTATAAGCATACTGAAGGTTGACAACCTGAAAGGTTTTGAAGTTCACCTGGAAACATTTCGAAACTCTTTTCAAGTGGCTTCCAAAAATCCAATGGGAGTTTCAAAAAACGACCTATCAAAACCTGTAGCAAGCATTGATCATTAAGTTCTAGGGACTTTGAATGTACACTATTCTCAAGTCTCGAGTTTCAATGAGTGTCAGAAACCAAGGGGGTAAAATGGAATGCCCTTCCCTCGTGGCTTCTCCCTACCCCCTCGAACAAAATAATGCCGGATCCGTACCTTCAAAAACAACGTCACACTCCAACAGCGTTAGTGTCACTTTCCTCTTTTTGCTTCGGTCAGCAAAAAATGTTCACGTAATTTCGCGCCTCGATTCACCATAGAGCCAAATGTGTGAAGCGATATTCCTCGTCGCCTCTGCGAGGCAACGAAGTGAATTCTTCCATCGCCTCCGGTGACCGTTAATTGGTCCAATTTAATTAAGCGACCGGGGTGGCGGTGTGTGCAAGTGTATGGAGAAGTCGAAATGGGGAAAATGAAATTTTAACTTCTCGCCGTCATAATGAAAACGCGAAGACGACTTGTCAGTATTATTGTTGCGTTAATGGGAAGTTGCTTTCAACGTTATTGGACGGACGTCTTGTTAAAATATTAAATTATTACATCATGTTATTACATCATTATGCTAAAATAATGTGTGTTACTGTTTCAGTTTTCCGTCGTTCGGAAGTTATGAAAATTACATCACAGCCAGAACCTCGTGGGCTTACGTATTACTAACTAATGAAACTCCTTAATAATTCTGGTACCACCGATCTGATCCTAGTCAAAGGAGATAGCCCGATAAGATGGTGCAAAGTCCCCTGTCTGAGATTTTGACCAATCATAGGGCATTCTATTCGGTATCCAAAAAGGCCAAGCTTCCTACATTTTGAGCCCCTGAAAGCGCCTCTAGCGTCTGCTAGCGCAAAAAAGCCACTTTACACCATTTTTGCGATAACTCGAGCTAGAAATGACATTTTTGAATGCGGTTTACGGCATTCGAAAGGTCTTTTAATGGAGCAGATGTCTGAATTTTTTCAGATTTTTTTCAATTTTAGATTTCACTAACCGATTTACTGGAAAATGATGAAAAGTGAGAACTACCAAATTGGGGGTTTTTGAGAGCGTTAAACTGGTTCCCAGTGTCTGTTTACGAGGAGAATCTTTCCCGAGGAGCCAATATTTCTTTTTGAATGCCCTAGGGACTCGATAAAGACTTGATGTCCCCAGAAACGCCGCAAGAGGGTCAGAAATGGGTCGAAAATCTGGCAAAAATGGCCAAAATCGCATATTTGACGTTTTTCGACCTTTAGTCCCACCTGAAAAATTTTTCAAAATACACCATCTGAAAGGTAACAAAAAATGCCAAAAGTTTACGTTTTCCAATTTTGCGTCGCTAAAAAGAAACGTGCCGAAAAACGCGTCACAAATATTGAAATGAATGCCATTTTTGTGGTCGGGGGGCCAAAAAAACTGAAAAAATTCAGACATCTGATCCATTAAAAGAACTTTCGAATGCCGCAAACCGCATTCAAAAGTGTTATTTCTGGCCAGAGTTATCGCAAAAATAGTGAAAAGTGGCTTTTTTGTGCTAGCAGACGCTAGAGGTGCCCTCAGGGGCTCAAAATTTAGTATGGTCAAAATCTCAGACAGGGGATTTTGCACTATCTTATCGGGCTATCCCCTTTGTATAGCAGTCAGCCACATACGGTGTTAATTTAGCTTAAAATGGGTTTAGAATGTGATTGACAGATGTAACTAGGGTTTTGTACCGTGGAGGTAACTATAGTTACCTTATTGAAACACATTCCAAACGCATTTTAAGCTAAAACCCATAAGACCCTTAGTTAATATACAATTCTGGAAAGTCTGCATTAGCAGCGATTAAGGGTCGAGGCGTAATCGCGATGAGGGATCTCCGGCATGACGCGGTCACGTTCTGACGCCCGAATTTTGGTAAACATGTCGGTTCGAAGAACTCGCCGCTAGGGGAAGAGATAAATAGGTCGTAGGCAAGGAAAGGTCGTAGGTGAATTGAGAGGCGAGAAATGAAAAATGGGATTCGGTTCTCGTGCCTTGCGAGGCGATGTGGGCCTCCTGATAGGGGCTGATTGAAGGTGTGTCATGTATTCGAAGACCGTTATTTTTCATAGGATATTTGAGTGTCGTCCGTTGTTCCTCTTTCAGGCGCTTTTATTGGGAAAAACTAGGGCAGGATGAGAGAGTAGGGTCCTCAAGTCAAAATTGACTATCTGTTTGGATATTTGGGAGACGCTGTCACAATGAAAAGAACGTAGGTGTAACATAATCGGCCTAACAGTAACAAGAAGAGTGATAAGTGCCTACTTAAAGACGTTTTACCGTTAACGTTACCCAAAAAAAAATCGGCTACCAAATGTAATACATTCAAGGGCAAATCGTAATTACTAACATCGATTTTTTTATATAAAAGTAATTTTCATGTATAAATGCTCAAACGTATCGTTACATCATAAGTGAGTCAATATACAAAAACGGTAGTTAATTAAATTAAGCTGATAATATGTAAAACTCAACCATTTACTCTACTAATCTTATAAGTAACTGCGATGACTAAAGCGATTAGCTTGCGCATTCGCCATTTCTTATAAGCCATCGGTATTATGGATAACCTCCTTAATATTCAGCTGATAAACGCTATTGTAGGTTAAATTGGGGCAGTTTCGTCACCCTTTCACAAAACTATCTTAATTTAACCTGTAATTGCAGTTACCAGCTGAACATTAAGCAGCTTATCCACCAAATACCTGTAAGAAATGGCGAATGCACACATCAACATTGCATGTGGAACAATTTGGTGCCCTTAAATTATTTAAATAAATCTTAGGCAAAGCTCTACATGAATACATTAAAAATCGATTCCAAAACGTGCTCCATTTATCACCAACGCCACTCCAGAGGAGTTTCCTTTACTCCTCCAAAGACGTGAGAAGAAAATCCTTATAACACACATATACGAGGTTATATCGAAATTAAATCAAGACTAACTTTCCCAGGATTTTCCAGCTTGTTGCCTATTTGATTACGAGACCTACGGATTTAATAAAAAAAAAAGAAAGTAACTTATCGAGTTAGTGAGGAGTTTCGGCGAGGAGAACGAAGGCGAAAAAGACACAAGGAAAGGGAAAGAGGGCGAAAAGGTCACGTCACAACTTCAAAATATTCGAAAGTCAGGTCGCAGGTAGTAATTGAAAGTCGTCTGGGGAGGGGAGTTTAGTACTATCGATCCCCAAACTCGTGACGAGTTAATTTAAAATTTTCAACGAAGGAAAGCAATTAGAGTTTTAATCCTGGAAAAGTGGAAGTAGTTCATTACAAATATCAATCAACTTGATCAGTCAGTGATTGATAGTCGCTGTTAACACTGACATCGAAATGAAATAAAGTAGAACTACTTCTTCTCTCTAAAAGTGGTGAAGGTTCGTAGAGGCAACTTTGGCTCTTTGTAAAATTTGAAACTACTTTTGAAACCCTTCAACTGAATAAACCGCTTCGATAAAAATGGCCTAAAACGTTCTTATTTGCAGCTAAAACAGTTTGCATCATCGTCACTCACCCGTGTCGATCTCCGCTGGGACACGACGTTTCGTCCCGAAACCGAACCCCGACCGTCTTCAGGCATTCGCCGTGGGCTCGTCACAGCTCTCCTGCTCCTCTCCCTCTAACCGGCCCTCCAACGGCGGCGACCTGCACACAGACAATTCATATACACAATCACACGCGTGTACTTTTTGGAAAAGTTGTCTTTTCTTTATCCATTCTTTTGCTGTTGAGTTTTGCTCTGTTTAATTTTGGTTGGTGATGTGCATGATGTTTGTCTGTATGCAGGGCGCGCGCCCGCTAGAGCGGCACACAAAAGGGGAGGGGGGGGTCGAGAGAGGTTGGAGGGGATGCGGATTTTTATATATTTTTGACTGAATATCATGTTTTGTGTGGAGATTTCTTTCTGTGGTAGCGTTGTGGTGGGAGACGGGGGAGTAAGGGGGAAGTAGTGATTAATTTACAATAAGCTGACAGTGTGAGACAGAGAGAAAGAGAAATGGAGGTCGGTATGGGGTTAGATCAATTACGACATATCAAAGTAACGTAACATTAACATTTACACGTTTTGGTGGAGATGGAGCGCCTCTTGTTGCTCCAAATCAAAACCTCAGTACGGCTTTCCAATGCCTTCTCATACTCAAAAACCACTGTGTCAAAAGTGTCAGTTTGAAACTAAAAAATTTGAATCCAAAAAATGTGCTGTGTTGCTCTAAAAAAACTCGAGAATATCTGCCAAGCAATCTTCGAATTTTGAAACAATTTTGGTTGTGCGGTATTGTGCGCGCTTGTAAAAGATGCGTTTTTGAATATATTTGGTCAAAACATTTTCGAATTTTGAAAAAAGTTTCATCGTAATCAATCAACGTGTTCGAAAAAAGATGTTCAGAAGGATGTAATCCTCAAATAGCGTTTGGGTGTCTCCTTAAAGGAACTCAAAATGCCGTCACAATCAAAATTATTGCAAAATTTAAAAAATGGCTCGACAAAATTTTTTCTAAACACTATATCCTTCGCAATACGTGGAAAACCATTGGTCGAACGGTTCAAAATGAATTCAACATGAACGGCACAGAGAAAATTAACTTATCCCAAAACTCGAAAATGGTGTGGCGACGCATTTTCCAAAAAAACACTGGACGAATACTTTACAGCACTGTTTAAGCGCAAATCCTGTATTAAGCCTTAACTTACAAATTATTTTTGAATTAAGCATGTATCGTGCCATTCCAAAATTGTCTAAAAAACGAAAACATCAACATAACCTCACAACCAAAGGGAACCTAACCTCACAACACATATCACTTCCGTCCTTCGAGGATAGGGATCATAGGGATAAGGCAATAACGACCGTAATAAACGTCGCCTGTAAAATATCTTTGTAATAATGTCCATGCAATAAGTAATATCTGTATTTAGTTGTAACGTGTAAACATTATTAAACGTCGTACAAACCAAGGCGACACGTGCAACGCAGCAGAGAAAGGCGATGCGGCGCAGGAAAAATTCACGTGTAACGCAGAAATTCACGAGAAAAGATATTTCTTACCTGAAAGATGGCATTACGAAACAGTACAAATCCTGTGATAGTTATCACATTGCCTATGTTGCTTAAACACATTTTTACCGCGAGAGGGCGCTGGAAACATACATAACCGTGTTAAGCCAAGTCTAAAAGTTTTCTACTACAGGCGAGATAATAACTATCACAGCAGGAAACTGTTTATATTTTCAATGGGGCTCAAATGTATCGGTTTTTGTTTTGAAGCTAAGAATGGGCTTTTTTCGAAATGCCTGGTCATTTCGAAGGGCACAAAATTGAGGAAATATCACATTTCTTTATCAGTTAATAAATAAATAAATAAATAAAGGTACTGGAACTTATAAGAACTGTGTTTTTGCCAAAGGAGTGCGGTGCTTTTTTCGAAATTTTACCGGGATTAACGAAGCTATGGAGTAATAAAATGACCTTTTTGATAACGTATCATACTACTGACGACTGTCGTATCTTGCGGCAATGAAATTAGCGATCCGCGACTCGTGTCGCCACGTGCAAACCGTTCCTGTAAAAACGTACTACGATCACATTATAACATAGGTAAATAAAGATAATGCAAGTATTATTATCACGTGTAATACGATACGTGCGCAATATAATACGTGTAAACAATAATTGCCATATCATAGCCCTGACTTTCCCTCTACCCTTAACATTACACGGGTTTAATCAAGCAAAAACCGACGACAACTTCCCGGAATAAAAACTCCGGAGAAAAACTCCGGGATATCCCCTGGAACGATCCCCCAAAAAAAATTCCTGACCCGTATTCCCTCAGGCGAGCGTTTCGTCCGGTTGCGCAGAGTCGATAATTTCCATATTTCACGTGTACATAATAACGGGGGGCGCAACTCCCCTGGAAAAAAGGAATACGTATGCGGACGTACGTTTAAAAATATAATATCGGCGCGTCGTTAATTAACGTTAAACTTTTCGACAGGGGCGGAGCATGAAAAACCGACGCAGTACGGAAGTCCAGAATGGACAAAATAAATTTAATTTATCCATGGGTGTTTATAGAGAGTCGGAGTGGGGTCCAAAGGGGGTTTTTCCCTTACGACGTGATCGGAAAGTAGCGATGGTAACGGACAGAATTTTCCCCTCTCAATTGTAAAACTATCATTACCTAAACCTCTCGATTATCTCATCAACTTTTCGATCGATCGAAATGAAATTCTGGAGGAATACGGGATACGTCTACGTCATAGACGGGATAATTTAATCCGTAAATGGTACAGATGCGGAAGGGTATATATTCCAGGCATAAATTTCGACGTAACCGATGTGTACCACCTCGGGAATATACGGGCATTAGGCGATAGGGGATTACGTAAGATGATCCTCGACTTGGAAGCACGCGCGTAAGCTTGAGGACTCATTGAAAAATGTTACAATGAATACTTGTCTGAAAATCGCTGTAACGAACGTATGGAAAGGGTGATAGACATGCTTTTAGTAATGGAAATCAATTTTTGTAGCTTTATAGCAAGAAATTTTGAATTTCCCCTACAGGTACTTCACGATAATTTTTCAAAAAAAAAAAATTCAGTAAATCCTCGAAACTTTCACCTGAATTTTAAATTTTATACCACCCTTAATTTTTTCTTCTACTGAGAAACTTGCATTGATTGAATTTTCTTTATAATCATAGAATCCTTTCGGGTACATTCTTGTAATAAATTCCGTAAATTCCGGTAATAATTCTTGAATTTGAATAATGTCAATCTTTAACCAATATTAATTATAATCGTTGAAACCTTCCTGATTCTTCTTTTGAGAATGATTTTGGAACAATTTTGATTTCAATCTTGGAAATCTTGCAGATTCTATCTCTTTTTTTAAGTGAATTTTGAAACGCTTATAGTAACAATTCCAGAAACTTTCTTCCTTCAATTTTAAATGAGCATTTCTTCTGCTTCCTTCTTTAGCAACTGAATATTTCTTTCTAGAACTTGCAAAACGTCCCAATATGAACCAACATTAGTGCCAATTTTTCAATCTTTTCCGCCTTACTCTGTGGAATAGAAATTTTGAAACAATTTTAACTCTTTTAACCGATAAGATTTACCCCCTTAGAAAATTTAATTTCGGAATAATTTTAGAAGCATTTTTGAAATATTTCTTTCTTGACTCGACAGTTCCCTCCTGATGCCTTCTTGAAGAATTGAATTTTGAAACAATTATATTACCAAATAATTACTATTAGTACCTTCAAACATGGCTTAACGTAAAAATATTACTTCACCAAAAGTGTGTATCAATAATTTAACCTCACTTTATATAACTGTATCATCTATCTATTAAAAGGGATCAACAAATGCGTAACGACCACCATTACTAGCGAAGGTTGAGTGGGTAATAGTCATTATACCCATTTCATAATAATGAAATAAACACAATGTGAAAGGAAAGCCAATTACTATGAACGTAACTGCCGCCAATGATGTAAGACAAGGGGGGTCAATACAAAGGGGGAATGAATCTATTCCTCGATTGGCTAGATTTGAAACTGACACATTACTCCACCCTTTTACCATGGGAAATGTCGTTATACAACTGAATCACAACGAACCTATTATTCTACAGTGGTAAGTAATAGCATATTATTATACGAGCAAATAAAGAGCGTTTCCAGAGGAGGTTCAAGGTAACAAAATATTTTTAATTAAAGGGGGAAACTTCGCCGAAAACTCCGGGTTAAACAATTCGATAGACGACGTTAAAAATCATAATGATTAATATTTCCGACGAGTTAATTAATTGGTTTCCAAAAGCTAATTAGGCGGGGTAGCGGAGGCTTTTTCGGAAAAACGGAGTCCCCTCTTAATTACGAAATGAGAGGTAAATTAAAAATTTAACCCGACTCGATGAATAAACGGCACTAATTTCACTTTGAAAAATAAAATGTTAATTAGTAGAATTACTTTCCCTGGAGCCTTCCTTGGATTTAACGAAATCTGTTACGTCGTTCTCGGCGCTTACGGAGGGTGATTAAACGTACGTTATCATCCGCGCGTTAAATTATTTAACAGTAAATACGAAAACGTACTTCCAGTTCACCTCCGAGCAAAGAAAATGATCGAATTACGTGTACGCCGCCCGGTAATCGAATTCCGATACGCAGGTATCGATTACGCAGTAAATACGATTACGGTTACCTGCATGCATACAACCCCGTAAAAGCAGGTACCGCGAGGCAAATACCGGAACCGAGACTACTTCCTATTTCAATTCCTGCTCGATAAAAATGGCCGTTCTTCTACTAATTAATTCGTAAAAGGTCATAACTACTTATAAACGCTATTAACCGAAGCTTTTGCTCCTATTGCCCCGGCTAATTTCCTAAATCCAGTTACGATCCGGGAAAATGAGAATTTATCGCACGGAGTTTACGGGTGCGGTTCCCTCCTATGCGCAAAGTAAGTCGTAAAGTAAACACAGACTGTCGGGTTTACCTCAGATGTGGATTAAATTTTTGTCCTTCTCTGGAATAAACGGACGTGGACTGGATTATCGACCGAGTTATCAAAGTCGTACGTTTTCTAAGGTTTTCAGGGGTTAGGTGCCTTGAAAATTAACCCTTATTAACAGATATTTACAAAGTGGAAATACCCTTTTCCCTTAAATCGATCAGAAATAAAGTTCATAGCGATCAACGACATACCCTATCTCTCTAACAACAAAATCGTATATTTAAACACTTTTTGAATTATTTTCAAAAATTACTAAAACCGGTCTGATGTTGATACTTGGACAATTAACTGTAGTAGTTATGAAATAACGTTTAGAGTAATTAAATCAGTATTTTCATTAATATCGGTACAGAATATATTTTGAACACTACTCTTGTTTAATGGAAGTGCTAAAAATTTTCAGTAATTTTCAAAATGAACGTAAAGTTACAGTCCATACCTCTACTGAAATTACTGGCAAATAAATGTTTTGTTTTTTTTCCGAAATTTTCTAACAATCTAACCAACGTCTTTTTTTTAAAAAGTTTTTATCACGAAGAGGAATTCTGAATACGATTCTGTCATTAAAATTCATTCACCACCCTTCATTTTTAAGCAGGGCACTGAAGAACCATTAGAAAAATGAAGAATTTCGGTACAAGGGCACAGATCATGACCAATAGGTCATATCTGAGAGACTTTTGGTCGTTGAATACGATTCTGTCATCAAAATTTAATCATCACCCTTCAGTTTTAAGCAAGGCACTGAAGAACCTTCAGAAGAATAAAGAATTTCGCTAGAAGGGCACAGTTCATGACCAGAATGTCATATCTGAGAGATTTTTGGTAGCTGAATACGATTCTGTTGTTAAAATGCATTCACCACTCTACTGTTTTCAGCAGGACGCTGAAGAACTTTCAGAAAAATAAAACATTTTGCTGTGGTAGCTATTTCATGAGCAGCAATTTCCATATTACATCTTCTTTCGTGCTTAATAAGAATCTGTTATTAAAACTTAGCCAGTACTCTTTACTCTTCACAAAGTTACTAAAATGCCTTAAAAACATGAAGAATTTTAAAAGAGAAGAGGAAAAAAAATGAAAAGTGTTGAGTTTTATCTACGTACACGATTTTATTATTGATACATTCTTATTACTCTTCAATGTTCGGCAAAAAAACAAGAAAATTAATAAAGAATTCTTGAATGAGCGATGATTCAAAATGATAGGAACATTTTAAAGAGAAATTCGCATCTTGCTATAAAATTCTACATTTCTCTAACGGTACTTCAGTGAATTTCTTAAAAGAAAAGAGTGGAAAAACAAAATATAAAACTTGAAGTCATAACATGAGCCCCTAGAAAAATCTTCTTTTTTGAAGATACTTCAGTAACTGATGAATGAATTTTTGAAACCTTTTGAAAAAACTGGTCTATTCCCTACAGTGTGCCATGACGTCAATTACTGGTCATAGAGCCACGAACAAAAATTGTAACAACTAAAAACGCTATCACCACTACCAATTAAAATCGAAATTTTTCAAAATTCAGTTTCTCATAATTTTCATGCATCGATATTTCGACAGTTACATATCGTATCGTAAAAATCGAGTGGGTAAATATCTTGGATGAGTTCGTTAATGAGCCAAATCTGCCGGATAGAAACAAAATCGCGGCCTGTTAAACTTTAAAAAAAAATTCGTATCTTTTTTTAGTTTTCGGAAAGGAAAATGTTACTTAGATTTTTTGTAGGTCTTCAAAAGGTCTACAATTTTGTACCTTTTCATTTTTTTCCTAAAACGTGAAGGGAAAAAGTTATTTACGAAAAATCAGAAATTTCCTATATACGATTATAGTCGTGGAACTCAAAGGGGCAGGAGAGGTGGCGAGCCTATCCTCATTTCTCGACTGTGATATTGAATAATACATAGGAAATAGAAACAAGGCTATCCGATTGGCGTGCCATCGGAAATTTTTTTTTAAAAATTTGAATTTCGAAAACACGAATTAGTATCGCAAATTCAAATATTTTTTCGAAATTTTCAGGCGCTCATACCTCGGCAATAAACTATCGATATCGACACGAAATAAAAGTTGTAATGATCAAAGACATACCTTGTAGCGACGGACGTGCTGAAATCCAAAATTTTCAGTATTATTCAAAATGAAAGTACACTGACAATTACTATACATAACACCACAACCGCACACGATTACGTGGACGACAAGTTTGGAAAAATCGGTAGCGGCCACTGTTGGTATTATTTTTGAATTTTTGGAAAACGTGGCAACGGAGCCACGAAACAAAAAATTTTGATGTAAAATGTCTTGAAACAATTAAAAAACGATTTTTTCCAAAATTGCCGTTCCTCGTATCGTCGCAAATAAGTTAGTATACCGCTCTATGAAATGGGGGTGAATAGTTAGATTAATATTAGTAATGCGGAAAATTAGGCGACTGTAGTTTTACTCAAAGCGATTAATAAATGAAAATTACTCAAATTCGAACGATAATTACACATAATATCCACCAGACGATTTGACTGTCTTCAAATTTGTGAATATGCAAACCAATTGTGTGTTCTGCTTATCGAAAGTGACGTGGCAAACAACCCTTTGTCGGTTTGGGAACGTAAGCGTTATTTTTTCGCCAACGAAACGAATCGATCAAAATGACGAACGTAATTCCATTCAGAAACGTTTTCTTTTTCGCCCAGAGTGGAAAAAATTGGAGGAACATTCAAATTGGCATTTTCGTGGTAAAATTACGCCCACTACATTACAACTACAATCGCTTTTACGACAGAAGCTCCACCTCTGATTGATTCCAATTAAGCCTCGGTTAACTCCATCAACTATTTTCGAAAAAAGGGCGCCCTAATCGAACCATTCGACGGATTAAACGTCACGTCCGTCGGGTCGGCTGACGCTGCGACTTTCGGTTAAAACAAAGGCGATGGTGACGCGTTTCCACTCGAATAACGGCCGGTTTAATTTTCGTTTAACCCAAGTACCGATTACATGCTATTGCGATGTAATAATCGTACTAGTTTTAAGAGCGGCGCGTCGATGTTTGTTTAATTACGCGCGGTAAGACGCTTCCCGTATTAAAATAGACGAAAGGCATTATGGGTCAAACTTAAAATATTATATGTGTTAATCACGTAAGGCTCCGCTGGTCGCTTCCGGGGCGCCACGTTCGTATTGCAAAATTCTGTACGAATTTCAGCAAATTATGAAACGATGATCAAGAAAATAGTCGACGATCGAGGAGGAAGACTAAGAGGATCTAATTAGTCGTTATCACGAATATTTGGTCCAAAAAAATAAGGTAATTACAACTCCATGCTTTTTTGAACCAATCAACTAACGGTGCAACAATTAATTTAATCAATGCGGTAACACAATATGCTTACGAAAAAATATCGCGCCTGTTATATGAGGCGTTCCAGATCTCGACACTACGCTCCATTAATTCGCAATGCAAACGTGGCACAACTCACGTATCTAAAATATTCCATAAAACACCCATTTGATATCGATTGACTCTACTAACGTGGAAGTGGGAATGCAATTTATCCTCGCTTTAGCCGAAAAGCCTTAAAACGATCCCCCCTCTTTCTGCCACCCTTAAATTATTCTCCTTTGTTTAAGGAAACCGCCCCTGAAAATTATATCCGGACGGTTACATTGTTAGGAGGCTCCGATGGGGCGGAACGTTGAATATTAAAACGAAAAGAACGTTTTGTTTATCCCCCTGCTCCCCCTTAACACGAACGCCACCGGAAGGTCTCGGTTTTGTTCCCTTCGTTATCACTACGAAATCTATTTATTGGAGAGAAAGGGAGAAAAAATTATCGCTTCTAGAATTTCAATATCCTAATGGCATTCTCGATGGAAAACAAAAAACAAAAAAATTCGTGAAGGAGGAGGAAGAGGGGGGCAATGAAAGTTCTTTTTTGAACTGATACTTTGATACTGAAAGGATGTGTTTTCCACATTAATATTATTTTCGGTTTAATGCACTACGCATGTCTAATGTAGACAATTTTACTTCTTTTTCATTCACAACAGCATTGTATTAGACCAGCCAATCACGACTCTTTATTATCACCACCACGAGATTTCCACAGCTCACAAGCAAAACAAGAACCGAGAACACGGCTCAGGCCAAGGTGAAGTAGGCAAACTTTTATAAACGCGCTGACTATTGAGGTGCAAAATGTTTTGATAAACGACAAGCCTTATACCAACAAGCGCGGAGAACACAAAACAAAATACGAATATAAATAGAAAAAGGACAGGCAAAACGAGATAGAGAGAGTGGCCGGCCTGAGAAGTTACTCTGTCAAGACCGAGGAAAACCTACCGCCCCGAAGATGCTCTCTGACCCCTCTCGCACTATCGTAATCCGAAGGTCCAGACAACAGCCCTCTAGTATGTAAGTCGCCACCCTTTTCCCTCACGCTCCAGCCCTTAGGATTCGCTGTGCCAAAAAATTCTTTTGCATCTGTATCTTTTGTAAAGGTACTTTTTCCAAGTAATCTACAATTTTGACAAAAGTTCTAATAGGACTTATCTACTTAAAAAAAATATTGTTCGAACCATGGTAACACGTTTTTCTTGGATAACTTAAGATAATAAAACAGTTCGAAGTTTTGAGAGATGGCAAAACCTATTCTTTCTTTCTTTTGAAGGGTTACTAGGGATTTTCTATTTTTTCTGTCCTGGACTATGGTTATATTTTGCCTTGAACTCGCCTTCGATCTCCCGACGAATTTTCCTCCATTGCTCCCTTATTCCGCACGATCCAATCCCTTTAACATCCCATAACACGAGCCGTCCTCGCAGATAAATTTTTATAAAACTCCGCGACATTTCCTCTCATCAGGAGATATAAAATCCCGTCGAATAATCGAAGGGACTTGAGAAATATTTCCCGTCAAATACCGAAGAGGATTATCCGCCGTCCACCTGGAAAAAGGTGCGATTCCCGCGGGGCGGAAAGTTTAATCCCCGTCACGGCCGAATTCGCGGCACCGCCGTCGGAGACTCCCGGACGGATCGGAGTTTTAAACTCTTCTTAGCTACGAATCGTGAAGGAATCTTAAGCGTACTTCGAATAATCCTGGAAGATTTAAGCATAAGAGACTCCATATCATGTATTTTGTTTGAGGTTCGACATCTTTTTTGACGGACAGAAATTCTGGACAAAGAGTAATTTAGGAAAACCCAGGGAAGTTTGTGGATATTTCAATTTTCCTCTTACTTTTTAAGTAAGTAAAGTTTCGCCTGAATTCATTTCCCTGAAGCCAAACCGATCCCCATTTCCTTTCAGCGTTTTCACCGGTCGCCAGGCCTGAAGTTCGCTTGTATCGACAGAAGTTTTCACAACTTCCCGATTCCAAACTTCCCTCGCCTTATTTTTTAACGAAAGGAGCTTTGAATATTACACAGAGTCCCGCTAACCGAATCCCGGGGTCGGAGGAGAGGGAAGTCCCGCGCGAGATCGACAGTCGACGTGGATTAAAACCCGCCGCCTTAAAAGCAAATTTGATTTACAGTCCCTGGACTCCGGCGGGATTTTTCCGGGGAATCCTCCCGGATCCGGCGCGTCTAGCTAATGCATTCGGCTCGAGAAGGGGAAGAGATAGGGAGAGCGAGGGAAGGGTTGTTCGGCGGTGAAATCATACGTTACACATAAAAGCTTTTTCATTGGGGAAAGTTTCCGGGACTGGTGTTTTGTATATTGAAATGCTGCATCTCTAACAATCGCTTTTATAAGCGGAATCGAAAATATACGGCGCGCATACCCGTTTTTCCACTTAGGGTACGAGGGAAACTTTCGATCCGGAAAAGTTGGGATTTGGACGATTTTCAACACCACACACAACTTTACTGTAATTTAAGTCCCATGAATTGAGACAACAGGTAACAGTAAACCTGGAACGAGTGACCGCTATTGGGGATCGCGTGGAGGGTTGCATGCAGACCGTTACTTCTCACACATATTTAGGGTAGATGTATTGGTGATATTAATAATAATGCTACGTCTCATACGCAAAATTTTCCGTGAAGGAAGAGGCATAAACGCTCTCAAAAGCGGCCGTCCCGAAAGAAAATTTAATACAAAAGTTAATCCGAGCAACAGTCGTAAAGGCAATCGCACACGCGGCGTTACCGCACTTCGTTTTTGCATTCCTAATTTCTATCAGACGAGACCGGCGCCGTTTCATCCAGCTCCGCTCTTTAAATATTTAAACGCGCAAACAATACGGCCGAACCCTCATTAAATCTTAAACTGGATCTTCCCTACTGGATCTCTTTCCCTGGTGCGTCTCTCTTCCTCGTGGAGGTAGCGCGACGTGAAAAAATTAAATCCGACTCTATCCGGGCCCGTTACGAAAGTATATACGCCGGCTTCGGAAAAATTTAATTACGCGTAAATTTTTGCCCGCCTTAATAAATCCTCGAGAAATATGTTCCGGGGTAAAATGAGCGTCTTTTCCAGGGAAAGAGGGAGGGCAGAGGTGATTTATGCAGCCTCTTAATGTATGCGAAAGGACGTTTCAACGAAGGACGTTACACGATAAGAAAGAGAGATAAAGTGTGGACGCCCGGCAATTTTCCGTGTCATAAACCTCGTTGCGATCGATGGTGTAGCTAAGAAATAGTACACCACCCCCGTAGGGTCCGGCATATATTTCCAAGAGATGGTAGGAAAAGCCAAACAGAAAAGACATCGTCAATGATTCTTCGCGCATAAAGGACGCGACAATGACAGTGACAGCGCCTTGCCCATACCACTAGGGGCGTGGCTAGAGGTCTGTGGGCGTAACCGATGCAAGCGTCAGCCCAATCACCATAGCAATTAGGCGGGGCTATGGCGAAAGCGTTTCTGCGTCGTGCCCCCATCTATCTGGCTTTTCCTCATATTACTTACATCCTAGCGAAAGAAACCGAACTTATTTATGCAACTAATGAACTTTTATATGAATTTTGAAGAACTTGTACAACTGTATCTTGAACAAAATCTACAAAATATTCATGAATGCGTTCTTTGTAATCAGTATGTTAAAAAATCCGCGTGGTACATTAGCTCGCGTAGGATTTTCGATTTTCGTTTACATCTCGATATAGTCAAAATGTGAATAGCACTCGGACAAAACCGAAATTTCGATTGAACGCCGTCGCGGACGGTCCGACGGGGCGTGAAATGCGCCCATATTGTTCCGGGCATTAGCTCCGGGGTTAATTTCCGATTTTCCGGACGACTCCGTTCGACCGAAACCTTTTGCATGTATGACGAGATAATGCACCGCGACAGGCGATTAATTGCGCGATCCTCTGCCGCCCTCGCCCTTGGAAAATCGACTGAAAAGACCCCGGAAAATAAATCGAATCCGCATACCGGACAAGTTTTCGTTTTTCGTCGACACGTCTCGCGACGTCGACGTCCCGGGCGTTTCATTAAAGCGCGGGCACGGCGATTCCCAGAGTGAAAACTCGGGAAATTTGCGGGAAAAACTCGCCGATATTAAATCGGCGTCGAAGTAGTCGGGGCTGAAAAGTAGTCAATGTTTGTGTGATTTATGGAAAATTCTCCCGCCGGCCCGGCCAGATCTGAATCGATCGACAAATGAAACACATGAAAAATTAATCCTCGTCTGATATCGGGACGCAGCTAAATTCAGCATAACTAACGAGTTAGACGAGTTAGCTTAATCTCTAAGAATCTGTCCAATAATTATGCCATTTGTATGCATACTTTAATTAGAGTTGAGTCGATATATCAGTTATTAATTAATATTTATGCTTGTTTTAAATCCTTAGTTTCATTTCCCCCTCTCCATACCCCTGACTTACAACCCCCTAGCGCATCATCAGGTACCCCTATGGTCCCTGGGCGTGACAATATTAAATGGCGCTTGTATTTTGTCTAACTGCCAAGCAAAGAGTGGCACGTGCATCAATCAGTTTTCGTAACAAAGATAACTTAAGTGAAAGAGTAACTAAGGAAAGTACTTAACCCAAAAATGTAATTATCACATTCTTAGCCTTTTTGGAATGACTTCAAAAGATGTCATTTATGTTGCATTGTGTTACATTTATGTTATGTTGCATTTATGTTACTTTACTCATTTTACTTACATGCATATCTGTAGCTGAGTAAAAATTTAGTTATACTATTTCGTGGTATTTGTATTTGTGTATTACATGTTGTAAATGTGATACATTTATCTTAATTTATTCATAATGTTAAAATATACAATCTGCCCAAGCCCCAACTATAAAATAGGATTAATAGCGCTTCACCCTAGGGATGGACGGATCCCACCCCTTTTTGGGGGTGGAAATCACTGAATTCAAAATAACCCCAGAAATCGATAACTGAATAAATTATAAGCAAAAAGCTCTTTATAAATATTTATTGAGAAATCGATGATATTTAGGTTATAGCGGTTAAAGAGTGTGTTATTCTTCAGATTAAGGGGTGGTTTTTGAGGGTTAAAAATTTCAAAATAAATCAAAAATTACCTCAGAGCCTTTAAAAACTTCTACTATTCATTGCAAATCCACTATTAAACTATTTAAAATTGTCAAAAGCTAGGTTTTCTTTAAATTTGGAGTAAGGGGGTTGGTTTTTAAGGGTTAAAACATTGAGAAACTACATAATTTACATTTCAAAGCATAAACTGATATTTATCCTACTCACTCAAACAAGATTTCAGCTTCCTAAAAGGGCCACTTCATTGCTTTTTGTATTTTTGTCAAAAGGGAGAGTTTTCACCCTCAAAGAGCATGAACTGCATATCCTTCGAAGAAGAGCTTTGACGAGACGTAAGCTTTGAATCTCATGAGTTGTATTACGATTCTGTGAAAGAAGCAATCACTTCCTGCATCCTCTAGAGGCACGGGAAAACGAATTTCCCGCACGCCACCATAAAAATCTCTAAAATAGAATCGACAGCTCATAACACGAAAACTGAAGATAATTACGAGGAACAGAATCTTTCGACAGTTGCCTTCGTAAAATTAATAGGGAAAAATTCCATAAGTTGTCGCCACGGAACTTTTCCGCGCCCGAAAAAAGAAAACTCCTCCTCATTGTACATTCAAATTAGTTTCATGATGGCAAAGCAGCCAGTTAAGAACTCTACAGGGAGTGGAGGGGGCAGTAATTGATGAACTGTTAAATTGATAAGCGAGTCTCTCGCAGAGGCGACGAACTAAGTGAAGTCGGGCCATTACGTAGGCGACGTGCTCTTAGTGAATTTTTTGTGAAGGGGGGAATTCTCCCCCGGCCTGATTGGACCCACGGAGTGCTTTTTGAAGAGAGCTAAGTGCCAGTACTCGAGAGCGAAGGGAGATCGACCGGAAGAAGAAGTGACAGTCATACCTATTGTCGAAGATACTTGACGAGCCCCTTTGAATCTTTCATTTGTTGATGTTTATGTTCGAAACTCGAAAAGTACTTTAGGAGTTTAGAAAATTTCAGCCCAATTTGACCAATGTTTGTATTACTTATATACCAAACAGTATACTCAGTCAACGAAGGTGTTTTACTTGTTACCAATTGCAGGTAATGAGGCTGTAGGTACTGAGAAGGTCTGATAGAAAACTAAGGCGTGTTACGCCCTATTGATCATCTATTTTCTATGTTTCCACGCTTTTGTTCGTTACGGAACCGGCGTGGTAAAGCAAGAAATTTTGAAAAAATTGGTTTGAACCTTCTTGGATTAGAAGTTTTGAACTTTTGAAGAAACTTCCATTAAAAAATATTGAATCAATCTTCGGAAGCAAAGTGAGAATAATTATCGTTTTCTAAAATCTGGGTTGTCTAACCAATCGTACGACAGCGTCGTTCATACGTCGCGTCAGGTAAGATAAACGTAGGCGCAAATTAATATAAGGCATCATTAAAATTTTTCCGCGATAGCAAACAAGCCTCGCGCATGCCAAAATGCACACATTGTTTGGCAGCTCCCTTTCCTCGCCGTGATTCATCCTCGCGATTTTTCCGCGCCCGTCCGGTAATATTTCATTATCTCACTCGGTGCGAGGAGTAAATCGGGCGCGACCCGGTCCAGATAAACACCGCGCCGTGAGTAACGACTCCCCGCTTTTTAATTGTCGAGAAGGAAACGAAAAATCTCGCCTGATTATCGGTCGGATGGATTTTAAAAAATAACGCGCGGACGGTTTTCCGGGCGATTTAACGCAATTAGCCGCTAAAAATATTCGTCGCGAGATGGGATACCTTTCGGGTGCGAGGCGCGGGATAATTGGGTGTCTCTTATTGGCGGTAACGATACGCGATCTGAGATATCTGCCAATTAAACTTCTCGTATAGCTCGAGGGACTTTAACGCACGGTAATGGCGAAAACCGCTCCTGAAGTTAAATTGGATTCGACGACAGGTGGATCAGGTGAAACTGCGACATTAATTAAATGCATTACAGACATTCAAGGTCTACCAGCAATCAAGCTAGTATGTAATAAGCAATACACGCAGATTAACTACTTCCTACTTTAGTAGAATAGACAGAGATTAGTTAATTACAGCGTTAAATACTACCCGATAATCCTTTATCAGTTTATTATAAAGTTTATAAAGTATTATTAAATTAGCTCTATACACTTTCAAGAAATGGGTAAATTCGACTTGATGATACCTCTGAAATTTGGTCTTGGTTCAAATGAAATTTTGCAATAAATTCAGGAAAGCGCCAATTGGATTGAAACTTGGATGGATCGTTTAATATACAGTACGTTGTAAGTTTACAAAGTCGCATTGACTTAGCCACGGGCGTTTCGGAAATAAGTACATTCGATTCGAGTCTTCTTAAGAAATCTGGTTTCAGTAAAGAAGGACGTCTACTAAAAATTCAGGAAACCATTAATTGAGATAAAACTTGGCTAAACCGTTAAAGCACAATGCAATTTACAAGTATACAAAGTTTCATTAAATTAACTGCACCCACTTTCGAGAAATGACTAAATTCGACTTGCTGGTACCTCAGAAATTTGGTCTTGATTCAAATTAAATTTAGCAATACATTCAGGAAAGCGCCAATTGGACTGAAACTTGGGTGGATCGTTTAATATACAGTACGTTGTAAGTTTACAAAGTCGCATTGACTTAGCCACGGGCGTTTCGGAAATAAGTACATTCGATTCGAGTCTTCTTAAGAAATCTGGTTTCAGTAAAGAAGGACGTCTACTAAAAATTCAGGAAACCATCAATTGGGGTAAAACTTGGCTAAACCGTTAAAGCACAATGCAATTTACAAATTTAGAAAGTTTCATTAAATTAACTGCACCCACTTTCGAGAAATGAGTAAATTCGACTTGCTGGTACCTCAAAAATTTGGTCCTGGGTCAAACTAAATTTAGCAATAAATTCAGGAAAGCGCCAATTGTACTGAAACTTGGATGGATCGTTTAATATACAGTACGTTGTAAGCTTACAAAGTCGCATTGACTTAGCCACGGCCGTTTCGGAAATAAGTACATTCGATTCGAGTCTTCTTAAGAAATCTGGTTTCAGTAAAGAAGGACGTCTACTAAAAATTCAGGAAACCATTAATTGAGATAAAACTTGGCTAAACCGTTAAAGCACAATGCAATTTACAAGTATACAAAGTTTCATTAAATTAACTGCACCCACTTTCGAGAAATGACTAAATTCGACTTGCTGGTACCTCAGAAATTTGGTCTTGATTCAAATTAAATTTAGCAATACATTCAGGAAAGCGCCAATTGGACTGAAACTTGGGTGGATCGTTTAATATACAGTACGTTGTAAGTTTACAAAGTCGCATTGACTTAGCCACGGGCGTTTCGGAAATAAGTACATTCGATTCGAGTCTTCTTAAGAAATCTGGTTTCAGTAAAGAAGGACGTCTACTAAAAATTCAGGAAACCATTAATTGAGATAAAACTTGGCTAAACCGTTAAAGCACAATGCAATTTACAAGTATACAAAGTTTCATTAAATTAACTGCACCCACTTTCGAGAAATGACTAAATTCGACTTGCTGGTACCTCAGAAATTTGGTCTTGATTCAAATTAAATTTAGCAATACATTCAGGAAAGCGCCAATTGGACTGAAACTTGGGTGGATCGTTTAATATACAGTACGTTGTAAGTTTACAAAGTCGCATTGACTTAGCCACGGGCGTTTCGGAAATAAGTACATTCGATTCGAGTCTTCTTAAGAAATCTGGTTTCAGTAAAGAAGGACGTCTACTAAAAATTCAGGAAACCATCAATTGGGGTAAAACTTGGCTAAACCGTTAAAGCACAATGCAATTTACAAATTTAGAAAGTTTCATTAAATTAACTGCACCCACTTTCGAGAAATGAGTAAATTCGACTTGCTGGTACCTCAAAAATTTGGTCCTGGGTCAAACTAAATTTAGCAATAAATTCAGGAAAGCGCCAATTGTACTGAAACTTGGATGGATCGTTTAATATACAGTACGTTGTAAGCTTACAAAGTCGCATTGACTTAGCCACGGCCGTTTCGGAAATAAGTACATTCGATTCGAGTCTTCTTAAGAAATCTGGTTTCAGTAAAGAAGGACGTCTACTAAAAATTCAGGAAACCATCAATTGAGGTAAAACTTGGCTAAACCGTTAAAGCACAATGCAATTTACAAGTATACAAAGTTTCATTAAATTAACTGCACCCACTTTCTAGAAATGAGTAAATTCGACTTGCTGGTACCTCAAAAATTTGGTCCTGGGTCAAACTAAATTTAGCAATAAATTCAGGAAAGCGCCCATTGGACTAAAACTTTGCTAGACTTAGCCACCGAAAAACACTTTCGATTTGATAATTCCTAAGTATGCAAATAATTGCACATTTACATGCATATTTTACCCTATCTAACATGAATATTGCCTGGATATTTTAACCATATTTTAGTGCCTATTTTCCGAACCCTACTTATCGATATTTAATCCTAAAGTAATGCCTTTGCGTGAAAATTATATGAAATAAACAACCCTTCATCTGTTTTCTTATACTACTTGAACAATCAGTTGCCTTACTTTTATGATCTATCCCTCAACCTGTTACAGTGTCGATTTTGTAAAAATTGTAGTAAAAGCCTTCCCCGTGAAAATGCATCCGTGCACATTCACTATCCCATAAGTTCTTGGCACAAGCCTCTGCAGTACATCACTCCGGGCTCAACAGATATATGATTTCGAGGCTTTTATTAAAATTTAGAAGGAAACGTGGCGTCGTATGAAACATACGGCCGTTAGGAATGGCGCGCGCGTCAATGATTTATCACCAACAAACGTTAAATTCGTAATTTGCGCTCTCTCGTTTACGAGTAACATAAATTACGATTTACCCGTAAGGGATGTACTATACTTACTCGACGATTACCCGAAAATCGATGGCTGCAGGAATTTTAACAAGGCGACACTTCTCGTGTACAGTTCGGCTAATTAGCAACAACAAACTACGGAGTTTATTTTTAACGGGTTGCTTTGTTGCGTTGCATCAAAATAAACTTGGCATCTCGATTTAGCTTCATTCTGTTTTCGACATGAAAAATCTTCAAAGGATTCCTGGCCGCCACAAAGAGACCGACGACTTGAACTTACTTTTGAATTTAATTCAAAGCAATTACGACACAATTTTAAATAAAAAAATATACATTAAACCGTCTTTTGAGCTTTACAATTTTTTTTCCATGTAATTAACACTAATGTATTGTTAGATTTAAAAATTGCAGTTTGATTGATAGCAATTCCGTTTTTAGTTGTTAAATTTAAAAACATCACGTTTAAAAACTCTGTGTCTACTGTCTAATATATCGCAAATAAAATACGAGCATGCCTCTAAGCGCCGCCCATGCTTGTCTCGATAAATAAAATGAACGTACCGGACGAAAATTCCAAAGGTACAACATTAGATATATAAATAAAATTAAATCATAAAGTATAAATTTCGAAATTCAAAAAAGTCACTGAAACTCCCATTCATATGAAACTCCATAGGTAAAATTTAAACCTCTCACCTGAAATAGGTTAAAAGTTACGAAGTTAAGCTTCAGGTTTGATCAAAAATTTGCCCAAAAAATTATTGAAAATTTACTCAAAGTTCAATTTACGCGAAGCTTCGATAAGGTACTTAGTATACTTTTTTTAAGTACTGAACAAAGTGTGAGACTCCTGTTTAAATTTATTTCAATAATATGGCCTTTGATACAAAATGACACAGAAATTTTAGTTCATAATGATAATTTAAGGATTCATCAAAACTCCCAATTTGATGGAACTTGTTTTCGAAACTTAATTTTTCATGAAACTTTTGAAAATTACTTAATATAGTTTGATTAAAATATTGGCCAAGTTTGACGCTTCCATCTGAATTTATTTTGACAATATGAATTTCTGTTTCAAACGTTACGGAAATCTGTTTATATAAAGTTGGATTTTAAAAATTCACAAAAAAATTCCTCGAAACTCCCTTTTTTCTGAAACTTGGGACAGTGAGTTAATAAAGTTTCATGAATGTATTCACCAAGTTTAAAGCTTCTATTTGAATTTACTTCTTTAATATGAATTTCTGTTTGAAATATTACAAAAATCTGTTTATGCATAACTGAAAGTTTAAAATTCACAAAAAATTCCTTGAAACGCCCTTTTCCCTGAAACTCTTGACAGTGAGTTAATAAAGTTTCATGAATGTATTCACCAAGTTTGAAGCTTCCATTTGAATTTACTTCCTTAATATGAATTTTTGTTTGAAATGTTACAAAGTCTACTTATACAGAGTTGAATTATAAAAATTTATGAACGATTAGAAGGTAACTCCTATTTCAACGAAACTCCTCACAGTTGCTTGGCACAGTTTAGTTAAAGTACTGACCAAATTTGAGGGGTCTCTCTAAATTTGTTTCGATATTGTTAATATGTAAATGAAATGATATAAAAGTCTGTTCATGTAAAACTAAACTTTAAAAATTTGCAGAAAGTTCATTACAACTCCAATATTCATGAAACTCATCAGAGTTATTAACAGTAGTTTAATTAAAGTACAGACAAGGTTTGACGTTTCAATTCAAATTGTAAATTTCTCTTTGAATTGTTATAAAAATCTGTTTATATAAAACCCGGAGAACTTCATCGAAACTCCAATTTTCGTAATGTTACTAAGTATAGATTTGTTGAAGTACCGGCCGAGTTTGAAGTTTCCACCTGAATTTGTTATTTCAGACCCACCCAGTACATCCCAAAAATTTCCCGCTGTTCCAACAGCAAATTAACATTCGAAAAGCAAAAATGTTCCCCCCCGATCGCGACAGGCTCCCGCAGGTGATGAACGGACGCGTTCCCGGCAATTTGTCTCCCGTTCTCTCCCGCCGCCCGTCGATTGACCCGTCCGTTAATGATCGACCGGCCGATCCCGGGGGACGCGACCGACTCTTCCCGGATCCCGAAGGCGATGGTACGTAGGGACGTCGCCTCCCCCGTTATTCCCGGCCTGATCGACGAACGATACCGTCGTGATGACGGAACGATGACGCGGGATAACGCGAGGGGGAAACAACTCAATCACCCGCGTCGTTTAAGGGATTCTATAAGTGTTTTCGATAAACACGTGGGGGAGAGCTGGGGTCGAAATTTGATTTCGGGAAACGGTGAGATTCCAGCATTTCACCCCGAATTTGGATTCCCAGACTCCCTCCCAAATTCCCGAGAAATAATCACGTTCCACATTCCACAACCAGGACCTTCACTTCGTTTCGCAGCGAACACAAAAATAACTAATGAGGACATTTTTAAGGTTGGGGCGACTTAAAAAAAGACATGACGTGTCATCGAATGGGGAAGGTTTTGAAGTAAGTACCGTATGATCTGAATGCGGAGTCTTGTGTAGTACTAACGTATAGTCGAGTAAACTACTTACATAGCGTCACTGTGTAGTCCCAGCTTTCGGAGTCATTCTTGTGAACGTTCAGTTTTTCCGGCTGAAACAAAAAGAACCATTCAGTAAACGAAGTACAACAAAAATGCGATCGAGTACGCCCCCACGGGGATATAAATTTGGTTTTGATCGAGGATAATTGCGTACATCATTGGACAGGGCCGCTGTGAATCATAAAGAGGCGATTTCGTACGGGACGTGACTTCTCAATAAAGATAACGGGACAGTCGTTATGAAGATATACGGGGACGTTAAATTTCCTAATACTTTGTGGGGCCTTCATATGGCATTTTATATAATATATTAGGGTATATGGGGGGGGGGGGGCTTATTGCACTTTCAGTTTAATAACGTTTTGTTCGTCGTATCAGGAAAACTTTTCAAAACAGTAAATTCAGTAGCTAATTCAGTGCTCACTATTATACGAAGAAAACCAAACAAGAAAAAATTCCATATAAACAAGGGTTTAAAACTAAGTTACTAATCTTTAACAACTGTGCCTTAAATTTAGATCAACTTCAATAAGACAGCCATGATTCAAAAACCCTTGCACTTATCGAGTTCCAGCTGCTACAGCTTATTAGATACATCCTAATGAACACCCAGTATAATTTTCACGAAAATCCCGTCCTTGGTTATTTTTTTTACGAATTTTTGAATTTCATTATCCATGTGACTGTGCTCGTAATTTGCCTTGATTTCAATTAGACAGTTATACATTATAGTTAGCATACAGTTAACATATAGTTAGACAATACAGCTTAATGAACACCCTGTATAGTTTTCAAGAAAATTTGATGTTTCGTTATTTTTTTAAGAATTTTTGAATTTCATCATTACCATGATTGACTCGTTAACCTACTTCTAATCCAATTAGACAGTTAAAACTCAAAAACTCCTGACAAGTCAAATCTCTTCAAACTTCTTCAATACAGCCTAATGAATTGATACTTCTGGAAACTTACCACCGTTAGCTGAGAAGCTTTTAGAGAATCAAAAATATCTTTGAGAAGGAGGAGGATGAAGTCTGTCCCCAAAAGTCAAGTAAATAAAAATACTTCTTGTGATGTTAAAAACTGATTTTTCCTATAAAATCTGGTATACTTATCCCACTTCTGACACTAACGGTCAGTTTTTCAGGGATTCTGCGTAATAATTACACCGAATTCGTCCTATATCAATTAAGGTACGCTAACCAACTGCTTTACTAAGTAACATATTAAGTACGAAAAACTGTTTTAAGTGTTTTAACTTCGTTTTCATACAACTGGAAAGTTTATATAGAAACTACAAAACATATATACAGAACTTTGTTGCTCGGCTGCCCACAAAATGCCTATCCTGACGTTATTCAGCCAGTTTCCATTAAGCAATGTAACCAAGCTTAGCAAAAATCGTCCCTTGTTTGTCGCCTTCGGACAAACTACTACAACCGGTAACGTAACACACTAGTTAGTAGGTAAAATTGCCTGGATTTTATGCAACGCGCCAGGCATTTCCCAGCCTCTCACGATGGATTATCCCCATTAGCCTCTCTCCCGGTGTTCCAACACCCCCGAAAAACCACTCACGTTAATGGGGGGTAGTTTTTTCCCTCCGATCCGGATAATCCCATTAACGCACTTTAAACTGTCCGGAATATCGCCGGATTAGATCCATTACAAAAAGAGCGTGGGAGTGGGGGGGCGGCGCGCCGTCGCGCGCCTGCGCCGTTAATTAAACAAACTTGCATCCGAGGCCGTTTCCTCCGAACGTGCGATTAAATTTAATAGGCCGTAAATTTAAACGGTTTGTTGTTGTATTTCGGAAAAAAGGGAAAATCGTTAGGGATAAAGCAAATAAATATAAATTGGCTTCGAGCGAGATGAATTAACGCGGCGCGCGTTAAATGGAAGTTCGTCATTCATTGCGTTATTAACATTTATATTGCGTTGTTAACTTTTTCCGATCGTGTCATATTGACGTTTGTAGAAAATCCTATTAAAATCGCACTGTTTCCACCAGTCGGAAAACTTAATGGACATGCATTTTGCATTAGAGGATTTTTGATTCGTGAAGGCAATAAATATTCATTATTACAGAAACGGGAATGGCCAAAACACGATGCTTTTGTAATAAAAAGTATTTGTACCTCTTCTAAAGATTGGAAACGAAAGAAACCAACTCCATCTTGTTAGAAAATGTCTCCTAGAAAAATTTCTGAAGCATTTAGGGATTATGGCAGCTGAATGTTCGGAACGATTTCGGAAAATTTCAGGATCAAAAATCCCGTTTTTGAATTATTTAAGAACCTAAGGAATTTTCCAAAACAATTTCAGAAATTTCAGAACGGAAAATTGCCCATTTTACTTCACGTAGAAAATTTTAGATTTCTATTAAACCTTTCAGATATTTCTTGGACGAAAAGGATCATTTCTGGATCTCTCAGGAAACCAGGAACTCTCAAAAAAAATTTAAAAACGTTTCAGCTTTTCAGAACCACTGAAGATAATTCTGTAATGGAAAATGACACTTCGTTTAAAAATCAAAGTCTTAAGAATAACAGGTACTTAATTTTTCACACTTTCCTCCGCGATTTTTTTCGATTTGACTCCATTAGCTCGAGCTCCAATTTTCGAAAAACCGCAGCAACAATTTTCGCGAACGATCCCCGCCTTCCCCCCCATTACGACTCCTGATTGAAACTAAATTGAAACTTCGCCTGGAACCCGTAAGCAGGAAGGGAAAGACGTCCCGTAGACCCGAACCTACCTTATCGCGACCCAGCAGGCGTACGTCGCTTCAATATTCCCTTACGTATGCAGGTATCGACCGGCGATAGGGATATAATCTCATTACTTAACACCGATACGTTAGTCGTGTAATTTTTCTATATCGTCGAGACCGCAAATCAGGCCGTTGACGACGTGGCGCCCGATCCCATTTTCATAGGGGGCGTCGTGTCGGGACCCGCAACCGCAACACCCCAAGCATACGTGCATATGAATAATCTATTAGCTTTTGGTTTGGTCGGAAGATCGCTCGACTAGACTACGACTACGAATGCTTAAATAAATACTACGAATTTACCTTCTTCTTCTACAATTTATATTTTTCTATCCTGTAAATATTAAACCAACATCTTGTATACATTCCGAGAGTCTCTGTTTCGAATCCTTGTCGAAGTCGTAAACACATTTTCCTTGTGAATTTTCCTGTAATAATGTCCTAATCTAAATACCTGATTAGATGATGCTGAGGCAGTAATTAGAAAGTACTTTCTCCTCGTCTCAATATTTGAGCCTACAAATTTTCTTTCTATTTATTCTATTCTCCAGTTTTCTCTAACGTTTTCGGGATATTAAGGATGAAGATCGTAATGCTCGGGCGCCAGTTCTTACGCGATTAATTTCCTTGAAGCGACGGGTAGTTTAGACTCGGGGTATTACCGGGGAAGTCCGTCAAAAGACACTTAAATTAAACATATTACAAAACTCATCGGTTATTCTCGGCGAATTCCCAGTTCCATTCGGTCCGAAATTAGATTTAATCATCGTTCCCCGATCATTAATTTCGTCCAAAGACGGTTTATTAATTTATGTAACAAGGAATCTCGCGCTCTCTCCTGATTCGGGGGTTTTAATAGAGGAATGGCTTTTATGGCGGCGTGACGATATGATTTATTCCCCAAATTAAATACCTCGAGTGGGAATGGGTCACGCGATGTAAATTCCGCTATAAAAACGTTTTCGGGAAAAGTATACTTGGAATATGGGAAAACTTCGAGTAAAGCATCCTAAAGTGAGTGCGATCGGAAAGAAACAGGCCTAAATAAGTGGCAAACAAAGAAAGAAAGATACTACGCTCTAAGTCTCACATTTTTCCAGTTACAAATAGAGGTGAGGACCACAAGGACTCTTTAGTCCTCTAGAGAAGCCCTCTAGCACTTCTAATTCAAATTAAATTCCAACTGATTAGGTATATCTTCTATAGGAAACAATATAATGACTTCTTATTCCTGCATTTATTACAAAAATATGAATTTTGGATCGAAATGATACCAAACCCGATTACGACCCCACTTTGGATTAAAAATATTTGCAAAAAATTTGTCGAAACTCCAACTTTGACGAAATTCTTCGATGTAATAAAACAGTTTCATTAAAATACCCACAAAATTTGAAATAATTATATGAATTTATTTCAATAATATGGAAGTGAATCTGAACTGCTATAAAGTCTGCTCAAAACACACTGAACATTAAAAATTCACAAAAAATTCATCGAAATTCCAATTTTAATGAAATTCCTTAAAATTATTTAGTAAGGACTTACCAAAGTATTGACAAAGTATGAAGTAATTATTTGTAGTTGTATTAACAATATAAAATTTTATTTAAAGTGGATCCAAAGGTTTGCTAATATGCTCCATTTGAAAAATTCACAAAAAATTCATTGAAACTCCGCAACAGTATTTACTGTGATATTATTGAAGTACTAACGAAGTTTGAAGCCATTCCCTGCATTCAGTACAAAAATATGAATTTTGGATTGAAATGATACAAAACCCGATCGCAAACCAACTTCGAATTAAAATATTTACAAGAAATTTGTCGAAGTTCCAATTTTTCGTTGAAATACTCACGAAATTTGAAATAATTATCTGATTCTATTTCAATAATATGAAAATGAATTGAACTGCCATAAAATCTGCTCAAATCCCCCTTTACCATTAAACATTCACAAAAAAATTCATCGAAACTCCAATTTTATTGGAACTCCTTAAAATTATTTAGTAGGGACTTGCCGAAGTATTGACAAAGTTTAAGATAAATATTTGCATTTGTTTCAATAATACGAACTTATATTTAAAATGGATACAAAAGCTTGGACATGCTCCATTTCAAAAATTCATAAAAGACTCGTCGATTCTTGCAATTTTCGGAAAACGTAATTAGTGCCATTTAAAAATTCCGCATCTTGTAAAAGAGTACATCGAAATAGAAAAACAAAGCAGCAGTATATAGAGAATGAAAAAACTTTTTTAATAAGGAATAACTTGTCCCGCATTCCCTGGGGGATGACACCCTCGTTTACGAAGGCAATTTTTGCATCGAAAGTTGTCCCCCTCATAAACAAAACGACCCGTTTCTCGTTTATTTCGACATTATCTTATTCTGACAGTTATACCTTCCGGTACGTTTTCGACGACCTTGTATAGTAATTATAGTAACGACCGTCGAAGCGATATCATTCCGCTTCCTTAAATAAGTGTGGTAAATTAAGTTCCTGATTGTTTATTTGCCTTGTATTTGAAAAAAAATCGAAGATTGCGAAAGCCGTAATCGATTCATCACATGTAGATTAGTTTACGCTACGGGTTACTTAACCGACACTCTGAACGCACCAATGACAGATCTCCATAACAAGTCGCAATTACGAGACGCGCGAAACATCACAAAACTATATTTATAAGGCGTCTGGGAACGATTGCGCCTTCTTCCTTTAAGATTCCTGAAAGTTATTTAAGGGATCCTTCCATTCGACGGGAGTTTACTCGGACTTTTATTGGCTTCGGGAACTTTTCCACGGACTCCCCGGGAAACTTCGAAGGGGATGGATAGATATAGTTCATAGACGGGGGAGGGCAAGGGTTCTCTCTTCCGATACAGCCCGCGGTCTTAACGGCCGAGGGGAGAGGAGGTCGAAAATAAAAAGGATTATAAGATTATAGTTTCAGTTAAGAAAATCGGAAAAGTTATATTGCGCTTTTTGATAATGACGATTTCTTTTTGAAATAACTTTTTGTAAAATGAGCCGTAAGGGCAAATCATTAACGAGTTTTTGGGGTTTTTACGGTTATTTTCCGGAAAATTGCCCTATTAACAGATACTATAACATTACTACTGCATTGTCCCAAAGGACAAGGGCCACCATGTTTTACATGTACTTTGTGGGTAGGAAACCGGTTGAACCGTCAAAAATTAAAAACCTTATGTCAAAACACTGTCTCGTCAAATTTAATGCCCTTTTAGCTAGCCTTGGAGCCGTGTTCAGTACTTTACCACTGCATTGTCCCTACAGGATGAGGGCCATCATGTTTTACATGCCGGTTAAATCGTCAAAGACTAAAAACCTTATGTCAAAACACCGTCTAGTCAAATTTAATGCCCTTTTAGCTAGCCTTGGAGCCATGTTCGGTACATTACTACTGCATTGTCCCTGTAGGATAAGTGCCATCATGTTTTACATGCACCTTGTGGGCAGGCAACCGGTTGAACCGTCAAAAATTAAAAACCTTATGTCAAAACATTGTCTAGTCAGGTTTAATGCCCTTTTAGCTCACGGTTATTTGCCACAATTACGTGCTTGGTCGAGGTATATATCGAATCGAAGCTAATGGCGGATCGGCGGCGCCTCCGAGGAATTAATGCGCCAGAATCGTCAGGAGATAGGAATACTCGGATGCGCTCGCTGTTTTAATATATATTCAAATGGAATTCATGCAGCTAGTCAATAACAAGTAGAAATGTAATATCGTTCTAACGTTGATACCGAGAATATTAAACAAATAATAATATTTCAACTGGAGAAGACGCTCAAGCGGGGCTAGTTTCACCGTCGGGATGGCATAAAATTCGAAATGTAAAATAAAACGTCCCTCAGTGTAACGTGAAACTGAAAATAATGTAAAAATCCTCCTCTAGTTCCTGAAACGTCGATTTTCTCCCAAGTGTGGAACATAACCTCATTTTTTTTTAAAGAGCGGTTATTACTTCCATACTTCCAGCGGTTTCGATCGTTGTTCTTATTAAATGCCCCATCCCGTAGGGTAATAAAACTCGTAATAACGTCCTCCCGTTTTGTTTTCCCTCCTCCGAGGGATATCGTTTTTATGGCGCTTATCCTCGTACCGCACCGAATTCCGTATGTGTTGTTATCGGGACCGCCTCCCCGCATTTGTTTCATATTTTCCCGTTCCCACGGAAATAACCCTTCAGGAACTCCGCTTACGTTAAGCGGAAAATTCGAACTTTACCTCATTTTCATCAAATAAAATAGATAAGTAGAATCCAGCCGCGATCAAATTAATTGCAGAACAGGTGGCGTGATTTAGATTTAATAAAAAAAATAGATTTTTTACAATAGTTTAATGCAATTCTATTTGATTTTGATTTGTGCCTTTTATGAATTTTTAAATTGAATCGTTATCATGAATTGTGAAGGAGAAATGTCAATTTGTTAGTTAAATATTTGTAATGTTCGAACCCCTTTAAGTAAGTAAATGAAACTATCTAAATTTCTTAGGAACATATCAATACATTAATTTGGCGAGTTTCAGTAAAATTGGTACATCAGTTAATTTATTATGAATTGTGCAATCAGATGGTTAACAGAAATTTTCTTGGAAAATATCACGGTGTTAACTAAATGGCCATAACTGTGGAATTTCTCATAAGAAAGTAATAGAGACTTTCCGAATTTCTTGAGAATATCTCATTCAATAATTTTAAGGAGTTTTAGTGCAATTGAAAAGTCAGTAAGTTTTTTTATGAATTTTTTAAATCGAGTCATGAGCAGGATTTTTCGATGGAAAATGCCATGCTGTTAGCTACATGGTCATAACTTTGGAACTCGTTTTAAGAGGGCCACTAAAAGTCCCTTGATTTTTGAGGAATATCCCAATAAACTACCTTACGTAGTTCTGATGCAATTGGAGTGTCAGTAATTTTTTTATGAATTTTTAAATCAAGTCGTTAGCATGAAATCACAATGGAAAATGTCACGATATTAGCTAAATGGCCATAACTGTGGAACGTCTCTTATTATAGATATTGAAAGTTCCCTAAGTTTTGAGGCGTATCCCAATAAACTTCCTTGCGTGGTGCTGATGCAATTGAAGTGTTAGTAAATTTTCTACCAATTTTTCAAGTTGTCAGCACGAATTCTCAACGAAAAATGTCAATGTGTTAGTTAAACAGTCTTCAGTTTCGAAGCGCTTTAGCATAAATATCCTATTTTAGCAAATTATTGACAGAATTTTCATGAAAATCAAAATACTATTATTTTCTTATGAAGTAAAAGTTATGAGAAAAACTTATTATTAATATTAGACGACATGTTATGAGACCAAAATCCACTCCTATCGCCACTACAGACACTAAAATTGTATGCACCACCACTTAAATTGAATAAATGAAAATAAGGCCATCTAGTCATTCGAGAAAATATTAAGAAGCATTCACCATTTAAGATGAGGACAATATATATTCGCCATTTGAGGAAATGAAGTGATGTTCGCCATCGGCGAAAACGAGGGTACATCCGCCATTAACGCTAATAAACCGTTCAAATCAAAAGAAAATCGCTGCAATAACAGTAATCATTCCAGCCCCACGTCGAGAGAAAATATACCCCTCAGGTCTCACGGTAAAATTACCGAGGGTCCTCGTTAAAAATTAATGCCCCGGGTATTAACCGCCCTCCAAGGGACTTACTACGTATTGATTCGGAGTGAAAGAAAATCGTTACCAAATTTTTATCGAAAGTGTTATCTTTTGTAGTTTCGTTCCAGCTTAGTGTATTACGTTACTTATCAATCCCTAGAGCGCTTTGCACAAAATAGGCCATGAGAATGTAAAAATCCTAATCAGCTTCAATTACCACGGTTAACGAGTACGCTGCGGCGCAAAAGTTTTTTAAAATGCGATGACTTCCGATATTAGTTTCCTCCCCTCTCCAACCCCGACGTTTAAACTCCTCTCACAAGCCCTGCATGCTTATTACCATGCATGCATGCATAATATCGCGCTTATGTGCATATCCGAAAATTAGACCTCCATTCATCGTACGGCCGTGATACGGAGGCCATAAATCCCGATGCAACTTCGGATGCAACTCCGGGAGTCGAGTTTCCTGGACGTAAAAGTCCTATCGATCCTCCGCGAACCGATTTAATCCAGGCCCGGCGAAAAATGTCCGCCGCGAAATAAATTACTCGACCAATTAACCGAACTTCCATAACCCGGAGTCCGGAGTTTTCCGGAAGTCGACGATGCAGGAAGGTGACGGCCCTGGAAAGTTCCGACGAGGATACGTAACGTAAAGAGTCGGAGAAGGATTTACCTGCCGCTTTGAACTTTGACACTTCTGACGAATGCAAATCCCAACTTCCTCTCCGAGTTTGATTATCTCGATTGCCTAAAATCTGGGGCGAAGCAACGCTTTTGGTTGCTTTTGGAAGTTTTACGGGCGGAAAAGGGCGGATTTACTCCAAACACACAAGAGGCTTTAGGCTGTTTACGTGGAATCAACATCAGAAAAAGGACGCGCGGGAAAAATTGAGGAATGACCCTACACGAGGGTAATAATACCCATGACTACCATGAAAATTATGTGGGATTGTCAAGAAACCATAACCAAAAATACCAAGTCAAAACCTAGTGACGCTAGGAATTTTGCTTATGTTTGTGAGAAATCTCACGTTGTTAGCTAAATGGTCATAACTTTGACACTCCTTTATGGAAATAGTTAAAAGCTTCAAAATTTCCTAAGAATACCTTAATGAATCTTCTCAAAAGATTTCATTGAAATTAAAGTGGCAGTAATTTTTCTATAAAATTTCAAGTGCAGTAAGTAGCACGAATTTTCAACCGAAAATGTCAATTTGTCATTTAATCCTTCATAAATTTCGAACTACTTTAAACAAGTTAATGAAACTATCCAAATTTCTTACGAACGTATCACTAAAGTATTTTAGCTAGTTCAAATGAAAATCCAAGTGTCAGTTATTTTCTTATGAATTTTGAAACAGGGGTGGTCGATACGAATTTTCAACGAAAATGTCACGCTGTTAGCTAAATGCTCATAACTTTGAAACCCCTTTATGGAAATAACTAAAAGTTTCAAAATTTCCTAAGAATACCTTAATAAAGCTTCTCAGAGAATTTCATTAAAATTAAAGTGGCAGTAATTTTTTTAAAAAATTTCAAATGCAGTAAGTATCACAAATTTTCAACCGAAAATGCCATTTTGTCATTTAATTCTTCATAAATTTCGAACCACTTTAAACAGATTAATGAAACTACATAAATTTGTTAAGACTGTATCACTAAAGTATTTTAGCTAGTTCAAATGAAAATCCAAGTGTCAGTTATTTTCTTATGAATTTTGAAACAAAGTGTCAGTATGAATTTTCACCAAAAATGTCACGTTATTAGCAAAATGGTCATAACTTTGACACTGCTTTATGGAAATAGCTAAAATCTTCAAAATTTCTTAAGAATACCTTAATGAATTTTCTCAAAAGATTTCATTAAAATTAAAGTGGCAGTAATTTTTTTATAAAATTTTAAATGTAGCAACACGAATTCTCAAAAAATGTCAATTTGTTACAAAAATGATTACAAGTTCCGACCTACTTTAAGCAAATTACTGTAGTACCGTATTAGTAAACTATTTAGAAATTTTGAAATTGAAAAGTGTAATGATTTTAAGAAATTTCAACAAAATTGAAGCTTCAGTAATTTTTTTAAGAATTTTTGAAACTACAGTCCATTCCAAAATTGCTTGATAAAAAGCAATAAGTAAAGTAATAATCAAAATGCGAAAATAACATCCGCTTCCTGAAAATGTCGCGCTTGCAGCTGCTCTAACTTCGTTACGTTACGCCGTGGGCGGAATGCAAAATGAAATTTTAATAAAACTGGAAACTCGGTTTAAAACTTTCCTTAATACAACGAACCTAATGATATAATCAAGTTGATTCCGTATATGTAATGTAGAACAGACGGCGCCTTTCGCTCCATTTCTCCCTTTCCACCTTTAACGTGCACCGATCGCACGTACGTACTGTGAAATGAAGCTCAAAGTTTCTAAAAATGCCTCGGGCAAACTTCATTCAAGCCGAAGTTAAATCCGATTAACTCCTCAACAAGTATTGAACATATTGAGTGCAATTTTAGTTACCAACTTATGCTTTATTAATAGCTTCCTTTTGAGACGTATGTCGAAGCTCTCATCAGCTTTTTCGGTTACTAAATTTAGGAACACCCTGTACACCGAGACAATAAACGATACAAAACGCCACTTTCTTTTGAATTGCTATATTAACATTACTACTACTCCTACTACTGATAAATAAAACAACAAATTGCACTTGAAAGCCTTAATAAATTATCGTGACCGATCCCGCAACATAAATCCCGATTGTGTATTCTCCAAACAGGCTCGTATTATCTTAACTTGGCAACACTCGTACGTCCTGTTTTCAAGTAAAACGTTGCACCGGCGAGTGACGCGTAAATATTTATTTCATGTCATTTTAATGTTATTTTTCCTCCCCCGTAATACGATGTTAACGTTATTACGACGACGATCGCATTTGTTTATTGTAGAATCTGTTTGTGTGAGTAGAGTTTAAACGGCGTCGTTAACGGATCGTTCAAGAAAAACTCAAAGGAGTTTAAACGTCGGATTTGCTTATAGAAATAAAAGCGAGGTGGAAGTTTACGTTTCGAGTCGGAAAAACTCTTCTTTTTCACGTGATCGAGTTTTGGGGGTGAGAAAAATTGTTAGTTTCAATTTAAACTTACTGAAATTCTTATGTTTGGCTTAATATGAAGTTTCAGCAACTATTTTCAAGCAAGAATTCCAAGATTTTTTTCTTTTGAACGTGACTTCTTTCAGAAGCTTGTTAGGTAATGGGCAGTAAATTTACCAAATACCACACACGTACTTCTGGTACCAATTAGGAAAAGTTTCAAAGAAATCGAAGTTGCAGAATGAAATCGGAAAATTCGAATTTTGGAAATTTCGAAAAACATTACAGTTGCGACAATTTTTTAAGAAATTTTAAAAATCAGGAAATCAATGAAAGCTCCAAATTAGGAAACTGAAAAGGAACGCGCTGAAACGTACCAAATTTCTTACAGGCGCTTTAGTTACCCTCTTTGTGAAATTTCAGCTAAATTGGAATTTTCGAAAATGATTCAAGACACTAAAACTTGCTAATATGATACATGCATTTCAGTCAACATTTGGCAGAAATTTCAAAGAAATCGGAGTTGGAGGAAGTTTTTGAGAATTTTTTAAAATAAGAAAGATGTACGTTCGTCTTTCAGAAATTTTGAAAAGTGACGTTTCAATCATTCTGCAAGTACTTCCCTCAATATTCGACTGGGGTTTCAATAAAATTAAAGTTTCAGTAACTTTTCAATGAATTTTTGAAACTTACTAAATATCATACATGTGCCCCGGTGTATAACTAAGAAAGTTTCAAAAAAATTGGAGTTGCAGGAACTTTAGGAAATTTTGAAAATGACAAGACACAAGGAAAAATGAACAGTTGTGGTCCAGAAATTGTGAAAAATAGTTGACAAGTCCAAAATACAAGCGCTTTAGTTAATATCCTCGTGGAATTTCAATCATATAAGAGTTGTAGTACTATAGTTAAAAATTGTTGAAATCGACAAGAAACATATTTCGGAAAATTATGTAAATAACGCGCTTTGTCTTCTCAAAATGCGATTGTTTTAATATTCATGTGGAGTTTTACCAAAATTGGAGTTGAAATACTATTTTGAATTTTTGAATACGTTTCAAACTTACTAAAAATCATACATGAACTTCGGTACATGGAGAGAAATTTCAAAATTTTGAGTAGAAGTACCATTTTATTATAATTTTTAAAAATGATGAGAAACACTCTTCAAAACAAAGGATAAACGTAGGTAGAGCTGTAGGGCATAAAAGTTCTCAAAAGTACGTTCACCAAATCGTAATGACCACAAATATGAGGAGAAAAATTACTCCTATGGAATTTCTTACCACAACAGAAATTTTGCCCTACAGACCAAACAGAATTTCAACTGTATTTACAGTGACATTTTCTTTAACAACTTCAGTCTGTGTCTGAACATCGTGACCCACATTTTTGTTAAACTCCAATTAAGCTAATTTCGTTTGCTTTTAAATTATCATCAACGGCACTCGGAAAATTGAATATAAATAATAACGTTTTTAACGAGGGAGTGCATGTAAAATCGATAAGAGCAATCTTCTGTAGGAAAAAAAAGGAGTCGCCGAGGAGAAAAGTAATGGATTGGCTTGGGATAATTTAGTTTAGGGAGTTGCCAGGCAGAAAAGTCGAAACTTTTTTATTATGCAAATCCTCCATGGATTATCGGGCTCGAAATAGAAAACATTAACGATTGGAAACGTCCCCGCTGATTACCTTCCTGAATCAATTCCGATTCGGATTTTTAATTAAGCGTTAAAGTCAAAAGGTCGCGTCCGCACAAGTACTCTAAATAAAGAAGTCGAGTGCGACCTTTTCTTCATTTTTCCACAAAAATAGAAGCTAACAAATAAGGGAAAGGCCGCTAAAGCCCATTCGAAAAACCCAATTTCGATTCCAGTGCCGCTAATGAGTGCCGGAACGTAATTATCCGCATCGCCTGAAATTTCGCGATTATTACACTAAATTAACCCCCGGAGTACAATTAATATTAATTACGGACGAAAAACCGATACAGGAAGTAATAATCGCACCGGGAGTCCCTTAATTAATATCCTGGGGGAAGCTACTTCACGGGATTAAAACCTCACCTAGGAAAGTTTAAGCAATAGCGAAACCTGCTTGGAGTTAAGAGAAGCAAACTTCAGGTTCCTGGATTCAGCCGGCATTCCCGAATATTCTCAAACACAAACGGGAAAACTTGTCTAAACACTACCTGGTTTTTAAGACCCGAGCGGCAGCGACACGACATCGCCAATAGCAGGTCAGGATCGACCTTTTCGAAAGGTTTTCTAAGTGAACAGTGGTTGAAAACTACTAACAACCACTTGAAACATAAGTACGTACTTAAGCATAAAATGTTATCAATTAACTTGTACGTTCACCCCTTGTTGATATCTTTAGAGACACCCTTAAAAACCGAACAATGTTTGGACAAGTAAGTAAAAGGGGACACCATAAAGAAAGCAGACACGCGAAACAGGATAATAAATTAGTGCGACACAAAACTGTGCTCGGATTTAACAAGAAGAAGGTGTTTACGACTGCGATCGGGATTCGATATCGGAATTCTCGAAATATATACTATTTACAAGAGAACAAGTCATGATACGGCCGTTAAAACTGCAAGAAAAGGTAACCACCGACACATGGCTCTGCTCAGTAACCTCCCCAGGGTGGTACGGGCCTTGTTGAGGTAAACAGTGATGATAACATGGAGATAATAACAGCAAAAAGTTGTGACCAAAAAGGCAATACCTAAATTCCTTATATGAAGTTATGATAACACGATAACGGACGTACGTAACAGGCTGCCGAGAGATTTCCCGAACTACGTCCACCGTGTGGAGGATTTACGTTTCCCTTGGGATTATAAATCCGAAACAACTTCTGTCTGGAATTCAACTGGTACGAAGGATCCGCCAGGAGCAAAGCAATTAAAACGAAAACCCCTACTTGTAATTTTCTACCCCCTACACAAAACCTTCTAATTCCAGTCGCTACGTCAACAATGGAACTCCCTTCGACTGGAAACTACGCGGACTTTCCATTGTCTCCCTCTCTCTCCAGCTCGGTTCAAGTTACGTAAGTAATTGTTTTCTATTTTCCCGATTTCTCGTACATCGATCCCCCTGGAACCGACAGATTTATCGGGTCCCGACGTTCGATCCCTGGCACGCGACTCGGTCAAGTAGGGCCGTTCGGACCTTCGGCAGGGAATCCCGACCGACGACGGGACGTTCGGAAAAACGTAACAAGGAATAAAAGTGAAAATTGTTTTCGGAAAATGATCCCTTCGGAACCCGCGAATTGTTTCAGGAGCGATCCGGGTCCGCATGCAGACGATCGGAATTTAAAACAGGCGCCTCGGGATTTTTCGGGAGGAATTTAAGTTGGAAGGGAAGTAATTGGAAGTAGAAGCACAATTTTGTGCACTAGAATTTTTTTTCAGGGATGATTTACATTTGGAGGTAATAGGAAATTACCACAAACGCCTTGGAATTGGTAGAGTTTCTGGGACAATTTAAGTCTGAAAACCAGGAGATAAGAAACCAATGTGCGCCCTTCACACCTGAAAATTTGAGCTTGCAGATGAGTCAAAATTAAAGCCTCAGAGGTGGAAAATTTAAGTCAAAATAGCCTCTTCAGAGCTGGTAAATCGTTTCTGGAGGAACTGAAGTTGGAGATAATCAGAAATTCATTGAAAAGTTTCAAAATTTGTTTTAAGAGTCTTTAAATAAATATAATACCATCATAATTACTTGTAAATAAATAGATAAATTGAATTTATATTATACTTCCTTAACGGAATACAAATAGTCTTCAGACATTTTGCTCTGAGTAAAGTTTTATTGCAAGAATATACAAAATCCATATTACAAGTCTTTGTAATACAATTTCATCAGTTAACGTGGGAATGGTATTTTCCATTTATATATTATTTAATTACTTTTGTCAGGGTGCATATTTTCCCCACAGGTAATCTTCATCATTACACGCTTGCTGCTGGCAAAAACTGCCAAAGTGATGTTCAATTACACCAACAACTAATTAAATCATAACTTCAAGAAAATTAGTACTCTACTGTGCTCTAATATAACTGCCATATTAAATGTACGGTTAAAACAATATAATAATAATTACAGGCACATCCGTGTTGTTTATTGCGTTTCTCCGCTTCCCGTAAAATCGGCTCTTGTTTCATGCTAATGAGGCGAAAAGAAGTTTTGAGATTTATGAACCGGAACGGCCGATTTATGCATTCCTCGCTCCGAATAGTTTATTGCCGCTGATGTTTTATTTGGAAGCTACAAAAGTTAATGCGGTGAATAAATCGCCGGGAAACGGCGCACCAACGGGCATTATTAATTTCCCATTTAAATGTAATATGTAATAAAACGGACGTTTTATTGGGAGCAGACACGAGAAAACGGAGTTGAAACGTATCGTAAATGACGGGAAGTGCCTTAACGGGGACGAGGATCCCGGAAACGTACGCGATCAAAATTACTTCCGTACACAAAACGGAAAATTCGCTTCACTCGTCGAAACGATACCTCCCTCCAAATTTAAATTACCCCTGAAACAATTTACCAGCTCTGGCAGCCAATATTTGCCTAAGATCCGGATCTTCTTCTACTTCTCAGGCTGCTACGCCAAAATCTCATCCTACCCCTGTCACACGTGACTTCGTACTTATCCCCTCCTTCGTATGGGATAAGCGAAGGGGGGGGGGGAGGCAACCTGACCAATAGTCCTACCTCATACAGTGACGAAAACTCAGTTTCAGTATTAGAATGACCCAAAACAGTCAAAAATCCTGCCTTCCGAATTTTTTTCGAAATTTAGTGCACATACTAACTGCGCACAGTGGCCAGAAAACCTCTAATTTCAAGCCACAGGAACAGTCAGAGGGTTGAGATACTCAACGGCCCCCTTCAGCGTATCCCATGAATAATTTTAAGGACAAGGGATTTTCAAAAAAAGAAAGGTACAGCACAAAATTTTTGAAGAAAGCCAGCCAAGTTATCACGATGTCAACGTTATGGAAGTAAAATAAAGCCACTTGTGCCTTTTGGCAGCGAACGTACCTCGGAGAAGAGCTCTACGACTTTTACGCCCTCGGTTAATTTACGTACTCCGCGTTGAATATCAAGTAAGACGAAAAGGTCACAAAAGCCCTCTCGACTTGCATTATCTCGAGTCGTTATGTGGCGGATGTTAGTTGAACCGATGCCAAACCTTCAAAAATTTGTAATTCATACGCGACAAGCGACGCTACAAAAAAGACAATCGTGCATGCCGCCTCTCGTATTTACAATACATCACAATTTATAATAATAAAGTAATAAGCAGACGTCCGCGTCGCTGCCAAAGTGCGTACCTCTTGTACTTGGCGTTCGATAATAAATAAAGTGATTTATTACGTTAATTACGAGCGACTTGCTTTCCGCGTAATTACAAGATTTCTAATTATACTCGTGCGGGGGAAAGTGGAGCAGAGACGGGATTTAGAAGTGCCCCCAGTGATTGAATTAAATATTGGATCTATTCATACGCACGCCTGGCCGAGATTTAAGTTTTGTCTGCTAACAATTAATAATAAACGCTCTCCTCAAACAGGCGGCTTGGAAACGGGGATAATTCGTAGGGGAAACCTTGCCAGGAACTCGAGAGCGGTAGACGATAATACCATTAAGCCGTAACGCCGCTCTCGGGAATTTTTAATGAAATAATTATGAGGATAATTGAAGAATAATTAGTAATATTTTGTTGACGATAATCGATGTGACGGTAACACTATTACAAAATAATCACCTCATATAACAATAGTACACACATGCCCCTGAGCGCCACTTATGCGTTCTATACTCATTCGAACTCACAGACTCAGCTCGAACGCGCGATACAAATTAGTACTTATGGTGGAATAAATTAGTACTCAACTAGTACAGCGCTTGTTGCCATCACACAGCTACTATTTTCATTTTCATTGAATAAATTCCCTAATTACTTCCAGGCGTAAACGTTTTTTGAACGCATTTTAATGTCTCATTTACGCCGGTCCTCTCGCGATCTAATCAGGGCATTCGTTCCGCGTCAGCATCCCCTTTAATTACTCCCCCGGACTTTCCTCGTTAAATCCGCGAACGGAACGCTCGCAGGACAAATAACGATATCGCTGGAAATTTTATTAAAACATAAACGCACCTCCGCGCGAGCCGAAAGAAAAGTTTCCCTCGGCGTTTTCCGTGACAAATTGTAATTTAGTCATAATCCGCGCGATGTGTTCGAAGGGGGTGAAAGATCTGATACGGCGGGTAAATAACTTAAGTGGAAGTTTTTAGCGATAACGCATGTGTTTGGAAATGTGAGGGTTTTGTCGTTTTCATTAGGAAACACGAAAAACGGATCCACCTCGCTTTTGTCTTCTAAAATTAAGCGAAGCCCGATACATATTACGAAATTAAAACATTTTCAGTCCTGGACGTTCGTATGGAATCAAAGCCGCAGATCGCATTTCAAAAGGCTGAAGGCTTCAATTATCCCGCCGACTCGTTATATTCCCATACATTTCCCAGATATTATCCATCTGGCAGCTGACATCTTCCATAAGGGAACTATAATTAGGCTGGGATGTTAGGCGATGATATCACAAAGTAAAAATCTCAAACTAGCTCGAATCGTAATTTTGAACCATTTAACTATTTCATAATTATATCGATAAGTAGGGTGGTTTCAAGGATATTTCGAAGGGGATGGGTAAAAGCGCAACGTTTTGGATATTTTTTCGCCAAGATATATAACCAATTTAACGTTTTATTAGAAGGTACTTGCAGTTTTCTTTGGACTTTTTGATACTTTCAAAGTAAATTGAAAGTTTTTGAAAAAACGTGACCATTCAATTTTAAACTCGCTTAGTTTGGTAGGTAAAATTTCAAAACAGAAAGGGGTAACGGGGAATTTTGAAATTTTCACCAAATTGTAGCAAATTTAATGTTTTTTGAAAAGGCGCCCTATACGGTTTTTTCGAAGGCTTCGATATTTTCGTTGTTCATACATTTCAAAATCGAAAAATAGTAAACGTCGATTTTTGAAACGGTCATCATAGAGCGACAGTGATTTAAGTATTGTCAGCATTTTTAATACCTTTTAAATCGACTCGGTAGAGTATATTTACACTTGTCTTTACTGGCTATTTAAAAAACCAAAGCTTGATTTTTGTAAATTCTTATCAAACGGTATTAAAGTTAATGCATTTTGACACATTTTCCTCGCCATTTTACAATCTATTGTTCGAGTGAATTGGAAAATTTAAAGAAAATTCCTCCATTTACTTATGGCTCCTTTAAAGTTTCCAACCTAGATAACGTACAGGATTTTCTGGCCCTTCCACATTACGAACTTCTTCAGGTATCCACAGGGCTCCTCCAGACATTTTTCTTCTCTGGGACACTACAGACCTCTTCAGGTATCTACATGCTCCTCCAGGGTTAATCGAGACATCTACAGTCCCCTCCAGGCATTCCTGACTGTTCCAGACCATTGAGGGTACTACGGGCTTCTTCATCACGCTTCTTCAAGGCTCACTAAGGGGCGTCTACAGGGCCCTCAGACCTTCCTGGCGCATCCAGATGTCTCCGGGCTATTTAGGCTAGTCCACAGGGGTTATCCAGATATATTCTCCTCCTAACTATTCCCTAACGAACAATTCACAAAAGTTATTAATCCTGACCCGTTAAAAATATCCCAATTACATCACGTACCCTTCAACTTTAAGCGAGTCTAACATAACTACGCCCTCAATATTTGAACTTCCCGACTTATGTACAATAAAGTTTCGAATCAAACTTGACGCATCCCCGTCGATATCCTGGAAGATTAATCCGGAGCCCGTCTTGTAGTGACGGGAACTTTAGACGGGAACTACTCCCGTTTTCCTCCCCCTCCGCCCACTCGCGAGCGGTAATTCGCGTCTAAGGATTAATTTGTATCCGAGGAAATTTTCGTAACACGTGGATAAACAATAGCGTAATTTGCTTAGCGAGACGAGCGGGAAATTGATTAGGATTCCGGCAGGGATAAAATTAGATACCACTCATCATAGTTAGGTAGACAGTTTTTGAGGCGTCATTTTCTATTGGATTTATCGGCTCCCGGATGAAATTCGCTTTGTCTCCCTTTCCCTCTTTATCCCCTTTTTTTTCCCGTGCCGTGACGGTTTATCATGTACCCGCCCGGTAATAAATTTAAGATAACATTCGGGCGACGTCCCGTACTTTTATAAATAAATTTTGACCGCCATAAATTCAATTCCGCCGGTATCAACGGGCGCGAAAAATGGGGATTTTTATGTCTTTATGGTTTTTTGCGTTAATTTTTAAGGGGAAAAAGTCGAATTTGAAAGGCGCTTCAAACGAAATGTACGAATTTTAACCGGAACTTCGAAATGTAACGGTCACGATATAAGAATTAATTAATTATATTTAATAGCGCGCAATTAGGAACGAACTCCCTTAATAATAATTATTTTTCTAATATATTCTGAACTATTGATCGGTATCAGTTGATCGTTGACAGACTAACTCGTAAATTAACCCGCATTCTACTGAAACATTTCTCAACCACGCAACCCTCGTAATAATTGAGAGATCAATTAGAAATATAGGATTTCTGTCAATTTGTAAACACCGTAAATTTCATCCTCTTCTTCCATGCACGGTAACGGTGTCACATGAGACGTAGGACGGTTCTGATTGGGCGAGAGACGGATCAACGAGCGTTGTCGATTCCCTAGCCTGGTCTCCTATTGGAGCAGAGGATTTATCCCTGTCAATCGTCTTAGACCGTAGAAGGAAGTGCGTTGGAACCTGTATTTGTTCCCCCTGGAGCAACCCCTCCACCCATAATCTATTCGACGCCATTCGCCGAAAACATCAAATTTCCCATTTTCCCCGCTCGCGAAACAATCCCCAGTCGACCGTGAATTAAAACTCTGGAAACGGGGAGGAAGAATCGAGCGCCTAATCCGGGTCAGAAACGGGAATACAAGGGGAAAAATCGCAGGTTTAATTAAAGCGACGCCGCGGCCCCTAAAAATTCATAAGCCGCCTCGAAATTATGAGGGAGAAGGTCGTCGAGACTAGTCGGAAGTCGTTGAATATTTAAATCAGCCCGACTGGAACAGCAATAGCCACTTTGTTAACAAGGAGCGGAGCTACCCGGGACGTCGGGAGAGATTAACTACTCGACCGTCCTTAGTGGGTACCGTCGTCCTCTCCCTACTTAATTGCCTCGATATTACTTATCATCCCCTAATGACGCGTTCGGTCACGTGATCCGAAAAACAGCCGACTCGACTGCAGAGTCTCAGGAGATCCTCCTTCCCAGTTTCGGGCAACAGATGGCGCGTCGTCGAAATAAATTGCACGTTTAATGGACAAAGGTGCGGGTGAAAAGCCCGGGCGGGAGGTGATATAGGCCGTAGGATTTTAACGTGATCCGATTAAGGGTGAAGATTGGAGTTCCTCCGTCTTTGCCCCGGATTGGTTTCGACAATCCTTTTTTTCTCCCGGATTAAATCCCATTACTTCGGAAGGATGAGGGGTCTCACGAAGAATTTCTCCTGTTTACGTGTCGCGCGCGACTATCCAATGACTTATGAGGACTTTACCCTCATACGGCAGGGATTGCTCAGAAAAATTTCACAACTTTCGAGCGGATTTCCATAACGTAGGTCTTTTGAAAGAAAAACCTTAATCAGTTGGTACCAGTTTCATTACCCAATTTAACTAAGGGCAACAATTACGTCCCACATTAAGTAATTAAAGTCATAAGTACAACAGTAATAAATTTAATTTTAAGGAGTTGGTGGATTACCCAAAAGGGGATAGCCCAATAAGATGGTGCAAAGTCTCCTGTCTGAGATTTTGAGCAAACATAGGGCATTCGATTCGGTATCCAGAAAGGCCAAGCTCCCTAAATTTTAAGCCCCTGAAAACGCCTCTAGCGTCTGCTAGCGCAAAAAAGCCACTTTTCACCATTTTGTCCATAACTCGGGCTAGAAATGACATTTTTGAATGCGGCTTGCGGCATTCGAAAGGTCTTTTAATGGAGCAGATGTCTGAATTTTATCAGATTTTTTCCAATTTTAGATTTCACTAACTGATTTACTGAAAAGTGATGAAAAGTGAGAACTGGCAAATCGCGGGTTTTTGAGGGCGTTAAACTGGTTTCCAATGTCTGTTTCCGAGGAAAATCTTTCCTGAGGGGCCAATATTTCCTTTTGAGTGTCCTAGGGACTCGATAATAATCTGAAAGGTAACAAAAAATGTCAAAAGTTTACGTTTTCCAATTTTGTGTCGCTAAAAAGGAATGAGCTGAAAAAACGCGTTACAAATATTGAGGTGACTGCTATTTTTGTGGTCGGGAGGCCAAAAAATCTGGAAAAATGCAGACATCTGCTCCATTAAAAGACCTTTCAAATGTCGCAAACCGCATTAAAAATGTTATTTCTAGCCGGAGCTATCGCAAAAATGGTGTAAAGTGGCTTTTTTGCGCTAGCAGACGCTAGAGGCGCCCTCAGGGGCTCAAAATTTGGGGAGCTTGGGCTTTTTGGATACCAAATCGAATGTTTGGAATGTATCATATGACGGTATGTCATACTTAGCTTTTAACGTGTGCCCCTTGGCTATAAGCAACAGGTTTGTACAAAAAAAATTAAAATCATAGATTAAGACCATAAATGAACTGAATTAATTAAAATAAAAAACAATTAAACAACGAGACCAAATGTAAAATTAATTCCGCCGAACTAGCGTTCCAATAAATTTGATTGGTATAACAGATATTACGTCACATTTATTTATAATAATAGCGCATAAAAGGATAAACTGAACGTAAATAATTATTTGAATTTCATATTCGATTTTTCGAATTTAAAACTAATTGGGCTCCACAGACCACTTGTATAAACGCGAATTGAATGGCGCAAATTAATTCGCAATATTTTCTAATAACTTGTTGCAGTTTGTCTCCGTTAATTGTCGATTTATTGAGAAAGTCATCTTTTTTAAAATCATGCTGCGTAAACACTTTGAACGCACTTATACTAAAATAGTAGCAATTAATGGCACCAGTTAATTACCAATTTTGCATTTTTATAGCGCTTAAGCAACCATAATCGTCAGCGAGCAACTCCAGGTTTGGAGTGCTTTTAATTTCGAATTAAATTTAAAACCGAATAAGGGAAAATCGGTTTTAAGCGAAAGCTTACTTAAGACTCAAATTACATCAAAATAATTTAACTTCGTTACCTGAGTCACTTGCAAGAGCGATAGTTACCTGAAACAAAAATAAACCAAGATTAACACACATTCAATAACTAATTAGTTAATTATTATAAGAGTAACGGTACCGCAACAATTAATTCGAGCGATGACCTAATTTGTACACCACAACTAATTAATGAAGAAAAAGCCCGCGGCCTTTCCATTACCCCTGATATGACTGATGCATATTCATGGATCGGACCCAGCGAGCATTTCAAGCAAGTTGCCAAGGAAAAAAGATAACTTATCCAACGAGAAACATGCAAGTGGAATGGTTCAACCTGTCTTGTTTTACAAGGAAATAAACTGTTACATTTCTTCGCTATCGCATGCAGGAAACGGACTTTCTATCACAATGGAACAGCTGGTTCGTAGAGAGTCAACTATATGATAAAAATGGGCGATAATGACGGTAAATCATATTTGAAAAGTGCTGTAATCAGGTCGATTCTTTGAAAACATTTTGGAAAAGTTTAACACCATGTCTTGCCTAACCTTCTCTAAAAGGCTTTTACGCCTGTCGTTTCTCTAAAATTATCGAAATACGCTCCAATTTTTTTTCCCAAATTTTGGGCATTTATTCTTGTATCAAACATATAAGAAAGTTTAGTAACATTTTTTGGCCTAATCTTCTCTCAACAGCAGGTTCCTAATACACCTAATCTAAAATATAAATTGACGACATATTTTATAGCGTCCTAGTGGCCTGAGGGGCTCCAAGGGGTACGCTAAGGGGTGCAACTCAAAGGTAGGAGCGAAGAAGAAATACTAAAAAACCTAAACGAATCAAAAGATGCCTTGCAATTGCAGATTACGAATGATGCTAATGATTGACGATTGCACATATGAGATACGATTAAGCTGAACCTACGAACTTGCGCAATTAACAAACAAATATTTTTCCCTGTGATGGGGATCAAACATGGTGGTTAGGCTGTATGTCAGAAGGTAATATCGACAAAGTCGACCAAGCAACAATGCGCAATATTCCAAAATACTTCAAAAACCCGCAACGACCCACTTCCCTTTGTCGCAATCGAAACCGCCCCCTTACGGCCTAACTAACCAAGTACGGTTAGTCCCATTTCGTTGTTGTTGCCGGTTGCTGATTCGATTACATAGTGTCACTACGTCCCTATTCTTCCCCCTCCGCCACGATTGGAATCAATTCGGGTTAACCCTCGGGGGGACAGAGCCAGAACGAACATTTTCAGCGTTGAACTGAATAATCTCCTACCGAAAGTTAAGAGACGCAGGGACAGAACGGGAGATAATCCAGGACAAACTCCCAGTATTTCAGCGCACATAAACGGATGGATTTTGTGTCGAAAGTTAAGAGTGACGCAAAAACAGAATAGGATTCGAGGTGGCGTGGAGTGATGAAACGGTGGGAGGAAGGTGGTAGAATATCCTAATTTTTCCTCTGTGCCGTTTGTCGTATTGCCTTCTTATGGCGACGTAATGAGCGATCCGCGACTCGAGGCGCCACATGCAAACCGTTCCTGTGCGAGGAAGATACATCAAAGGGTCATGCCCATATTTCCCGCTCTTAAAATACTCGGACAGAAAACTGAATGCCCCTAGAGGCCATCTCATCGATTACGAGGCTGGTAGTGCTATGGTTAGTCAGAGTGTATATTTAAATTTTTGAGGTTATGTTATCTCTTTTCGGAAAGTTGGAAGCGGACATTTAAACACATGTAAAGTTCTTTTAATGCAATTACCGTTATAGCAATGTTCTGGTAGTTTGTCTTGGCGACAATTTTTGAGATCCAAGCTAAAGTTCTCGAGACACGTTTTGCCAGCTCGCTCGAGAAAATTTTAGAATTTCCATCAACTTTTCCATATCAACAAGTCCCGTTCCACCATTAATCTAACCGGTGAAAAGTAATAAGAAATATAAGAAAGAGAATAAGAAATCGCCGTTCGAATAAAGCAAGATAAATGGATCTTTTAAGGAAAGTTCGCGGGAGTGATGGAGGCGCGGGGAGAGGGGGAAGCGGCGTTTTATAATTAAAGAAAAACGTTCGACTTTAAGGCGGAAAACACGAGAAACAGTCGCCGGTTTTGAAATGGGATTTTTTTTTATTTTCCGAGAGGTTAGATGATGATATAATAGGGGCGTTTCGGGAAGGGGGGAAATTTGAGAAATCGATTAAGGGGATTGTGGGACGGCAGGAGATAATAATGGGTAACCTAGGCAACTGGGTGGTTTCTAATTTCGGGTCGAGTAAAACTTTTCACCGTATACAAGGAATGATTTGCTAAAAGGTATGACCGAAATTGTTTCAAATCTAACCTCAAAAAAAACTGAAACGTTAAAAAGCGCCTTCGTAACATCGTCCACTTTGATAGTAAGCACTTACTATAGTTTCCCATTGAAATAAAACGTTTTCTAGAGTTTCGAGACTTGAATTTTTTGAAAAAGTAAATAGGAAGAATAAAAACGCTTTGAAAACATAAAACACTTCCATTTTCACTTTCAAAATTATCAACAGGAACATCACAATTACCGTAAAAGTCCCTTGAGAATGACGAGGATATGAGTGATTAAGATTAGTATTACGACAGTTTCCTTTATATGACGCAAAGAAGATTTTCGAAAATTTAAAAGTGTTATAGAAAATAATAACGGATTACAATTTATTTCTGAAGTAGTCGATATTCCAAGCGTCAATTATCATATTATAACTGGAAATTTTGGGCAACACATGGTTGTTTATTGCTTTCATAATTAATTAGTTAATTTTATTTCTTGACTACTTTCTGCAGTTTTTCCCCTTCTCTAAGCATCAGTCGATCTGCCATTAGTACCCACAGCTCGACTCTCTTGCAGGAACATTATGTATCAATTTGTCGCTCCCCATATGGATCACCGTAAAACGTTTATGGCGAACTGCATTTGTAGCCCGTCATAAAACGTATCTTAGTACAATTCTACATTGTCGTGTCTTACGGCGATCTCACGTAGGGACTCCGTTCCAGACTTTTGTACGTGACGTCTCCGATCCGCCCTTTGATCCATAAAATCCTGGCAGCGGATAGCGCGGAAAATAGTATCGGCGCGGATTAAAAAGCGACTCTCTTCCAGAGGAGTTATCGGGATTTTTTTACAAGTAGGTAAACACAGCCTTCTCGTCCGGGAAGAGTGAGGAAAAGAAGTAGGCAAGGAGGGAAGTACATTAAAATACACTACATAAATTTTACCCCCATTAGTGTAGCTTGAATTCGCCTGTCGTGAATTGACGACAAAAATTCATGAAAGAAATTAAGTAGGAGTAGGAGTACGAAGTACAATAGAATAAAATATCCACACCTTACGAGCCATCAATTTGATGGATACAAAATGGAAGATTCGTTATTAAAATTATCGATACAATCCACTCGAAAATATCAAACACGAATGTAGAGCAATGGAAAAAAATCGAGAAGTAAACGTAATCAAGATGACACGCCATATTGATTTCATACGTCGATAATGTGTTAAAAAAGTTATGTCCTATCCTCGTGTGAAACAATTGCTTCTTAAATTTTGTAAAACATTCCCTAAAATAAAATGTCGAGAAGAAATTCCAAAAGCTTCTAAAAATTTGGACTTCTAGTTCAACAATTTCTATCTTTACTAAAGAGGACCGAAACTATTGGTACCACAAATAAGGTTGGTACAGGAGGAAACGCCAAATAGAAAAGAGGAAATGATTCATTTCTCACGCATAAGAGGTGGGGCAATAACAGTGACGTTTTCAGATCTCCCTATTACGAGAGGCGCGGCAAAAGCGGTTCTGCGTCGTTCCCCTTTCCCGAATTCCCGAATTCTGGAATGGATATTCTCGGCAACGTTCGAGTGGAATAAATTACAAAAACCGTCGGAATGGCAGAAAACAGGATAAGGGCGCGGTGTTCGGGATTTATTTTCAAATTGGACGCAGCAGGGCGCCGCAAACGGGATAGCGCCGGGATAACTCTTCCCCTCCAGGAATCAACACGACTAATATCACCGACGCTCGATTTCCTCACCTCTAGTCTTAAGTGTGGCGGTCCCGAAATTAAATTTCGCCCTTTCTCATGGAAATCCGTTCTGGAGATGCGATTTTTCCCTTCCCCCCCTCGTCGGAGCGATCCATTTGGAAAACGACTCCCGGTCTGGATGCGTTATTATGATAAAGGGACCACTCAGAGCGACTCGACGACGACGGGAGGGGGAGGGGGGAATACCAGCGCTTCATTACGGACGCGACGGGAACGAGGGAAACCCCTTTTCGTGATTGGGGGGAAAACGGGATAGAAGCGAAATTTTGAAAAACATGTGATTTTTTAGTATTGCTGTAAAGTCGTTGGGATTCGCATACGGGGATTTTACATGCTAAACGTCGACGACATGGCAAAACCCAATGGAGGCATCGATTCCAAGTATTAGGGAATAACGAACGGGAATATAACAAAACCCCTTACTACCTAATGAGCGCAAGCCTATGTCTCAAAGTCCTTAATTCCATTATTTGTTGAAATATTACCAACATTTTTGTAACTAAAAACATAACTCCCTCTGTGTAGAGAAATATATTATCAGAATACGTTTAAAGTGGTATTGTCCTGCATTTATACGTTGTTCGACTTTGTAACTCTCGTAATTATTGAGATATCCACTAAAATTCAAAAGAGTGTGGCAGGCAAGTGTTTTGTTAGAGCAAAGCTGTTCCTGTCGTCGTCTCCCGCGGGAACAGCGATGCCCATCAACTCCTTCGAACGTTTAACCGAGGAACATTATTGTCTCACCTATTTAAAGTTCGTTTCCTAATTCCCTCTAACGAATAATGGGCGATATAATTTAGGGAAGTCTTATGCCAAATCTTGCCGCCTTTTGTCTGGATTAAGTTAACGCAAATTAACTAAATGAACCCTTACATATGGGAATTTTATAGACATGCATAAACCAGTGTATTGCGATTATCCTAATTTGATAAGATATTTGAACACATATATTTCAAGAAATGGGATAAACGAGCTGGACGAAAATTAGGCAACAACGTTAATTGCCCCCTTTGCTTCGATGGTACGAAATCCTGCCCTTGAGCATTATGCACTTTATGTTTCCAGACCGTTCGCTAACTATCGCTTTTGTAGACAGTTCAAGTTTCCTAATTCCGTTCCGATAGGCGCCAGTTTATTTCCTCTGGAAACGTTTGCAGTTCCTCTTCCCGTACCGGACAAAAGACGGTCCGTTCCCTCGGGATCGACGCCTTCGATCTCCCCCGGGGCGCGAGTCGAAAGCTAGTTTCGACCCATTAACGTCGTCGACTGGAATCGAAAGAGAGACAAAGGAGACGTCCCGACGTGTCCCGAGAAAAGAGGGAAAGGATAAAAATCCGATCCAGCGGGCTGCCAAGAATTCGCCCTTTCCGTCTCTCCTGTTTATGTGAGTGTGTTCATTTGAGTTATCGCGCAGATAAACACGTGTTCGCGTGTTTGTCACTTGCAGGGGAAAAATTAGCTACGAATGCAGACGACGCGCGCGCGCAGGAAATTTGGCTGGAATCGGGATGAGGAAACGGTCGGTATGCGGGTGGCTCTCGACATCCATCCCTGCATCTTCCTTGCAACTCGCGTATCGATCGAGTATTTAACTTTAGAGCCTTCGGGACCTTTCGATATCAGGTAGTCAAAAAATGCAAATAACTGAAATTGAACACTTGTTATGAAATGATATTAGAAAATGTGTATCAGTAGCGTTGTAAAAATATTCATGCCTACTAACATTCTGTCTAATAGAAATCGATACCCCAACAAAGGAATATCACTCAATGGCTGCGAAGGGAAAAAATAATCATTCCAGGAAACATTAGGGCGAAATTGTATATGGCATGCGGCCATTTGTTTAATTGAAAATACAATCTTCCTTCGTAGAGCTTCATATTTCACAACACGTTTAAACCGAAAGAGACACAATAAAATGCACGGAAAACGTACGAACCATTAGGGGAACGAAGCTATTTTACCTAAAAATTATTCACTTTTAACCCATTTCACTAGTAAATCCTAGGGGAATTTTTAACCACTAAACGGGTCGTCGAAACGCATTTACATCCATCAAATGAAGAGAAAATGGTTCAATTAACCCCAAAACAGAAACGGACTATTAATAGGTTTGTCGTTCGGTCGAATTAATAAAATATCCTCGATCAATTGGAAGAATCAAAAGTTAACAAACCTCGAATCAATATTTATTTATTTATCCCGTCTTACATGCGCACTTCTATATTTAGCCCTTGGATATAATGTGGGCCAGCGCGTCGTTCATTGTGTCGGACGACCGGTCGACTGGAATTCGGTTTATTAATGTTTAAAATTTATTGTCCGAATTAAATAGCCCGGATTATCCGCGGGGATTTACGAGACGTCTTTACGGCTTTTGGAAACGTTTACTCTTCGAGCGTCGGGGGTATTTTTAGTTAGGGCCGCGGGAGGAATTCAGTTCCGTATACAGACACGCGCCCAGGCAGGGAACTTTATTGTTAAGATTCCAGGCGAGATTCCTGAGAATCGGACAGGTTTCCGAACGGTATATCAAATGTGACGAAATCACGGGACGTTCCCGCGGGAGGAGGTCCGAAAAATCCCTGCGAATGAAGAAACAGGATGATTTTATTGTATATTAACGTCAAATATTAAAACTATCGTCCAACTATCAGTTAGGTTAGATCTCAGTAAGCTCATTGAGCGTTAAGGGAAGGTTTCCAAGGGGAGTGTTTAGGGTCCCTAGAATCGGGAGAGCTCTTTGGTTAGCTGAGCGGCAATTTCTGTACAAGTCTAACTATGGACTTTCCTGAGGATTCCATTCGATCCACCCGGCCAACCCAAGGACTTCACGTCTGCCCCTGGAAGGGCGACCCTCCCCGATTAGTGAGCGTTCGAAACGTAAGTGAGAACTTAAGGCAAGCTTAGGCAATTGCATTATCTATTTGGATTCTGGACAAAGAATTGGTCGTAACGACCATTTAGGTATGCGAAACTATTTTTTTCTTAGATTCTTTTTAATGTTTGAAACTAAAATCAAATTATTTCGAACATACGTAAAGCAACCCTCATAATAAACCTACATTTCAGCTACCCCCTAGCGCACCCCTCGTGGACACGATTTCCTAGTAACTCGAAAGGCACAATTTCAAACCCCCTGTACCTTCTTAAAACGTAAGTGCCATTTACACCTACTATCATCATCGATCAAAGTGTCGCCGTCGCTTTAATCCCGGCACTTGTCCCGCTTAATCTTCGGCGTTTTCGGTATTATAATTTAATCGAAACGCTGGATAGCGACTCGAGAGGAATTCACACGAGTACTCATCGATATTACTTGCTATTACCTGATTTTTATTGGTACTATTATCGGAATTAATGGTTAGAAGTGTTAACAGTAGGTTCTTACCGTTGGAATAATTGTATTATTCTATTATTTTCCATTCGCCTAATTAGCCGACGTTCGCCTCCGTTATAAACCTCGCAATAAAACGGACGATTAAGGTTTAAGGGCCGTTGCCACGACGTAATTCACGCCGGATCGGCCCGGTTAAAACGTAACGATTCCGATGATAAATCGGTTCGGAAATGTAACAAAAATAAACGAGGGCCCGTTAATGGCCAATCGTAGACTCCGGGGGGGGGGGGGGGTTTGTTGCTGCTGGTCTCGATAATGATTAACCGTCGCTTTATCGATCAATCTTGTTAAAAATCGGTTCGGGCTATTGTTTGGAGGCGTTCTCTTGCCGAAAAATTGGGTTAGTATAATAATTATAGACATCGGGTTAAATCTAATGGAGTTAACGGTTTTGAAGGACGAAAATTGTGGTATCGTTTTAACACTTCGTGTATGCGAAATGGGGAAAGTGCCGGACACGAAAGCCTATTGGGCGTTAACCTAAACAGACAGACAGGGAGCTGGTTAAACTAGGTTTAACCACGTTTTCATCGTTTATGCCTCTGAGGGTACTAAAAGATACATTAGCGACAAGTAAAATTGTGGAAAATTCTAAGGTGCCCCCGGGGGCCCCTTGTGAAAATCCAATTTCCCTTTGCGCTTTTATCACCTACGCCATGTTGATGAAACGGTTGAAAAGTATCGATTTTATGATAAAAAATGTGAACATAAGGGCTGCAAGGGACCTAAGGGTTAAAAATTTGATATGAAAATGTAAAAAACATTAATTTTCTATAATTCCCTCATTAATGCCAATGAAAAATACATTATTAATCTTGAAAAGCTTGTGGCTTACGGGCGGATTCATAGTGAACTGCGTGCAGGAGCGCACAGTAAAAATTAAAAGGGCATCGGTGTGAAATGATAGAAATGTAGAAAATCATCGAAACATATTAGAAGCGCGCCTCTGAAATTTCCTATCAGCCATTATATTACATTCAGCCATTTAAACATTTAGTGGATATTATGCATACAATTCATCACGACTTAACTGGGACGCTTTGACTCGTCCTTATGATGGGTATTTTTTAAAGCGCCTTAAACTTCATTGGTAAATAAGTCATAACGTAATTTGCTTCGCCCGTTTTTCCCTCTAGTCACTCACTTCACTATTTTAATATTTTTTTCTCCGGAGAGAATTATGCGTCACGCGCATGAGCAGAACGTCCCGCTACCAAGAAGTGTTCAGTGTCTCAATATAAGCGGCGAGAGGGCGCCACTCACGCCCACGAGAGTAACGTCCATTTCTAGCCGAAATGATTGCGCAGATGCGTTTTCATTCGAGGCAAAAACTGTGTGCAGCCCCGCGAAATAATTCATATCCGCACCCGTCAAACGGATAGGCGAACAAGAAGAAAACGTCCTCCCGAGCGCCTTTTACCGACGCAAAACCCCATGCAAACGCTCGGTTGAATATCAAAAATTGTTTCATCCCCCTCCCGTCTCGTCGGACAAGACGGCCGACTCCCATTCAAAATTAAACCATCGAGCTGCAAAGCGGCAGATCCCCGGCGCGCCGGATGAAAATTTAAAATACAATTTTCCGTTTCATACACCAGACTAGAGGAATATTTCATGGCGCGGCGATTTCATCCGCTGAAAAATTACACGCCGCCATGCAACATCCGCCCTGAGACGACCCGAAGATCGGGTAGTTAACGGACGAGATCTTCAAAGCTCACTCACAACGCGTAGATTTAAACTTTACTGCGTATTAATAGTGAAAAGGCATTTGTACCACTTAAACCAAACGACGTTATGTTTTGCATGGCATTGCGTGTAGGCACTTGGTATTTTTAATACGTCTCGAATATCACGTAGAATAGGAATTCCTCTTTTTTCTTTCGATGTCAAAGTTGTGCTAAACTTTTTATTAAACAATTAGGGTCACGGAATCGAGACATTTTACTAGAATTGGAGATAGCTTTGAAAGTAAGCGTCGGATCAAAAAGTTTTCTTATGGGTTTTTGTCCTCGTGCGACTTTTCCGGGGGGGATTATTTATTTATTTTTTATTTTAGCTTTTTTAATAGCTATAAATTGATCGCTTTTAGTTTGAATGAGGAAAACACGTTGAATAAAGGACCTAAAAATTCTATTTCTTGCCTCTTTTCATAGCAAATTTACGGGGCGTCTAAAAGAAGCATGACAGCACGACGATACGTACATATCATGGCTCGGCTATAACGAAATTTGAAGTAGGCATTATCCCTTTCCCTGCCCTTCCTACCTCACTATCGACTAATGTGATGAATAATCTTAAACCATTTATTTAAAAAATTGGTGAAGATGGAAACGATTTTATAACAGTAACGATGTTTTAGGGCGATTGTGGGACGTTTTCACAAAAATACCTCGATTTAACGTACAATTGCGTTTACCAGCTGAACATTAACGAAGATACCGCCTCCACCAACCACTTATACGAAATGGCGAAGGTGCCTACTAATTGCTCCGATCCTTTTCCACCCCATTAGGACAAAATTATTTAATATCTGTATTATCGTCGTATGTAAAAGTCAAGCTAGTACAGGGGTGTTAAAAATACCCCACCCCTTTAGTCCCCCCGTTAGTTAGTTAAAGTTCGAATTAATCAGCTCACATTGTTACTTCCATTTTCGGGAAATCTGGGAAAATTATTGCGAGAGTCGCGTAAATTCTACTCGAAAATGATAATTAAACTTCATTGGTAAATAAGTCATAACGTAATTTGCTCCGCCAGCTCTTCTTTCTTGTCACTAACTATACTTGGAAGAGTGTCACAAGGTGAGAGTATCCGCACGTACGAGTTCTTTAAATTGGCCGCTACTGTTTGTTTTAATGAAAATATATATCACTAATCCTATCGTATCAATCATGTCTGAAAAATTTTATTAGTAAACGAATTTAAATCTCCAAGTATTTGACAAGACTGTAATGAATGAACAGGCTGATTAATGATTAAATCATTAATTACCTGAAATTTCAGATTGTTTTTCTGTCGATGCTCAGAGTTTATCAACAGAACCTATCGATTTTACGGTGTCCTTAATAGAGAGGTTCCAGAAACTTTCCAATCAGGAATAAAACTTCGTATCACCCCACATGCATTAGTCGTCGATGAAAGGTGGACGAATTTGCTAGCAATCAAGCTAGCCCAGGATCGATTAATTAGTAATTAACAACTTCTCGTTCCCATCAAACTTCGGACGAGGCCTCAAATCAAATTCAAGTCAATTCTGTATCGGTATTACACAACTGCCAGGAAAAGTAGTGTGTATGTTTCTTCCGGTGAAACTTTTTAAAGGCTTGACCGATTCTGATGCACAATAGGTCAATGCATCTCCTACTTAACCGGAAGTATCACAGGCTACATTTGAATCCTTTGGATTTAACCAGTGCGTAGATAATTTGAATGTCCTGCGCCAATGGTGAGGAGGGCGCATTCGCCATTTAGTAGGAAATAGTTGGTCGGTGTGGTAAGTTCTTTAGTAATAGGCTAGATTAAGGTACTTCTGTGAAAATGTCTCGGAAACAACCCTAAAATACTGTTGCTGCTGTAACGCTTGTCCCACTTCGAATTGCGTTACGTACGTATCGTCGTGCTGTCGTGTTTCTTTAAGGGGTAAGGGTGGAAAACACGCCTGCCGAAGTCCAACAAAAGGTCTAAAACGAAGTATTGAAATAGATATTCCCTCAGATCGAAATTTGACCATGAAAATGTAGCTTTTAATGTGCGCCGCGAGCGTTAATAAATTATAGCGGAGACGGATAATTCCTACCCCCGACATCCCCTGGAAAATTAAAATAATCGTACAATTCATTACGGAAAACAACCCGACGGACATGAAACGTCGGAAACGACAAATACGAGGGGGCCCATTCTATTTATAACCCTTCCCGCCGCCCCCGCGCCCGTCATCGATCGAGAAACAATTTCCATCCCTCGCGTACGAAGAAAACAAAAAAGAAACACTCCTGACGATAACAAATTACTTATTAATAATAGCCGAACGCGTGGATTAGATAATTCACGATGGATTCCCGAGTTTCATTTGGCCGCGCTGCCAAAATATTTAAAACATCTTTACTACGCACTTCCTGACTTATGTATTTGTTTTCTCGAAATTTTTACGAAATATAGTTCCCATAAAGGCATGTCGCGGGCGATAAATCGAGGAAGCGCCGACTGGATCGTTAATCCGTTAAAGTTATCGGGTCACTTCATACAAATTCGTAAATACGTTAACGCTCAAAAGGCCGTTTATTTAAATTTTCGTTATTTATTATGTGATAAAATATATTTTACTCGTGTCGTTAGATCGCTTTGAAGTAACGTGGGTATTTATTCATCGGTCGGTCGAAACGAGATGATTCGAGAGTATCGGGCACGTTTTATTGCTCAGAATCTCGGGCGATGTGACGAATCACAAGAGCTGCACGAAAAGGCAGTAATATAAAGAAATAATACTATTGGGCATATTAGTATTCGTATAGTATACAGTAACTCTTCATCTTTTGAGACTACCCATGAATCGACCCAATTTTTGGCTTTTTCGTATGAAGTAAAGTGTTGGTACAGGTGGTAGTCCGAAGGACCAATGTCTGGTGAATACGGCGGGTGGGGTAAAACAACCCACTGTAAACTATCCAAAGTATCCTTGACGACTTTTGCAACATGTGGCCGAGCGTTGTTGCTGAACAATCACTTTGTCTTTTGCCATATTCGGGGCGTTTAAGCTTCAATTCTCTGCTCAATTGCAACAGTTGCTGTCGATGACGTTCTCCAATGATACTTTCCTTAGGCTGGAGCAGTTCGTAATAGATTACTTCGAGCTGATCCCACCAAATGCACAACATTAACTTCTTGCCATAAACATTCGGTTTCGCCGTCGAAGTTGGTACATGGCCGGGCTTTCCCCACGATTTCCTACGCTTTGGGTCGTCGTAGTGGATCCACTTTTCATCCCCCGTCACTATTCTATGCAGAAAACTCTTTCGACGTCGTCTTCGGAGAAGTTGTTCGCACGTGGAAAGACGGCGCTCGACGTCTCTGGGTTTCAGTTCATGCGGAACCCAATTTTCTTGTTTTTGTACTATATCGATGGTCTTGAGACGGTGTAAAATCGCTTGCTGAGTCACACCCGAGCTTTCTGCGAGCTGCTCTTCAGTTTGGCATGAGTCTTGGTACAATAATGCCTCTAACTCAGCGTCTTCAAACTTGACTGGTCTTCCTTCGCGTTCTTTATCTTCCACGTCAAACTTGCCGTTTTTAAACTTTTGAAACCACTCATGACGACTTCTTTCACTTAAAGCAGCATCACCGTAAACTTCTACAAGAGAACGATGGGCCTCAGCAGCAGATTTCTCTAAATGAAATAAATAAATCAAAACTTCCCGCAAATGACGCGTATTTGGTACAAAACTCGACATTTTCGAACAAAAAAAATGTATACTACCAGTACAAAAATAACAGTATTCTAAGATCATGTTGTTGCCAGGTGTTTAAACTTTCTATATGGCTTCTCACATCTGATGATTTCACAGTAATCTTATCAGTGGAGCCATATCTTGAAAACGGCGGAGACTTATTTGTATATGTAACCACAGTATTTTGTACAAAATAGCGAGCGTGCCCCTGCGCGCTGCCTATGAACGTGCGGATCTAGTGAAGAATGTTCATGAAGATTTCTTAGAATACATATGCTGAAAGACTGAAAAATTTCCAATCCGTACCCGAAATGAATCGATTCAAAAACCTTTCAAGGCAAAAATTCTCATTTTCCAACCGCCAGTGCGGTAATAATTTCCCTACGATCCTCCCAAAAAGTAATCTCTTGCTCCGTTCAGAAAAAAGAAAGCGAGGATAGAAATAACAAACAAGTCCCCTTTCACGTTGATTACTTTTGGGAAAATTTCAGTTTCCTCCCTCCGCCTTCCGCCGGAGGATCGCGTTTCTGGATTAAATTTTAAACTCGTAAGGGCGATTAAGTTTCCACTCATTCTCCCCTTCCGTTGTTCGAAACGAATTACGCCCTATCGAAAACGTTCCATTCGAAGATTTCACCATCGATGGTCGATGCATTTAAGGCGAAATCAACCTTCTAATCCGAAGGCAGCTTTTTTTATCGGTGAACGTTGAAGAAGTCGCTTGATATTTCCTTTTTTAAATATCGCCTGTCTAATTAACACTTTCGTGAGCATTCCTCGCGTGTAACATTTACTGTTAGTTCTTTTTCCCCTCAAATACCAAAAGACGCATAACGTCCAGTTTGATGGTCTCAGCGAGTCGATCTTAAATGCCAAGTAAAAGTGTATGTAGTGTACGTGATACAAAAATGACGAATCTTTGCTCAAGTAGATCGAATCTTGAATTGCGCCTAAATATTATATATACATACACATACACTGCATTTATAGTAATAAAACAAAAATAAATCGCTTTGCTTTCTTAAAAGCTTCGTATTTGTTTATGATAAATTTGTCGATAATACCAAAAGTGCCTGAACATTCATTACAACCTACATGAAATACATTTTGGCCCATTTTGACCCTACGAAAAACTGTCTTTGCTTAGAATTTCCCCCTCTTAATCCGTGCGATCATTTTTTAGGTGTCAACCCTCCTGAGAGGGTGATATCCACCCCAGGGTAAAAGCGCACTTGGTTTTATATAACTTTTATATTAAAACAATGGACTATAGGACCTCTCGGCGCGGCTGTTTGGATACGAGGCCACTTAGGCGAAAAGAGTGAAAAACGAAAAGGTTCAGGCGCTAGGACACCTAATTTTCAATTTAAAATAAAACCGAGCACACAAATATTTATTCAAAAATTCAACCCGGCCCGTTATTAATCTCATCATTAGAGTTGAATTTTCTGTTCAAAATTTTCTTGCGTGAGGACGTTTTCACGTCCAAATTTCTTTAAGTGCTCACGCGCCTAATTAGATATTACTATATGACGCTAGGAGTTTTAGAGGCGACCATTGGTATGGCAAAACACTTAGGCGAGAAAAGAGCTAGGCGCGAAGAAGCTTAGGCGCCAAGGAAGTTGGGGGCTCGTACACTTCATTTTAAAAATTTAAAAAAGAACGAGCGCACCCCATTATTAATCTTGTTATTACAATTAGATTTTGCAAGGATGTGGATTAGATTTAGCGCCTAACTCTACCTCAAAGGGCAGCTCATATTTGCTCTATAAAAATATTCAGGCGGGACTGATTGGGCGGAGGAAAACTTAGGCGCTATAGCCCAGTTTACAGAGCAAAGAAAAGGTGTTTTTGGTAGATAAAATTTAACAGCAGACGGACCAAAAAACTTTGTTTAAAATGGATCAAAGATGATAAAAAAGCAAAATCTAGACAAATCTGAGCTTTTGCGTTTTTTTGAAACAAAAGAACTTCAAAAATAGGTCGTTTTTCCGTTTTCTAACCATAGCGTGAAAATTATTGAAGGAAATGCAATAGGTTGTACAGACGATTTGTAGAGAATTAAAAGACCTTCAAAATGAGCGTTTCTAAAAGGTGATCGAAGCATTTTTCACCGAGAAAATGTGGAAAAACCGTTAGAATGGACTTTTTTTTTCAAAAATTCACAGAAATGCCTAGTTTAAAACTAGAGCGCTAATTTTGCATGAAACATTAGGTTAATATGTTTACTTTAAGCATGCAAAAGTTGGATGCTGTTGGATGAATGGTTTTTGCACAATTGTTATTAACAATATTCGTCGAAATCTTGAAAAATTCGGCATATTAGCTGAGATGGGCCGATTTTAATTTTTCAAACGGTTTTTGAAAGAGAACGTCAAAACCTACAACTTGGCTATCTTGGATTTTCATATACGTTTGGAGAAAAGTGTGAAAAATTGCCTCGAACGGTGCGCGAAACTTGCAATACTAGAGTCACAAATCAACGAGCACAATATTCTACCAACTATTTCGATACTGTCTCAATTTTATTCCAGTTATAAAATATTTTTTGGCGCAGGGAAAGACGAGCCCTAGGCCAGCCGATTCAAAAATTGTTTTGGTCCTCTTTGAATACCTGGATCTTGACGGGAATTGTCCTAAACGATCCATATTTGAACGTACTTCAGTAAAAAAATTGATAGGAACTCCCTTAATCCCCCCATTCAGGGAGCGAGTCGATAACTGTAGCAACGTGCAATGAATGGCGATGTAATAATTAGTTACCGAAATGAGGTCACTTGAAAATTCCCTTTTTGCGAAATTCCCGTGTATCGAATGGGAATCGCGATACCCAAACTGCCCCTTTGCTCCCCACATCAAAATAAAAGACCTACAAAGGGACTACGGGCGCGACCTCACCCCGCTACGAATAACGGAGCGCTAAAGCAACAAAAATCCAAAGGTATCCATAAATCGACACTACATATACTTCCCCCTTCGTGCTATACCTATCGGGTATTTATTTAGGGAGCAGCTCGATAAATGCCACATTAATTATAAACCGCCTCTCGAGCTGTTGTTACAACGCCAGGCCGATTCGCCTTTCTTAAAGCGACCCATTAAAGCCTGGTCTATTTGGACGGGAACGTCGCGTTACGTCAGAGAGGATTCCTGCGATCCGGCCGGCACGAAAACCAATTTAGATTGTCTTCCCTTTTGATGCCTTCGGGACGGGAAGAGGAAAAAAGAAAGGGGGACGAGAAGGAAATCGGCTAATGTGCCGAGATGCCCGGCACGAATCCGTCACGTTTAATATTAGCCGGTAGGGGGCGCGACGTGACAAACAAGGGGGGCGCGTGAGCAGTATTTAGTAGAAGAATATATGTGGGAGGTTGGCCCATGCGCACGTTATGTTCCGATAATAAGCTGGCCGTGACCCGTCGCGGCTTCGCTCGCTCACCTATTTAAGTGCTCCACGGCCATTGGAAATGGAAATAGTGCGAGGAACTTTTCTCGAATTTCCATCGAACCCCTCCTCTAACGGGAACGACGAAAGATCCCCGGCTGAAACAATATCAACCAACCTCTTTACACGTCAAGCCTGAAAAGCTGAAATGTATCATTGTGTGCAACAGCTGGGGTCGCATTATCTACCCTAATATACGGGAGAACAATGGGAATCGCCATTAAAACCCAGATCAGCGCAAAACGCCCACGTGTTCGGCAAAAGTGAAAGGGGATTACGACCTTTGTAAACGAGTCAATATAGCTGCTGTTCCCGAAAAACTCCTTTTTACCTTCCCAAAAGACCCAATTTAAAACTTTTGCATAATATAAACGTAAAAAGCGCTCGGAAATCCGGCGCAGGAGTGGATATCCTTAATGTACGTTCCTCGTGTGATCGCCAATTAACTCAGAAAATTAAAGGACGTTTGATGTCGAACTTCACAAAAACAACTCCGGATATTTAAAACGGATTTTTGTTAAATCGCTTTCATAACATTAAAAATCGCGTGGGCGCGAAGTTTGTGTGAACTATTCAGTTTATTGTTGAGCGATCTAATAATTATCGTCCAGGATGTTTGGAGGCTGGGCATTTATCACGTGCTCAAAGATCTACAATCTTAAAAATAAATTCCACCTCCTGCACCACTCGACGTTCCGAATTTTCATATCGCGCCTAATTACGCAAAAAAAAATTAATTGCGCCGAACATATTAATAACGCACTTAATTAATACGTTCTTAGAGTTCCGAAAACAGCGAAGAATAAGAGAAAGTGGCCATTGGCACGTGCGAGGAGTGTGCGTGCCTAGGACTATAATTTTACTGTCAAGATTAAACCTGCATTTAACCTATATTTAGAAACTAAATTTAGCCGAAATTTGGGTATCTGTTCTAGTGCGGAATAAAGCGAAATATCTTCCACGCATCAATTATTACCTTTTGTCCTGAATTTTTACAAAGCTGAGCTATATAGCTCCCTACTTCTCCCTCTATGTTTAAATCTCCTCCGCGATCCTTGTTGTGCTTTTCTCTTCCTCTCGACCAGATGGTCCTGCTGTCCTCTGTTTCTGGTTTCCTTTTCGTGGTATCGTCCTCCTTGGTCCTTCCTAGGTGCCTAGTCCTCCGTCATCGCCGTCTTGGGTCTCTTCCGCCTTGATGGTGCGTCCTCGTCGTAGTCCATCGCCTTCCTAATGAGTGGGTTCTTGTGCTCCATCGCCTTGGTGATCGTCCTTCTCGTCCTCTCCTTGATGGTCCCCTTCAGCTGTTCAATTCGCAGATCCCTTCGTAGTTGTTCGTTCCTCATGTACCATATGGTGCGTCCGTCATCCTCCTCATGGCTTGGTTTTGTATCCTTTCTAGTCTCTCCATGTGTGTCCTCGCTGCTTGTCCCCATGCTGCCGTCCCGTACGTCATGATCGGTCGAATTCCTGCCAGGTAGATCCTCCTCTTCGTCTCCAGTTTCAGCTTACTTCGTCGTCCAATGAGTGGTCCTAGTCTGCTCAGTCGGTCCTTCGCCTTCTTCTCGGTCTCCTTGATATGTTTCCTCCATGTTAGTCCTCTGTCGATGTGGATTCCTAGATACTTCACGTCTTCCTCCCAGTCCAGTTCCATGTCCCTCATCCAGATTTTTGTCTTTGGTCGTCTCGAGTCGAAACATGCACGGGAAAAATTATATTTAACGCTTATGAATGGGGGTATTCTCTTGGTTTTCGTTGTTCAAGGTAGGCAGGTACAAGCGTCTAGTGGTGGAAAATAGGGGTGAAAGTTACTTTTGTCAGCGCCATTCTGAGCTATTTCCAGAGTAGTTAGAAAGTTTAGATCCCCCGAGGGACTCGAAAAAGTTAAAAATCCCTGATTTCCCTTACCGAGGGGGATGAAAAAGGGGACGAAATTTATGCAATAGCTGATAAATAGTCATAAGCTGAGTAAATTGTCATAAGTACATTCGAGTTGTATTTTTCTCAAGTAAATGAGCGAGTGAAGCCGGAATGGGTCAGGCCGGTCTGTTTAATCAACATGTATTTAGATATCCTCTACAAAAATTTCATTCACAAAATTCTTCTACGTGGTCCTTAGTATTTTTAGTACACCAGTAACTTTACCACCAAGTGGCAATAGTTTGACAGCGAAAGTAGCAGCAGTTATATTTCTTTGGTATAAATTTACAATGGCTTAAGAAAATTTGCCAAAAACTGGCATGCCGCCACATCTTCATGGAACGAAACAAAAAGGTACTCGAGATACACTAATAATTACATTTCAAGACTTCTCAAACTACTGCCACTGACAAATAAATCACGTTGACTTCTCGCATCGTTAATTTCGATGTGAGATACGCGGACTAAACAGAAGATAACATTTAACGGCGCATAAAAGTCAACCAAATGAGATACGAACGCACGGAGCGACAAAAAGAGAATCCGACCCGGTAATTCGCCGCCGCGCACTAAAACGTGAAGATGAGTAATTCGCCGTTAGTCAAGGCGGTCGCGACTATTTCGAAAATAGTCGAAACGGGATCGAATCTAAGGGGCAATTTGTCGTCGCGTTAATCGGGATTTAAACGAAGTCGGTCATTTGACAGATCTGATACGTCAGAAGCTGACTGACGGGGAGCCAAATTTTCCTGCCCGGACGCACGTTATTCGGGAGTGAATCACTTGGAACAAACATTGCTTAAGCGATGAGACCGATTTCGAAACGTAACTTAAATGATGCTTGGAACTTACAGGGAGGTGCCTTGATTTCGAGCAGCGTCTTTATTCACAAAAGAAATTGCAATAGACGAGCAAGAGTAATAAGAACGATAAAAATGTTAAATAGTTAAACAAAGAACAGTCGCACTGCGCGATCGCCTTTTCTTAAATATTTTTGAAATTTTGCTTAAATGTATTTTTGGGCCGTTCCCATAAAATTTTTGACCTAACGACAGTAAAACCTCTATATAAATATTTATTTAATTGGTCGTTAACGAACCTCATCCCGAAAAGAATTAAAGTTAATAGGACAATTCCCATTATAATGAAATAACCCCATTTGGACGAAATTACAATTACAAATATAACCTCGTACAAGCTATATACATAAACCACCCTAATAAACCGGTAAATCCTTAATCCTTGCAAATGGTGACGAGTGTATGCATGACAATTACGCGTGACCAGCAAAGGGGGCGCATTTGTAATTTTAATTAAACGTGTATTTTGAAATTTAAAAACAGATTCTAAATTTCATTATTTAATCAAACGGGGAATCAAATGCAATTATTCGTAGACTAAAATAAAAATATATTCAGATTAATCCTGCATTTATTGGACATCTACATTCACATCAATGCCCACTTTTCAATGAAACTGTATATTTTGGACCACGTAGTTTTAAAAGCAAGAGTAGTCCAAGAAATTCGACCTTAGAAGGTACCTCTCAAAATTGTAAAAGTTTTTTGAGCTCGCGTTGAAGGGTGTTTCGAAAAATTTCGAAGAATATAAAAAAAGTGTCTAAAAACCCCTAAAATGCAGAATAATCGTAAACTTGAGAAGATATATTTTGAGATACTTGAAGTTTTCGGAAAAAAGTTCCGGTTTAATTTACCTTTAAGTCTACTCAAGAAAGTCATGGTTTTTGCTATTAAAAGTCCCATCATCATATACGAAATTTAATCCTCCCCATCCTGAGTTACTGAAGGAAATTTTGAATTGTCGAAAACTTAACATTTTACGTTCAACCCTTCCAAACCCCCTCCGTGAGTTTCCAAGGAACAAATGACAATTGTGCATTTTCGCCTTAACGCCCCGCGATTTAGATCCTCGCATCGAAAGACCAACTTTCCACGCCTCCGCATCTCGACAAGGCTTAGCTGATCTCTTCGTGAGAATCAAAATATACGGGCCTTAACCTTTAGCGCATCTTTCACCGGAGATCGCATCATTCGCAAGCTCACGTTGCATTCGACATGAGGAAACGTGGAAGACTCCACGTGACATGTCCACCCATCATCTTCCGCTACTTAACGTGATAATCGCCACACGCTATACAGGCGGCTATACACTAATAGATAGGAAGGTGAAACGTCCGTAGGAGTTAAACGGGACCACCTTCGGATTTTCCCGTCGTGGAAAATAAAGTAAAGAGCGTACGTACCTTGGCGAAATCGATTTTCAGCGTGCAGCACCCCGAGTAGATGTCCGCTCCGTTTAACGCGTCCTTCGCCCTCACCGCAGAATCTAGGCTGTCGAATGTATGGCAATGTTAAGGAAATACAACAAGTAAATACAACGAGGTGTAATAAAAATGACACCGCCATCTATTGAATAAGAAACTCGACCGTTATTTGCGGTCTTGCTGCACTAGATGGGGCTGTACATCAACATACTAGATATATAAAGTACTGCGATCAATCACCACTCTGATCATCAATCGCATATATCCATATAGTTTGTAATTTATACATCTAGTGGTCATATAAGCATCTTCTCTAATAGCGCCATCTTACGTTCTGTACATGAAGCGCCTTTCTTCTTTCGGCATGACTAGAAGTGGATCGAACTTTTGTGGAAGTTCGAGTCACTTGTTCTATGATCTATATCTCGAATATGCTACAATGGCGCGACATGAGGGAATTCAGTGATCGGCAATTAAGCCTAGTAAAACCGAAAGAGAAACGAAGCAATGTAGTATTGGCATAGAAACTGTGAAAAACACTAGAAACACTTTTAAATCGCTGATAAAACGTTATAGGTAATTAAGGTAGTAAGTACGTCAAGTGATTAACTGTACACTTGTTGTAAGTACGTCATGTTTCGCTCAAAGTATTCGATATTCCAATTAAAATGTTTCCACTTTTTTACCGTCCGCGCAGATGCCGTTAATGCCATTAAAACTTCGGATAAATAATTCATTAATTAACCCATTTCGAGCGTCCTTCGGTATGAATTCCTAATTAGCACCTTAGTCTTATGGACTGTAATTTGCAAACTGCTACTTTCGTGATGAAGAATTACCGACTCGGAGTATTTAGTGTCACGATTTTGTTAATTAAAGATGATTTAATGCGGCCGATAAATATTCAGATCCGCCAAGTAGCGCCTGATGAGAAACGACAACACAGTATCAAAATTTGAATTCTACGAGAAATTAACATTTTCTAAGCGATTTTTATGTGAAAGGAAGCTTTTACACGAGGGAAAACCACCCCCAAGAGGGTCGGGCATAAATTGTTTTAATTAGCTTAAACAGCTTCGTAAAGTTTGAAAAGCTTTCTTGAGAACAAATGTTATGAGCTTGTGACGTTCCTAAAAAATACTTATGAAACCTATAAAAATTTCACCAGTGCATTTGAAGCGCTCGAAAAACTATTAAGTAGCTAAAAAGAGCTTTCATTGGGCCTGAAACGTCTTTGATAAGGAATACCTATGGAAATGTCAAAGCTTCGAGGATTTTCAGGCAGTTATTGCATTACAGTAAGTAGTAAACCTGGAAGGATCTCAAAAGACGAGGTAGTTTCAGCAAATTTAATGCAGCTTAATCATGAGGGAAATTTCTAAAGAAACCTGGCAACGTTTGTGACCGCCTGAAAAAAGTTCCCAGCTTCAAAGAAACCTCAAAGTTGCCGAAAGAATGTTGAAGAATTTATTTGTTTTCTTTTTTCAGGAAGTTTAGAGTCTGAGTAGTAAAGTGTAACGGTACTCATACACCTGGGAGACTTTTAGGAAACCCCATGAGAGTTTCAGAAAATGTATCTAAACAAACCTTACAAACTTATCAGGTGGAGTTGAAAGTACCTGTGAAAGTGCAGAGAAAATTTGAAAACGCACAAGAAAACACTACTTCATTTACTTTCTACATAATGTAACAAACTTGTCTCTAGTAGAGCCATCTTATGTTCAGTAGATGAAGCACCTCTATTATTCTGCTCGATTCGAAATGAATGGCAAGTTTAGATTCTGAAAGGTTAAACGGAGGAATAGATGTAAAAGTGCAAGTGGCGACACGAGGGTCATTCAGGAATCGGCAGTCAAGCGAAATAAAACCGAAAAATAAACGTGGCAAACTATCCGCATATAGACTGTCGTGGTGTAATTAGTACAGGCGTGAAAATAAAGTACATAGTATAGTTGAGTCTTATGGAGGAATGACTACGTTACATTTTTGATGATTCGCATCTACAATATTATTACTCACGTTTTCGCTTATGGAAACGTAGTCACCGTTCAAGTGAATCGCTGTAAGTATTTTTTGATTCGCGGATTCCGAAGGATGGATGACCACAAGGCGGCTGCCAAAATGCTTACACGAACTTTAAATTTAGTAACACGTACCGAAATGTAATAAAGAAAGGCGGATAAAGAAAATAAAAACAATAAAATGTGACAGTAACGGCAGTAAGATATCGCCGTGTTGACACTAAAACGAAAGAACACAAATGGCGTTATAAATAAATAGTCCCAGAGCACAAATTTGCTTATTTTTAGTACGGGCGAAGTATTTAAAAGTAGCGATATAAAAAAAACCTATTATCCTATTCCGCGAGGTAATAACCTCGTATACGAAAACGCAATGCCGGACTATAAAAACCGGACGAGTTTTATTATCACCATAACTTCGGATCCGTACGAGTTATCACGGACGGCATCGGTCGGTTAATTAACCTACGGCCCCTCGGCCACAGGAATTCCAAAAATATGTACGGCTCTTCCCGTTACAGAATTCTCGTGTCGCGCTATTAGACCCTACTTCGCACGGCCGCAGGTGGAATATCATACATATCAATCGATACCGCGACACGTTATCCTTACGGATAACAACTTCCTGCGACCAATCAACACCGACCGATGCGAAAAAGGGCGGGAAATTAATATTTCCCATGCGAAACGAGCGTGAGTCTTTGCCTCGAGAAAATGTGATACGGATTGCGGAGTTTTTGGGTTTCTTTTCCTGCAAAAAGTGCCTGGAGGTGCTTAAATTCGATCAATCAATTCGACTACTTGAGTGAGCTGAAATTGAATTTTCAACAAAAATTTTCTGATGCCTGCCACATGCTATTTTATTAATGGTATTCTACCAAATAAAAGGTCGTAACTCAGAAACTTGTCGATGTAATCACTTTGAACTTTCCACGTCTCACAACAAAATTTATTTCAAATTTACTCCAGAATTTCAAGGAAATTTAATTTTTCACAAACTTTTCGCGATTTCTGACTTACTTCACTGAAAGCTGTTGTGTTCATTTGAAGTTTTGTATATCTTATAATGAATTTTATTTGAAACAACTTGCAAAACATCATCGAAATTGAGTTTTCGACGACGTCCTTACGATACCTGTTATACATGTGACTTGATCCGTACGGTATATGTAATATACAGTGTGGAACAAAATTCATAACTGTGTCTTGGTTGTCGTGGACAAGTCAAGAGAGTTGCACAAAATTCCAGAACGTCACATTTGTGTCAGAAACTTACATTTTGAAACGTTGTATACAACAATTACGAATTTTGGCACATCGCACTGTACATAACCCGAATCTTATTTATCATCTTAACTCCCACGTACGCCGTATCCTCTTGAGTACCCCTACTCTTCCCTCGTATGATACGTGAAGCGTTCGCGTGATAAATTGGGCCATTATTAAAACCCGTAATTAGTGATGAAGTTCATTTAAAACGGTATGTGTGTGTATGTGTGTTCAGGGACCGCCCTGTAAATAAATTACGCGCTACGACGCCTATACTCCCGTTTTATATCAATATAGGTTATCGCTATCTAATATTTAATTATGAAATTATGTTAAGTGCACGCCATTCGAAATTATACCGAAACACCCCGCGGCCCAAGAAATTAGAGGACACATGTACGAACATCAGAGATCGATAGTAGCTGATTTCGGGGAACGTCCGTCCCTTGGATTGCTTAATCGATGGTCGCGAATGATTTTTACGTCAACGAAATGGGTTTGTTTGCAATTGTAAAATTTAAAAAGCTCGCAGTAAAAAGGATATTCGACCATCGCTTGGACGCCATTCTTCTTGAAGATCACTATTCTTAGGACCTGCCCACTCGACTGGCATATTGTGTGCAGAACGTCCTGGAACAAACAAATAAATCATTTAAAATTTTATATATTAAATTATTTGTATGAATAATTATAATTGTGTAATAAATAATAGCACCAAATTAAAAAAAAATCCCGAAGACAAGTTTTAAGTTAAAAATTGTCCATATAACGTGGCCAAACAATTACGAATACCCGTATTCGTAGTAAAGAGGGGGTGGAACGAGAAGGAGAGCGCGCGCATGTGTGTGTGTACAATATGTGCGCGGTATAGCCGCGCCTTCGGTTCGTTAGAGAGACAGTTGATGTTGTTAATTTATTCACAAGCAACTTAATAGCCCAGTATATAGTTTCTCTTTTTGGTCGATGAAATTTAACAGTAGATGGACCAAAAAACCTTGTTTAAAATGAATTAGAGATAATTCTAGACAAATCTGAGCTTTCGAGCAATAATCCGGAAAGTTGCTTCATTCTAGAACGTTTCTCTGTAATAACAATCGTTTTCAACTGTTATATGCAAATTACTTGTTAGGTAGGCGAAGATTGAACTGAATAGGAAGTGATTTAATAATGTAGTAAATAGTAGTTATTAATTAAATAAGTAAATGAATGGTGTTTTTGGTGTTGTCAAAAAAAAATATTTAATTGCCATTTGTCGTCGTCATCTCCATAAGCACCGGTGATAAAAATTACATTAAAACGTTTGAACCACACACTTTAAAACGTCGCACCTAAATTGGTTCGAAAATACGTCACTAATTAAAACGTAATTACATTTTGACGAACCACCGCGACACAATCGCAACGCCGTCGACGAAATTAATAGCAAAAGTATACCTTTATACTTTAACGATTCAATCTTCGAATTCCAGCCGAACCCCCTGCAATATCCAAATTAATGGCACCTCGCTTCGATAGTTGCATAATAGTGTTTGATATTAAAGCGAAGGTAGTGCATTTTTAAGCCATAAATCAGTGAGGAAATGCATCATCGTTCGCCGATTTTAGTAAATATCGACTTTTTAAACTCTAATAAACATAAATCGTTTTGATTTGTGCCTCGCACTCGCACTAATTCATCGTCTCTACGTTTGTTGCGGATGCGTTGAAAGAAATGATATAAATCGGAGTGGAATTTATGTATTTTTTAAAATTTATTGGGTCCATTTGTAAAACTGCATGTCCGGGGAATATTACAAGGCGTCGCATCGTCGAGGAATAAATCACGTGCTTAACGACCAGGCTATTTGTAAAATTAAATTTATTTTAGCATATAGGCAAACACCGATAAAATGTCTAATAAAATGATGCCACACACACCCGGAAAGGGGTCCCAGAACCCTTGGAATCTTCCTACTAACTTCATTAGGTTTCATATTTTTTTGAAATAAACTGAAACGGCTGTTCCCATAAACCCTTCAGATACAATTTTGAATCAACTGACCTCTCAAAGTTCTTGAGGAACTTCTATGCAAGGATTCACGAATTTTTAGGTAAGGTGTTATATGCTGGGCCCAAAGCCTGCCGCCGCTTTGTTCACGCCGCCAGCTGAATCCTCTCCAAGCGACGATATGGCGAAGGGTCCATCACTCGTATATATAATTAATGATTCGAATGTCTGAAATTGTAATTACAAAGCTTCTAGTGCACACCAGGCATCATTTAGAAAAATCTAGATTTTTAGTCCGGTCCTCGGAGAGTGAAATAGATTTAAATTTGCATGAAGGTACTATATTCGATTTTATAGTTCAGGAAATGAAGGTAAAAGGATAGCCAAACTTGGGGAAAATTTCCATAAAGCTGGATATTCGTGTGAACCTTCCTTTTGTAGTTCCAACCAAATTAACTGTTTTTTAGAGAAAATCCGATATATAGTTAGGTTTCCATATCGTGCGCGGTTTTTCCGAAATGACATTTTTGGAATTCATTTCAAAAATCGAAATTCTACTTTCCCATCTATATTAAACAATTTTCTATTTAACTCAAAGATGACGAGTCCCCGCTACCTCGACCTGTTAGTGTCAGCCGTAGCGATGTATCAAACTGACAATGGAAATAGAAATACTTTTCGCGCTACTTACTTCAGCTCTAACAATAACGTTATAGTTATAGTTATAAAATTGAAATAGCGTAGTTTTCGACAGCCCCTCAAATATCAATGTCGAATTTTTAGTGACCGTAAAGATCGCAACCGTTATATTTAACAACGCAAGCTGAATCATCAAAGCAGCAAACGATTTCGACATCGTATACGAGTAACCCGAATCTGCCAAGAGCCCGACGGAAAATCACGCCTAACTGCACTTCAATTAATAACTAACATTTTGACATATTACTCTAAATATATCCAGTAATAGGTTTTACGCCTCATAGACACGTAACGGAGGTAGCAAGACATTAGGCGACTTTTTGGGGTGATTCACAGCATATTTATTTATCTCCACACCTGGTTATACGAGTGGGCATGCAATTTGGACTATACGTTGTTTTTCGGTTAAATTTTGATCCAGTCAAACATGATACACCGAAGCAATGAACACATTAACCATTAATTAAATAATCCAATAACCCAATGATATGCCTTTTTGGATTTTTAGCAGCTTTTGTTCTCATTCCGATTGGAGTTATCACTGTAGAGTTAGTCAAAAATTTCCTGTCCCACAAAAAATGACAAATTAATTACGTGTGTAAATAATTAATTACGTAATTACTGGAGCAGTGGCGCAACAGTACAACAAGGGAGGTGTGCTCAAAAATTGTTCATTACCCCATATGAAATAAAATATAAACAAGGCTGCTAAAATCCAAAATAGCCAAGTTGTAGATTTTGATGTCCTCTTTCGAAAACAGTTTGAAAAATGAAAATCCCAATTAAAAAGCCGAATTTTGGAAGATTTCGGTGTATATTGTTAATAACGTAATTGTGCAAAAACAATTCATCCAACTTTTGCATCCTTAAAGTAGACATAATGACTTAACATTTCAAGCAAAATTACCGCTTCAGCTTTAAACTAGGCAATGCTGTGAATTTTTGAAAAAAAGTCCATTCTAACGGTTTTTCCAAATTTTCCCTTGGTGAAAAATGCTCCGATCACCTTTTAGAAGCTCTCATTTTGAAGGTCTTTTATTTCCTTACAAATCGTCCGTACGACGTATTGCATTTCCGTCAAAAAATTTCACGCTGTGGCGAAAAACGGAAAAACGACTTATTTTTTAAAACTCAGATTTGTCCAGATTTTGGGTTTCATCATCTCTGCTCCACTTTAAACAACGTTTTTTGGTCCGCCTGCTATTAAATTTGATCTGCCAAAAAGAATTCTATAAACCGTGCTAAATAAGATCGTTCCAAGTGCTCCAACTGGCACATCAAATTATAACTACTTGACGGATCCGCAGTCTCCTGGACAAAAGGAAACTCATTTCGAACGACGGCGCGAAAAAGCATATTTCCCGAAATCGGTTTTTCTTTGTCGCGTATCCCCCCCTAACGCCTCGCCTGAAAGAAGGAACGAACCGTATTTCCTTTATTCTCGCGTTTTTATTTCATTCCGTCGGGGTCTTACGTATGTACATAAATCTGGAATTTCGAAAAGGCGAGACATCGAATTGTGCCCCCGTCTTATTGCAAATACATACACATACCGTACATAATGCATACGTGGCGGTAAAGTAGAATCGCGGCGATATAGCGATCCGAGGCTGGATTTCCTTTTGTCGGAAAAGTCTAAGAAATCCGACGTGAGAATTAAGAACGCCTCTACGTCTCGCTAGAGGGAGAGAGAAATGAAAAGAGGAGGAACGAGCGATGATTTATGTATATTTAGATTCCGACGCGTCATGCTACGTCAAAACGTTTTCAACGGGACAGCCACCTAGGAGATATATCATGTGTCGGACCTGTCGACGACAAATTATTCCTTTTTCGAAAAACGGACCGAGGAAGGCCCAAAAGGACGAAACGCTGAAGTGAAGTTTCGACCACCACCAGCGGAATATAATTGAACGCAGCGTTTTAAGCGTTCACACGAAAATAGCTCGGACAGGTCCATTTCACTTTTCAAAATTACGTACTTTACGATTTAAACCGCAAAACAGTGACGTCATTCGAGTAATGACGTCGCGTCCATTACTAAAGGCCACTTTCCACACATACTACCGTGCTTCCGTCGTGTCGTGTTCTTGGCAAGGCGTTTTTATAGCATTCTTTATAGCACTATATTTTATTGCTAATTTATTAGGTCAAAAACGATTTCATTGCTCCGCCCCTTCCCGAGAAAGAGGGGGTGGTAATCTGGCTTAATACTTAAGTCAGGTCACCCACACCTATATCTCCATAGCTATACACCTATACCTATACCTACAAATATTTACCAAACGTCATATTTTATTGCTAATCTATTGCTGACGATAGAGGCAAATTGCGATTTTGAAAAATCACCCCTTCAACCCATAGCAGATTTCTCACCCCCCGAAATACCTCTGGAGACATTTTCTTTGCAAACAAAAGCATGGATCCATTCAATACCGTGAACGATACTTGTGGATTCGTTAAGTATGAATTTTCAAGTACAAACTAAGATACAGAGCCTTAAGTAAGTTAAATTTTCAATTGGATAATTATGCAAAGTCAAATAGGCAACGTTGCAGAGAAAAAAAATCGAATGGCTTAGACGTTAAATTTTCTTACATGACGAACCAATATTTCCTGAAAAAAGCCTAGAATACGTTTCTTTATATTTCCCATTAGAGAGGGAAAAAAGAGTGGCAAACATGTTTCTGAAGCTTTTTTGACAAAGGCCGTTTTTAGCATTAATATCAATTTTATTTTAACACAGAAACCGGCGACTAAAGACAAAAAAGTTATTTTATTCTTTTTAGATTTTTTATTCCTAATTAATCGGCAAGTACTGTTCACAGAACTGAATGGAGGAAATTAATTAGGATATCAAAAATATTCATACCTAAACAAATTATTGATGACTCCAATCGAGATTTCACTAATGGAAGAGTTTGGGAACCTTAAATTTGCCAATAATGATTTGATATCACATCATTCATAGACAATATCAAAAGAAAAATACTTCCATTAATGTAATGTTTATTTTGTGACATTTTAGATCAATTTAAATACAACTTAGTAATAAAATGCTTCTTAATAATCAAGTAATCGAATGAACCTCTTACAGTTGCTACCACTATAATCTTTCAAAAAAGTGAAGTTTATACGATTAATACTCTGAATATAAAAAATGTACTCTGTGACTAATTTTCAAAAAACAACTTTTTTTGAAAATCGATTTTGGAATAAGAAAAATTGTTTGCTAAAATTGACAGAATTTGATCGTTTTACATCGAATTGTAAGGATTAATATTTCAATAAAAATCGAAATGATATGCGACAATGCCATAAGAGCACTTGTAAAAAGGTCATTTTTACATATTAGATTATTTTATGATAATGGTTAATGACCCTAATTACGACTTTGAAATCATACTTGACCGGGCTATGGTCATAATATGTTAAAAAAATTCCATTAGAAATGAAACGTTTCTTAATTTTTTTTCTAATCGACTCAAATGTACTCAAAAATGAATAGCTCACATAAAAAAAATACTTCAAAACGTTCTAAAAAATTAAATAAAACGACGTTTTTAGAATTGACGGGTGACCTGAATAAAGTACTAAGCCAGATTATCCCCTTTACCTCAGAAGGGGGTGGGGCAATAAAATCGTTTCTGGCGTAATAAATTAGCAATAAAATATAGTATTATAAAGAATACGGACTTATGAAATGGATGGATGCTTAATAGCCGTCAACCTGGGGTAGATTCAAGAAAACCTACGAAATTTTGAAAATATGGCATGAACTTTTTAAGGCGACTTGAAGTACTGAACCTGTCTTGAGCGATGGTACAAACCTGAGACTGGGTTTACAAGCCATTGACGTCACGTGCCGAAATTTCAACCAATTAAAGACAATTTTTATCTAGTTTGGGACATGGGACAATTCGACCAACTGTGCGCTTAAGCTTCTGTCTCCATGACAAGCGTAAAGCAAGTCGGTTCAAACTCTGCTTTTGCAGACCTGCTTGTTTCGCTGGGATTTACCCACGGTTCATCAGAAAAGGCATATTCATGTGCTCAAATGAAACATTCAGACGAACGTAGTAACGCAAGTAGAGGAGGATGTTTCATTACTGAGCAGCATAAAACATTAGTGGTCGAACGGTACGATTCACACTGAGGCAGGTTTTCATTTATTAAGGCATCTAAGCAGGGAAAGAACGGAACATTTTTTAAATTTTCATGGACCAGGAACGCCGGACCGGGGAGAGGATAAGGATGAAGCTTAAGCAGCCGCCGACGAATATTTCACGAGGCCCTAGGAACGAGCACCGGCCCACTGAATAATACAGGGGAATTTGCAAGCGTCAGTTAAAGAGAGGAAAGATTGCGCGACCGACGTCACTCTAATATAATCCCATTGCGGCAAGAGATGTCGCTCGCTTTCGGGAAACCTTTATTGTGTTTTCCTCTGCGCGGAAAATGACTTAATAATATTGAGATAATGAATTTTTGTCACGGCGTCGAGCCGCCGCCGCCGCGACGCACCCGGATTAAAGGGGCCGCGGAATTAATCCCATCCACGGGGAAAATGTAGACAGATTATTGCACACAGAAGCAAAATTCATAAAAGGCGTCGACTCCAAAAATGGCCCATTTTCTCAAATTTGTTACAGTTAAATCTAAAACGAAAATTTTCAAAAAGGTGCATTTTTGATAGTAGATTCCACGGATGATACAGGCCTGTTTCATAATAGGTCGTTTTAAGGCGCTTTAATTAAAGCGACCTACACTGAAAAGTCGACTTTAAAATTAAACAAGATTCTTAACAAATTTCGATCCGCATTTTAATAAAAGTCGGTTTTATTCAACGGCTCGAAATATAAAAAATTTTATGAGAAACTTTCAATCAAAACTTCCTTCAAGTTTTGTTTTTCTTATAAAAACCGAAACTCGAAATGTTTTTCAACATTGCTCAAAAAATTTGCTCGTCGCTCGCAAAAACACAGAACGACCTTTCTTATACAAGACGTTGAGGGGATAAACGCACATCAATTATGCCTCCATGCATACCCAAACTTAATTCCAATTCCATTTCCTACTTATACGAAGAATTGGCACTCACCGTGTCAGCAAACCCCAGGGATTTCCTCAAAATTGAAGTTCATATCGAAGCATAAAATATTCAAGGATCTCAGAGATACGTTTTGGTTAAGGTCACGTTCATGCGGTCTCCAAAGGATTTATTAGAAGGCAGTTCGTTACGGCATACATAAAAGTTACGGTATAGTTCATATTTAAGGAATAGTAAAAACATTTACGACCGACAAACTACAAATAACTTGAACAAAGTACATAAAACGGTGAATAAATATCCTGTTAAGATTTTCCCCTATAATGGCAAACTTTTTGCCATAACTTTGCAGTAACTTTCCTTGATAATTTTGAAAAAAATAAATTTTTAACGAACTTTTGAATGTGACAAGTAACATGGGTACCGAAAAAATTATATTACTGAAAGTTTCACAGATAATTCGATATAAACTCAAACGTACCTTATTCAGTCCCCATGTAAAGTTTCAACCAAACTGAAACTGCAGTATTACATGTACAAATTTTTGTAAGTAAGTAAAGCATGAGTTTCTGGCATAGATATTGTCATTTTAAGGCCATTTGAACCCTTCAAACTTAAAAATGAAGGGGTTAAAAATACAACTGCGCAGGTCATGTAGCCAATTGAATTCCCTGCAAAATGAGCTTCAGTGCGATGGATAATTTTCAAAATTAAGAAAGTTGTCGTTAAAAAACTAAACGCTTGTTTAGAATTTTAGTTGAAATCGATAAAAGAGAGATAAGAGATGGTTTGTAAGGGTTGAAAATTTGAAATATATCATGTTTTCATGATAAATAGCACGTGAGAATACTTATAAATACAAAAGATTTGAATCCATAGGCTTGAAATTGTATTTTTTCCTATTTTTTAATAAGGGGTGGTTTTCACCCCTTAAAAACAAAAAGGTCACCTAGCGCACATACAATTTTTGAAGTGGAGGGTAAGAAAAGCTTAATCCTAAATTTTGAGAAAAATCTATGCACTCATAAGGAATTCGGAGGTATTACCATATTTCAGCTTCAGTAACTGGACTATAAATAATCAGCTGAAACCTACTAAACTTCTAAAATGCACTTCAGTTAACATTTATGATCAGTTTCAAAAAAGTCGAGTTGTAATATTATTTTTAATTTAAGTATTATTGATCACAAATAACTCCTTATGTATATGAGCCGTCCTGTATATGTTTTCATTTTAAGTAAAACCAAAGGTAAAGAATTAAAAAATCTTGAAAAATAAGATTTCAATCAGGAGATGTCACTTAGCTATAATTTGGTTTCCAGAACAATTAAAAAAGTTAATTCCAATTAATTTAGTTGCAAGGTATAACTAATATATGAATCACTACTAATGCGATTAAACAATTAGTCAAATGATTGAAAATTGAACTTGCTAATGCAAAATTCTGGATATTTTAAATAATTATTGTGTACATTTTTTTTCCGATTATACCTATAACAAAAATATCATTTGAAGGTAACGCCTTAAAAAGAAAGCAGAAAACCTCTGTAAAATCAAACATCCCCAACACAAATGCAAATTACCTACTGGATAGTTCAGACGTCACCGCCTCGAACCCCTCCGCCCTCACTTAAAACACGTCAAATCAATACAAATCGATCGATTCGATTCGATAAAAATCGAACCGACCCGTAACGCGACACCGGACGTAATGATCGAATATCCGCCCAAAACTTGTCCGTCTCCGCTTAGAAGACGGAAAAACTCCCGAAACAAACACGGGCAGAGCAAAAAATGCCGGGCACAAAAAACACGAGCGATAAGAGAATGTTTCGTTGGAGAAATAACCGGGATGTTCTAGAAAATTTGACTTATAAGTAATATTTAAAATATTCTCATTTTCTGAGAGGATATAATTTGAAACGCAAGTAATATGATACTTAAATTTAAATAAAACACAGAAGAGGCTGTGTTATTTTTACGAAATAAAAATTTTTGATGTAGCTAATATCGGTTTTTACAACCAGGTACAAAATGAAATAAAATAATTGATTCACGTGCGATCATAATCAAAATTACAGTTGCGCTCGGTAAAAAACTTACGTAGGGGTGCCACTGCCTTTTGGGCTTCCGGCCTCTTAAAATTAAACTTTTCCGGAATGATACTTCTTTAATTGAAACCATAATAAGTGATCACAAGAAGTGATCACAAGAAAATTCATAATAAGGAAAAAGGTGTTTACGACTACGACAAGGATTCGTAAAATATAAATCCTCCACACGGCGGACAAACGATGCAGTACGAGAAATCTCTCGGCCGTCTGTTACGTCCTTTCGTTATTGTATTAATATAATAACACGTAAGGAATTTACAATCAAATTGCATACAGCTTACAGCAATTATCTCTGTTGACATGACAAAATTACGCTGTTTGTAATAAGTATTATAAATTTCACTGCATACATAAAGTACGTTTACTTAAGGCCCATCCAGTCAGAAATGGTCCAGTTAAAAAACCAAAAAATTACCGACTTTACTTCGAGCCCATTCAAAAAATACGATTTTACCCTATACAAAAGCAGAGTATTCATGTAACGTATCGTTTAACCTTCCCTCGTATATTTGGCGCGGAGAAATGTCAGTCGCTACAATACACGCCTAATGAAATGCCCATTAGTATCGAGAATTAGACAGGTCCACTAAATTTGAGCGCCGAGCACGTGTTCATTTTTTAGACACCATTAGAGTTCAGCGGTGTGTGTGCAATTGCAATTATTATTTTAAAATGGCTTTTTGGAGACCTTTCGACATGGACGAAATTAGTAATCGCAATGATATAGACATTATACACAAAACAAATAATGCTGCAGAAACAAATGAGCCACAAATTTGGGATTTCGTCATAAAAATTCGTGGGCAAAGTGAGTAAATGTTTTACATTTCTTGGCGCGCCTATGGAACGGTTTCTTGATCTTGGCGTGTCGTTAAGGAGGCTATTAAATTTTATTGTTTTTTTTTTTCGACGGGACTAATTCAGACTGGATGGACCTTAATATTATTAATGGATCGCCCTGTATGTAATTTTACTTGTGCGATAATTTCAAGAATAAGGCACCTTTTCCACCATCGAGTGCCTCCCATCGTCACCTTCCAACTGGTTTCAATAAAATTTCCCGTCGAATTGGCAGTTCCGCCACGAAGTCCTCTATTTACGAGGCGAGTCGCGCCTCTCGGCTCCTAAGCATTCCGCGAACGTACCCGGGAACATCGTAATCAATCCGGGATCGACCGGAAAGGAGTTTATCGAGAATTCTAAAATAGAGCGACTTCAAAGGATCCAAATTTCCCTCGGTAAATATTTTCCGGGAGGATTAATCGGTTCCTCTCGCGGGGGCGCCCGCCCAATAGAAAAATGCCGCTTCGGACCGCAATAACGCCGAATCGGATCTAATTGAGGATGATTGATGGATCGATCGGACGCTCGAACTATTTTCGACGCCCGATGGTCCATCTATCTCGGACAACAAGTAGGCCAATGACGTCCGCGGATACGTACACACTTCCTCTCTACAGGTATATGCATCTCTCTCGTCCGCCGGCGTGGTTATTTCCGAATTGTTCGTGACGTAAGAGAGGAGATCGCGAAAAAATTCGCACGGCTTTTCACATTGCGGCACGCTGAAATTAGAGGCCGAGTAGCGAAATATTAACACATCACTAAAACAATAATTTTAGCCCACGACACGTTTCGGTCTTGTAAGACCTCCTCAGGTGGACGAAAATAGGGTAAATATACTGAAACCACCGTCCCTGTATCGGGATAGTAGCTATGCCGCTAGAATTATTACTGAAAAAGATTGATCTATCTGGCACACACACTTTGCAAGTCTTCGTGCGTGCTCGTTACAATTTGGGGGCACGGCCGTGAGGGGCACAGCAGGCTGAGCGGCGTTTTCGGGTTCCGGAGCGACTCGAGACCCATGAAAATCAGCAGCCGAGCACAAATGGCATTCGTAAAACAAAAAAAGGTATAAAATAATTTCTCCTAGCCCAATTCGGATTTAAAACTCCACATAGATTCTTCCATACATTTCCTATACAAATTGTAGGTAAAATCGTTGATTGTGATTTTTTAATAGCCGTGAAACTAGTTGTAAGATCCAAAACAGTGCAGGCGTTCAAGGATTTCCGCTTCGAAATCTTTGAACCTTAACCAATTTACGTGGAATTTGATTGGTACTTAGAGGATGGCTCAAGGAACAAAGTTGACATTCTGCCGATGTGCTCTTTTACATTGGTGGTTAATGCCACGTGGCGGGGGGAGGGGGAGGGTCGTGCAGGTTTGTTGACTCAAAATAACATAAGAAAAAGTGGGAGAAAGAAAAGAGAGAACAGATTATTAAATTCATGACCGTCTCGTCTCGTGATGCCTTTTTATTGAAATAGTCTTCAGCGCGTCCAATAAGAGAGATAGTTTCCAAAAAATTGTTTCAAGCTTTGGAAAAACAAAAAAAATTTCTTTTTTTGAATGTTCTAAGTGAGATTGAAGAGGACTTTTTTTGGCGAGAACCTAAATCGAACCTATTCAACGTTAAGTAACGGAAGACTGACACATTTTCGAGAAAAATTTGTGACATTTTTCAAAGCATTCGAAGAGACCCTTAAAATGAGTGCCGTTAAAGTCGATTGCGTCATAACTACGATGGAAAAAAGATGGCTCGCTCGAATTTTTAAACAAAAATTAGAAGAAAACCAACCCCATTTTCACCAGGATTGAGATTGATGGTAATCCTTTTTCAGTTTACTTAATTTTCTAAAAAATTATGATTAAAATTAAAAGCCGAGCCCTTCAAAGCTTTAACTTTTGAATAGAATTTTAGCTTTAGCATAATGATCTTATAGCACCTTTAAAATGATTTTTTGATTTAAAATTAACGATTATAATGATAATTTTTAAGAAGCTTTCTCAAACAAAAATAATTGCTGTTTATAATAAGCTTCACCAAGAACGAAAATACCATCAATTAATCTAATGAGGATATATATTGGAATAACTTCAAAATGCCAAGTGCAATCCCTAAACACCACTCGAAAGTGATTAATGTTAACGGAACGAAAGGTTACACGGGATGTCGATGTAACCACACACGCACATATATATCTCAGGCAGGAGGCCAAACTGAAAAAGAACGATGATGAATTTCTCGCCGTAGGCAAGACCGTTTTTTGGCACTGAACGGTGGATAACTGATGTAATGCAACCTTACATAACCCGCGTTATCTTCGCCTGGAACGCCGTCACGTTACTCCATCCAGAGCCTCTTGACAAAGCAAAATCAAAAAATGTATTCAGATGCAAATTTCATTCCAGCAAAAATCCAAAGTGCAGCGGAAATCCGCAACCCCCGACACAGCGCCAACTTTGAAGTAGAGGGTAAGTAGTAGAACCTAAATCCAAATTTCGGTGCTGCTTGGCAAAATTATACGGGAAAATGGCCTTTGACTGGACTAAATTACCTTTGGGCCGGCCCATGAACGATCGACGAATTCGCCAATTCAAAGTTTCCAAGGCGCGCTAAATATCTTAACCGAATTCCGAATCACATCGGCACCGACACAATATTTACATTTTCTCTCTCTCTCTCTCCCTGATTGAAACGCTTATCACCGTAATATCTCTACTTGTATCACCGCGTAAACAAACAATTTCATTCCAGGAGCACTCCAAAGAGAAATTGATAAGCCCGTGTTTTATTTATACAGCAGAGATTCTAGATAAAGACCAAATAAAACAAAAATCCCATTCCGTATCGACAAGCCGCATAATGAACATATAATCGATTAACGTTAAGAGCGGAACGATAAGCGCGCTGATTATTAAACGACGACGGATCCAGATAACTTGCGAAGGATTCGGCACGTCGTACGAAAATCCCTTTCGCGGTGCATCAAAGGGGATTTTCATTAGACCGATCGAAACTATAGGGTGTACAAATAAGTTCCCGCCGTTATCAAGAGATAGCTCCAGTGACAAGATTACTTTACAAGATATAGAAAGTTTAAACACCTGGCAACAACATAACCTTAAAATACTATTACCTTTGTACTGGTAGTATACATTTTTTTCACCGATATCAAACTTCCATAAAAATCCAAACTAATCATAAAATCACTCACCACTGTGATCGGATACATCGGATTGATGACTGTGAAGAGTAGAATGTGATTGGGCTTCGAATCGTCCGGTCTTTTCCTCCGGGGCTCCTCTGTGCTGGTGGTGAAGCTCCCGCTTCCCTGAAAATCCACAAATAAATACACACCGACTGGTAATGCAAGGCAAACAATCGATTTTTGTTAAAATAAATTCTCCTCGAAGCTAACGTTTAGCTTTTCATAATAACATCATGGGGCGTTAACTTAATGCGGTAACAAAGGGTGGGATATCTCTCCAGCAATTTGGTAAACGAGAGTAATATTTATCCAAAACGGGGGCGGTAATTAAACAGATAGGGAACAGGTGCTAGTAACAAATTACTTTATGGTACTTTAAATTATATCCCGCGTTGCTTTCACTTTAAGGAACGAATGGCTCGTCGAAAGTGTTTCTCGTCAGATTGTAAATTATCTCGTACTGACGTTCGACAACAATTTCATTGCATGCATTCAACAGCGAAATTGTACAAATTATTCTTACTTTATTCCACATGGAATGCAAGTAATATGTTCCAGGTCAGTAATAGGGGAAGATCGGGATTACAGACCAATCCCTGAAGAAACTTCGGGAAAACGTACATGATGCATGTTGTAGAAGAGGAATGCACAAGACTGGCGATGATAATTGGTAACAGTTTAGACTACAAGTTGATGAACTAGCAGGGTCCAAAGTTGGACCCTGTCAAGAAGGTTTGGGTTGCAAGGAAATTAATTTAAATCGAAATTTTTAGGTAATGAAAAAATCTACACCATAAAAATTTTCGCATTGAATTTCGTTCATTTAGCCCGGTTTATAGAGCAATACGACAGCAATAAGCAAATAAACATAGCAATCTAACATTTCGCGCAAAATTAGCGCCTCCGCTTTAAACTGGGCCAAGCTGTGAACTTTTTAAAAAAGGGGCCAATTTAGACGGTTTTTCCAAATTTTCTCGCTGAAAAATGCTCCTATCACCGTTTAGAAACGCTCATTTTTAAGCTCTTTTAATTCTCTGCAAATCGTCTCTACAACATATTGCATTTCCTTCAATAATTTTCACGCTACGGTGAAAAAACGAAAAAACAACCAATTTTTTAAAAATGTTATTGTTAAAAAAAAGCAAAAGCTCAGATTTGTCTAGATTCCGGGTTTCTATCATCTTTGATCCATTTTAAACAAAGATTTTTGGCCCGTCTGCCATTAAATATCATCTACCAAAAAAACTCTATAAACTGGATTAACTAGTTATAATAAAAATGCGAAAAAATTGCATAAACCAGGCAGTTCTTTTGCAATACTTTTTGCAGATGTTATATTTGTCATTTCAAAAATTAGCCCCCATCATTACAGAAAAAAAAGGGACTTTATAGAATTCTACACGTTAATTTGTTACCATGTAATATTTAATTATTTATCCCAACACCTTGTCTTTGATCAATAAAATTCAACAGAAAATTAGAAAGTTTTTGTCCAAATGTTACGGCCCGGTTTTTTTTAAAGTAAAATTTCAATTACATTTCGCCTTTGTAAAAGGAATAACATCCAAAGCACTTATCAAAATCATAAATTTGTTAATAACTCTATTTCTGTTTGACCGATTTCATTCAAATTTGGATAGCACTTATATAAAAGTATCACCAATCGCTTTTGTAAAAATTAACTTTCTAACTAAAGTACTTTGAGAGTTACCGAGTTATGCGCTTAAAATGGTAAAAATTCGTTATCTTAATCGCCTACGACGCGCCAACGTGGCACCAGTCCCATGGGGAATTATTATAGGTATTTTTTTTTAATGTACGGACAGGTGGGCTTAACTGCAGGTGGCTAAATAACCGTTGATTCGTTAAACTCCGTTGGAGTAGGGAATTAGGCGGGGCTTAAAACACTTCACTCGACAAGTTCAGTGATTTTTACCAAAATCTACCAGCTTTTGGCAAAAAATTTTGAAAATAAATTTTGCCAAAATTTAAGAATCAATAATTTTTTTCAAAACTACAAATTGCAATTTCATCCAGCCAATACCTAGATGATACGGCCAATACAAAAGCATTACCTAGAATAATAGATTACTTAGGTACTAGGTACTTCATATTTGTGTTTACATTCCATAACTGTTGTTATTGTTCGATTGTGTTTATCAGTTAAAATAGTTTTGGGTACGTGTTGTAAACAAGTACGATCCTTAGCTTTTGCAATATTCATGAGGTATATTTGCCAGGACTAATGAGGTGTTAGAAGACTAGAATGGTAGAAATAATACAAGCAAAACTTGTGTTATTGTTCTAGCCTAATGCTCATTGGAAAACAATTAATTGCAATGTTAATTTCAAACTTAAATTGCTTTACCGGCCTGGTGATAAAATTATGCCTAATTTCATTGAACTGTCTATCGACTGATGATTCACGATTGTTAAAAAGGTGACTTTGATATTATCGTTGAAAAAAAAAACTGACTGATTGTGTCATCGTAAGGTTTATAATCGATGGACTGTTTGATGAAATAAATTTTGAACAAAACCAGTGGAACAAATTGTAGTGTCCAAGCGACTTAAATTTGAGTATTGGAAAAATATCCAGAAATATCCCAAATTCCATCAATTTTCGAACATTATTTAAAATGTATGTTGAGTGAAATGTATCATTTACTTGAATTACTGTATGAATGGAAACGTAAGCAAGCGCTTTTCATCAAAGGAATCCGACCGTCATAGCCGAGTTTAATAACTAAAAATACTAACAACTTAACTCGACTCGTTACGGTTGCTTCTTTCCTGGCATTTGAAGCATTTTCGAGCACCGTTAATATAAACAATTCTTTTTTAAACCCGATGGTCCTCCAATACTCCTCGAGATACCTCAAATATAATGGAATTACATTAAAATTTTAAAACTCTTTTTCTGTTCACGATAATTTTATGTAACGTCACTTTGACGAATAGAAAAAAATCTGGCTAAGTTGATAGGGAAGTACGCAACATGATAGATAACTTTCTTAATTCCAGAGATACTATGACAAGAAAAATGCGGTAGAAACACCGGGTAATTAAAATTTTTCCCGCTCCGTCAAACGTCAATTTGATAGTTTAAAAAATTTCAAAATTTAGTTGACAGCTCGCAATAGAAGACGGAAATAATTTCGAGGTTTCCTAAGACACCATCACAAAAATCACAAAAGACACCATCAAATTTTCGTTAACCATCAATTTGACAGGCAGAAAAATTCTGAAATTGAGTTAAGGACCTTATTGACCATTAACTTCTTAATCGTAGCTGACTAACTGATTACTAATAAGCCATTTCAATATACTCTATGTAATAGAAGAATACAAGTATCTTAATCTTAACTCTTGTACCTACAGGCCACCTATTCCGTCTTGTACAACCTATCTGACCAGTTTCCAGTTTGTGAATAGCGTTGACCAGCATACTAGAAAAATGACACAACAGTTAAGGACCTTATTGACCATTAACTGTTCTAGTCTTCTTAATCCTAGCTGACTAACTTATTACTAAAAAGACATTTCAATATACTCTATGTAATAGAAGAATACAGGTATCTTGATCTTAAATTTTGTAACTGCAGGCCACTTATCCCGTCTGGTACAACCTATCTGACTAGTTTCCAGTTTGTGAATAGCGTTGACCAACATACTAAAAGACAGTCACAACGACAGTTACAGTTTTTAAATATACATATGTCTATGGCTCCTTGAGCAATACATGTCACAAAAGAATAGTACTTAAGTACTGCAAACTCAAAATTGAAGTACCAAGAGAGCACACTGTTTTGGTATTTTAAGGTTTATGTGACTAACAACTTGTCAATAAATATGTGTAGTTATGGGGAGTTAAGTATTATAAACTCAAGTTTGAAGTACCAAAGTTCTTGAAAAGTCTGCTCGACTCCACCGTACACTTTATACTACTTGCACTAATGGGAACAAAAGGGGAAAGAACGGTACGGTTAAGGGTTGTACTACGATTGATTCATTGCTTCTAGCGAGTATCCAATCGAGAAAGGGAGGATAACGAGCCCCGTATGTGTGCCTTCCGTTTAGGCTCGAGCCGACGGTAAAGTGGAGAGCGGGACAGCAGCAGTTTCGCATCGTCCCCGACGGCCCCGGCGCTCTTCCCCGGGAGACAAACACGTCTCGGTCCGATTAACCTGCCGAGCCCGAAGTACGGTGAACTCTGCGTGCGTGTGTACGGAGAATGTGATCTCGTTTCGAAGAGCGAGTCTACCGATCCAGTTACCTTGAACGTAAGAGCGCCTTTCTTCTGCGAGGGCCGCGTTGCGACACGGCCGATTACACAAACTGGACCTGATTTTCGGTCCGGCGTCCGGCTAGGGGGCCGCGGGCCTCCGCTCCCGGCTCCCCCGGCGGCGCCGGACCGAGGCAGGCGAGGGGCGCGCGAGGCGAGGCTCCGGCCGCGAGGGGGCACTTACCCTGTTGTTCGTCGACTCGACGTCGGTCCGTTGCCGCTTCGAGTGGGGCCCGTCACCGTTGAACGCCATTTTGGAACGAACGAACCTGCGAACTTACACCTCACCGTCCACACGACTCGGCTCCGCACGCAGAACTGTCAATTTTTTGGTGGAGGAGTGGAGGCGAATGCGCGGCGTCATTCGATTGTTAACGAACGGCGCGACCTCCGACGACCGGCGGCGGAAGCGCGCGGAATACAGAAACCTTCTCCGCTACTCTGCAAGATTAAGAGGAATACAGTATGTGTCTATCCCTATTATTTATAACAATAAGACCAACCCACGCTCCTTGTATAAAAAGTAATAAAAATCAATATTCCAATTTTCAAATTTCCGATTTCCACTGTGGCCAACCCACCCCCACCTAAACAAAAAAATTTTAAGGTTATGTTCCCATTTGTAAACAATGTGCTCCTTAGCTATAAGCTAGTGTAAGTCGTTGAAACGTAAGCTGAATTTATTTCTTAAATTTGCGCCTACCCCACCGTCCATTACTCCCTTTGTCGCGTTAAGCAGGCAGGCAAGCTCAAGTCATACTTTACTTCGTTACGACATGTCCAAAAGAAAGTCTTCTGAAACTTCTGAACCGACTCCGAAAAAGAAGGCGCATTGGGCAATGGGTTTGATAGAATCTGCGAAGAATCCAGAATCGGTAGTGAGATCTGACGAGCTAGTCGTAGTTATAAAGGACTCTTACCCTAAAGCGAAGTTCCACTACCTGGTGCTGCCTAAAGCAGACATCGGTAACCTCGAGGCTCTCGATGAGAGCCACGTGGATTTACTGAAGCACATGGACCAGATCGCCAGGAATCTTATCGAGGATGACGAACATAAACATAGCAATTTTAAGGTGGGGTATCATGCGGAACCGAGCATGCATAGGTTGCACTTACATGTAATCAGTGATGATATGAATTCGCCTTGTGTCAAGACGAAGAAGCATTGGAATAGTTTTAACACAGAGTTCTTCTTGGAATCAAAAGGTATCCACCAATACAAAAGTTTAAAGAATTTTAGTTTCAAATTAATGTTTTATTTTTAGATGTTATAAAATCTCTGAAAAAAAATGGAAAAGTACACCTTCTACCACGCGAGACATGTAAAAGTCTCCTGGAAACACCGTTGAAGTGTCATAAGTGTGATTACAAAGCAAAACACATGCCGGACCTGAAGACCCATATTCTAATACACATAGACAATTCCAGTTCAGATTGTAATTGAAATTTTAATAAAATCAAATATCCCCAGAAGTACACTTTATTCCTGTGAAAATGAGACTAGTCCATTCAAATGTGTAGAATACTATCCAACGCTAGTCGTATTTATAACAAAAAAAAAACGTTTACAAAAAAATCACAGTCTAAAATACCCTAAAAACCAATAAATAACAGTAAAGTTCGATTGCAAAATAAATCGGAAATGGTCAAAATCACTTTCGTTTCATTAATTGCATATCAGTTCAGTTCTCCATTAAATGTAAACCTAGGAAGCTCACAGCTTTCATGCCTATTATTTACGCATGAACCAATCAGAAACTATATATACTCATAGTATCCACAATATGAACTGAAGCGAACTTTTGATTACCAGTGACAAAAAATATTAAGTAATATAATCGCTTGAACAAATGTATACACACCATCAAATCTTACTCCCCTAACTGTTGTAACATCTGAGATAACATCAACATCATCGCTGATCCGATGATGTATAATCCAGCTGGAAGAGCTGATGGAACACCGATTCCTAAAATGGAGAAAACGCTTTTAAACATTCAAAACTACATTTCAAAGCGTTAGGTGTTCTTCCCGGCATTAGCCCTAAAGGGTATCGTTTTCGGGTTAGCTTCGGGAAAGCGTGATTAGAAGTAAGCTAGTAGAAAATATACCTGTGACTGGTCCTTCACCCTCAACCAACGGTGGTAAATCTAGCGGAAACAGAAGCATTAACACAAACCCTTCCGACACTGAATCAGATTCCAACATTCGATAGAATACAGGCTTACCGACTTCCGCCCTGGACTCCTCGTCGATCGCCCATCCCATGCTTCTTTTAATCGCCATTTTCCATCGGGAATACTTAATATCCCTTACTAGAAACAAATATGTGCACAACGAATGAAACATCGCAATTAAAGGGGACACTCACAATCGTCACTAATCGAAGGCAGAAAATGATCGCTGGGTACTGGTGCTATGTTTTCAATATTCCACACCTCGATACCCTTAGCGCTACCGGCAGCTATTGCAGCGCCCAAACATGTTGTCTCGGTCATGGTAGGCCTGACTAGAAAAACAGATCATTTCACTCAAATAGGAAGAGTGTGGACGATTTGTGCCCGTCTTTCTCCCCTTGTGGGACAAAGGGTGGAGACAGGAAGAATGAGGAAAGGTGGCTAATACACGCGTTAAACGTAAACGGCATGGGTTCATATCGCTCTTGCGTGAAACAACAAGTATGCATTTCAATAGGTTCAAACCAAGTCTGTCTGCAAAAACTAGTGTTTATATTATTAGTGTCGATCGTCTTACCGACTGGTATGCCGCAATAATCGGCCTGCATCTGCATTAGGTAGTCGTTGCAAGTCATACCGCCATCTACTAGGAGTTTAGAGAGTTCCTGTTCGCAATCCAACGACATCGCCTCGAGTACGTCCCTTACTTGATAACATACGGCCTCCAGGGCCGCCTTGACTAGATGACCTGGTGTGGTCTCCTCCACCAAGCCACATATGACACTAAATAAAAGAGATTTCTTACAGTTAAAATAATTTCCATAATTCAAATACAAATATCAAACGTATTCTTCATTCTTTAAGGTTTTTAAAACAATGTGGTACCATAATGGTACTGGTGCCATAATGTGGCACATACCATGTGGCAGTTTTGAAATACAAGTTTATTCTGAATTTCGTGTTATATTCTTCTATTCTATGGAACTGTTAAACTGATTAAAGTCTTCTAGTCTTTTATTTGTTAAAACGCTGTTGTACTTGCAAATACAAGATGTCTTGTGAATTTATTTAAATTTCTTTTACCTTCTGGCATCTTTCCTCCAATATGGCGCATACAAACCGGAAAATGCTGGAACGAAGTACACTTCGCCGCTCTCATCCACCGACTGAGCCATTTCTGATGATTCTGAGGCATCCTTGATGATTCCCAAATTGTCACGCAACCATTTTACCGAGATTCCTGAAAGCAGCTTAAAAATGAGTCTTTCTTGGGGAAAAAAAGTACATACGTAACTAAAAAAAAACTGTTCAATTGAGGCACAGGAACATTTGAAAGACAATTAAAATCCTACATTATCACACATCATTTTTGATTTTAGATGACGAATCTTATTTAAACTGGGGCTCAGTTAATCTTTAGATTTCAAATTGTCCATCAAGCATACAGGAAGTTATATACATATAATGGCCCTTTCCTTCTTAAATTTGGATCATGAAGACTATGAATATGCCTGGTGAAAAAATATTTTGAATTTTTCTAATGTGTCCTTTCAATGCATCTTCAAAATCAAGTACACTCTATTGTGCAAATACGTCACCTGCTATAGCAACAGACCCTTCCAAAGAATAGATCGGTTTCTTGTCAGGCCCCATTTGGTAACCGACGGTAGTCAACAACCCATGAGTGGAACGCACTATCTACAACATTAACCCTCAGTACGCTTACCACAACGACTAGCCGACATACTCACATACGTTCCAGTGTTGTACAGGATGAAACATCCGGTCCCATAAGTACACTTCGCTTGTCCTATGTTGAAGCACATCTGGCCGACCAGAGCAGACTGCTGGTCCCCTAGAATCTAGAAACAATGTTGATGAGGCCTGTTTTGAATATTCCGTGTTGGGGGAATAATGCTTACGCCTGAGATGGGCACTCCGGCTAGTTTCGTGATGTCATTGATGTAACCGTAGATCTCGGACGAGCTCCGGATCTGCGGCAGTATACTCATAGGAATGTCGAATACTTCGCAGAGCTTCGGGTCCCATTTCAATGATTCAATATTCATCAGCATGGTCCTCGAGGCATTGGTCACGTCGGTTATGTGGAGACCTCCGTTGACGCCACCCGTTAAATTCTGAAAATGACATGATTTTCAAACAAGACGGTTAATTTAATTCTGTTCCCGTTATTACCCAGATCAACCAAGTGTCTATGTTTCCAAACAGACACCTACCCTCCTCCATGGCTTCCTTCACTCCCGGCACATTGTCTGCTAACCATTTGATCTTTAAGGCGCTGAAGTAAGTACTGACCGGAAGACCGCAAAGGTTCTGTAAGAAGTTCTGGGGACGTTTGCCATACTGAAGGACCTCATCTACAGTACTCGAGGTTCTCATGTCCATCCAAACTGGAAAAGCAAAAGGATTCCATTGTTTCACCAATCCATAACGCCCATGATAAATTTAATATACAAAATTATAGAACAAGTTCATGAATAACCATGATCAGCAAAACAATAGAAAAAAGCCTCAAATATAGATTAGTCTGTACAGAATATGTGTATAGAATAACATGCTTCAACAGAAATTACTACTGCCTATTTGGTAACGTATACTGATTGAATTGACACAGCTAATGAGGAGATATTGGTAAATAAACCAATACTTTATTAACCGATACTTCTTCCGGAGTCATTAATTTGACAATATTTTTAGATTAACCCGAAAAATTGTTCTCGGCACTCGTAAGAGAAAATCCTGCCAAACACATTAACTTTTTTGCATGCTACAAATAACCATATCAAACAATTTGCATTTTCGTTAAAGAAAATCAATACTGTTATCGGCAATATCCTGATAAAACACATAAATATTTGTTCCTTATCAAGGCCTAGTAAGCATAAAGTTTAAAACCTAAACCCCACTATATGTATATTACAAATATTTACGGAAGGTTCATAAAACAGTCATCAACAAATATAATTTTATCAATTATTACCCAAGGCGTTATGGAGCGGTTTCCCCGTCGTAGGATCCCACAGGACTGTCGTCTCCCTTTGATTGGTTATACCGATGGCCACTATTTCCTCGTAGTTAATGTCCAACTTCTTCAAATTATCACAAGTAACATCTATGGTCTGTATGACCGAATCCAAGATCAGCATGGGATCCTGCTCGAACCATCCCTCCCTGGGTATTATGTGAGGCACTTCGAGCTGGTGGAACGTGAGCACCTCGGCGGTCTTGGAAGCGAACACCTGGCGGTTAATGAGATTTAATTTATTCTTGTGGACTTCAACCGGAATTATGGAATATGTAATGGACTTACTAAAAATCTTGTACTTGAAGTCCCCTCGTCGATGGCGCCTATCAATGGTCCATATTTCGTTCTGGTATCAGTCATGTTGTGTTCTAGCGGTTAAAATAAATAATCCTACTTCGAATTAAACAGCTATAGATTTTTGCAGTTTGAAATTAACCTGAAAATTCAACTGCACGGCACCCACCATCACAACCATTGCATACAATAACCGATCATCTAAATGAAGTTAGGTGGTCCGAGGTAACGTTGTCGTTCTGTAAAATTCGAGGTTATGTATTCAATAACAAATTTAATATTTTTCATGATTTACAAGTGATTTCTAACTTAAAACGACATGGAAGGCACTAAGAAACCGAACGAAAACGAAAGAATCACAATGTTACGGTACAGAGGCTCCAAGCTGAGCAAAATAAAAAAATTGGATATATTTCCCAAGATAGAGGAGCCCTTCAAGGAAACCTCTTCCGTAGGTGGAACTTGTGAGTAAAGACGCATTATTAACCAACCAGACGTTAACCCTGTTCTTTCAGTTTCCATAATCAGCTTCCTCTTGATATCTTGGCTGGTCTACTCGGAAGTCAATTACTACCTAAATAGCAAGTTCATCTTTAAGTTTGCGCCCGATGTAAACTTGGAAGAGAAGCTGAAAATCAACGTCGACATCACCGTCGCCATGCCTTGCCATTGTAAGGCAGAACACACTAATGAATGAGACGGAATAATTTTTATTTTATACAGTTTTAGGAGCTGATATCCTTGATTCGACGAATCAGAATGCTTTCAAATTCGGTGCGCTAGATGAGGAGGACACTTGGTTCGAGTTAGCACCGAATCAACAGACTCATTTCGAGTACAAAAGGCATTTCAACTCTTACCTCAGGGAGGAATATCATGCGATAAAGGTGAATGATTTGTATGGACAAAATTTCAAAATATTTTCTTTTTAACTAATTCCCATACCACTGCATATTATTATTGTTATTGCACTTCTCACATAGCCTTGTATATTCCCTCATTGGGCTTGCCTATATGTATAAATAAAGAAACAAATAAATTTCTAGGACTTGCTGTGGAGGAGTAGGTTCTCAACCCAATTCGGAGATATTCCTCCAAGGCTGGATCGCCCGAAGACACCATACGATGGCTGTCGGATACACGGCTCTTTGATTCTGAACAAAGTCGCAGGGAACTTTCACATAACTGCAGGGAAAAGCTTACACCTTCCCAGGGGGCATGTACACATCAACGCCTTCATGTCGGAGAGAGACTACAACTTCTCACACAGGATAAACAAGTTCAGTTTTGGAGAATCCAGTCCGGGGATCGTGCATCCATTAGAGGGGGACGAGGTCATCAGTAGTTACGGTAATGGCTAAGCTACGGTGGTACCAGAGTTAAAGACTTGCCATTTACAGGTCGTATGTTGCATAATTACTTCATAGAAGTTGTGCCGACGAACGTGGATACTTTTCTTACTTCCGTGAATACGTATCAGTACAGCGTCAAGGCGCTCAGTAGACCTATAGACCATAACAAGGGGAGCCATGGAATTCCAGGGTTGTTTTTCAAGTACGACGTTTCTGCCTTGAGAGTGACCGTCAAGCAAGAACGTGACCACATCGGGATGTTTCTGGCTAGATTGTGCTCGATCATCGGTGGGGTGTTCGTTTGCTCAGGTAGTGATTACAAATGGGGTTTTAAAGAAAATGCAGGAACCCCAACATGTTTAGAAAATATGTCATTGTCATGGCAAATATTGTTATGATTAAGATGGATTTTATGGCAGTAAACAGTCAAGATTTTAAAATAGTTAATACCAGTAAAATGCTGTAGAATCCAGGCCTTAATTATGACAATGTTAATGTAGTTGTGATATGACCTCGAGTTCGACTGTGCTAAATCCTATAAAATAAAAACGAAAGATGATGGAGAATTTCCCTCATCTGCCCTCATTCAACTGTAATTGTTGATTTAAATTTTTTGTTTCAGGTATTGTTAATAGGGTAGTACAGTTCGTAATAAATCTGATCATGTGTAATTGGGGTAACAAAGAGCAAAAGGGAAGTGTTCAGTTCATCAACACGCCGTCGCTGGGTAACGTCACCACTACTCCACCAAGTCAAACCCTTCAAGTTTCATAACATTCACCAAGTTTGTACCATTATTTAGTATAGTATTAAAGCATGTTTCTTAAAGTCGTTTTGAATTACTTACACGGGATTAAGAGGAGTAAGAGAAGCTACTGGTTATAGTATAAAATATATTACAAACATAAATAATGGGAAAGGCCACAAAAATGCTTTCGTAGCCATGGACTGTAGATCCAGAGGTATCATGTTTTCCTGTACGTTTATTTGGACAGTCGTTATCAGTTCCTCGTTCATTTCTGAAATGCAAACGCTTGAATAAGGTGTACGTAACAATACTTATGTAAAATGGTTATGTGTTAGTTATTCTCATCAACCAAAAGCCTGATTATCACGACAGTTTTCCTTGAATAAGCCCTAGTATTAACTGAGCATTTTTGTGTGTTCTCTGGTCGTTACCTGTTCCCGCCGTGGCGAACCTGAGTATGGGCGACGGCTTCGACCAGCCGTACCTGTTCCTCGAGACGAGCAGCGCCTCGTAGACCGTCTTCTCCCTGAGCCCCCGGATTGTGTACGACTTGGAGTAGACCGGGCCGGAGCTGTGCTCCGTCGGTATCGTCAGCTTCGTCCACTCCGGCATGCCGCCCGACGAGCCCCTCTGCCTGTACGGCCTGAACCACAGGTTGTACTCGATGATCGGTGTGTAGCTGTCGACCTCCCAGATGAGCGTGTACGAGGTGCGTGAGTCGAGGTTCTTCTCGTCGGTCTTCTTGAAGACGCCCGGGTTCGGCACGCCTGGAAGAGCGGGAAGCTCAGATTAGGCGTCCAACAACGTTGGGCCATACTCAAGTTTAACCGGAGGACCCTTCAGGTGTTATCGTCGTAAGATAAAATCGCTAGTATAGTAAAGGACGGGACAGCAGAAGTAGACAGGGAATGGATGAAGAAGAGAATGACCCATGCACTTTGCTTAAAATCCAACCGTTTACCCGAGAGCTGCACGTTCACCTCCCCTTGACCGAGCTCGTTGATCGCCCTGCACGTGTAGATCCCGAAGTCGCTCCGCTGGACGTTCCTCAGCAGCAGGGTGTGCTTGTCGCCGTCGACGAGGGTCACCACCCTGTTGTCCAACGGGACCGGCACGTCTCCCTTCCACCAGGTGACCGTGGCCGGGGGGTCGGCGCACACCCTACACTCGATCTGGACCCTGTGGCCCGGGGCCGTGTGGATCCAAGACCTCGACGTTATTATCTCCGGAGGGTCTGAAAGCAGAGACAATGGGGCTAAAACAGGAAGAGTGTAATCGATGGGATAGACGCTAGCTACTTTTGTAACAGTAGTAGTTTAGCAGTCGAAGGGGATATACTGGAGAAAATAAGCAGCGCTTTCATATTTACAGATTATGTTAAGCTCGATCTGCGCCTTGGCCGGCTCCCCGACGCCGTTCGCTGCGGTACACTCGTACACTCCCGCCAGCTTCCTGTCGGACGCGGTGAACTTCAGGATCTCCCGGTGGTCGAGCAACTGCAACTCTTCTCCCTAGGGAACCGACACATTTTTAATAACCAATCGTTTCGATCTACGGCTCGCCGTTTACCTTGCTCGACCAAGTGATGATCGGATAGGGCACTCCACTCGCCTTGCACGACATCCTCACCTCCTCGCCGAGCTTCACCTGCAGGAACCCGTTCGGCGGGAACGGCTCCACCGACGGAGAGTCTGGAAAGGGTTGAAAAGGGAAAGCTCTAACGGCGGACGATCATATGAGGTTATTACAAAATCCTATTCAATTAACTTTTCTAGGTAAACGGTGCATTTGCACTACGATAGTATAATGTGTGTGTTAGTATATGTGGAGATATTAGGGGATTAATTCAATGTCCATAGGGATATTAGACCCCGAAACAGTTATTTTTCCTAATTCCCCTCAAATTCCGCCGTTAAAAACTTCTGGAAAACATTCCCCTTAAATTTTTTAAATTTAACTAACGTAATACTTCTATAGCGTGCTTCTGCTTGACCGTCCCCCAGGGTTCCGGTCGTTCGACCTCGCAGAGGTACTCCCCGGTGTCCGTCGGCTGCACGGTAATTATCTCCAGGGATCCGTTCTCCCACAGGATGTGCCTGTCGGGAAGAGCGAGCGTTTCGTTCGAGCTGTCCGCCAGGATCTCGTTGTTCTTGTACCAGCGGACGGATTTGGCGTAGGCGCCGTCTGAAATCGGAATAGCAAAGTAGTTATGGTTTTTAGATTAAAAAGACTCATGTGCTATATTTAAAGTTTTAACGGCGCCGGCTTGTTAACGTCGCCGTTTAAGTAAAACAGTAATAACTGATCCTAATAAACTAAATAGATTATTTAGTGTAGTTGAGTTTTCGTCAGTTTTCCCACGCAGGAGGATGGAATTTTTGGAATAAGGGCTTTCCCCCAGTCCATTCCCTACCTACCGTTAGAGAGGGTGTTGAGGTAACAAGGCAGCAACACTGTGTTGTTCTCCCTAGCCTTCACGGTAGTAGGAACGCTGACGAAGTCCCGAACTTCGGTGCATACCGCGTTCGCAGCGAATACCGCTGATAAGAGCGCAGCACGAAAAACCGACATGTTATAACTACCGAACGACAACTACTGTGTAAGTGCATTGGAGTACCAGGCAATTACGGATGGGGCAGAGGGCCATCCATGCGCCTTCGAATACGTTAATCATTCAATTAGGCTTTTCTCATCGGATTAACTTTTATTACGAGAGACGCTTGATTCTTTGTCAGGTCCGAACCATAATTACTCTTCAATTAGATTATTTGCGGCCGGGGCACAAGACTACAGTTATAGATATGTAATTAATGTCATCGTTTAATTGGATAAAGACGGAGGTAATTAACGAGCTGTTAGCAGAAAAATTGACGAAGTCAAGCCGATGAAGTTCGTTAAAGGTACGCCACGCCCACACCTCTTGGTGTCCTTTTTCGAAATTATTCAACAATTCACTTTTTTCCAAAACGTTTTTCTGTATACAAATAAACTCAAGTTTTCTGTTATCCGCCCCTCTTTCGAGCCCGACAGGAAACGATGGCCGTTTAACTCTCTATTATTCTTCAATTGAGCAATAATACCTCGAACACTTGGGTAAATAAATTTAATTTAAACGGGCGACACGGGAGTAACGTTCCAGAAAAAGAGAGAGGGGACGACGCGGCAACGGATCGAAATTTAATTTCAGACGCAGTGGGAGCAGAATAGAACATTTAAATTCAATTGAGCCAATTCAATATTCAGTTGTAAATGTGTAATAAACAGTAAATAAATTGTGATCTCACAACACAATGGAGGAATTCGATTGGTTTACTGGAATGAAAACCTGCTGTGTTGGAAAGGCGCTTGTAGTATTCGCATGGCTCCTTAAATTGAATTTGGACGGACTATAAATTGGACGAAAACACCTTAAGCATATCTTTCACACTTGTACCAATCTGTAACCAAATGGTTGTTTTATAATTGTCATGAAGTTATATTTTCATACCAACTTTTGGTTGGTACAATTCAAATTTCCTTACAAAGTTAATTCGCAACAAATTGCAGTTCGTTTCGGCTAATTTCGAATAAAAGCAGATTTTTTACCCAACGAGAAGATAACGGCCGATAATCCCCTACTCGGAACTCCGATAGATGAAAGCTAACTCTTGTCCCCGCCATATGGCGCGTTATTTGCCATCCGTAAACAATAATAAATAACAATACCTACACAAAATCACGGAATAGTCACTCTACTCCACTTCGACAGAACCATGGAAGCCAACGACGTGCCCATTAAGACCTTCTACTGGTACTTCCGTCCCATCGTGGTATTCCTGAAGCTCCTCGGCACCTTCCCCTTGGAGAACATCCTCAAGCTGAACGTCTCCAATATTCGATTCAGGTTCCTCAGCTGGTCCTTCGCTTACTCCTGCGTCACCGTCGGTTTCGTCATAGGGATGCTGGTGCGCTACTCGGGATTCATACTCAAGATCACCACCAGGTATGTTGGAGTCCGGAAGAGCCTACACTTTAAAGCATTGAGTTTAATTTGAAGGTCTAACTGATAGAAAGCAATTGGTGCTAAGAAGCATCTGATGAGTAGATTAGATCCATTGGATCTGGTGATGTAATTTGGACTCAAAAGCACATTTGAAGTGCAATTGGGGGAATTAAGGGAAACAGCTACTCTAATAGTTGTTCCCATCAACATCAAATTGTACCCTTAATTCCTGTATCACCATTTACTTGTGCCTTTAGGTGTCAGCACTCTATTACTTGAGTCACCTTAGCTGATGATACAATCTCTATGAGGAGGATCTCAGAATCGTCAAAGGTGAACGTATCTAGACGAAAGAGTGATTTAGATATAAACCTGACATGTTCTTTTTGAATAACTTTGTGGATTGTGGTGCTGCACAGCAGCATGTCTTTTTCCTCACAACAAATAGGTACCGGATAAAATTATAATTTCAATCTCTTAGGTCCGAACGGATTCTATCCGTGGTCATCTACGGCATGGGTGCCAGGTCCATCGGGACTTTCTTGATGTACGGCCTGAGGAGCTACCACGAACTGCCGAGGATGATCCAGCTTTTGGACAACTACGACAGGAAGAAGCTGGGAATTGTCATGGACGTCGATAACAAGTGGCGGGCGCTGTTGAAGTACACCATCGTACCCATGCTGAGCCTCTACGTGTTGATAGGTACTTGAGGTATATGCCGGAGTCCCAAAGGGAGTTGCAGGAGAAAATAAATTGGGAATATTTACCGAAAGTAGTGTTGTACTTGTTGGATTCGGGCTTAAAATTTGAACGTAATGTAATTTCCGTAGATGATGTTTCAAAGTTGTCTGGGCTCAGACAGTTTTGAAGCAGCTGGACGATTCATTTCAAACTTCATGTTAAAAAACGCTCTTATTTTGCTCTGTGGACTGAGCTAATAACTTAAAGACACAACGTCGCTTCATGAAATCTACAAAAGTGAGGTTTTGTCCAAATCATCGCCCCAGAATCCGCTGTGTAATACCATTCCAGCTCCTCAGTAGTCCGCTTGGACTCAAAACTCCTGCTGGGACGTCATTTACTCTTCCCTTGCTATTCTTAACGTTCCCACGACGACAGTCGCTTACCTGAACGCCACCTCGTCGATCATAAAGGACGTGCTGCCCGACGACTCCGAGATGTTCAGCAGGTCCTCCTCGGCGTACTGCTTCGCCATCCTGATGAACTGGCAGCTCCTGCCCATCTTCCTCTACGTGTACGTCGCGTTCAAGATCGGACAAGGCTTCCGGGAGCTGAACAACGCGATGGTCCGCAGGGGGTTGACCTACGACTACGTCGACGCGCCCCCCGGGAAGTACCCGGGGGACGCGCACGAGACCCTCGCGAAGGTCAGGCTGCTGCACAACATGCTCGGGGAGAGCGTGCAGCAGCTGGGGAAGGTGTTCGGGCTGTTCGTCGCCATGGACAAGTTCTGCATCATATTCGTGTTGGTCACGAATATCTCGGTCTTCGTGCTCACCGAGAAACACAACGGGAACCTCTTAGTGCTGACCGTACTGAACGGGCTGATGATGCTGTGCACGCTGTGTGCATCAGAGGACGTCAAGCAGAACGTAAGAAACCTAAATTTAACCTTATGTACTCGTGTTACTTTCTCATGTGAGTTACTCATGTAATGAGAAAGTGGGGTAGAAGGGGAATGAAGAGGGCATGTAGCACTTCAGTGCCGATCTGGGCTGAGTGCCTCTGCTAGTAATAATGTAGATAACGTTCCAACGTTATAGGCTAAGAAACTGGTCAAAAAATCCGGGAAAACTAATTCGTAAATCATTTCTGTTTCAATTAGGGATCTAAAGTGGTGGATCTCCTACATGGCATTCCCACCAACTCTCTCTCCGAAAAAGGACAGGCCGAGGTAAGCGCAATTGCTATAAATAACCATTGGTTTGTAAGATGAAAATCCATAGGTAATGCTGTTTCTCACCCAAATAATCGCTCGACCCGTCAGGATATCCGCCAACGGTTATTTCGAGATGGACAAGTACCAAATATCCAGCGTAAGAAAAACCCGTATCGATTTCTGTTTGTTGTATTGTAAAAGGATCCAAACCGTTAGTACGTTAATACTTGTATAACTTTTTACTTTTATAGATTATCTCCTCGGTGGCGACTTATGTAATCGTAGTGTTACAAGTAGCCGAAGGCCAGGGACTGCAAATGAGCAATTCTTCGGTAACGATCTAAGCTGTCACGCGTGTCACGCAGATTGGAAAAATACCGGCATCCGGAAAAAATCATTCGGCAGTCAGAGGCGTTGAATTTTTCCATTCTAACTTTGTATAAATTCGAAAGGTAATGAATTAAGAAATACAGAGAACGAATAAGAAGCGTCTCGAGCCTTTAAACATCCCTGTAACATCACTCACAGCTAAAATGTTCGAATAGGGAGAATTCTGGGGCAGGAGTTGGTTCATGGCCTTATTTTCGAAATTTCGAAGGAGACGATGACAGCCACTGCAAAGAGTCAAAAGACATTTGATCAGTTTTGTAAATTTCAATCTCTTATACTATACATTCACGAAGTGAGACGGCACCACTGTCAAAATTTCGGTATATATACAGACTTTCGTGTTTTATTTTTATATATTTTACACAAGGAACAATTTAAATATAAACACGAGTGATGGATCCCCACTATATCACCGCATGGAGAGGATACAACTGCCGGCATGAACAAAGCGGCGGCAAGCTTAGTAACCAGCACAAACTTATAAATTTTGCAAATTTGTGGCGAATACGTCTCAATTTCTCCATCTCTTTACTTTGTAGTTTACAGAGTAGGTCGAAGTGGGTTACTAAGCAACCCCATAAACAAGTCATATTGTGTTCACTTCCTCATCGCCCTTCAGTGAGAATTTCGCAAAAAAACCGAGTTATTAAATATGAATCCACTGTCGAAAACAGAAACGTCCAACAACGACAAGGAGATGGTGACGATGGCCGAAGAGGAATTATCCAGGTTACACCGACAGGTTGTACAGCTTAAAAGCTTAATTACTGCATGCCGAGAAATGTATTACCATCGAGTAAATTACTAGTAGCGTTCTTCGTGTTCACTAAAAATGTTTTTAACATAAACTACATTGAAACTTCACAAGATTCACAAAAATGACTAAGGGTCTTATCTGCTTGGAATTCCTGTCCACTATAATACACTTGATTACAATGTGAATAAATAAACCCGACATGTATGAAGCTGCGGATAATGGAGGACGACAAGGTGGCCTTCCTGGAGGAGATCGGAAAGAAGCTGGAGAAGCAGCGCAGGATCATCACCGCCCTGAGGAAGGAGAAGGCCGAGATCCTGGAGGACTTCACCGTAGTGACGTGTCCCACTCAGACCAGGTCGGATCAGAAGATCTACGACAGGATCTCTCGACTGGTCGGCGAGCACGTCAAGTACGAGAACACCATAAAGCGAGGGAAGGAAAATTTGAAAGAGCTCGAGGTCCAGATTAGGAAGGTAACTACCTGCATTGCTGTTTGTTGCACTCTTTCGGTTACTGTTTAAGTTAGAGCAAGACATCAAGAGCCTGAGGCCCAAAACCGCAGTCACCGATCGGCACTACGAGTCCAGACTGACCAGCGGCCAGAGATCGATAAGAACGCTCCAGAATCGGCTGGATTATTCGGTGAAGCACTTCTGCTCGATCCTGACCAAGAACAAGGAGCTCAGGAACCACATCAATCACCTCCTCAAGGAAAGGTACAGACTATAACTTTTAGACAGCGATATTCTTAACATCTTCTTTAGGGAACACTTCAATGCCGTCTGGAACAATTTACTCAAGGAGATAGCGAACGGTAAGAAAGTGATGGTAGAGATGATCGAGCAGGCCACTCTGGCTTTCGACCAGCGCGAGGAGTGGTGCCTGAAGATCATCGCGCTGAAGAAGAAAGCGCAGAACGACTTCCTCGCACACTCAGAAGTAAATCACACTTTTCTCATTTGCACATCAGTCCATTGCACTAAAATTGTTATATGAACTAACTAAATGGATTGCGCTTCCAAGACTGGCTGCTGAGCAATATTATCCCCCCGTTTTACATAGGAAATGAGAGAGATCCAGAGAAAACTCGACCACGACCTGACGCTGAGGGAGTTCCTGAGCGTGAAGGGACAGAAACGTATCCTGAAGGACTTGGAGGAGAAAGAGAGGAAAAAGAAAGAGCAACAAGCGCAAAATTTGGAAAATCAATTGAAGATCTACAAAGACACGATGGAGAAAATACAGGTACACCCCCTCAAACCTTGCCTAAAAACCCTCGAATCACTTTTTCTCTCAGCAATTTTGTGCCGAGGAGGACGTCCAGCGTATCGCCTCGCAGTTCCTGAAGCAGGAGGAGGAGAACTTTGCCCTGTTCAATTACGTCAACGAGCTCAATCACGAGATCGAAACGCTGAACTCGAACATCAGGGAAATTCAGGAGAAAATTGGTGAGTGAATCGAAATCGAGTCAATTTCAGGTACGTCTGTAATTTGATTTGTAGGTGAACAAGTCGAGCAGAGCGTGCTACGGTCGAAACAACGTCAAGCCACTAAGAAGAATCTGGAAATAGAACTTCAAGAAGGAAAAAAACAGGTGAAGAGTTGACACACACAGAGCTTAGTTGCAATCAGCGACCTGTCCTATCTTTTGACTAAAAAAATTCGACCTAAAACATTGTCAATCATTCTGATATTGAATATTAAAATGAGGTTGGAGACCGCCCAGTCAGGTTTAATTACTCGAACTATGCTACCAGTGTTTAGTTTCTTTAAAAACGTTGTTTCAGTTGGAAGAAGACCAAAGACACCTGTCTAAGACATCTGGCGACATCCAGTCTGTCCTGGATGGAATTGTGACCATCTTCAACCAATTAATTTGCGACAAGGCACCCATTTTGGAGCTACTGAGTAAGGATAGGATAAATTTTACAACTGACGCTTAATGTAATTGCATTATAGGCAACGACAACAAAGTGAACTTGTACAACGTAAAGATCTACTTAGGCACCATTGAGAAGAGAATAGCGACGGTCGTAAGCGAAAGTTATTTTGCCGGCAGATTAGTAAGTCTCATATAAGGTTTCATATTTCAATGTGACAAACCATGGTTCGATTTATATTTATTTTATTAATAAAGTGTCCTTACTGTCCACAGCCGTTAAGGTTATAACAATAATAAAGTTAAAATCGCTCGGAGGTACTTCACAATCTACTAATTTCTTTCTACTGGAAAGTCTTTAAAAAGTAAATCGAAATATTTTACACCACAATGAAATTTTTACACCATAATACTTTGTACGTCCAATCCCAAGTGAAGGCCGCAATGTTCACTCGTAACCTAGGACGTGTTTGTGATAAAAAAGGAGATACCTGAAAATGATAAAACAAATTAATTTTTTGCAAAATATGAAGCTTTAATGGAAAATATGGTAGTATAGGGATAAAAGTTGGAACGCAGAATTAGTGAGGATGTGCAACGGAAAGAATATGGATACGACCAACAAATCTGACACTTCCTTACCCTTCGGAATCCAAGACTTCATTTAAATTCGCCCTAGTGATAACGTGATCGTCACATTTATACCAGTAATCGTACTGTTGCCTAACGTAAGCTATGTAATGTCCCATGTTAATCGACGGTCCTATATGATTGATCACGGCGAACAGGGAGTACCTATTATCGGACGGGAAAGGCGATTGATTCTTACTCCTACTCATGAAAGGGGTCATATCCAGCATCTCCGGGAACGATATCACCGTGGAAATTTTCTTTTGGATCTAAAAACAGACAAACAGACAGAATGACGTAATGGCACGATTGACGCGCCGCAATAACCTTATCCGACAACCTTTCGAACCTCTTCAGGTGGAAACTGACGACTATCGGTAACGTCTTTAACGTCAGCTGCTTCGTGAACTCCTGATGGGAGTTGCAGGTGGAGCAAATCAGTTTCGCGGTCGAACCCAAGTGTTCGGCCCTCGTGAACTGCTCGAGGCATTCATCCAGCGACGTCGGCTGCCTGCCATCCAACGTGGCCGAGCCCAAGTCGAGGGAGAAGTCCTTTATCGGCTCGATCTTCGGAGAAACGTTGCTGAAACGAAACAACTGTCGGGATTTTGTCTCTTCTACATACATCAAACCCATGGTGTTGGTACATATCTCTAAATAGCGGTATGAAACATGTGCAACACGCTAGGCAAAGTGTTGGAGGATGCCAGCACCCCCATGGTAATGGCACACAGGCGGAACTGTGTATGATGCAGGTATTTCTCTGCAATATCGACTTATAAAGCGCTCCATATTGACCAATCATCATATCTCGCAGATTTCTTCTTCAAACACCAGTCCAGGTGCCCAAAATGCGCCCTGAGATCTCTTTAAGGATCAAGTAATGAATTTCGAAACTATTTTGAATCACTTTTCAGTCCAAACAAAGCAATCTAGTCTAAACCATTGCAAGACGTAGTGACAGAGGTGTTAATACTATTGGTGTACTTGCATTAAACTTTGATGACTCCTTACTTTCTGCTTGTATTTTGAATGTTTTGTATTATTATATTAACTTCTGAAGTACTTACACACTTATTTTCTTATCCAACAAGAGAAATTCAATTACAATTGCTTCACGGTAAAGTGATTCTCGCTAAGACTATAAAAATCGATCCACAACCAATTCACCATTCCCTTTACTCATGCCTGATTTGCGCTATTCCGCTTCTACCCTTACTTGCAGTTTTGACACACTAGATCACTCTGCAGCGATCCAGTGAAGATCTGGTCTATTATGCAGGGGCACTTCCCTCCATCGTTCAGTTCACTATTCTTCGGCATGGTGTCCAGGCAATGTTTATGCAAAATGTTTAAAGTCGCCATGAAGAACTCGTGGGCGTCCTGTTGCTCGTAGCCGGCCAAATATTTCGCATTGGTCCATATGACGTGAAGGAGCTCGTGAAGAGCTAGGGGCTCCCTGGCGCCCCCGTAGAATTCCTTAAAAAATAAAGTCGATTAGTGAAAGGCTAGTGGATTTCTAACTAAATAATGTATAAATATAAAGTGAATAATCAATTGTATACATCCCAGGACGCAAAACGCATGAACAGACATAAACAACCAGGGTTAAAGCATGCATCAAATTGTTATTATTCATATTATTAATCCACCCATTCAAGATTCCTTAACGAAAACAAAACAAACTCTTCCCAGTGCTATTCCCTCTTACCTGGAACAGCTTGGAGACCTCACAGACGAGGCAAGTCCCCGGCACTCCGTTGCACTTGTGCCGCTCGGTCAGGAAGTAGTCCCGCAGAAACGGCGTGTGCATCAACGCCTGGACGATGCAGTTCATGAAGCAGGTCGAGCCGAGGTTCAAGAGGCCCCTCAGGCCGACGGTCGACTCGGGAGTTATGCAGATCTTTTTCGTCCTGCGGGAGAGGAGTTCCCGCTCTTCCTCGGTCGCGTCCCAGAACGTCCAGTCGAACAACCTGGAAGGTTACAGAGAGTCGGTGTAGTACAAATTGTGATGGGGAAAATTTTAGAGTGGAAGTGGTAATGTATTGTGCTTACAAAGGCAATAATAGGAGGTAGGGAAGTTTTATTAACACCACATCAATCGTGTAAAGTGATAACTTTATGTGGAAAATACTGAAGAAAAGTACAAGTGTCTACAGCTATAGTTGAAATTAAAAGTGGAACCTGTTGGTAAAAAACAGTGGAAGAGCAAAATTGATGGAAAGGAATTAATATCAGGTCAGAGAAATCATCAAAGGGTAAAGTATGAATAAGAAAAAATAACAACTCTGAACCGCCTTACACTTAATGGTAAATAGGACCAAAAAGGAAAGTAAAAACACCTAATTTATTACACTTTCTCACATCAAGAATATACACGTCTTAAATACCACACGTTATTAAATTACTAATCACATATCACAGCAATTAGTAGGTACCTATGTTATATTCATGTGCTTCAAACGCCACTTCTTACTAACTATGAATCGTAATACTATGTATTGTATTATTGTTTATACTTGTTTTATCACAGACGATTAATCCTACAAACAACATTGAATGATTTGCTGTTCAGAGCAAAATCGTGATTATCTCTGGCATTTGAAACACATTAGTAAAAAATGTAGTCTTGAACACAGAATCTTTACAAAGATTATAAATGTGGCTGGCAGGGCAAGGCTGGTACCTCCTGTCGATGTCCAGGTTGTTTCCTGGACTTGGTACTTGTTGTCCATGTTGGTCACTACAGATAACCCAATGAAGTTCAGCTGATACCTAACCTACATGTCCTCCTTCTTCTTTTTACGACGAGGTTGCACGATAGATTACGATAGGACTGCACACTTCATTCAAACATGTTAGAAACATTCACACTTCCACATATATGTCAGGCTGATACAGGCTCTACTACTAGATTAGTTCGTTTCGAATGTAAGGTACATGAATTCAGGTAACAAATAACACCAATAAACCTTTTTATCTGGAAGGATTTAATTGCTTGCAAGTGAATGCGTCGAAGGTGAATGAAAATTACATGTACAATTAATCAGTCAACGAATATCCCTGCAGCCTAACGAAACAAGTCAGATTTAGAATCAAGTCCGTTCCGACGAGAATTCAACGTCTCCACTCCACTACGCACTTATGTCACTTTTAAACTCACACTGTATCACCTTCACCACGAAAGTCACTACAGAAGTTGAAAAAATTCATAATCCATGGCAAAACAGCATGAGGTACCTTTTCTTAAAGTTCTTTGACTGCATCTTATTCTCGAGCGTGATCTCGTCCACCTCAGAGTCGTATATGTAGTCGCTGCATGACGAGCAGTGCACCTGGCCGTACATGAGTTCAAGTGAGAAGATGTGCTTCTGGGTCTTTGTGTGCTCCCTGATGTGCTTCTGGCAGCCGAAGTACACACACTCAAGGCATGCATGTAGGTACGGACCGCGTTTCTTGCATGTCCTGCAGTAAGCGTTGCATATCTGAAAGAATACGAATAGTTGTAATACTGCAATTATATATCCCCATCCCCATCACTACTACTGACGTATCCTGTTTCCAATCCGTCAGCATGAAAGTCTTGCACATCGAAAGTGCAGTCACCTAGCACCTAGGGTATGTTCTGTAAGCATCCGCTTACACTAAAACTGCAAACTTATTCTATTTAAGTGTAGCAGGTCAGGAAGGGATCCATCTAAAGTTACAGAATATTGCTAACTGCAATGACAAATTAAGAGATTGCAATCTACACCCATTACCATACTCTAAGCTGCAGGAAACCATTACTTGCTGTCTATCTGCATACACACTGCTGACCTTTCGTTATCTATGAGATTAAGATACTGTTGAACACTAGTAGATAAAGTAGGAGAATTCGGGACCAAAATCCAATGTTTAAGTTTAATGCAGTTTAACAATAATTACTGAACAATGATTTGGTAGCTGCTATTTAATCAATGTACTGAAACAAAATTAAGGTATTTCATTAAAATCTGCTGTTATTTCTTCGTTTTAATTCAACACAAAAATGTCCCAATCTGTCTGTAACTGCAGTCAAAAATGGACTGTAAGTACCAACTTTTTTCTAATTTCAAAAGGTTTATTCAAGTACCAGAGATGCGCAAACAGAAGGGCAGATCTGTATGGTATAACAACCATTTGACCCTTTCTACTGATAAGAGATTACTCGGGGTATTGTTGAGTTACATAACAAACATAATAAAATAAAAGGTATATTCTCCATGTAAAACACTCAGAAACAGTGATTTCAAGTTATGAATCCATCGCCATCTGTCGCATCTACTCACACCCTCATAAGCTACAATAATAATTCTAACAGGACATCATTTCAAATCTGCCGCTAAAACCAAAGCCCTATTTCTCTGCTTTCTACCCGACAGGTGGCGCAGGCAAGAAACTACGTAAACATTGGCAACCTACTGGCGTGGGGTTTGTTTACTGTTTCACTCTAATCAGTAAAATCGATTAAAGCTTTTAAACTTTAAAATCCGTTATCGACAAAGTTCTTAATACCCCTCGTAATTCACCGTTATACCGCTTACGTCCCCAAGATGGCCGACGAAATGCCTAGGTGGGGCCCCAATTATATAATTGCGTCTCGCAGCCCCTAATTGCTAAATAATGAGGAAAGTTTCGTGCTTTGATTGACAGTGATATGGAAATTTTCGAATAGGAAACCGCGCCCCTTAGTATTAAAGCCTAACTTTACAACACAACCGATCCGATTTCAGAGAATTCAAATTCAAAGACACCGTCCCCGCTCACCTTGGTCATCTGCGTTTTAGGCGTGCTGTTCATCACAAAGACTGCGTGGATCCACTTGAAGGACTCGAGGTTCTTGTGGCACTTCTTGAAGCTCTGCAAATGGGTGCAGCCCTTGGCGCTCATCATCTGGAGAGACGGGGGGCCGTCGCAGTCGCCGCCGCTGCGCGTGGGGTCCTACCGCGACGGAGGACCGGCCAGCGACGTCGCGACGATCGAATCGACCGTAAACAAAAGGTCAGTCAACCAATACACGTCTGGCGACAGCGGCGGAAGCCGTTGTCCCGTGTCACATTCGCCGTTCCGTGCGACGGGTTTGTAAATAAACAAAAATGTGAGGTTAAGTTCGCAAAAGTTCCGCAGTCGGGTGAGGATGGAGAACCTAACGTTCGGGACCCAGAGGTGAGTAATGTAATCTTTCCTATTCCACGTATTGTAAATTGAAATGGTGAAATCACTTTATATATACAAGCAACACAAATGTTAAGAAAGTATGTTTTTCATCTTGTTTATAGCGCATAAGATATTTTCCATTGCTTACTGTTTATGTCAGTATCTCTGTTATCGAGCTATCCCAGATTTCCCTAAGCCACTTTTTTGCCATGCGGTTCTGTTTCCCATAAGCCACTTAAAGTGTTTAGTCTCAATGGATTTGAATACTTCTCTCGTTTGCTAACGCCATTGACTCCTCCATTCATTTACATTGCCTGAATTCCACTCGTCGCGCTTATGCTTGACACCCGGATTTGACTGCTTCCGACTATTCATTATCAGTGTAACTAATCCGGGTTTATTAGTTGTATCGAGGTTCAACCCCACATGTACATGAACCTCTGGGAGCCAAGTAACAAATTTTAAACCACTAACGCATATCGACTTCACCTCTGTCTAGGTTGGTGCACCTGGATCTGAAAGGCGCCCCTCCAAAGCTACATTTCTTCGAAATGGTAACTTTGATTAGGTGACAACTTCGTTATTTAACTTCCTTCTTCTTAGTTCTTCCCGTTCATCAAGGAGATCGGCGCAACGGGCATATTGTTGGAATGGGAGGACACGTTTCCATACACGAGGGAGTTGATCCAGATCGGCGGGCTCTCCAACAGTGCCCAGGTTAGCGGCGCACCTTACACCCTGGAAGAGGCTAAGCAGTTAATCAGTTTAGGTAAGAGGGTCTCTTATTTGTGCCACCAAATGATTGTTGCTTAAATATTCAGTGCAACAAATCTACACCAGATACACATAAGTGACATTAGCATATCACCATCTATTGGTCATGTACCGATTGTTTAGTAACATTGTGCCGGCCATGCAAATTTCATCTTTACTAAATTGATCCACTTTCAGCCGCCGACTCGGACTTGACGGTGATACCGCTCGTGCAGACCTTCGGGCACATGGAGTTCATCCTGAAACACGAACAGTGGCGGGGTCTTCGCGAAGTGGAGGCCTACCCGAGCTCGATGTGCCCCACGAACAGCGGATCGATGCCACTAGTACGCAGCATTGTCAAGCAGATTGTCGCATTCCACCCGAACATACAGTACATTCATATTGGAGGGGACGAGGTGAGAAGAAATTAAGTTGGAAGTGTAATGAAAAGATTTGTCGATATGGATGATATCCATAGCGTCAGCTGGGTGGGTTTTGAATTTGGTTTGTTTGTGATTTTTTGTCAGAAGGGTGAAACCAAATCATATACTTTTTGATCTGATAGGCTGTTCTGATCATTTTGCTTATGACTATTCCTGCCCTTAACAAATTTTCAGTTTCTTTCTAAGTAATGGCATTAATCCATAATTGTTTGGTATCTATAGATTTGGCATATGGGTCTATGCCCGAATTGCCAGAAACGGGTGCAGAGCTGTAAAAATGGAAAGGCAGGTTTGTACCTAGACCATATGACCGAGGTGGCCCAGTACATTAAGGACAACTTCCCGAACCTAAAAGTTATAATATGGGACGACATGTTACGGAACATAGAACTTAACATTCTTCAAAGTAAGTTTTACCTCAATTGATTTATAGAGTTTGGTATTTAGAACTTTGGTTAGTTTATACACGGGAGAAAATACATGAAATAAACTCAGAATTGATTCCATTTTTTACATACTGGTAGGTACCGTGGAATGAGAATGCCATTTTAAGTTAGCCATATTATTGAAACAATTTTCCAATGGATCGTAATTCCTCTTGCAGGTTACTACCTAGGGAGTCTCGTGGAGCCGATGGTCTGGCACTACAACGCCTCGGACACGTTCCAACTGGGCGGCGCCCTGTGGGAGAAGTACGGCAACGTGTTCGCGAACGTGTGGGGCGCGACCGCCTTCAAGGGCGCGACGAGCAGCTGCCAGCTGCTGCCGGTCGCCCGTTACCACGTCAGCAACCACGAGGCGTGGCTGTCAGAGCTCGGCTCGCACGCCGGTCGCGTCGCCAATTTCAGGGGCATCGCCCTCACGGGATGGTCGAGGTTCGACCACTTCGCGACCCTCTGCGAGCTGCTGCCCTGCGCCGTGCCTTCGCTGAGCCTCTGCCTCAAGATGTGGCTGTCCGGCGGATGTTCGCAGCAGATACAAGAGTAAGGACAAAATGTGTGAAGAGTAGTACCCATGGACTAGAATATGCACCTTCTTTTTCTTCCCTGCTGAATCCTGATTGTTTCTTTTTAGTTCCGTGGGGAAACTCCTCGGGTACTCGGACGACTTCCCGTTCCCCGGACTAGACCAACCTGTTTCGAGGTTCTTACTCCCGTCACCCCAGTTAACGTTCCCCGGATGGGAAGCGTTCGTCAGCATGGAGTCATTGGTCAGCGTCAAGACTAGATACCGGAACGTGGTGAACAGCGATCAGTAAGTGACTTACTCAACGGGAATTTCGGATTACTTGTGATGTCCTGTAGGATCCAGACGTGGCTCAACCCGTGGCAAGTGGCGAACAGTTACACGAACCCCATGCAGATCGACACGATCCTTCCGGTGATATCTGAGTGAGTAACCTCGCGTGGTTAAACTGCGTTTTCTTGTCATTTGATTTTTAGAATTTTGGTCGAAGTAACCTCCGTGGAGCATACCCTGAAGAACCATTTGGAAAAATACTTTTTCAACCATACCATCGAGGAGTTAATCGGGACTCACGTGACGCCGATGAAGCAACACCTGAAGCAGTTGCAGTCCGATTGCGAGACGCAGCTTCTAGTCGGGTGTAGAGTGAGAGGGTACAAGCGGGTACCTTTGTGAGGTATTTCTATTTTTTCGCCTTAATTATAGTAGGCAGTATTACTAAGATTTGACAACTATTATATTTGGAGATACTCTTAAGGTGGAAAGCTTTAGTTAGTTTTTTAAGAGAAACTTGAGGATTTACTATATATATTTTTACTAAAAGGTGTAAAATTGGAGTTCAGCTTTTAAGTTTTAAAATGAATTCGGCTAGGTACTGTGATAACTATTATTTAAAATTACAAAACTCTATGTGCAGCTTTGTCAGAATATATAATATTTGAACCCACTACAAAACGAGCTTCTGCGGTGGTAGCAAAATATAAAACTAGTTGTAAACAAAAGAATATTTATTTAAAATCAAATAATATATCTCATATATTGCTTATAATAAATATAATTTTCACTAAACCTCTTTCTTTAAAAAAAAAAGTAGGTAGGTACTCATTTTAATATCACAACAAATCAATAACGAGGTATTTTTAGATGTGAACTCAGAGAAAAACTTTTCAGTTTTGAAAGAGACATGTTCGCAAAACGCTCAACTTATCAATGACCCTAACTCGAAATATCGTAAGTACAAAATATTAAAATAAAATAATACTCATAAATTAATAAAAAAAATAGCTACCTATGCTGGACATACAAAACTCAATTTATTGCCGAATCAAAACTAATCAACTTATTGCTCGTTAACAATCGGATCGTCCGATCAAGAACCTCCTAAAGATGCTACTACCCTCGAAAAAGCGATAATTTTTATAACACATCCAGACAGTCATGTATTTCGCTAACTACAATCCACGCATCGTCTATAATTGACATAACAGGTTTCGCGGGGTTCCAAGTCACATTAGGCCGTAGAGGGAAACGTCAATTACAGACGAACAAACTCAATCGAGGCATTGTTAAAGAAAATCGCCATTACCCAAAGACGAAAACTCTCTTAAAAAATAAATAAGTAGGTATCAAAATCTCATCTATAGAGGGAGTGGAACCCTCTAGCGAATTTAAAGCTACGAGATCGAAGGTGAAGGTGGTGATGTAGATGATTAAACGTTATGTGCCCTGTTGCCGTTCAGATTGGTAAGCTCGGAATGGTCCCGTTGGTAGTCCTTCGATTTTTCAGCGAAGAGTGTCGAGAAGAACCTCGCCTAGAAGAAAAAAAGATTCGCTAGCTAACGGTATCGATTTTCAGTTAGTGTGTAATTAGCGTTTTTCCCCAAGCAAAGCGGAAATTAACTGTAAATACCTTGGCCATGTACAAAAAAATTACAAGATTATTTCATAGTCAGACTGTACACTTTGACTGTCCCTCTTGGGAACAAAGAACTCCTGTAATAAAGAAAAACAACCAATCACTTCCTTACAGTAATGTATCACACTTACGGTTATTACAGCGACAAATGCCCCTAAGAGCAGTCCGCATAGGACATCGCTCCAGTGGTGCTTGTAGTCCGAAACTCTCGTCATCGCAGTGAACACAGCCTGCAATACTGCGAGGAACTGAAGTGTGTGCTTCAGGAGCTTTGAGCCGTCCCACGTCATCCTCTTATGGAGGTAAATCTAAAACGAAGGTAACTTTCTTAATTACTTGTATATATATTCTATAGTGAAGTTTGGACACGAATAAATAATTAATTGCCTAACTAATGTCACAAGCCAAATTATACCTGATTACATGTCTCAATTAATGATAAACTATTTTAATAGACTGATAATGATTAATGCCTTAAGCTGACTGACTCATAACGGAGCAGTAATACAGGAAAACAGAAATAAATGTGTCATAATACCTACAGTGATTAGATTACTACATATTAGAACTATGTGAGCGAAGCTATTGAACCTCCAAAAAAAATGTATTGCAACACAGAATTTCTCATGACAACAACGGTTAACGATGCGTTGAAAAAGTAACAGATGGCGCTTCATGCTGCATTAGGCACTACTTGTTATCGTCTCACAAACAATTCCCGATATTCGAAACGTGGATTTGTAACATGTAAATAAGCTAATTTTGATCAAAAATCAAACTTACAGCGAAGTACACCATGGAGTACATCGAGAACGACGAGTGCCCGGACGGGAAGGACAACCTGAAAACACACACACACACACATTTCACACCATCATGCCGTCACTATTTCATCTCTCACCTCATCTCCTTCATGATCCTCTTGTTGTGTATGTACGAGGGGTTGGTGCAGGTGAAGTTCTCGAAGTACGTCAATGGGTAGGAGCCGTTGAAGCCGTTGCACACGTCCGGCTCGCACACGGTGAAGAAGTGCGGCCGCAGCCTGCCTATCGTGTACTTCATCACGTCGGTGGTCAGCTGCGAACAGGCTGCGCCGAACGCGAAAATCCCTATGACGCAGTACACGTTGTAGATCCAGTTCGGGATGCGCATACCCATGAAGTACACCTCGTTCTTGTCGTTCGGCCTGTTCAGGAACTCCGTCAGGCACATCTGGGGAATAGATCGGGTTGTATTAAGGTAAGACATTTCCAGAAATGATAGTATAGGTCCCAACATAATTCTGTTAAATCTATAAATCCTTTTCCAATGTAATTCAGTCACCTGCGTACAAAACAACGAAGTACACAAAGAAATGCTGGAAGGTAAGCGTGACCTTCCTTGCCTTATGAATTGGCCTTTTCACCTTAAGGCGTGCAGTTAAATTCATTCTGCCTCTGCCGTTTCTGTAATTCTTTCTCGAGATATTTTTCGTTTCTCCGCTATTTTGCTCTCTGCATGTCTGCTAGATGAGTTCTGCCAGGTTCTGAGAATTGATTCCACTTTTGTGGCTAAGTATGACTACACCAGCACCAAAGGAAACTCATTATCAACGTTTCGGTGACGTTGTAAAGGGAAGTAAACAAATTAATGACAAACTAATTGACATAGTTATTTTTTAACTTATCGGTGTAATTACATGGTAGATTTCATATGAGTCGTCCGGGTTATTTGATTCCGATGCCGAAAATATAAAATTTCCTAAAAGGTCCACGAGATAACTTATCTAACGTTGATAACACGTGTAAGTGAGTAGTTCATCGGAATTGTATTTTATTAACACTACATGATGGAAATTTATAATCCATCGGAATTCGTGTTACTGGGAAAATCATACCATCGAGTGCATCAATTAAAATACAAGTACATAAAGCAATTATGAGAAAATTCTCATTGCAAATCACTGCAACATTACATTGATTTATTTCGAATTTATCCCGTCGTGGGGTTCGAGGGGAATCCCAAAACGATCGAAACGTCGCGTCCGGCAGGTTTTAATTAAACCGCACGGGACGTTTAAAATCGATAAATCGGTCGATTGATATTTTCCCCTCCCGACGCGGGAAAGGTGCCAGAAACGACGAATCTCCGCTCGTTTTATTTTCCGTCTCCATCCAGGTGTGAATAGACGGGAGAGAGGTTTCCATTAACAAGTCGCCGGAGACAAAAGGGAGATAAGAAGAACGAGTTTTTAATTAAGTGTACGTATGTATGCGTGTGAGCTTTATTGCTCTTCTGCCGGGGCTCGAGTGTCGCTCGTACGTGCACGAGGACGAAAGGAAAGTAGGAGAATACGAAGGAGATTTTTCGAATAACTCTGAAATGAAGTTCAATTTGTTAGAGCGAAGGATTTGACCTACTGCTCGAGTAAATTGCTTTTTTCAGAAATTACAATTGGAGGAAGGACGAATGAGTTCTAAATAATTTATGAAGATTGTAGTGAATTGCAATTGACCTAAAGGTAACTCAAGAAAATTTTAATAGGAGTTTTGGTGCTGAAATTAACCAATTTTTACAATACTTGTTACAACTGTAGCAATCCTTAGGAGATTTTTAAATCAGCTGCAAGTATTTCAAGAAAATGTGAAAGTTACAACGTTAAGGGGTTTCGATGATAACAAAGAAGTAAAGGAGTTTTTCAGTAACCTTTGACACTTGTACTGAATCAATGACAAAAAATGTGGACTCTTAAAGACAATGTGAAATTTAAATTGATGATGTGGAATGGAGGAGTTTCCAATTTTTTAGGACAGTACACGACTTATTTAAAGCTTGTACTTATCGTAAACACGATTGGACGTTTCAATGGAGTTCAAGGAATTTATAAAGCTTGTAATGAACTTCAATACTCAAGTTTTGTTTGCAGTTAACTGCGAACTCGGTAGACCCGGCAACCGTGGATGGCGTATTACAACCTGAAAGTCTCGCCACCAACCACGAGCCGCGTCTCCCTTCCACGGCCACCGGTCATCTCCCCGGCACTTTACCCCCGACGCTCGTGTGTGTGTACAACTCGCGTTTCCTTCTCAAAAACTTTCAAAATTTTCGGGTTTTTTCGAAAAGCCACGCGACAATTTCTCTATCAATCGATCGATTATCGAATGAGCCAGTCGTATCACGTGAAATCGCCGCCCGGGCGTTCGTTATTTGTTCGTAAATCGTGCGGGAAGATATTGATCGTCGGATCGACCTTCGCTCGCGTCGTCAAGAGAGGGAGAAGATGGCGATATGACTGGTACGGGCTGCGCAGTATAATTTCCGTAAATATTTCGAAAATTGTCGGATGGGGAAGTAATCACGAGTAGTTTTCGCGATTTGAATTAAACGAGTGTGTGTGTGCCCTTCGACTTGCTGGGTCCTGCGAGGATTCCAAGGTTAGTAACTGTTGCGCAATATCGTTAGGTTCGTTCCAGAACGTATTGCAAGCGTGGGATCTCCATCTCGATGAGAAATAATATGCCATTTACGTTCGCGGCACTAATTCCTGATTCCTGGAACAAACCTAACGATATAAGTCCGAGAACTGTTTTAAATAATTCCATACTACAAAACCAAATGTATATAATGTCTTGAAGAGTTGTGAAAATTGTAAGAAGGGTTATTACGTTCCAAATCGATACAAATACAGAGTGACTCTTATTTTATGGTCTTGTGGTATTACTAACATTTCGGGTGTGATAAGTGTGATGAAAGTAAGAAATTAGTTCGTGTAAATATCGAAACTTCACAGTTTCCACGTATATATACTGGGTGACACAATATAATAATGTTTTGCTCCATCAGAGAGTACAATTTTCCTGTTTTTAAAAGAGTTGCATGCAGAAAAATGTGACACTTGGAAGGTAACTCATAACATTCTTAAAGAAAGTCTGAACAAGTAATGGAATTTTTAAGAACCTTTTGACAATTGTAACGAATCAATGAAATTTATAAAAAGTTGTAGTTTCTTAAAGACAATGAGGGATTTAAAAAGTTACTGATGATGTGGCATTGAAAAGTTTCCAAAGTTTTCAAGGCAATTACAATATGTATAAGCCTTTTTTTAATCCAAATCAATACAAACACAGGGTGATTCTTATTTTATGGTCTTGTGGTATTACTTACAATTCAGGTGTGATAAGTGTGATGAAAGTAAGAAATTAGTTCATGTAAATATCGAAAACTCACAGTTTCTACGTATATATACTGGGTGACAAAAAAAAATAATGTTTTGCTCCATCAAAGAGTAAAATTTTCCTGTTTTTAAAAGAGTTGCATGCATTTTAAGAAAAATGTGACACTTGAAAGGTAACTCATAACATTCTTAATGAAAGTCTGAACAAGTAAAGGAGTTTGGACCTTTTGAGAATTGTAATGAATCAATGACATTTATAGCAAAGTTGTAGTTTCTTAAAGACAATGAAGAATTTAAAAAGTAACTGATGATGTGGAGTTGAAGAGTTTCCAAGGCAATTTCAATTTGCATAGGACTTCTTTTAAGCTTGTACTTATCTTAAACCCGATTTGACATTTCTAAAGTTTTCTAAAGATTTTCTAAAGATTGTACGCCATTTGTAAGGAGTTTCCTGTATCTCAAGAAAAATGTGACAGTTGAAAGGTAACTCATAACGTTCTTAAAGAAGTTTTGATGTTTATAGAGAAATAAAGAAGTTTCTAAGAAATTTTTGACGATTGTAATGAACCAATGGGTTTTTTAAGGAGTTGTAGTTATCGTATACCAAATCTGATGTTTCAAAAGAGGGTGAACAGTTTTTAAAGAATTCTTCTTGAAGTTTGAAAAGTAGTCCTTAGAAATTTTAAACTTAGTTTAGAGTTGAATACTCTTAAGTAGTTTTTAAGAAAATAATAACATCATGACATTTGTAAAAATTGCAGTTTTAAATTCCTGCCTAATTCATGGCGTTATTTCGTCAATATACTTCATGTTCATCTAAATCTATCTATCCGTGTATCTATCGCTTCTAAAATTAAACAGACATGCTGTATATTTAATCTGGCCGTTTTATGATTATGACAAAATTTAACTCTCGTGTATGCAATAAAAGCTGATATTTACGACGCCGGCGAGCGATGCACCGGATGCGAGCCTTCAAAAGGCAAACAGGACACCTGAAGGGAATTTTTCTGGGAAAACTCGCGAAAAACAAACAGGTACTTTCTTATGTAAATATCCGCGTAGGTGAACGGATTTCTATTGCATTCTCGCTCTTTACGACCCGTATAGCAATTAACACGTAACGATTAGCGATACGCGCGCAGAAGTTATTGATAGTTTTATTGCTCCTTTTATTGCTTTTCATTGTCGCTTTATCTCATGCTCACTACGCCGCTTTATGGTGAAAATTATTCGCGCCATTTGCGGCAAGGGGAAATCAAAGAAGTTAATTGGGATAATTGTACTCCGTTTACCCCCATACCGCTGCCAACTGAACCCTACAGACAGTTAATATGGGCACAAGCAAAAGGGGAAAGTAGTGAGAACAAATAAAACATTCAAATTAGAAGATGTAGGGAGATTTTTGCATGAAGCTGTAGAGGAAGTAACTGTGGAAAATTGGAAGAAATGTATACAGCCATGCAATAAGGGAGGAAGAAAAGTTATGGAATTTAAACTATACTATTGATGAGCATGTAGTGGAATCCGTTATCCTTTTAAAATAAAATTCTTGTGTTAAGCATAGAAAAAATTCTCATTGATACCCAATCGCGCGACACTGTACGGAAAAAATTTCGTTTTCGCTTTGGCCTATTCTTCGGGTTCCACTGTATTTCTTACCTGCTGCTTCGTCCTTCATTTTCCTGAACCGCCCAATAAAGCTTCGGGCGAATTTTTGAATTTCTACTTAGGGCTCCTTTGATTTTTTTTTCAAAAAACGGATAATTTGCAAAAAGCAAAGGGACGGATTTATGGAATAGTCCGTTTTTATCGTTACTTCCGCCATACCTAAAACAGCTAATAATTCTATAACGCAAGAGGTAAATTATTGAATACACATATCATTCAGAAAATATTGAAAAATTCATTTCCATATTGGTTGTATCAACATTACTCGAAGCCCAATAAACAAATACATCACATGAGAGAGTAAAAAGATAAGGAAAGGGTGTGTGTGAGTCGTTTAGTGGTGAATCATTAGTTCTAATCGCTTGTATTGATATATTTATTATATTGTATTTGAGAGTGTATGATTTATTTCTACAAGCTGATCGATTGATTTATGACAACAGATTAAACCAACGAACCAAGTACTCCCCCTTTTAGGCTTATTTCAGCATAAAGGAAAACTATGGACAAATGTTTCGACATTTCTTCCCTCTTCTCGTTAGCTCTTCCTTCTAACTAACGAATTAATATTGCATTTGTAGTCCAGTTCTGAGGCATTTGAAGTTTCAAGTCTCTAACTTATTGAATTTCTCGACCGTTGACTCGGAACTAATCGTCGTTTCCCCTTGTTCCCCGCCTAGTCCTTTTTTTCATCCCAGTTAAAACGAACTTCAATTTGTTGTTTTATGGTAATCTTGACTTTGCATAATAACAACGTTTTGAAATATGCGTAGTACGATAACCCGAGGCTAATAAGTTAGACCCCAATCAACGTTCAGCTCGACTCGCACGATATTGTCTTGTTCCTTTCTACAAAGATCGTGAGGAGGACGTTAGCAAGTTATTTCGACTTTCTGAATTTAAAGCAAAAATGATTGGTGGAAAAATTTTTGCTGCTCATACCGTAGCATAAGATGGCGTAAATGACCATTGATAGAATCAAAGGGGTACTAAGAGTATCAAAAGAGCGGTGCTAACTTTCAACAAGCCGTCAAATAATGTGCTTTCACGCACTTTACTACGGTTCTTTGCCATTTACCGCCATTATTGATGATTGATGATTAATATACTTGTAACTATTACAACATTCGTTTACCTGCTTAAATTATAATCCATATAACTGTAGAAAGGAACAAAATTTCCAAAAACTGAGAATTTTGCATTTTCTATCTCTAACAAGGGTAATTTGAGTTCAGCGATTTACGAGATAAGGGTGGTATCAAAATTCTGCCTTACCTTCTGAACTTTTGAAGATATTTTGATATTATTTCAGATGGTTTTGAATACTTCAAAGTTGTTGCTGTAATTTCCAAAGTATTAGTTTTTTGAAATTTTCTTTTAAAAAGATAATTGCGTTAAATGGTTTGAAAAGTTTTAAATTAGCGGCTTTCGCTATAATGATGAAAAAATTTTCAGGTTACATTTATTATTGGTGAGCTGCAAGATATTGTGTGCAAGCACCCTATTTTCGCCTCTTACAATGTAGCACTCACTAATGACACTCAACAAAAAAGATTTATTATCATTGTCATAATTCGAGGACGGGAAGAGACGAAGAAAGAGCGTTTCATTGAATAATGGCCATAAAGCATCTCCTGTTTATTTCCGACGAAAGGGTCGTGTGCATCTGGGCGGTTGACACGTGAAATGAACGGAAATCGATTTCAACGCTGTGCCACACATCTCCTGAAAACCCCCGCCGATGAAACGCCTTCATGAAAATTGATGGAAGATTTATTTATCCTGCGGCCCGAGCGCGACAAGTATCGACGAACGTAACTTTCCATAGCTAAGCTTAAGCTATCGCTAGACGCGCCCTCTATCGGTAATAGTACTTTAAAGTCAAAATTGGAAAATAACGCCAGGAAGGGTGGTTTCGATCCCACTTCTGCAATGTCTGCCGATACTGTTGATTAGTTTCGGATGCGCCGCACCAGATGGCGACGCTTATAAACCGCCTGGTGTTGCATCCGACTCTCTACCCAAAAGTTACCAACTAACCCAATTTCAAACTTCAAAATTTTTCCTTCTTTCCCGCGTACGTCACTGTAAAATTTTTTTTAATAAATGAGATTCCTTCGGAACGTTTCGGTGGATTTGCATGTAGAATACCTTCTCTTTCCTCTTGCGCGACGCCTAAGGCTTAATTTAATTTCATCGTGCGAAAAGTCGGAACGTCGCGTTAAGTGAATACACCGTTTAACGATGAGCTTGCTTCAGGCGAAGGTATATACTTTACAATAACGTGAGAGGAAAGAGAGAGACGATCAGAAAGATGAATCTCGTGCCTGTAGGGCAATAAGACTGAATACAATGCGTTCAGTAAAGTGTTTCTTAGTGGATCCTGAATTTCCAATTCGAATGAGAATTTTAAATGAGCGTATCGTAAATATATAAATATGTATGAGATGGGAGGAATTTTTCTGAGCACTGTAGTCGGGGTTGAAGTATTAGGGATTATTATTCCGAGAATTAAGCTATATGACAACTCTCCAGGTTCCTTTGGAAATTTGAAAGGCCACCATAGCTTTGAAATTGAATCTAGAAGGTTTTTGGATATTGCAAAAGTTAATCTTAACTGGTTTAAAAATTATAGAACGGAGATTCTAGACCTTTCGGAATTTTAAACCACAAGACATGGTTCAACATCCAATCTAGGCGATTTACATGCAGTTTCATATGATTTGAAAAATGGAAACTCCTGATTCTTCTAGGAAGTTTAACCGCCAAAAGGTCCTTAACCTCAGATTTTGAGGGTTTAAAGAAATTTCAAATTTTTGATTCCTCCAAGACCACCGAAATTATTTAAATTTCCAAATTGAGGAAGTGAATGGATGTCATAATGTTTCTGAAATCTATAAATAAGTTGTACTTTGGAGTGTTGCAAATTTACATACTCGTACGCCTTCTACACGCATGATTTTGTATGGAATGTTTCTATAATATTTTGAAGTTTTTCAAAAATTTGTTTTATTTCCATCATGGCATTCGTGAGTGCAGCTTGCATTACCGCAATTTTATTTTCCATTTAAAACGGAAGCGCCGGAATGCCGATCTACGCTATAAATAAAACCCCTCGTCCCCACCAAAAATTACGGGCCGCGAGAGGGACCTTCGGCATCTTTTTTTAAAAAAGTTATAATACCCGGTTTCCACGTTTGCGGATCCCCGAAACGGCGATTTCTCTCCGATTTTAGAAAGCCCATCGCGCGTTCCGCGAGAACGAACATTCTATTCTAATTCGGCGAGGAAAGAATCCGCTTTCGCGGGTAAAAGAATCGAGGTTGCTCGCGTATGTGTTATGAGAATAAAAGTGGCTCTGATATGAAATTAAATTGCCGACACGGCGTCTCGCCGCTTTTATTATCTGCTCGTACGTAAACACGGCGTCCATAACCTATGTCAAGATATCCATCGTACCGTAGCGGCGAAAATAATCGACGATGCGTCCAGAAATAAATTACGATTCGACTTGTGGGTTGAGAAGCGGGAATGGGGAGAGAGAATTAAGTTGCCCGAAGATAGTTCAACACTTGAAATGTTTTTACTCTTATACACTTTCCCTTGTGTCGAATCTGAAAGATAAGGGATATTTCCTTAGATTCGAATTTTTGAAAAATCGGTTTAATTTTTTTCGAAAACAATTGAAGTGTTTTGTTCGAAAGTTGGAGTAAGAGTCTTGTTTAATTCTCGACCAGTCTTTTATGCCAATTGGATGGTACGATTGGGACCAGTTTTGCAAGGTCGGACGAGACGACCATAAAAATGCTTGATTTTTCGAAAAAGGGACACTCTCTCTCTCTATTTTCTGATGGAAAGTAAGTACGATGCATTCTTTCAAAGAAAACGATGCTTGCAGGGCAAAAATAAATTATTCGAAAGAGGAACTCTCTGTCTTCTGATGGAGAGTAAGTACGATGCATTCTGTCAAAGAAAACGATGAGCATAAAAATGCTTGCAGGACAAAGACTGATTTTTCGAAAAAAGGACTCTCTATCTTCTGATGGAGAGTAAGTACGATGCATTCTTTCAAAGAAAACGATGCTTGCAGGGCAAAAACAAATTTTTCGAAAGAGGAACTCTCTGTCTTCTGATGGAGAATAAGTGCGATGCATTCTTTCAAAAAAAAAAACGACGAGCATAAAAATGCTTGCAGGACAAAGACTGATTTTTCGAAAAAGGGACTCTCTCTCTCTCTATCTTCTGATGGAGAGTAAGTACGATGCATTCTGTCAAAGAAAACGATGAGCATAAAAATGCTTGCAGGACAAAGACTGATTTTTCGAAAAAGGGACTCTCTCTCTCTCTATCTTCTGATGGAGAGTAAGTACGATGCATTCTGTCAAAGAAAACGATGAGCATAAAAATGCTTGCAGGACAAAGACTGATTTTTCGAAAAAGGGACTCTCTCTCTCTCTATCTTCTGATGGAGAGTAAGTACGATGCATTCTGTCAAAGAAAACGATGAGCATAAAAATGCTTGCAGGACAAAGACTGATTTTTCGAAAAAGGGACTCTCTTTCTCCATCTTCGGATGGAGAGTAAGTACGATGCATTCTTTCAAAGAAAACGATGCTTGCAGGACAAAGACAGATTTTTCGAAAGAGGAACTCTCTCTATCTTCTGATGGAGAGTAAGTACGATGCATTCTTTGGAAGAAAGTCGCAGTAACGCAATCCTGAGGACCTCGATCGAGCGCCAGTGCAATTTCGAAAGGGGCAAAACATCGCTTGAAGTGGCAGCTCGTTTGGGGACACCAGACACTTCCAGTCCTCTTGAGTGCACTCAAGTATTAATAACTCGTGAACCCGTTTAGGAGAAAAGTAACGTACATTTTATTAATAAGAGAGATAGAGTACTGGCGCCAGATGTTTTCCCCTAAGGAGAGTCGATGATTTTCGAGAAACCGGTGGGAAGATTTATGTGTTTACGCGCTCTCTCTAAGTACTCGCTCCTGATATTCCAATCGTAAATAAAATTACTCTTTTTCGGGACTTTTCCGAGGTCTGATTCATTTTACGGATTAAACCGACGCGAGATTAACACTGTGGAAATCAATTCAACCGGTAACGTTTATTATGATAATGGCGTAAAATCTCTTCGTACCGCGGTCATATACATAAACAAAAGTATGAACGTTTAATAAATTTGATTTTAATAGTCCCGCATTCCACTCGTTAGGTAGTAAAGAGGCGGATGATGTGTTTGTAGTTCTTGCTTGATTGTTGATCATACGCTTCTCATAGAAACGTTTTGGGGCGTGCATTGATATGACTCGGGATTTGTAGTCCAAACAGTTCATGGTATATGACCATCATTAATGGGAATTTTTCTAAAGGAAAATGTAACGCACTCGAGAATAATTTCTCAAGAAATTTCTGAAGTTCACGATAGAATACTTTCACGTAGAGACGATTTTTGCTTTTTTGGACTTTTGTGTTCCTTATAGAATTTTTAAAATCAGACGGTTAAGGGAATTTGTGGCGAAATCCCCAAGTCCTTGGTTATTTTGAGTCAAAATTAGAAACCCTTGAATTTAGCAGTGGAACTCGCAGTGATACTTGATAATTTTGAAATAATTGAAAAAAGAAATCGATATTTCAAAAATTATTATCCCAATAACGGCACTTTTCAAGGAAAAACTTTTCTCATCAGAAATGCGCCTTCTATAATTTGATGCTAGAATTTTCAAAATCGAGCAAATTAGTTGTGTTGGAAAAGTCCAGAAAGTAAATAATTAGCATTTTGAAAATTACACTTGTTGAGTGAAAATTTATTTGAAATTTTCTTGTCAGAAAGGCGACCTCTATCATTTGGTTTAAGAACCTTTAGTCTTTTTCTAATTTAAGAACCTTTACTATTTCAAAAATGAATACCAAGAAAACGACCTATTTAAATTTTCTCATCATTTGGTACCAGAAACCTCGCAAGCATTTCCTTTAACGATCAAATTTTTGAAAATTAATTTGAAATAGTGCACACGAAGTAAGTCAAAGGTGTCATATTTGTAAAATCCCAAAATCACTCCTCGCAACATTAATTTTACCAATTTTTGACACAAGAAAGTTCTCAAAAATCAATGCAATACCTTCAGAAAGACGTAATTGTTTAAAAAATTCGCTTACCACCGCACAGTTAAGCCCTATCCCTGTGATATACAGGGACCAACTGGGAACCGTGGAGGGATGAAAGGGATGCCGCAGACTTGTGTCGTTGCAGAAGAACCCCCTGTTGTACGCGCTACCCCATAAGTACAGGAAAAGTATTGGCCATCCGACTGGAAAAGAAAAATTTTAAATCGACTAATCCGGCAATGTTTTCGACTTTACCGTAAAACTGGGTTGGGATTCGTTATGAAACAAAATTGGGGTTAAATTGCAATAAAAGTGGCAAAGTACTTTTGATGTAAAAATAATTTCAAATCAACCACCACAATTGTTTTCAATAAGCCTCGATTAGCATTATGATCAAGTCAATTGATCGGAGGATCGTAACGTTTCAATGACAGATCGTTAATTTTTCGATGAGGGTTTTAATTAGAAATCACTGACCCGTCACAACGTTCATTTCGATTAATTCCAGTCGCGTTTGAGTTTAATTCAGAAAACGTAATCGCGTACACTATTTAAATAATTCTTGTTTAAATTGGATTAACGGTTAGATTGTTATGCACGCGCCACGAGTTGTCCGCTCTAACTATATTTGTAAATTCAAAATATTCTGTGGGCGATTGTTTCCACTGAAGGACATGTAAGTTGATTCAATTAAGCCGATTAAAGCATATTCGATAATACATGGAATTAATTACTTTCGCGATAACTTTCGAAGAATCCATCAAATTAATTCCAGTCCCGTATTCTTAATTGTCGATTACGAGCAAAGGTGTTGATTACATCGAATATGGCGTACGATAACAAAAATATATTTGATCTCACGATAGATAAATGGTTTTCTTCCATCATTTTTCTTCGAATGAAAGTTTGAACAAGTTGACTAAACCAGTAAAAAAATGAGAAAAGCTACGACACACGTTACGTGGTTATTTGAACTTTATTTTCTTTCTGTTGCTGAAAATTTTACTCAGGACAAAGGTTACTTTAGCAGAACGCAGGGTAGATTTTCACGACAGTCAAATATATTTGATCGTACGATAGATAAATTGTTTTCCCATCATTTTTTTTTCGAATGAAGAAAGCTTGAACCGTTTGACATAACCTTGAAACAAATGAGAAAATCTAAGACATACGTCATCTCCAACTTATTTCCTCACTGCAGATCAGTTTTTGATCTTAAGGTTCTTTAATGTAAAATACATCTTCAGGTTTCTTTCAGACGCGATTAGAACAAATCTAAGACACACGTCACGTTATTTTCTTCCATTGAAAAATTGTTCCAGATGGGACATAACTTCTTATGGGACTTATGGGACATAACGAACTGAAACATACGTTATGTACGGACGTAGGGTATATTTTTACGACAGTCAAATATGTTTGATCTCTCGATAGATAGTCCTCATTTAACTCCTATTTCATTAACAACTTGAACAAGATGCAGTAAGCCCAATACAAATCAGAAAAGCTACGACATACGTCACGTCCGCCTTATAGTTTTTTTTTAGCTTCGATTTAATTCTTGTTTTACCCCACCCAGAAAACCGTTATAAAACGGTTATTTCCAGCTTTTCAAATGATACTTGTCAATATCTCGGCCATCGGCCCTGTAACGATTTTTTGGGAGATTCGAACAAACCTTTTCTCTTGTGATATACAAACCAAATATATTTTGGTCAGACGAGAGTCAGTGAATACTTGATCGAATTTACGGAACATACAGTGGGACAAACCCAAGACAAACGTCACGTTTGCGTTACACCTGAACGCAGAACACGGCCAAATATAATTAATATAATGACATCACTTACATAGTTAGATAATTAATCACCTATACCTCCTGAAAATTCGAACAAGTGCACATAAACTCCAAGCGACTGAATAAAGCTAAGACGTTCTTGACTTTCATTGCATACTTGAGCCAATCGACATAACCTCAAATAACTGAACAAACTAATACGTACACGTTTATGTTACTTTCTGAATTGATTCTTACAATACATGTGATGTGTAAACGTCTTATCTTAACTCACTCGTTATATTGAAAACTTAAATGAGTTGACATAACCTCAAATAATTTATCGACGCTAAGACATACGTCACGTTGTTGTTTGAACGTAACGTCCTTTCGTTTATTAGAAGCATAATGAGGAGCTAAGACACGCGTTATTTCCTAATTTCCTTTAACTGTGTGCTGAAAGGTTAAGGACAAGTGGACATAATAGAGCTAAGATGTACGTCGCGGTACAATTTGAGCGTTTCAACGTGCGCAGGTTAGCCTATTTGATCTCGATTTAAGTGTCACTACCTCTCTACGAAAACTTGGTCTAGTAACCTCAATGAACTTTTTGGAAATCAAAATGACAACGCCTGTACTCACCGCAGTTCAAGAGTAACACGTCCAATATGACCTTCTCCAGCTTCACTACGATCACGTTATTCGCCATTCCGTAGAAAATCTACCTACGATCAATTAATCATACCGGATTAAAAACAATTATCGAAGCGGAGAAGATCGATAGGAGCGCAGCTGCGAAAACGAGAACGGGGCCCGTTCACACACGACGCAGGCCGTCGCACGAATGACGTACGTCGCGTCGTGTTGTGTTCGGCGGGTTGTCCGGGATTGGAGATTTGGGGGGGCGAAAGGAGCGACGTTGTCAAGTTTACAAAATTGAAGTAGTTTACCTGGAACTGTTCGTCTCGAGTCGTAGGAAAAGACCAAAACAAACCAGAACTTTTATGGACTAATAGCTTAGGGTGATTCAAAAATTCTCGAAGAGGAGATGGGAAATCCGGGTTTTTAGTGTATCAAGTGGTCTAGCACAATGTGCTCGAACTGTTAAGTACTTGCTCGATGATATCTGTGTAATCAGGGATGTTTTTAGGGATTACATATGTAGATAATTTAGTTATCTTGAGTTTTTATACTCTATTGACATTAGTACTAAATGGATTTATTTATTTATTTATGGGGTCAATGATTATTAATTAGTGGGGCCCGGAAAAATGCCTATATTGTTAATTTTCCTTACTTTAACGCCAATTTTGGATGTAAAAGCCTAAAACGCGCATTTAGTATTATTTTCAATATATTTTTTTTTAGATTACTAAGTGTATCGCTGCAAACATCCACTGAGTTCACAAAAATATACAAGAAATTCTTTATAATTAATGTATCATTTTTCAATCAAGTGTTAAAATGCGCGTTAAAAAAATCGAACAAGATATCGATGTTGCTATTACGATTATTAATTTGGATCTAAATTTAAAATGAAATGATTCGTTTTAATAAATTCACCATAAATACCATATTGAAATGATTTAAAAATATTCACCGTTGACATATGTAATTTGGTAAAAGAAAAAACCCTACCCATTGATGATTACGGACTAATTTTTCGTATGTTTAATTAATGCGATCGTTAACTCGATCTCTAACCGATCCGATTTCTTATGGGGAGCGGCAACGTCGCCCCCCTCCTGTGCCGGATGACATGTTCCATTCAAAAGGGGGACCCGTTGCGTAACGCTCATTAATCGATGGAGTTGATTCATCTCGATCGTAGGTGGGGGGCCGTGGGGAATTCCCATGGCACGAGGGGTAGATTCGTAAATTGGATCATATCGAAACTGGTGGAATAATGAATAAAAGATTATCAGCAGGCGAAGATCGGAGCGTAAATTGGGTGGTTTCAGTGGAAAGTATCTCCATAATTGGAGTTTTGGGGGGGTTTAGAAACTAGGCAGTTGATTAAGGGCTTTCTCTTGGTGGAACCCTTAACTGCCAAGTGGTATCCAGAGGAGTTTTTTATTGAGTCATGTTCCCAGTTTCAGAGTTAAAAACCGAAGCATTTATTTGGGTGGACTTTAGGAGATTAAGAAAGTTTTAGGATGTATAAGAGTTGTTTTTTTGGAATTTCTCTGGAACGATAAATGAGTTTGTTAAAAGTATATGTATATTTATAGATTAAGGCTTGCTAAGATGAAGAGTTTTCTCTATACTTTAGTAATCCTGTAGGTACTACACGGTCCATATGTACCTGGGATGGAAAGAAAGGAAAATAGAATAAAACTAAAAATGCTAAGATCTTCAAATTTAACAAACAACTCGAGTAGCAATACGAAATATAAACTAAGCGGGATTAACTTGCCGGGAATCTAAACTTTCCCCTTTTAGACTCCATCAGTTTCCTGTAGTATTTTCGAAAGGAATAAATCATCTGGGACCGGGGCCGTTCCTCCTTTTTCTCTCGCGTTCGCCGAGGAAGAAAAAGAGTCTATGTTTTCTGTCGTCGCGCTAAACCTTTTCCTCTCGTCTCTCTTAGGAATGCCTCGTACAATACGATACATGTCGTAAATATCGCTTTTATTGCTTGTAGAAAGGGGGGTTAGGACCTGTCATAATATCCAGAGATTAAGCGGTCCGATTTTAGAAGCACTACCCACGTCATATCGCCGTTTGATAAATTTTGGGCATATGTATTTTTGGAAATTCCGACTTAGAAGGAGTGGTGGATTTGCCTGAGCGAGGAATTACGACTGTCTTTATTGGATGTTGGAAAAATCGACACTGTAAACTCGAATTTTTATCGTTTCCATTCGGTACACGACGGAAACCGAGCTCGTCTAATTTTATTTCTTGTAGATACTCAATGATGGATAAAACTTACTTCTTGTTTCTCGTGCAAACGGCCAATTATCCTCGTTAAAAGATTTTTGAACCTCACGTTTCCTTCATAGTAACATAAAGATAGCGATGTTAAATTATGGTGTCGATAATGATAGTAATTCTAAGAAAATCGAAGTCATTATCAGCACGTGTACTTTACGAGGATATTTTGAAGATGCTATTTTTCTTCTAAGGGGAGTAGTTTTTAGACTTAGTAGTCTAATGGTAGTGCCATTTGTTTCCAAAATCCACATTTTTTTTTGATAACCGTTGAGAAAAATTTCCAAATGAAAATTCCGAAGAGCTTCAATTTTCTTACCTAAATGTCCATAGCATTAAGAGCATAAAGAACAATTCGATGGAAGGGTAACACAGATGCTTTGAAAGCCACTAACTGGAAAGTTACAGGACTATTTTGAAGTTTATAGAGGACATTAAGTCTGGACAACCAAATTCTTATTTTCTTATACCCCTAGGCCAATAGAGCGCTATACCTCATGACCTCAAAATAACCCTTAACCACTAGACTTATAGACCCCAAGGCATCTAGACTGCCAAAACGTTTAGACCATAAAACTCCAAGAATCTTATACGTCTAAAGCCAAAGAGATTTTGACCACTACATACCTTGTACAAGCAGTTTTGAGAGCAAATCAGTCTCTGGACCCCAAATCTCTATTTCCATAAAGTGCTGACATCTAGATCAGTACAGCATCAGACCATGCAATCCAAATTAAGATTTGTAAACCACAAGGCCACTATTACGTACGAAAGTCTATAATCGAAAATTAGGGTCCTTCAGGTTTCAGGTATGGTCTGGAAAGTTATTTTTTAAAGCCCATGAAACGAGAGCAATTGATCTGGACCATAAATCCATAATTTCATAGATTTTTATTCCCCTAGGTTAATAGGGCTTTAGACCTTAGGAATCTTGGCGTCTACAGATCACTGAGAACGACTGTATCAACAACGTCATCTATCGGAAAACAGGGGTAGAAAGTAGAATGTCCTGCAAGGTTGCTGATCGGTAAAAGTTTGTTTAGGCAATGTGATAAAGATGACGCGGTCCAAAAAAGTAGATTCAATGCAGAACCCTTTACTGAAGATTAATTTTAAGGAAATTCTTATTGCAGTAGGCATTTTTCTCCCATATCTCTTGGTATAGGAAAAAAGTATAGCTAGGCATAGTTCCTAAATTACAGCACATTAAATGCCTGGGAATGTAATGAACGCATGCGCAATAAATCAGTTTTTGTCATTTTTTGGAAATCCTTGCCATGGCCATTATTTTGTAGCTCTATATCCGATAAGTGCGGAAACATCTATTATGAAATAAGTGATGAAATAACAACCTTTCGCTGAATTGATTCCCTTTAAAATTCGAAGATGAAAATGCTCCGCTCTCTCCACACACTTTAAACAAATGGGAAGAATATAGGAAAATTCATATTATTTAAAAGCTGATATTACCACTTGTTTACTTCCCACTCGTATCTCCATGAAGAATATCCATTTTAATTTTTGATCAATTGTCCTGTGGCGAATTTACTTTGGCTTTAAGGGGTGCGCATATCGATTTATGTATATATCAGCGACATCTATCGGAGAAAGGCGCAACATATGGCGGAGAATGGAATATAAAATAGAAAGTTCTATAATGGTACCAGGCAATAAGAGCTCGTTTAGACAGTGTCCTACAGATGGCACGCCATGAAAATAGATCTAATTCAGAACTCTACTGAAGATTATTTTGGATAAATTTTTTAGGGTTTCCTGATTGATTAGATTCCGAGAAAAGAAATTAAATGCATAAAACTAGATTTTTTGTTAGTGGAGGGGAAGAGGAGTGGGAGGGCAAATAATGAATGCTTTTCTTTATGTCCTAAAAATGGTGTAATCACAAAGAAAAATGGGTTCCTGAGTAAGAGCATTTTGCCTTAACCTTTTCAATTTGGAAATTTCAAGAATCTTTTAATGTCCTAAAAGTCCTAAAAATGGTGTAATCACAAAGAAAAATGGGTTCCTGAGTAAGAGCATTTCGCCTTAACCTTTTCAATTTGGAAATTTCAAGAATCTTTTAATGCGAGGTAGCGGATTTTAACTTGGATACCAGTTGTATTGCAAGTAACATATTCCTACATTTTGCTCTAAAATAAAAATAAAAGACACCAATTTCTTCATTTTTCGACCAGCCTGTACTTGCCATTTCAACTGTTGATGTATTATTATTTTTTAGAAAGCAGGCCTCATTATAGAGATTTTTTCTTAAAATAATAACATAGTTTCCACATTGCGAAGAACTTGGCCACATTAGAGAATAGACAATGGTCAACATTTGAGCTCTTCCCATCGATGTGTGAGCCATATCGAACACTTGGAGGTTTCCTCATTCGAATAATCACGACATTTCTGGTAACAACGTAAATGTAATCAATAACCTCCAAAAAAAGCAAATAAAGTCCTTAGGCATTAACGTCAAGACTATCATCGATCAAACCTACAATAACGTAACGAGCCGCGGAGGCATTTCCATTGTCCGGCTCAAAAGGAGAGGATCCACTTCCTCCGACTTTACGCTCCGGAGGGTGTTTCACGGTCTTTATTCGGCAATCGGGGGGTTCCCACCCATCCTGCCTGTGATTAGCATAATTTTTTAGGCTAACGCTCAACATTTCACGGTCTGGAGACGAAGCGAAGGTGAAGAAATGTGCTGGGAGATTTGATTGCGGGGTAACTGATGATTTGAGATTTTAGAACGAGGGAGAAAACTCGGGAGTTAATAAGATCTGTTTCATCCTTTAATGGCTGGTAAAGGGCATTACATGAATTCTGATCGTTAGGAGAAGAAAAGGGAATGTGGTTTAAAGATGGAAAATCTCTTGGGGTTTTTTAGCTGGTCTATCTGAGATCTGAGCCTCTCATCTCCTTACCGTTGCTCCACGGTCGGCAATCAATCTATATTAATCCACCCATCTGGCGCAATCAAAACGCTTCCCGAAACTTCCATTTAACCGCTCGTATCCCATGACATCTCCCCATTTATCAATTTCCTAAGCAATTACGCCCAATTACCATCGGACGAGCTGCAATTAAAATTAATGATCCGAATTTTCGGATTAAGTCTGTCATTACAGGAACTGTCCCTCTTCTCTTTTATTTTCTCTACCCTACTTCGCCCACCTTCCTATTTGCGTCCGTGCCATATGGCTAAAGTTCGATGCAGCTCAATAGATTCGTGAGCCAACCCGCGATGCAGCTCAGAATTAGAAACATCGAGGGAAGTATCACTAGGCCAGATTTATTTTCGTCCACTTTAATTCGACGACGGAGGACGTAGTAGCGTGTAAATGCAACTCAGCAAAAATAACATGGAGTAACAGGGAAAGTAAACGGAATCTGACGTATTCCTGAGCTCTATTTGAGTCAATATTAAGAAAAGCTTGTTGAGAATTTGGGTATTTCAAATATAAAAGCGCAAATTTTAGAGATCTGAAAAATATAACACACACCTACAACATTTTGATTAAAAATAAAATAGTTCAAACGTGACTGCATATGTAATACATTTGCGCCTGATATGTATGCAACCCGCTAGCTCTTCTCCTCCAATGCTTCGTTCCCCCACTTGGCTCCGCTTGGCTTTCGCGCTATGTTTATAAGCATTTTTAATAAAATTAGAACAATTTTATCAAACATGTAAGATTGGCGAATTGTAACTTAAATTAACTGAAAATACGTTAATCACAATTAATTAAACTCATTTTGCAAGGTATTGGCCGAATTTGTTTATATTGCAGTTATGCAAAAGAATATGTATGCGATTAATTTCATCTTGCGCCTGATTGAGGTACATATATTAAACTGTCATTACCCACGATATCATATCTTAGTATTACTAACTGTTAAAGTTCTGAATTTTAAAAAAAAGTCTTTTTTACAGTTTATCCTGTTTTTCTCGGCCAAAAATGATCCAATCACAGTCTACAAAACGCCATTTTAAAGCTTTTTCAATTCTCCACAAATGTCCCATGGACAGTAAAGCGATTCATTGAATACTTTCGATGGTCTAGGCAAAAAAGCAAAAAAAGTTAGATTTCCTTCGATTTTACACTACCTTAGGTATTAATTACACTATGTCTTACTCGGGGGGGGGGGGGTACGAAATTTCGGCCCGCCACCCACGAGCCACGAGAAAAAATTCGCTCGTCGTCGAGGGGCTGATTTGGGTACGGTTTCATTTTTCCGCTCGAGTTCGCAAGGAGCGAACATCCCGTATGGCAGATGACACGAAAGGGTGTCATTTTTCTGAACGCTCATTAATTTCCCGTCTTCGGTATCGAATGTCGAAAATGTCCCGTGTAGCATATGGTCGCCGAACAAAGTAAAATATTCCTCTCGATCGGCGCGAGCGTTAATCTAAAGCGCCTAATTAATTTGGTAAAAAAATTGCCCACGACAGATGTTAATCGCAAAATCTGAATAATCCTAATTGATATGACGTGATACGTTAAGGAATCGTCCCGGGTCGAAGCCTCAATTCATGAGGGTTTCTGCCGGTATCGTAATAGGCGCTTATCGAACTTAATAGGTTTAATTGACCCCCCTTTAGATGCCGTGATAACGGTAAAGTGACTTGCGTAAGTACAACTACCCACATTTTTACGTTTTATTTAACCAATTTGCTTGTCTGATGGACGGAAACTTATTTCATAGCTTTGCGCATTTTATAATCAAAAGTACTGTTGTACACCTCCTCTGTACACCATTGTTTGTAGGACGTTAATTTATTTTTTACAATAAATGTAATTAAAAATTAATTTCGATCGCTCAGTTAATTGCCTCACCTTTATGCAGGCGAGCGCGTTTTACACTGCCAAGGTTAAATCCGCGCTTAAATTAAAAACAATGGCGTAAATAAAAATAATGAATCATAAAGGCGAGCTTTGTTGTTTTGTCTCGCTTTCCATTAAAAACGCGCCGTGTAAAGAAACAATGACACTAGGTGCATGTACACCTACGTGCACAATGCACACGAATTAATAATAAAATATTTAAGACTGCCTTTCTAAAAGGTTTAAAACGATAACGAACGTTATATTTGTACTCCCTCGAGTTAATAAAACTTGTGCACGCTTATGAAGTTGGTTTGAAAAAGTGAGCTCGAAACAGGAAACTGTTGCAAAATTTCAAAATATTTCCTGTCAGTTTTTCTGGTATATCTGGTAAATATCAATACGAAATCATAAATTCAAGTGCGACTACGATACATGAACTACAGCCTATAAAACACTTGATTTATCTGATATTGACTATCATTTGATTTAAGGCAGTTATGGGAATTCAAACTTAGAGGAAGCCAAAATGGGGTAGATCACAATAACAAAAAACCAACTAAATTCACTCTTTTTATTGAAAATTAATTCATTTTCCTTTTTTTTAATGTCAAATATAGCCAATTAATAATTAAGTTTGTATTTACATATCTGACCTTTATTTATTTCAAACATTCACACTGGTAATTTAAATATTCGTCTAATATCCACTTCAGTTGTTGAGCAGTTTATTTGACTAATTTAGCCGCGTCCGTACTTTTGTAATTTACGTTAATTGGTTAATTGGCAATTAATTCATTTTTTGTGAATTAAATTTTTAATAATAATTTTTCTAACTTCTTATAATTGAACGTTATTATTGTTTCAGGTGGTGTGTAATGAACATTTTGGTGCCAGTGGCGTACACGTTTGCAGAGGAGTAGTAGCAGTGGGTTTCATGCCGATATGTCATTGTCAAACGGTTAGTTTCTTTTCAAATTTATTCCTAAAGTACTAATGTTTTTACTATATTCATTATGTTAGTAACAATTCACATATAACAATAGCAATATTTTTCAGGTGAGTATTTTCTGGACAATGGCATAGAACTTCATGTAAGGGCAGTATGACGGATGCAGCTGTTTGTAAGGTTAGTTGCTTTTAAAGTAGTTTTTTGAAAGAATATTTATTTTAAGTTATTGTGATGGATTGTTGTTAATGTATATTTTTTACTTTTTAGGTAAGTCGATGCGATCGTGGCGACAGCTTCGTGGGAACGCAAAAGGGCAAAAGGGTCTTTTAATGGCGGACAGCTTCATAGAAGGACAGAAACGCAAAATCACTTGTCATTTAATGGTTCGTATTTTTAAATTAGGTTTGAAATTTTATTTTCTTCTTATTATTAAGGCTCGAAAAACATGCGAAATGCATAGTTTACAAATGTAGGCAATTTAGCAGATAGCACAGAAAATTTCAATACAAATAAATCAAAATAATTGCCATTTGTAAATCTTTCAAGAAGCTAGGAACTGTTTCAGAACGTTTTTTAAAATTTAATATTGGAAAATTGGCCTTTTTGGGGGCCAAACTATTTTCAGCAATTTCATAATGAACAATGGCCGCTTTTAAAGTATTTAGAAAACTAGAAAATTGCTCAAAACCATTGGAAAATTGTCCTGATTCATTTAGAAAACTATGAATTACATCTAAACAATTTCAGATAATTTCAGGATGAACTATTTTTGGATAATTTGTAAAACTCAGAAATTGTTCATAACCATTTCAGGAAAATTGCTTTCTTTCAGAACCATTTGAAAATTTTCAAAACAGAAACTTGCCTTTTTTGAATCAAGTAAAAAACTCGAGAGTTTTTCAGAACCATTGAAGAAAATTTTGTAATGGAAAGTGACAAGTTTTTTATAATTTATGAAACTCATGTTCGGAACCATTTCAAAAATTTTAAGGTTGATAGCTGGCCTTTTGGGTTAAGTGGAATGCCGGAGAATTGTTCAGAACCATTACAGACAATTTCTGCACGAGAAATGGTCATTTCTAGACCTTTCAGGAAACTTGGACGTTGTTCAGAAGACCTACAGTAATTTCAGAAATTTGAATCATGTAGGAAACTATAGCATTTTTCACCATTTTGGAAAATTTCTTCATAACTATGTAATTACCATTTTTGGATCATAGAATTTTTAATTTTTTTGGAAATAACATTTTTTGCGCGAGTTATTTTGAAAAATGTTAAATACGAAAGTTGTAGAACATTTTAAGGTCTACGAAAGAGCCCTATAACGTTTCTGCTCCAAATCGAAACTAAATGAAGTACGAATTTTAATTTAATTTGACAGGCCGCTATTTTGTTTTTACCGGTCCCATTTTACTCGTTAACGGACTTAACCGAGACATTTATCCAAACTATTTTTGTGCGGAATTTTATTTGGATTAGTTAAAAAATGCGTCGTCTATCGTGTTTTGGCAGTTTCAGTCCACAGTTTAGGAGTTTTAGTTACTGTGATTAAATAGTGTTAATACATTACATACAAGTTATGACAGTAGCAATGACAGACAACCTCAAAGAAGGTCAAAATGTTCAGAATCACTTGTCTTCTAATGGTAAGTATTGATGAGTTATTACGAAATGAACTTAAATTTCGAACATTCAATTTTTTTTAATATTGATATTGTTTTTTAGGTACAGCAGCCATACTACCGACAATGGCGACCATTCTGGCAGCCCAAGTGCCGTCACCATTCAAGGTTAGTGTTTTTAAAAATTTTTGAAAGAAGATTTACTTTTGACTCAATAGTAACATTTATCGATAAATGAGTTGCTGAACGAATTATGGGGAAGTAATGTCGATTATATGAAAACAAGTTATTGTTGTACATTTCAATCATAGAAATATTTCCAAATGCGCACTACTGAAATTATCTTATTTCATCCACTAAAACTTAGGCGTTTTCAATAAGAACTGTAGGTCCCTAGCTTAAAGCTACAGTTAATTTGAGTGGGTTACTATTGGGAGTCGGAAGAAGACAAAACATGTACTTTTCTTGATACTTTATGAGTGTAAAAAGGTACCGAAACATAAAATCTACCAAGATGGAAGGATATGCAGTAATACTGCACACATTACATAAAGTTTAAAATTACTTCGACCCTTTTTCGCTTACACAATGCCCTGTTTACATAACAATGCCGATGAGCCAATACAAAAGTAATTAGTCCTTTTGTATCGATCACGGTAATTGCACTTGAAACCATTTATCTGTTTAATCAATGGAACAAATAAATTATCAATCTATATACATGGTACATTTGACGATTATTACATAGTGCTCAATTCTATTTATTTACAAGATTTTTTTGGTATATTAGCCGTTTAACGAGTCGCTTGACACTCGCCGTCACTTATAGTAAATACTATACAAGTCATTAAATAATATATAAATAATTTCCGTGAAAGCAGACTAGATCTATATTGCTAACATTTCATAATAAATAATGTAATAAATTACGTATAAAATAGTGTAGAACATGTAAAAATGAAAGGTGGGAATGTGTCCAATTATGATTTCGAATTTAAACGTATTGCACCAAGAATGTGATGAAAAAATACATACCAACATACAAAACTAATTATCATCGCTATTATTGAAAAATAATCATTAACGCCTCAGTCTTTAATCAAATATACGATGCGACAGCTTCGATCAAAAAAAAAGACTAGACTCTCGACTTAATTGGTTTGAGGGAATAGAACAAAACTTTACTAACCGACTGCTATCAGCATTTAAACTCTCGCTTACACAGCATGACCTATCGTGGAATAATGTTGATAATTCAAACAGTAAAAGAGTGTGAGGAAAGCATAGCCCCAGTTAAACTTTCTTTGTTGAAAATTTGAGAAGTTTGTAGCTTGTAGAAAAGTTATTCAAGGCAGTAAAAGCTTCGGGCCGCTTAGGTACTCGAAAAGTGTTGTGTTGTGATTGTTGTTGGGTCATTTCCGATGTGATCTTCTTTGTAGAATTCAAACCTACAGTCAACATAGGTGATGATTTTGAGATATTTGGGGGTGTGTACACAAAAAATGGCTATTTAGGCTATTCAAAATAATTCAATATGGCCGATCAATATTCAATATGGCCCCAAAATGTGTGCTGGAAAGTTCTTCGACTTCTTTCATTTTCTGTTGGTTGTTTCTCCGTAGCCATTTTCCCTGGACGACCCGTATTGTAATTGGACGTTAAGTATTGTATTTCCTCCAAGGCACGTACTCCTTAATAAAATGCCTCTACTAGTGTAGCAATTCCATAACACTACTTCATAGTTCGGCCTCTTATACGCGATTGGCAGTCCCAGTTTCACTTGGATTTAATTCTAGGGAATAAGTCCGAATCGGCACCGATATCTGGACGCGTTGCGCTAAAAACTCTTCACCGCTTGAATCATATCCTTTAATCACAGTCGATGTTACATGCGTACAAGGGCTTCCGCAAATTCTGGCAAGACAATTACAGAGATCAAACCGTCGCTCGTTCAGGAATAAATAATTCTATCACAACGTAAATTTCGCGGTGCAGGTACTTTCACACCCTCCTGTTCCCGTCGTCCGGCGCGGCGTCCTTCGCCTCGGTGGCGAGGCTCTGCCTCGCCTCGTCCGTCGAGGCGCTCCCGACGACGATCCTCTCCCACTCCCAGTCGCCGTCGAGCGGCACCTCGTTCTCGAAGTCGAAGTTCCAGCGCCGCCTCGCCTCCAGCCTCTCGGCCGCCTCGTCGCGAGGCGACGGGAGCTCCGTCGGGGGCGGCTCCGCCCCGAAGTCCAGCCTCCGCCTCGCCGCGCGGGCGTCGCGCCGCGCCCGCGGCGCCGCCGGGGCGTCCTTGTCGCTCGTCATTAGAGGGGCGACGACGGCTGAAAAACAAAGGAGAACGTGGAAATGTTGAGACAAATGGCCGTGTTGCTAGGGGGCGACGGTGTATACAAAACCCTCGAGAAAAGAGGGGAAATTCACGGAAAAGAAAGTTTTTCTACGTTGATTGAGGTAGTCACCAGTTGGGAAGGGTCGAAATGTTTATAAAATAATCGATTCGGATCGGCTGGCCGCGATATGAGATACGCTTTAGTAACCTAATGCGTTGCTTTTAGATGTGTAAATGATAGACATTTAAGCTCATAGGTGCGATCAGAAATGCTTACTCAGTACACTCTTGTTACTGAGCCGTTCAGGAAAGAAACAATTATGTCTTGGTGATTTACCTGAAAACGTTCAAAACTGCAAACGGAAACCATAAAAAATGCTGTGTTCATTTCAAAATCTTCTTCGCAACATAAGAGACATTAAAACAAATTTGCTTTTCCCCTACACCTTAGTCGATGAGTCTATCACCAATAGGTGTAATGGGAGTAGATCATGTTTATGTAACATCGATCTGTCATATGCCAGATGTATGTAGATAATCTAACACTTGAAGACTTGAACTTGGCGAAAACGGTCTTTTGGCACGTTTTAGGTTTTAAAATGTTGGAACTTACCTCGTGCAATTGCAGCAAACTTGAACTTATCGCAGAGTTCGGTAAAACTGGCTACCGTCTTTGTTCGAAGCGCTGGATTACAACCGTCTAATATTAAATCGATAACATTATACTATTGCCAAACACGTTTGAAAGTTCGACAATAAGTTGCGATAAGATTAATGCTGATATGGTGCAATTATAATTTCCAACAAGTATTGTATGTATATTAGAGGTATATTTTATATCTAAGTGGCAGAGCGAAGTTACGTCAACTAATAGTTATAAAAAAGAAAGCAACCGATTGATAACGAAGTATCATAATAAACATCCTCTAGGAGAATTCTCCGATTGCTTCCTGTGGTTTTGCTGTCTACAAATCTAGAAAAAGATAACAAGACATGCATTTGTGTATAACCACAAACATCCACTACAGAAATATCAAAGCATCCTTTAGTACTCGATTTGAAACTTTCCCAATTGTTTTAACGTTTTTAGGTAGATTACACAAACATTTGTCCTTGTAGATAAGAGCGACTCGCATATGAGCGCGGTGTTTCACAAAAAAAATCCGAACGATCATTGTTATTATATAAATAATCTATGGAGAGAAATTAACTGTGTGAAAAATCAACACACGTAACGTGTGTATGGCGAATTGTTTGATTGAAATGTTACAATGTATTTTTTTAATTTAGGAAGGATTTTGGCAAATGGAAAAACATCGAAATCAAAAAATGTTTCATTTGTTTCGTAAAAGAAAATAACATCACCCGAAGAAGGCCAAAAGAGAAAATATTGCGGTCGTACTTTCAGACTCCCTAATGTTCTATTGTTTGACGAAAAATGGTTCACATGCACTTTGGTCATTGACCGTACGTTGCGCACGTTCACAAATATAGCACACACACACAAACACGAACACGCGCAAAGATACGTGCCACCGAGTGAAAACAGCACCAAAGCGAAAAATAAAGCCGAGGGCGACATAAAAGAGGAATACTCACGTTTCCCTCTTTTCCTCCTCCAGGGAAAGCCTCGAACTGACCGCGAGCAGGTCCGGGGCGTCGCGACGCGCGCGCCGACGATCGATGCGACACGTGCCCGCGATGCGCTTTACGCAGCTAGTGGAAAAGCCGGCGGGCCGGGAGGGGGTAAAGTGCATCGGGACGCGCGTTTGCCAAGTATGGGGGAAAATCGGAAAATCCGGCCGGGCAGGAAGATCGTAAATCTAGGGAATCTGTTAGTATAATCTTCCAATGAGTGATCCAGGATATTGGACGAGGGTGAAGGGGAAATCTGGAGGTAGTGGTTGGGTTGGGTTAGGTTAGGTTAGGTACCTGATCTTAGGGATGGTTCTTGAAGAAATTACTGGTCTGAATGTGGAGGAATCTTCGATAAATCTGACGAGAGAGGCTTGGGTAGAAGAATTGAAGAAGAAAAAGGCGAGAAGACGGAAAATGAGGAGACACTTGGAAACCCTCAACCAAAGATCCTTCGAAGTATGTATGTTTTCCAAACGGGAGGATCTTGGAGGATCCTCTAGTGGGACAAGGGTGAAGAGGAAATCTATGGATCGTAGTAAAGGATTGCATCTCTGATGTGAGTGTTTCTAATGGAGGAACTGATAATATAATCGCACGACTTGTGAGTTGATCAAAAATCCGCACGCGATATCTATTAAAAAATCGCGTAAGTTCAAACAATAACAGGAAGCTCCTATCTCTAACCCTACACGGTTCGAAGTCGTAACTTTTTCCCGATAAACGCCTCCTACTTCAGCCTCTGTATCGACCGAATATCGTCACGATATATCCTCGGCGTTATTAACGTCTAGTTTTAACCTTTGACTCGGAACGCCTCGACACCACAACGGTTCGTCTATGTATTTCATTAGACGACGCTTCCGATGGGGCAATTAAACGCCTGTTCAAACAGGACTTTATCACACTCATTACGTCACTTTTTTAACTACGCATGACCTACATATGTGTTCGATAATTGCGCGTAATGTGCATGGCGAGACGATGTTGCCAACAACAACAACAACAACAAAAATAGTAGAGTTGTGTAGGAGTGAAAATAATATTTTGGGAATTTTTGGGCCAGTGCCATAAATCTCTAGTGGTATTAATGTAACGTATAGATATTGAGGTGAGAGAACGAGGTGACCATAGGAGAAGTCCATACTTAATTAGGAGGTATTTGTTGAAAGGGCACTACGTTCACCAGAATAGAGAAACTTGTGGGCAGAAGGGTGTACGTTGGGATTTATTCGAAAAAGAATGAGATATGCAAGGGACTGGAAACGTCCAATTAAAATCCACGTTTGCTTCAAAAATAACATAATGAACGGTGTGCGCAAAGAGAAGATTGAGTTGATGGATATACAACTTTTTCTCCAGAATACGATTTGGACAACTGGATGGTTCAACATGCGATTTGCTTCCCTATGGATTCAAAATTGAAATTTCGTTTTACCACATTTCAAATTGAAACCGTATTTTAAGCCCAGGACGCCTCCAGCTCATCGCATTTACCCACACTATCGAACTTTACTCTACTTACCATGTTTTTTTGTACCGGTCGCGGCCCGACTCCCGCCGGCTCGCTGGAAAAAACTTATTACGACTGAACCGCACCACTTTTTCGTTTTGCCATGCAATTCGCCATGACGAGCGCGTCTGGTGGAAAAAAGAGAGAAAGAACAATCCGCACACCTCGCTTACACGTACGCCGACCAATCGGCCACATTTTCTCTCTCTCCCGCTTCCCCTCGTTGTTCCGTCTATTATTCGGATTAATTGCGGGCCGCTTCCGGTTTTCACGCTCCGCCAACTCGGAACTCCGCTAAATCGCCTCGCCTCGAAATGCGCTCCTCCGTCGAGGTACGAAGAGGAAAGTCTCCAGGAGAAAAAGGAACGTTTCGGCAGATCGACGCCAGGGGAGGAAGGGGCTCCTTGGTTCCCATAAATGTTGCAATTATTGCACGTGAGAAATTTCATCAGCCAGGGAAGATGCCGACGCGTAATCAAATGCAGTACAATACACAGTTCGCTCGGTCTCCTGCGCATTTGCCACGTTCCTTTTTCGAAACAGCGCAGCGAAATTTTAAATAATGCAACTGCAAAAGGTTGCAAAAAAAGAAGGCGTGGGGTAGAATTTCAAGTGCCATCTCTTTCTGCTCAGACCGCTGCTGTCAAGTTTCTAATCTGTATACGTATTGTTAAATTAGGACTCTGTATTACCGAGGGGACATTCAGCATTATTTCGTTGGGGACCGCAGATGATAACTATTGTTTCTCGTATGCCGACATTGGTTGACAGTGGAGGATTTCAGATGGAAATAGACTTGGTGGTCTGGTGGACTTGGGCCTGGGTTCGATCTCAAAGTTAAACTTTTACATATTGTAAATTAACATGTGGTTTTGCCGGAATTTTAACTAAAAAAACAGAATGCTATGACACCACCCACCCCCCATCTATCTCCATAGAACTACTACCCTCTCACCATGACACAAAACTTCATGTTCCATGCTTTATGTTCTATGTCAAATGTCAAATTTGCGCGCCAAGTCCGCCCAGTTCGTTGTGTTCTGCGACAAATGTCAATTTTTTTTAGGAAACTATCTCATCTCCCTGTGTATAGCCACTTATTTTTTTAAGAAAAAGCAATACTTAGAGGCCTCTTCATGCACCTACTTCATCTTGAACATCGATTCGTAAGATGCGCCTGTTAGTCCAGGATCATGGAGGGCGTTAGTTAAAGATGAAGGTGATCAGATCAAAGGTGAATTTCTTCTTCTTCTTGTCTTATTTTGGTCTTATCCATGCGGAAATTTGTAAATTTTTTTTAACTCAAACGAAGGAAAAGTCCCTTGGAAAAACATACATTAGAGACAAAACACACGAATAATACGCAAGTCGTAGAAATGCCCAGCCTAACCAAATTTTGACTCTTCACTAGTTGCCCAAGTGCCCTTAACATAACCTCAACAACTGAATGTAATCGGGTTTGAACCGCGCCGTCTATAGAGTAGTAGCGGAAGCTCGAATGATCATAGTATAATTTAAATTACTTAAGGGAGTGGGTGTTATTCCAAGGACACGCCACCGTACAATATTTCAATAAGTCGTTTTTAAGCGTAGCTTGTGGGAATTTGACAGTACACATACGAAATTCTGTCAGTTTTTTCGTGTTTTTTTAAATTTAAACCACTGCGCCTAAGCTAACTGTAGCACTTTTTGGTACCGCTCCATCTGTCACTCGGTAGTAGAAATTCATTAGTGTGTCGCTTTTTAATTAATTGCTTTAGGTAACGAGCAGAACATCATTAATATCAATAAAGCTAATAAAATACATTATTGTACCCGTTTGATACGTCTAGACGCACACTGCACGACTGTTCACCTCGCCTCATTGTTGTCATTAATGCCCAAAATCACTCATATAATCAAAAGGATAATGTATAATTCGCGCATTCGCCATTTAACGGGACGGTTAGTCGTAACGAATACCATTGTTGTGATGGAAACAAAGCACCGGCTTAATTAAAGCGTGAATCTTAGGACATCCTGCGCGGTAGACAAAGCGGAATACACGCAGAATTAAACATTGATTTACATAATGCTATGCACCCTCTCACCTTTCTTCATTGTTGTAATGCATTGCGTTGGTTGCAACTGACAGCAAAAGGGGAAAATCGCATGGCAAAAGTGTTCAAAAATCAAGCCGTCAAAAAGTGTTACTGTACTGGAATCTTCACGAAGTTTTAGTCCCCGGTATATTTATAGTACAAATTGCCTGCATGTTTTGACCCATTTTTAGTGCATATTTTCCGAGCTCTACTTATTGCTAAGGATATAATTGGCTCCCATCGTCATGCAATCGAAAACTTTCCTTTACACTGTAGTTAGTTCAGGTTAGACATTGTGAGCACATTAGTTGTAACAAATTGTCGGTATTTTCCCATATATTCCACTCGATCGAGGCACGTCAGTTTTGCCTCTACGAATCCCCCCATGGTGTTCCAATTATCAGGGCGTTGATAACCTCGTAGCGTGTTTCATTCTCTCTCTGTTTTCCCTCAACAACCGTCCCCATTGTATACACACTCTGCGCGTCCTCACGTCTTTCGATCTCTCATCGGGAGGTTTATGTATACGAGGCGTTAAATAAATAACCAAACATCCCCCACGGCAACCGACCAGTGCGCATCCCCTAATCAGTTAGTTCCACAACGGAACGTCACGGATGATTTACGCTCTACGTGTTTTCCTCTCGCTTTCAGCCTCGATCTTCTCGCTTTTTATTGCGGCGACGACGACAGGCTGTCTGGTATGGTCTCGTCTTGAGTTCTCGTTATCTAGATTCTTTTATCAGGAGGATTTCTGGCGGGAGAGGAGGATAGAGAGCGGCCCGCAGGGGGATTTTTAGAGCGACGGGGGTTTGTCGGTATCAGGTCGATTGGAAATCGATGTAGGGCGTATATGTAGAGTGATAATAATTGTATTAACGACATTAAACAAGTGCTTTAAACTGAGCGAACAAAACTAGCTTAGTTGATAGGGCGGCGGCGAAGGGCATTAACCACGACTAACGTGATGGTGTAAAATAGGGACTTGCCATTAACCTACGCCCGTGACTTATTCTGACGTTTAAACAGACTGTTCGCTTGAGTTTGTTTCGTATGTAATTTTGTATTTTTGTGAAAGTAGACGCGAGAAATTTGAATTATTTTTATGTTCAATGGCTCGAAATTAGTCCATTTATGCTCGGATTTTTAAGCCAAATTCTTCTAAATTACTTCATGAGGTCTTAACTTTAAGGATTTCAGGTGAAATAGACGTAAAAACTGGGAGACATTTTGTATTCCAACATTCAGAATTGTTACGTGAAGTTTCAAGTTTACAAATTTCAGGAAAGTAAACGCATTAAATTCGAAGTATTTTTATACTCAATGTTTCCAAATTATTACATCAATATTGAATTTACGAATTTCGGGAACAATTAGGTAGAATTTTTTATGCCAAGTCCCTCCAAATTTGTTCATAAAGTCTTTCAGAATTTCAGGAAAAATATGCGTAATTACCTAAGGGACTGTTTATATTAAATTTCTTCAAATTATTTAATTCGAAAATTCAGATTAATACGCGGCTCCCTTGACATTTACCATCGATATAAAAATATTTAAAAATGATGTGATCCAAAAGGACTTGGGACATATTGAAATCGTAGTAACTGTCGCCAAATTTGGACTCCAAAATATCTTCAATTCTGCAGTGCTTCAAATAAATATTAATCATAACTATGGTTCAAAAATTTTTTAAATGTTTCTCTGGCTCAAAATTACTTAAGTAAAATGGTCTACCCTTCATGGTGGAATGTTTTCCGACCAAAACTCCGTTAAAAGCAGGTAGCAGTCATGGCAGAGTCAGTCAGATCTTTTAAAACGTTTACAAATACGTCTGCCATAACCTTCCCATGTATCGTAAATCACGATAAACCCCGTCTGAAGATTAGAAAGCACTATGTAGAATGTTTCGAAAATTTGTTTACGCCTAATGGTCATTCTTGTCTCCTCTACGAGTTACACCACGCCTCTGCCTTAATTGAGTGAGCAAATTGGATTTTCGAGAGACGACATTGTATAGTTTCCCAGAAATTAAAATAAAAGCATCTTTCGCGTGACCGCTGCGATATACAAAGACGCCTCTTTCATTATTCATCGCGATCATTGTACATTCTCTTTCTCTCCTATTATTGTTTACAGTACGGTTCACATTGCAATAAATAATAACGTTTTATTGTAATACGAAGCCGAAAGGTCAAGTAACTGTGAACGCGACGAGCGTGGATAAACGCGCGAATGAAATTTTCAATTAGTAAAAAGTTGCAAGTAGGTGGATGGATTATTTTTGGAAAAAATTTCGAAAGCGAAAAGGCTATCCTTGAAGACGTCAAACAGATGGCATCGGAAGAATGGCCGCCTGAAATTAATCTCGTAATTCGACTTTAGTTGTTTATAATGGAATTATCGTGTGCTCAGAGGTGCAATGCACTGTCTGTCGTAACAGTACTGTGTTAGATAATGCGGCTTACACGTCGAAGGCTTAAGAGAAGAACATGACGGCAGCAAAAATAGATGGTTTTTATGATAAAACAGATGGCAGATTAAAAGGAGACCAAGTACGGAGTAGGTATAGACCAAATGAAGAAAGCACGAAGACGCGGTCTCTACGATATTCGTAGCACTGACTAACTCGTAGTCGGGTTGCTTAATGCGTACTAAATTCGTTATTCGTAGGTACATATCAGGAAATTCGTAGTGAAGTGAATTTTCAAAATATTACAAAAATTTGTTGAGTACATTTCAAATACGACAAGAGGTTTTCATACCCAATAATTATAAGACATGTTAAAGAGTCCAACCCAACTACTTTCAAAATAATCTTATAATTTTATTTGGGTATGGACGCCCTTAGCACGTCATAGTTTGGTGTGGATTCGTTTTGTATTTTAATATGCCTGTCTAATTTTTGTAATATTTTGAAAGTGGACTCCACTATGGATCCCAGTACGAATAATGGTTGTAATACGTATTCAGCACTCTTATACGTAGTGATGTCTACGGCTCCGGTTGCTACGAATATCATTAAATGGTTAGTTAAAACTTGGTGCTTTCTTCATTTGTTTGATTCACTAACTTAACCGTACATAAAATTGAAATTAGTAAAAAATTTGGGTTTTCCACCTCTCTTGATCGACAGTGACGGCGTCACGACAAATTGTAATATGTTTTACTGTCGACTTTATTAACAATTTGTTAATGAAATCATTTCGTTTTCCCATAATCTATAAAAGCCCGAATAAGAGATGTATTCCGAGCCTCATTAATATTTGAGTGTTTCCTGTTATCGACTTAATGATATATGGGATCTGATTCCATTCGGTATTTTTAAACATCTCGATTTGCATGCGGGAAAAACATTCCGATCCGAATATTGTTGAAGAAGATGCCATGACCGGTTAATGTATGTGTGCGAATAGTGGGTAAAATGCCGAGCTCGTTTTTACAATTTTGTTAATGTCGATGATGTATGGACTAGAATCAATCGAAATCTGCCATTTACCTCGACAAATTACTGATAGGGATGCAGCAACGAAGACAGAAAAAGGACAGAGAGACAGAGTATTGGTAAACATTTTTCTTATTGAACTCCGATCACAGGAATGGCAATTTTTTAATAAAGGTAAAAGTCTGCCCTTCAATTTTGTTTGGTGTTTATGTGTCTACATATTTCCCCTTTGTTATTTTGTTGCTGATTGAAATGTTCCAAGATCGTACATTTGTAAAGTAAAACTGCAATATTTTTCTCAAGAGCGCTGCAACAATGGAAATACTTTCATTTCTGTCCAAAAATTTACTGAAAAGATGGCAGGCACAAACGGAAGTCGTATTGGTTTATAAATATATGTCCATGTCTAAATCACGTGGCTCTATTTGAGGCATATTTCGACACCATTTTCTTTACTTTACCATACTTTTCAACTCTATTGTCTATTTTGTTGAAACTCTGCATGATGTTCACTGGTAACGTACTTTAATAGTTTAGAAAGTTTCAACCCTTTAACTCACTTAGTTTGGTAGTTGTAGCTGATTGCACGACATCCTGTTAATTTTCATCAAACACATTTTCAATGATTTATAAAAATATTACCTTAACTTTGGATTAATTGAAACTTCACATAGGAAATAGCTATAACGTACTTTAGGAGTTTAGAAAGTTTTGCTTCTCTAAGTAAAATAGTTTCGGAGTTGTGACGGATTAAGTGCCAACATCCTAAGCAATTTCTACCAAAACCAGAGTATTTTTCACCGTCTACGTTATTACATCGATATTTATTAAATCCTCCATATTAAAGGAAAGTTGCGCAATGGTCCCGTTCTAGACCGCGTCTGGCGTGTTATTTCCATTTCCTCCTCGTCGAAGGGTGTTCAAAAGGTCGCGCATCCGCCGAGGGCGAGAGAGGCAGGATATTCTCACCCCCATCGGATTCCGAGTCAGCTTCCCTTTTAGCGCAGGAAACATCAGTCAAGCCACATGCAAAACAACTGGGACCTTTTGCGAAAAACCGTAGGGGGAGGAAGAGAAAAAGAGAAAGAGAGGAGCAATCTTTGTACCTTTGCGAGGTGCGCGTCCGCCCGTTTTTGTGCTTTTTGCTTCTTCACACTTGTTTAGGGGGCGACAGGAAACGCCGGTCTCGTACGGTGGGAACGTGTGCGACAAATTCCCGTGGAAAGCCAATTGAGATTAAGTTCGCTTTAATTAGTGCGTTAATTTGCGGCATTTTCGTATGCAAAAGTAGGAAACGAACATTAAAACAAGTTTCATAAAATTTGCACTACTTGTGTACTATTTGTGTACTTTTACATTACATAATTGGTGATGACTGAAATACACTTCTTAAACGCAATAATCATATTAATTCAATTCCTTACATTACTGTAATTAGAAATTTTGAGATTTTTAAAAAAAATCGTGTGGATTTATACTATCTATTTTGAACTTTGGAATTTCGAGATTAAATTCGTAGTCTCCAGTAGTTTCCTTTACAAGGCATCAAAGCCACAGAAATTATTACAGTCGGATTTTAATTTTTTGTTCCATCTAAGAATCTTTTTGGTTATGGGTAACGTCACTTAGCAAACAGAAGCGCTAACTCTTACTTGTTTTACACCGTACATGCCACGTCGTCAAACGGAACACACGATCGTTCCGTCTTTGGGCTAGTTCCATTGTACAACTTTTCTGATGTTGTAGATAAGTAATCCCAGGTTTGTTATGGATTTATTTACGTAGTGTAGAGTAAACACAAACACAAAGAAAACTAAAAAACAGTATAAAGTGTGAATCATGTTGAAAAAGAATTCTGCAAGTTCCAGAATTCACCACCGAAAACACCTGTATTTTCCTAAATAGTGTCAAGAAGAATCTAGATGCGTTTTTCCTTTGATTTAAAATATACGAGCTTGCCGGAAAACATTACAGAAGCTCCTTTAGAATTTTGGAACGCTTGAATTCAATCTAGAAAATGTTTGGAACTTCTAAACTTCCCCGTTTTAGTAGGTAGAGACTAGACACAAAACGGTGCACGTACCTTATGGGCTCCGTACAATTCGATCATGAGCCGGAAGGAGGAAAAGAGATGCCGGTTTCCTTTCGGTTCGACGACCTTAACGCTCGGAAATCTGATCCAATCAGGGTTAATAACAATGGCTTAAAAATATTAGTCCGGCACGCCTCTGGAGTTGATAACCACAAATAATATGCATGCGGCGAAAATGCGTATTAATCCAACGTCGCGAATATATTATCGCGGCTCGATCTCTCCTCTTTAGTTAATTAGGCTCTCGGAAAGTAATTATCCCGAAAACAAAGAGTGAGGGGAATCGAGCCTTTTCACATCCGTCACGATTAAATCGCGCGCAATCCAAAGGGAAACCCGACTAGTATGTTATATTTGATACGATCCGCGCTATCAGAAAAGCTTCTTCAGATAACGCTCCGAATATTTATCTACGAAAAGTTTAAATTAATTTAAATTCCATTGTTAAGCTTCCGTCTTTGTATTCCCAAGATAAACAAATCGCCACTCGTTAAATGGAAGTTCTTATTACCAATTTGGGAGCTTTATTTGTACGGAGCTTAACAAACGAGTTTTATTTTTTAAGTTAGTTGCCTTGCGTGTTAAAGTGTGTGTACATAGGGTTTCTGTGTACGGAGGTGAATATGAGAAAGTTTGTTAAGGAGATTTATCGTCACCCACTTTGATATTGAAAAATAATCGCTACACTTGTTGGTTTTGATGCACTTTACGATAAATCAGAAAAAAGTTATTTCAACTTTAATTTAATCGAAACTCGGTAGAATATGCTAATGGAACGTTCTTAAAGAGTTTAGAAAGTTTCAGCTCTCTAACTAAAAGAATCTGGAAGTTGTGACGAATTAGGTCGCAGTATGACGTGTTTAATGCAATTTCTACCAATCGCGGATTTCTAAAATTCTTTAAAATTCGATTACAACTCCTACATGGCTGAAATTTTGCATGATGTATAATCAAAATGCACTTTAGAAGTTCAGATATTTTCAGCTCTTTAGCTAACGGAATTTGATAGTTATGGCATTTCTAGCGTTTTCAGAAAACACGGCCTTCTAATAATTCGCAAAAAAATTACCTCAACTTCAATTTGATTGTAACTCGACATATTAAGTTAATAGTGCACACCTTAGAAGTGCAAACAGTTTGAACTCTCTAACTAAAGAAGTTTTGAAGTTTTGACTGATTAAGGCAAACTGACGAACTTCTATCAATTTTCTACAAACACATTATTTTCAATTATTCATAAAAAAATTTTTTCTAACTTAATTAACTCGAAACTTCACATAGTGAACTAACAGAATGTTTTAGGAGTTTATACAGTTTCAGCTGTCTAATTAAAGATATTTCGAAGCTGTGGCTGATTTGGACCACAAAAAAATTGTTTCACACTATGAGGAGTAGAAGAAGTTGGAATTTACTATATTTATAACACACTGACTTGATATTAGAAAAATTGCTATAACTTCATTAGATTTTTTGGTAAATTGCATTTGAAGTTAATGGAGGTTTAACTTCAAAATGTTCCTACCTTATGTTAATGAAAACTGATCACTACGACGTTTCTATTTTCCTGAAATTTCGTATGATTGTGTAATATAGTGTCTAAAGGGAGTTTTGTAAGTTTCAACTCGTTTCACGAAGGAGTTTCGGAGTTACGACCATTTTTCCAACGAACTGACATCGTTTCCAAGTAACCACTCCCTTTTTAAGGCATCTTATGAAGTTTTTCGTAAACGCTAAATAGTCTTTTTATTAATAATTTCCAAAAAAACCATTATTTTATACCGAATTTCCAGTATAAAAGGCGTGTTTCGCGCTTCTGTACGTGCGTCCGTGGACTTTCGTGTCGATGCGGCAACGTCGCGGTCCGCGGCCGGTACGTGGGAGAGGTGGGACGTCGGCGGATTGGTCCAAGTGCCTATCGCGAGGGGTGTCGAGTAAGAAAAGTCGGAACGCGCCCGTTCGTTCTAAATTTGAATCTACTCTCCTCTCTCTACTATTAGTTATTATTATACACGTACGCGCGTAAACACGATCCGAACTTGAAAAATATTACAACAGTTACTGTACGAATAGTTAACGACATTCGGTTTTGATTTTGTATTCGTTTCGATGCGATTATTGAAGGTTTCGACCGTACCAATTGAGCAGCAAGCGGGTAACCAACCGCTTGCGGACTCCGCGGGAACATGTTCAAGCAAATAAAAATGAGAATTGAAACTTGATTTTAAGTTCTCTTCTGACAGCTTACGATTTCGTGGAGATCAGAAAACTCGTATGATTGTTTAAAATATTATGGCTTATTCTGAATCCTCTTGAAGCAACTCAAAGGCAACTCTTGCAAATCCACAGAGTATGCGCACACAATACACAATTTCCTCGAAACCTATATCCGCCTTGACAAAACGGAGTTACCGGTACCAGAATCAAAGGTTTGATAGGTTTGTTAACGCAGTTTTAAGTTCTATTGTCCAAAAATGGTCCGAGAGCAAGTTTTTTTCGTGAAAAATTACCAGGAACATGAATATCAAAACCAAACTGAAATATTTTTTATTCTCGCAGTGTTTTTAACCAAAAACTTTATGAACAAACCATCAATTACCAAAGATGGCGTTTTTTTAGTATTTTTCATTGAGACAACTTGGAAAGACCGTTAAAATGGACAATTAGCATCGAAATTTTCCAAAATTCTGCATATTAACTGAGATTTTAATTTTTCATACGGTTTTTTAAAGAGGATATCAAAACCTATAACGTGGCTATCTTGGATTTTCATCTATGTTTGAAGAAAAGTGCAAAAAGTGATCTCGAAAATTGCGCGAAACGCGCAGTTTCCAATTTCGAGCTGAGTGGTGGGGGCTTTAAGCTTAAAACAGTATACTTGCGCCCACGACTCAGCTCGAAATGAGAAATCGCGCAATGTTCGAGGGAATTTTTCACACTTTTCTCCAGACGTACATAAAAATCGAAGATAACCAAGTTGTAGGTTTTGGTCTTTCAGCTCTATAAACTGAGCTAATTTATAAAATTCGTTTCCAATTTGAATTCACCCTCCCAAATTTCTACTCCAAATATGGCGGACGTTGCGATACTGTGTATAATGACTGTAGGTTTTCCTATAAAATGTGATCTAAATGCGCTGATAGTTGGCAGTTAATCACGTGACTGTATACTATGCTCTCATTGGCTTGACGTCACTCGTTAGTAAACATACTTCATATACGTATATGCACCATTAGAAGCAAAGATATTTTGTGGAATGTCACGTCAGTTTTGAGCAGAAAGTTGACATGTAAGGTTCGATCAACGTGTGATATTTTTCATTATTGTTGTTATATACACAAAAATACGTACGGATATTTTTTTAATAATGAACTTGGTGGAGTTCAAGAGAATAGTTTCACTAGGCTATAACCCTCATAGAAAGATATCCACAAATGCAGACATGCAAACTGCCATGTTTGGAGTAAAATTTGCCCTTCCCTCTCTAGCACATTGGAACATAACCTTGTGGTACTGTGTATTTCTAGTGACTATAGTAAAACTTTTGATAAAGAGGAACAATCCGAGTTATTTTAAATTGCAAGCGCGTCCCTCGTCGTATTTTCGAATTTTGTAGTACACTTTCGGTTCGAAAAAGCTTACGGTGATCGCGGCAACGCCGCTCCTCTTCCACGCTCGTAGCCTCGTAGTTCGGCTATAACGCGCAAGAGCGGGTCTCCTAGGAACACGATATGATCCTCAGTCGCGTTATCCTCGTGTCGAGAGTGCGAATGGCTGCGCCCGTTGACACGTCGTCGCCGTCGTCATCGTCGTATTAGTAATCAAGCGGTGAATAAATGTTGTCGCGTATCGTAATTCGTAGTGGTTAAGTACTGTAGTAGTAGTGGTGGAGAGGCGAATCGACGATAGTTATCCTACGGGGGATCGTGGGACAGGCTACGGACCGTTTCGTCATTAGTTGTTGTTGTTGTTATTCCGGTGATACATCACAATCACGGCGAGTGATCGAGAGACCGATCGGAAGGTGGAGGTGAAGGCGTCGTATCGTAGTGATAGTAAGTAAGCATCACGACCTCCGAGCGTAGATCACTCCGATCACCGCGTGTCACAGGACAGACAGGTTAGGGTTAGGACCGAGTCAGCGTCGAGAGCAGCATGAGCACCAGCGTGTACAACCCGCTCGGGCTGCGCTTCGCCCCGTCGTCGTCCTCGTCGTCGAGCCGCACCCCCGACAAGCTCGGCCAGCAGGCGCCCCGCCGCGGCCCCCAGGTGCCGGCGGCCGTCCGGAAGGTGTCCCGCGTCCTCTTCGGCCCCGTCGACCGCGCGGAGACGCACCGCTTCATCGAGGAGGAGCTGAGCAAGATCCGCGTCTCGCAGTCCGAGCTGTGGAACTTCGACTTCCGCCGCGAGGCGCAGCTCGACCCGGAGGGCGCGTACGAGTGGAGGCCGGCGACGCCGCCGCCGCGGCGCCCCGTCAGGAGGCGGGCCGAGCCCCAGAGGCTCGCGGCGCAGGACGCGCTCTACCACCTCGAGCACCAGCAGCCCACAGAGGAGGCGAGGCCGAGGGGCGGCGGGAAGTCGCCGAGGCCCCAGCGCCTCATCACAGGTAACGGAATACCTAAATCTTTCTCGAAAGTCTTATCGGTAGATTCGCCCGTCGTGTACTTGTTTTCTTTGATCGTTTATCCTAGTTGCGTCCATAGTTTTACTGTCCAAGTTTTAAGATTAACACACTACGAATTTTGAGGTTATGGCTCGCGGTTCCGACGCAAATAAGTCCAGGTTAAGGTGGTCCCTATTTTCACCCGATCAAACTAGACACCGAAATGCCCATTTGAATGAGTGTCGAGAACAGTTAATACAGGACACCTATGCTACAACAAACCACTGAATTTCACTATATAACTAATGGTGGGCGTCCAAACACCTTTTCGCTTCTTAATATAGGGAAATGGGCTGAAAGGGTAGTTTCTGGAATCCGCTGCTAGTCCCTATAGTTAGCAGTAAAATATGCCGCCCTGTACATGTCCCTCCCTCCTTTGGTTCCGGAAATAGGGGTTGATGTGGCTTAAGTCTTAAGTCATATTATCCCCATTTTCATTAATACAAGAGTTGGGACATTTAATGTGAGATGCAATAAGTTAAGTTTGCTTAAATAATAATTTTAAAAAATCGTCCACAATGAGCTTTTTTGCTACGTTAATAATTATTGCAAAGATGGCTTTTCTACATGAATCGAGTTGCTTAAGTCGGATCTGTCACTTTGTTGCTATGTTGATTTGTTTATTCCAGAGCTCTTGATACAAAATGTCACCTTTTTGTTTATAAACATTTTGGTTGTTTCCGAGTTTTTTCCCCTTGTATAGGAAAAACCAAAAAGTATTTTTAAATCCTCATTTGTTCCATGAAAGTAGGGTTCCATGAAAGTTTTTTAAATTAACTGATTAATTCATAAATATAACAGGACGACATTTCTGGTGATTTAAAAAAAATGTTTCAACAAAAGTTTTAAGTATTAAGCGGTTAAGTCAAAATGCGAAGATTGAAATAAATCGCCAAAGCCATATAGAAAAAAATATTTAAAAAGCTGAAAATTCTCAACAACGAAGTGTCTGTTTTAAGTAAAAAATTTAAGCATTTAATGCTTTAAATCGTCAAAATCAAAATTTAAAAATTAAGAAACTCAAAATTATTAAAACAAATAAATAAAAACGCATCGTCTGTTTGCTATGGAGGTGTACATCTACCGCTGTGTAATTTCCCTTTGTTTATAAAATTCCTCATAAGTTTTCATCGTAATTCGGGTTTAAATCACCAAAAATAGATTAAATTTAACAACCTTGCGTTCTTTGCAATTTCACGTAATATTACAACGCATTTTGTTTTTCATGAATGTATCCTTACGGCTAAAATTTACGAACCGTCTTATTTTGCGTCACGATATTCGTAAAGATGGCTGAGTAAATATTTGTTTTCGTCGTTAGCGACTTATCTCAGATGAAACAGCAGTGATCTTGTATATAAAGAACGAGTGTAGTCCGTACGTTGGCGCGCATGTAATAGATATCATAATTCAAGGCAGATAACCGTTCTTACGCAGATTATCGACGAATACTCGTGCAAAGAGGGAGAGAGAAATAATCGAGGCCGAGTAACCTGAAAAGTATACCTACTTTCGAGAATTTAGAGACTGATAGATTTTGTAAATAGTAGATATTAATGGGATTGCGATAAGAGGAGAGGGAAGTGCAATGAGAAATCGAATGTGGACGTGAATCTCATGAGATTCTTATAGGAAATCATTTTACTTTGGGTCTTAATTTTAAGACTGGGATTCAATTGGAATCTCATTGGAGCATTTAGAATATTTTAATGTTTTTACTCATCGAGTCGGCCATCAAACCCTCGGAAATCGTTATGGAATTTTCGAAAATTCCTCATCAAGAAGTGAAACGTTACATCAGAACTCTTTTTCATTAAAAATGGGGGGCTTCGTGAGATTGCCCCTCCAAATCGTTTTCTGCACCAAATTTCCCGGAATCATTGCAATTCCCGAGCAAGAACTCTTCGACATCTTGCCAGAACTTATAAAAATTTTTCTATTTTTGGAAAATTCGGGGTTAACTTCACTGGGGTTTCTTGATGGTACCAGGACCAACAAAGAGAAGGTCCTAAATAGGGCCGGGATCCATCTAGAAGCCTTTTTGTTTGAATTCCAAGTTTTTTCGGTTTAGTTTCAACCACCACAAAGTTGAAAAATATAGAAGAAGCGTTAAGGAGGTTTTCCTGGAGATTTTAGAATACCCTAAAGAGGATTTGTAGTACCATAAATTGTTTCAAAAAAATTCAGAATTTCTGATTATGGAAGTTTCCTTGTTTCTTGTGATTTTTCGACGTTTAGATGGAATGAAAATTAATTTAGAAAGTCGTAGATTGCCATTAAATGATGTAGATTGACTTCAAGGTTTGTCGTTTTAGTTTCAGAGTTTTATCAATTTAGCTTGTGGAATTCACTCTGCGGGATTCTGGAATTGCTCGGGATTTCAAAATCTATATCTTCGAGATGGTGGAGTTTGTAGCGATTTTGCCACTTTTATAAGATGCGCATTGTATCTTTTAATTGAAAAAGTCCTAAGTGTAATATTTTGTTCCATAGCAGACCTACAAAATCAATGTTGCCAGTACAAATTGGTTAAAAATTGTGTCACTGGCAAAACGCATTTTTCAATGCTATTCGACGGTTGTACTGATAGCAATCCAAACATTGAAAATACAATAGTTCAATTCAAGGGCCATTCATAAGGGTAAATCCTTTGAAACCATCTCGAGCGTGATATCACCCTTCATTGCGTCTTAATTGTTCCGATCTGCATCCCTGCCATTCCTCCTAATTAGAGCTTATTCAAGAAACACTAACCATTCCCATTGGTTTTAAGGTCGACCTCTGACCGACCGATTTTATCTCTAAAGAAACATTTCAATAATACGTCGGGTTTGTTAACGTTGATTCGCTATTTTTAGACGTAATTAATTCGCTTTTATGGCGGGAGACGCGTAAACAAACGAAGGTTGAACGTTAGGTTCTTGCCAAAATAAAAAGTTTCATTCAGAAACGTGGAAGGCGGGAATCAAGGTTTCTCTCTTAGCGACGTCTCTAAATAGATTCAGCGCGACAAAATTTTGTGTGGACGAACAACCATTTTTAATAGGAAAATACAGTGTGTTAAAAATTTAATACAACTTGCGTAAAAATGGTAATACAAAAATCGACATATTTTTGTGTATTACTTCCATCATTTTTGCCCGTAGCTCCAACGGTCGAATCTGAACGAAAACCGTTAGGGATAGAGCCACCCCCCTCGTAATTCGGGAGATAGCACCCCCGACCGGTCGATTGTTTTGCATCTGTTTGTCTGTCTAACGTACAGCTGTGCCGGCCGATTTTCGGGGGAGAAAAATTGGTCCGATATGAAATGCGTCACGAAATTAATTTTCTATGCACTCAATTCTATGATATTCGCCCTATTCGTTTGAACGAAGATCTAGCGACTTTTGAGCGACATCTGGTCACAAAAATTTAAGTCAGGCATAGATACTTTGATGCAGATAATCTAATAACATGTTTTTAAACGAAAAAACTCAATAATACAATGTAATTTTATATCGGATTTAAAGTAGATGCTCAACATGTCCACCGTTTTCCACGTATCACTATTTTGGGCCTAGTAACTTTTAGAAACATCCTGTATATTCGAGACAATGTACCAACAGTTCTCCTTGCTACCAGATCCTTGTTAACTTCATTGTTTCTATTTTGTAACGAAAATCTGAATATACTCTTTCGCGCTGCCTATGCATCTCTGGATGGTTCTCTAGATAGAAGTATGAGCTCCATTTTTAATTCAAGTTTTTAAGGGAAAACCGATTTTCCTCAATGGGTCCATTCAAAGACTTAAATTGCCTCAACTTTGAAGATTCACGCCCTATTTTTGAGCGAATCTAAAATTTGTGAGCCGTTAGTCAGTTTATTGAGTCCAGCTACAAATGCAATGACTTTCGTTTTTAAAGCGAAGTACTTAAGACTGCACATCGGGCTCATTAAATCGATCCAATTAATGAAACTGTCTCAGCATGTTAAATTTTAATCGAGGCGTTGAAGCTTCCACGGTGATCTCGCTCTATTTTTGAGCCTATCTTAAATTTTTGAGCCGTCAGATTCAGTTTAGTGAGCGAAGCTACAAGTGCAGTGGTCTTCGTTGTATTTTTGAGACAAATTCGGCTCATTGAGTCGAGCAAGTGTTATCCGCTCAATTTTTGAATTAAAATATTCAGAATTGCAAATCATCGCATAAGCAAGTACCATAGATTCACGTAATTAAAAAATACCAAGTTGAGCCCAATTGGTGAACAAGCTGTAGTGATATTTGTTTTACTTTTGAATCTTAAGATATTTGGACAGGCAGTTCAATGAGTTGATTACTTCGATTGTCCAAAACTGATAGTTTTCTTTGGTTTTTGGGAAGGTTCAGTCCCTCGTTATGGACATTTTAGTCCTACTTCAGCCACTTGAGTTTTTTACTTCTCCTTTTCCTTCGAAGCCTTTAAGCTTCTCCTATTATTTAAAGAGTATAAACATCCATTACGCTCATAATGCAACTAAAACAGAACCATATGGCGTCGGTGGTACTGTTACTTATACTCACGCTCGCCTCTAACTCCCATACTTTCCGTCGATAGATCTCCTCCTCTATCGGTCGTATTATCATCGTCGAGGTAAAAGAACCCGATGGGCCGTCCATTTTAGGTTATAGGTGAATGGCACCGGCCAAGGTGACCCCTACGTTTGGTGCGTACACGCACCGAGTAAAGAGTAGAAGGAAAAGACACGAAGAATCGGTAGAGGAGAGGACGCGACCCACGGCGGTACGCACTGCCGGGAACCACCGCCGTCCCGCCCCCGAGATCATTAGGAAACGGATAACGAGGGGGGTACCACCGAACGGGTTTCGTCTTTCTATCTTCCCCCTTCGGGGTTTCGGAAATACCTCCCGGGTTTTACTGCCACCGCCGATGTGGTTTATCGAATGGCGAAATCTGCCGCGGGGATTTTTCTGAAATTTTCTACGGAATGTTCACGCCTGACGGAGCGAAACTCGGAATGCCATTATTCCCAGGTGGGAGGCAAATATAAGTGAGCACTTTCTGACGTATCTAAGATTAAGACAAACGGAATATTCGTATTTAACCCTTGTGGGTCAGTTGAAATGACGAAAAATTTGAACCCAAAAATGGCATTTTGACTCCTCGTTTACCAGTTTGGTAAACTTTTCCACACCTTCACGTCAATCAGGAATATAATTTAAATGATGTCATATTTTGTTAATTCAGTAGGTTGATGGACTGAGCATTTCATTCAGCAGAGTGAGGACGCCATGACACCCATGTTTTTTGCGTTCCATCTCTGTCTTACGCGTAGGGTTCAAAGTGCTTTATCTTTCGTTCCCATTTCGAATCGCCATAAGAGAAGGAGAGGAATAGGGAGACGACGCGAATCATCTTGTCGCCATTCATACTTGCTCGCGTGCACAGTCTATGAGTAGGTTATGGTTTCGAATTCTGCAGCGCCATCTACCTTGGGATTTTACAGAGATTTAAAAACCTTCGGTCATACATATTTTAGGTACAAAGGAACCGCGAAGAATGATCGATTTCATAAGTTTTTGGAACATGTACCGGACCTTCAGTTGAAGTTGCACGTACTTATCAGTTGAACATTCTGTAAGACGCTGAAGAAATTATCTTTCCACAATTCCCGAATCGAACGGGAAAAAACCATATAACCAACTTTCAGTTTGTGTCCGTTTTTCTTGGCCAACGTTTTCTAAATCTATTTCGAAGTACGTGCGGTTGTGATCTTGAACTATTTCTCTCTCTCCATCTTATTCTCTTCTGTCGCTTTCCACCGTGATTTTTATATGAATTAAACATGCGTAAATTCGTATTTTTATGCGGGATTAAGCCAGGGCCTGCTTAGTCTGCAATTCATGACAGGATGTTTGTGTTGCTCGCGTTCGCTCGATTTTCTGTCTGAATTTTAAAATATCGAGATCAATCGAGGGAACACAAAGTAGGGAAAGGTTACTGATCCTCGTACTTTAGGATTGGAGATGGAGGTTTCAAGTCCTGTGAACTCGGCAAAGGAATAATAATTTCATGACGTGATTGGTTTCGGTTTTACATCCATCTTCAGGCATCCTTTAAATGTAGTACTAGTAGTAGTAGCCAGTTTGTTTATTTAAAGTGAGTCGAAAAAATGGTAATTTTTTTTTAAATTTTGCGTAACATTAGATGGTCACTGCCCCCCTTTCCCGTTCGTAGTGTGCGTACGCACGCACGCTACGAAACCCCGAACGAGCGTTTTGTGTTTACGGCCATCGTAGGTCGTTCACTTCTAACTCGAAGCCTCATACAAACACCGCTTCTCCTCCTCCTCCTTCTTCTCTTCTTCATAGTAGCGATCCTCATGATTATTGTCGACATCATAAAAGACGACATAAGGAAGCATTCAAGTGCCATCGGAATAGAGCCGATGGCCGGCCAAGTCGACGGAGGTAATTTGGGTACAGTTGCCAAAATCGTATTTTAGAGGATCGACCCAATGGCATTGACTGGGGTAACGTCGGGCTCACGTGAGTGCCTCGAATTTGGAACCAGCGTGTAGTCATCCACTAAACTCCTAAAGCAGGGGAATTGGATTTCGATAGAAAAGTCCATGGATGGTTTAAATCCGCTTGATTCAGCTCAGCACAGCACTGTTGAAGGCAAGGACTCTTTTAATGGCTCGAAAGTGCTTTCGGTCTCTGGGAGGCATTGATCACCAGTAACCCAAAACTGTCTTTTTTGGACCGTGTAATTTGGTTCGCGTATTTTCGAAGTCTTAACAATTTTTCGGTTAGATCCCAAGTTACCCTACTTAGTTTAATTCCGCCGCGCTGATAAGGAACTTCGTCGTCTGTTTGTTTGTTTGATCGCGTGCATTTTTTGTAAACGACTCGATACGCACTTATCAAAACTGCAGGCGAACCGTAGACGCGTAGTCTACGACAGATCCAGATAATGAAACGCTCGTCCCATTTACTCGCTTCTCCCAAATCTTTAAATTTAGACGAGGCGTATTTTCGTTTCGGAATGTTTTACAATGTTCTCTTTCGACTAATTTAAATTCGGAATGTGCGATTTCTCGTCGGGCGCTCGAATAGTAAAAAGCACCATTTCGATTATATGGGGAAGTTCGTTCACATTACGAGGGAGTTACTGACCTTTGCCAAAACGTTACGTGATCTGGGCGGGGAACGGGAAGATAGCGTTCCTTCCTGTTTGCGATTCGGGAGACTTTTTCGCGCGCAAATCGGTGCCAAAAACTCGGACCCCGCGGAAAAATGGCGGGAAAACAGCAGGCGCCTCGCGAGGTGAAATTTTCGAGGAAAATCGCCTTTTTGGAGGCAGCAATTCGGTGTTTTCAGCCGGTAACGTTAATTCAGGATATTTTTTGATACAAACAGAATCTCGGATCATCTTTTTTAGTAACAATAATTTTTGGTCACCACCAATTTTATGAATGGAAGAAAGTGCGCTTCAGTCATTACAAGCGATAAAGAAATATTTGATTTTACACATATTAATTTTGAATTCTCACCTTTTTCACGAATGAAATTCGATCATTGAAACGAATGAAATGAAGCCGGGATATTTTTTGGGTACAAACATAATTGCAATTATTTTTCTTTTAATCTTTACCGTGAATCACTAACCACCAGTTTTATTAATGCAATACAAGTGTGTTTTGATCTTGGCAAAAATGAAGAAATATTAGGGTACCTTTCTCATAGTGATATAATTGCAGATTAACTATGAATCACTATTTTGGACCATCACCACTTTCAGAATGAAACGGAAGTAGTGTTTAAATCATTGCCACTAATAATCGGGCTATCTCTTTAAGACAGACAGAATCTCAGATTATTTTACTTTGAATCATCATCGTTTTATAAAAGAAATGAATTTAGTATTTTACTAATTGCAATCAAAAAGTTATCAGGACATTTTTTTTAATACAGGCAGACTCAATATTTCGGATTATATCAATCTTATTAATGGATAAAGTGCGGATTTCTTTGAACAATAAAGAAATATTAAAGTACCTTTTTTGATAGTGGCAGAATTACCGATTATATTAATTTTGAATCACCACAGTGGATCATCACTTTCATGAGTAAAATAGGAGCAGTATTTGATCACTGCAACCAATAAAGTAATGTCAGGATATCTCATGACATAAAATTATCTTATCTCTTATCACTGATTTAATTATACTAATTACGTACTTCGCCAGTGACATGAAACATTGACATTTAGGAAATCGTTCTAATATTATCTAAATTTTAGTATTATTGAGAATTATTTATCGTAAATCATTTTTACGTTACTTCTGCCACCAGAATTTTTCAATCCTACCGTTATAAGCAGTTACGCTCAACAATAGACCGAACGCCGTTTATATTCCCTATATAAACATAGTTTTTATTTGGTTACTTATGGCAGTCAAAAGACGCCATAGTATTAACTTCCATAGCGTACAAACGCCACAATTCTGGAAATACAATTCTCCGACCAGAAACTTTCCAGAGCTTCAATAATAAATAAATTACGGGGGTTATACAATAAATAAAATTTGGCGGACGTTATGTTTATGTTCGAAAGTTGATGCGGGCATCATTGCAAATAAATTTCTTGCAGTTTTGTCCATGGAAAAACTATTGTTGCGCACGTTTCTAAATGTAAAACAGGTATCCTTAGAGAACCAATCGCTTTTGATATGGGACGAGCGACTGCGCTTTGTCCAATTAACTGTCACATGGGTCGCACGTCCCGGTCGTATTAAAATCGTAACGAACCGGTTAAGAGAGAAAAAAGTTCCACGAGAGAAACGAGATGAGTACTACCGCGAATGCAAAATCTCGTGTGTAAATTTTTTCTTGTTTGCTTTGTTCTAAATAGACAAAGACGTCCTCCTCGGGCGTATGCGTGTGCGTACTGAGCCACAACTAAAACCGGTTCAGTATTAAAATACAAATTTGAGAAACCAGCTAGGGCACAAATCAATCGGGCGACCCGCTCTTAAGTGGGCGACGTCGTTTGTAATAGTGTCGTTTTTTTGTTTTATTTGTTTATTTATTTTTATACAACGACATGCACATGGCGTGGCAGACAACTAGGGCGGAGGTGCAGCGATAAACCCTAATAAACGTCATGCCCACGTACGCATTTAATCAGAATTTAAAAAAGACCTCTTAGTTCAGGGAAATCAGAGAAAAATGACCTTATGATAAATGCATGTTGAATTTTTATTTCCCTGGACTATTTATGAACCTGCCTGTAATAGAATCGCGACTTGTACTGCCCCTAGTTTTACAATAAGTATTTCTAAGTAAGTTGGTTTAATGGTGGAATAGAACAGCCTTCCCGCGTGGTAATTGAAAATTAATTAAGCTTAAACATGCCTAAACCCACGTCACACGTACCAAGTGGCCACTTAAAAATGAATAATTGGGTTAAGTGGCATTTAACGAATTTTCCTGTAATGTCGATGCAAAGTTTATTTTGTCCACTTTCGGTTAGTTCGTGTAGTTCCCTCCCACCTAAGGAACCGTTGGTGTTTTTTTTTGGTCACCCCCACCCACGTGCGCGTGACCGTTTATCGTCGATTCCACGTGTCCCGGAGATTAGGACCAATTAACGAGGGGGGGAGCGAGGAAAATTGTTTATTTCCAAGAAGCGTAACAACATTGTATTTCAAGCTCCGATGTATTAATCGCGCTCTTAATTCAACGAAAGAGGTTAATAGGATGATGAGGCGACGAATAGGAAGAATGACCATCGATGATGAAACGTGTGTTGTCATATAAATTCTTAAGAAATATACGACTGTCGGAACAATGCAAGGACGATATGGGTGTCAGGGAAAGGTCGCGGTATGAACCTTTACGACTTGCGATAAGAGGATGATCACGTTTCTCCAGTTTCGATTCGTCACACATCTGCGCCGCGCCGCAAAACATTAAACCGACACACGTTAAACGGATTTTTTCGGAACCAGTACACGTGGTTCAAATCGCGAATCGGGATTTTTCATGTAGTCTGAGACGTCAAAAGGAAGAATTATGCCAGGTACCTTTTTCGACCAGTGCTGCTAAGTTATTCATTAATAGCTATCGGTTTTAACTAACTAAAAGCCTGCCGCCGCTTTGTTCATGCCGCCAACTGTATCCTCTCCATGCGGCGATGTAATGAGCTATCCGCCACTAGTGAATTGGTCTATTGCATTAAGTACTTCGATTGTACGACAATATAATTATTGGCATCACATGTTAATATACCAGTATGAAGTTTTAAAAGTAGTGATAGACAAGGCGAAAACGGAAGATTCGCTGGAGAAATTTTGCCATTCGATTTTTGTCCAGAAACACGTTCGTTAGATACCCTGTAACATCGAATAATCCGGGTGGGAATAAGCATACGCCCGCCACTGTGGTTAAGTAAACAAACGTACCTTTCCGTTTTATATTTGCTTGCATCTCCCTGTATCAATCTCTAACATACGTGGCGCAGCCATACCGCGCACTCGTGCACACACTTCCTCGTTCTGTCGACGGGCCACCCTTTCGGCTACTTAAATATTCCGCTTTTAAATACAAAAGTGAATCTCGTCGAGACCGAGATTTACGTCCTCCGCTTTACGATAGAGTCGCCATCGAGGGGACAAATGACCCGAAGGAGGAGGAGGAGGAGGAGATGGACGAAGGAGAGAAAGAAAACAACAAGAAGAAAAAAATCGATCGACCTCGCTTCGGCCTCACGGCCGGCCCTACTATGTATAGTGGAGTACGTGTAGGCGTCGAGGGAAGGAGACAAAGTAATACGGGCGAGGAAAAAAGAGAGAGGCCGAGAGGAGTACACTCGTGGCGATGATGATGGTGATGATGATGACGACGACGATGCGCCCTCGCCCCGCTTTCCCCTACCGTCGTTATTATTATAATCGACCCGGGTCGAGAGGAGTAAGACCGGTCGGAGATGTTGCCGGGGCGTGTTTGATTGAATCCGATGTACCGTTCGTTCGATAATTATGGTACACGCTGTAAGTAATTTGTCGCGCCGGATTTTAATCGATCCAGGTGCACTATGGGGAGGAGGAGGAGGAGGAGGAGGAAAACTGATCGTTGGTGCTTTGCTTCATGTGAATAGCAAAAGCACCGTGGAAACGTGCCCCTCGTACATACATGTCTGCTTAAAAACTGTGTTATGTCAATTGATGTGCTCTTATGTCCAGCAGAATCACATCAGTGGTAGTAGTTGCTGAGATGGCACGATGGCAGCAAGAAGGTAATTCTTCGTGCTTTATTTCATTTTGGACCACACGAATTCTGGAGCCTGTAGCCTTTTCTGACCCATGGATTCATACCTCAGAAATTTTCTGTGTCTTCTATGTATGTGGCGTCCTCTGGCAGAGCGGGCCATCTAATTTTAGTTAGGTTTTAAGTTGTCTAAAGTGGATTTTACAAAAGTTATTTACCATGGGAGACTCATCAACTTTCCACTCTTCCACCTTGTTTCTGGGTATTAAAACCAATACAGCGAACGTTCAATGTGAAGAATACAATTTCAGCACATGTAGAAACAGTAGAAATATGATCGCTGCATACGTTTTTTACTCGTTTCCTTGCTATCTATTGCGTTATTGGAACTGGACACGTTTCCTTTATCGTGGCAGATTTTCCATGCGAAAACTGGGTCTCTTCGAGCGGTTTTGTGTATTCGGTCGAGTTTTTCCTGGCGATCGTCCATTTTGACCGTAAATTATTCCTATTTCTGTCGCCAGATGCACTCGCCTCTCGGCTCGCACAAATAAATTAATGAGAAGAGATTGCGTGTCTCGAATCCAGGCTCTCTCCCCCCCGACTATACCTCCTCCGCGCGAGATATACAAAACCTCGGCGCGCACGAACCAAAATAGCACATCACATAAATACCCAAGCAAGTCTCATCGCCGCCATATGTGCCGCGTCTCTCTCCCTCTCGCTCTTTCCCTACCTCCTCCGCGAGTAAGAAGCGTACTTTTTCTTCCTTTATGTCTTTCTTGGGCACATCGATGGGTGCAGTTAAAGACGGAGATGGGAAGAGGGGAGAGCTCGTGCCCGTCGTTCGGCTTCTGTTTTCTTTAAAGTAGGTACCAGATTTGTAACACAGAAGCCGTTCGCCTTGGTCCGCATGTCGCTCTTTCTCTTTCATTCTCGTTTTTCTTCTCCTCCTCCTCCTGCTCCTGCTCCCGCCGTTGCTTCTGACGATGATGATACTCGCTCTTCGCTCTCCGGTGGCGTCTATATCTCTGCTGCACCCTCTTTTACGATCGAGCTATTATCTACTCGTTATCCGGCCTGCTATTGGTCAGGAGGAAAAATTATTAGTGGTTCTACGCCCCGAGATGCCCACCGGAGATACCGGCGGCCGGGGCCGAGACGGGAGTCGTTATTAACGCTCCTGTCGCTCGGTGAGATCGTAAAATATGTATTTCGTTTTATAATCGGTGTGTGTCCAATAATGTGGCTTAAAAATGATGGATACAAAGACATTCGTGCGCCTCATACATGCGCACGAAGCTTCTTTGCGAAATTACTATAATGTAGATGAAAAACCAAAAAGTGACCAAACTTTCCCCGTTGTCAAAGACGCACCCCTAAATTTAATTGCACCCCGCGGTTTTACCTCTTTATAGACCAATTGAACGTATGTAACGATAAAGTTGCTTAAACGTCTTAAATACTTAATGCATGACATAGTTAATAGACTATCAATTTAACCTATAATTGCGTTTACCAGCTAAATATTAAAGAACGCATGTCCATCACAGAGTCGTGAGAAATGGCGAATGCGCCAAATAATAACATCGATCGGCATTAAGGTAAAGTTATTAAATTATTGTATTACCACGTGTGCGGATTTTCAAATCAATCAAACTTCGTGAAGTCGGTAAAAGTTACATTGAAAAATCCCCTTGCGTGCATTCATAAGGTCCATCCCATCCAGTCAGAATTGGTCCAGTTAAAAAAACAAAATTTTTATCGACTTTATACCGAGCGCATTTAAAAAATACGTTTTTACCCTATACAAAAGCAGAGTATTCATGTAACGTATCGTTTAAGCTTCCCCCGTATATTTGACGAGGAGAAATGTTAGTTGCTATAATACATACCTATGTATGAAATGCCAGGTCCACTACAGCTATTAAATTTGAGCGCTGAGCACGTGTTCATTTTCAGTCGTCACTGGAGTTCAGTGGTGTATGGATGCAATTGCAATTATTATTTTAAAATGGCATTTTGGGGACCTTTCGGCGTGGACGAAATTAATAATGGCAATGACACAGACATTATACACAATATAAATAATGCTACAGAAACAAATGAGCCACAAATTTGGGACTTCGTCCTAAAATTTGGTTGACAAAGTGAGTAACAATGTTTACAATTTTATTGCTTTTTTTTCCAACTGGACCAATTCAGACTGGATGGACCTTACACGTGAAGCTAATAAAATCCTATTAAAAATAAACAACGTCGACAGAAACCATTTCAATTACTCTTATTTCTCGAGTTTATACTCTCCCATACATTTTAAAAATCTGCATGTGCATTTGTACAATCTCGAGGTCTCTCTATCCTTCCCCTTTACGTTTTAAATAATAATCACTTTAGATATATCTAATGTCTGAAGAAGCCACTTAGTTTGAATATGCCCACATTTGCTACGCCGTTAGAACAGAGGTTATGCAATTGCGTGCCCGCGCGCCCTTGGAGCTAAAGTTTCTGTTTGTGAGAAGAAGCAATAACGCTCATTCGGAACACTCGGTACACAGTAATAATAAAGAGGCTCACACATTGAATATTCATCTGGTTAATAGATTCCAGTCCTGCAGCTCTCGAGGTCAGATAAATAAAGTACAACATTAATGCTAATACGAGTTGATGCGCGCGCTAAACGAGCGGAGGAGAAAAAAAATACTCTTACTAAGTAGGTTAACAGACGTTCGAACATACGGAACTAGCGGAAAGATGGCTCGTTTTCGGGTCAGTAGATGGAAAAAGTTACGTTTATTTAGACCATCTGTTTTGATTATTTGTCATATTTTCGTGGTAAATATTTTTTGATGTAATTACCCTTATCGGCTGTTACGGTCGACCTTCCTTGGCCTTATAATCTTTCGAGACTCAGGAGAGGGATTTTATGACATTGCAATGCGAAAATATCAGTTGTTTTGTAACGATAACGACGTTCTCGTTGCCAGATGGAAAAAAATTCGTCTAATGTTTACTCCTCGTTACAACCGAAGCTTCTGTTGTATTTTAATCGCTTCAGTTGAAGCTAAGAAAATTCATCAAACTTAACCGCGCCCTTTTTAAACGTCCCACAATAAAATTAGAGCGCGCGTGTACGAAATGGCGAATTCGCCGGCGAATCCCGTCTACCGTATCGCTACTTATAAGCCTGATCTCTGGCCTAATTCATCGAATTACTTCATATCACATGCGCGCCTATTAAACGTCATCGGTCCACGTTCTTTATTTTCTCTTTAAAGACCGCAATGTAGCGACGTCATAACTCTGCAGATGTTCACTTTAAAGCCCGTAAATCAATTTACGCACGAAGTGATTCGTAATTCCTCCTCTGCCATTGTGAGCGTATTTGTATCGTTTATAGCGCAAACTTGTTTCTGCGATAACGGGTCGCTCCTCTTCCTACGTTTCGATAGCACGTTTATCAGTGGTACGTATTAGTACAGGAAATGGGGGGAAACAACAATTTAACGCCTTATCAGCCACTAATGACGGGCATGCTTTTAGGATAACATGCCTGGATGCTTTTAGGTAGTTAACAAGTAGTTAATCGATAACGGTGACTAATGCTTCACTACGATTTTTGTGATATTATGAGGTCGAGACGTTTGCCCGACGTGTTCATTTATTGAGCCATTGTGTATTAAAATCGGTAGAACCGTTCGCTTGTCCGTACGAGAATTTGAAGTAATCTTTTGACGACCTGTAAGGAAATTATTCTAATGAGCCTATGTACACTAAAATCGGTAGAGCTATTAAACGCTATATTGATAAAAAGATAAACAAGTACCTCATATATTTACACCCCTTTTTTACACGACTTTTAAAAAGGGATTGTATGAGTGGCGTTGTATTGATTCGTTCATCATAATTTCTTAACGGCTTTACCGATTTTGGTGTACAATGGCTTGTTGAATTGATGGATGCAAGTGTCATAGGCTACATATTTGTGCGTGTATCAGAATGTGAGACTCATTTCGTCACAAAACGTGCAATCGCCCTTTGATTTTCTATTTCGTCGTGACTTGTACGCTAAAAATCGAAAAAATCCCGCTTCCTCGTTATCAAAACTAGCGTCGAAATTTACTCTCGATATCACGATGACCTAGTACGGTGCCTTCGGTTTTACTACGAATCTCTGTACTCACACACACGCATCCGTCCCGCCTCTTTTCTCTTCCTCTCTTTCCTCTCGTCCGTCTCGCTTGTACGAACCCGTTTACTACTTACTCATTTACTACTACGCTACGCACGCATCGAGGAAACCGCCGCGTTGATAAAGCCGAGGCCCGCGTGATAAGAGAGGACGAGAGGGAATCTGCGAGCGACAAACATGTTTCATCGATGGACAATACAAACAAGCTTAGAAGTACGGTCTCGACCTTTCGAACGTCGATAACGTCTAATTAGGTTACATGAAAAAGTCGGTCGTCGATTGTTTCGATCCGATTAGTGCGCAAAGCGGTAACGACGAGATTAGAAGAAGGGGAAGAAATGTCGAGGTGTCCAATTTGTCCCGGCTACACTGATTAAGCATGAGGCTCCTTCCTCCTACTCCTTCCCAAATTAGGCCGTGGTAGAAGAAGAGCAAAATTGCTTTTTCGCGTGATGAATTATTTCTTATCCTAATTTCAATGTGATTACCAACAATGAACGATTTTAATTAAGCACCTTAAAAAGTCCTACCGAACAAATTTTGATATAATCTTACCTGGACATCATCGAAATGGGACTGTACAAATATTAAATCTGCATACTGAAGTCACAGCATAATTAAACGGTTAACGCTTAAGCATTGTTTATACTTGACGACAAGGTAGTTAAGCAATGTACCTTATGGCCTCAAGAAAACCCACACAGTCACGTATTACACCAAGTGTTCGCCTTTCCCAGGCGACTGATGGCTCTACAAGGAGCAAGACTTTTACACCCCTTAACGGACTCCTCTTTCATCGAAATTCCCCTGTAGCTATTTGCCTTAAGCCGAATTCACTTTTTCATCTCTCGCATAAGCGGTCGACCCGACGACGTTCTCCTTTCCTCACCCCCTCTTGTCTACCACGAGTTCCCTCTTTGGCCGAGCGTGCGGTTTTCCCCCCTTGACCACACAGTTAAGGCATGTGACCGGGTCTTGCCCAAAATCCCTCATCGCTATTGCGCTTCAACCCTTATTCGCTCCTGGTTCAAACTTTCCAGAATTGTTTATAGTTACTGCCCAAGCTTTTGAACTGATTTGAACTACTAAGCGTCATAATTTCATCCCGCGTGCCTCGTGGAGAAAATACAGAACGATCACGACCTTCGGTCGGCATATTAATCAAAAGTCCCCCAGCTCTCTTTCACATACACTTTTAATTAATTACAGCTTTCGGTACGACTTTCTCACGTTACGTTCAAACAAATTACTTGCCACATGACCTACTTCGCATCCGGGTAGGGTGGAAGGGCCGTTGACACCATCTCCTCATAGTAAACAAAGTAGGTTCGTTGGCCGCCATGTGCTCGCCTTTTGGTATTGTTATTTCCATTTTTTATTAATTGTTCGCCAACGTCGTGAACCTCGTACAAAAGAAAAAGGCAAAAAGACTTACCAACAAATGACAACGACACCACAACAGAAACGTCATGAAATACGAGACGACGAGATAAAACGTGGCGGCTAAAACGGCGCTATGAGGTTACAAGCGGATGATTTAGTTAATTACGGAAATAGGTACTCGGCTAGGTTTTTGGATTTTCTTCAGTCACATCGTCGTGCGACCGTTACTTAAAAATTTATCCATACTTAAGTTCGACGCGTTTCTCTCGCTTTACCCGTGAGAACACATTTAGGTACTATCTGGTAATTGAGCCCGAGACACGTGCACGCCTTATTACCATTATTATTCATAGGGGGTTTTTAACTTGCGGCGTGACCTTAACTTGCGTTACCTTCCCGGCACAATGACAAAGGGCCGAGGGGAGAGAGAGAGAGAGGAGGGGTGGTCCTTACCTTTTCTCCATCTCACACCCTAACCCTTCGTGTGATGGACATTCCTCGTCACTTGCTGACAGTTATAGTTTGCGGAAAAGGGAACGGTAATAGAGGCGACGAACAATGAGGTTAGGTTTGCAGAAAAACGATTAATTGAAGCATTGTGAGAATAGGGAGAGGAAGGAGTAGCGAGCAAGTTACCGGTTCTGCGAAAGGAGCAGTTTAACGGATGGGAGCGTAAAACGGTGTTAACCACTTTCGGTTTGATCGTATTCAACGGATTTGGGATACGTCGAACTTATTCCATGTGGATTTGTGTAGTTTAACTCCAACCTACCTTCTGCTCTGCTGTTAATTTGTGAACCGTTCTTCTTCGTGACGTTGATGAAGCCTTAGATGTGGTAGTTTGTGATCTTCAATAGATATTACGGTGCGTTTGCTTGGAATTAATAGCAAGACGCCCCATTTCGCGATGGGGTGGTTTCCACATGGAAGATATACTTAATAAGGCGCCATTTTCAAAGGGCGATACTTCCATTTAGAAGCATATTCGCATAAGGCGATTCGACATAAAATCATGTGTTGCATTTGTGGGTTTCTTTTGTCGGGAGAATTCCTGGATACCTTGTATAGGGGTCTGCTGCCGATAAAAGTGGTGCAGCGGCGTAGAGTTGGGTGAAAGCAGGAAATTGATTTTACTGATCATTATATTGTTATTCATACAATATTACGCCTAACATATCGTCTCACTTTACCCAGGTTTAGAACTGTCAGTTTTTGAAAATGGCGAAGTTGAATTTTCCGCAGTAGTCAATTGATGAAAAATCCTGTAGGAGAAAATACTACGCTCGTTTTATATCGGATCTATCGATTGGAAACCTTTCACATATCGACTCCTCGACCTTCTCTGCTGATCATACAGCGATTGGAAGAAATATTTCCCTGCAAGACTTTAAAATTTAAAGGCCTCGACCGATCGGAAAATACCACGCGCTCTCGCCTCTCCCTCTCGCTTTCTCTCACGGCGATTCTTTCCGTCTCGACCTGTTAGAACCCGTTCGGGCTCGCCTTTCTTATCGTCTTCTCTCTCTCTCCTTCTCGTGTCGAGGACAATCGCAATCAAATCCAACGGGTTATAGTTGAGCTAACGACGTAACGAGGCGCGAACCAAAACAACAAAACGACGATGATAAAAGCGTTATTTACGGCCAGACCTTGAAGTCACTCCTTCTATACGCGCTTATTTTTATTGGTATCATTTCTATTCGGGCGCGCCAATTCCGCGACAGAGAAAATAATAATAAATTAACACCAGGACAAAAATGCCGTTGGGAGAACGGAGAAATGTTCATAAGGCAGTGGTGTTAAAGAGGATCTGCGATTGGACTAGTTGGGAACTTGCCTGGTGTTTTGTAAACACTGCGCTAACCTTGTCCTGGAAAAAAATATGTGGCAAAATGGATCTGAACGAATTTAATGCCAGAGGTTCCGAAAAAGTCCTCTGGAAATGTAGCTAAAACCACTGTTGGTTCCACGGTACTTTTTCTCATTTCTGCGTGGGGATCATGCAGTTTTTAGTGAAAATTCGAAGCACCATGGGTATATCAGAACTTTTTCTCCATGACAGATTTCAGTAGTGTCGCCCCTAATGGACGTTAGTCGCATACAATAATATTGTTTTATATTACATGTGGTACGTGTATCTATAGACGGTTGAATTTTTAAAAACGTAAAATTGATCTCCTAAAGACCGATTATATATTATCCACCTGATGATGACTATGCACTAGTCGAAACCGGTTGTGGAAATTGCCATCAACCATTTTCTCATGTAAAATTGATTTTTACTTCGTTACAATTATTCTAACTTTCTTCCTCTCTTCCAGATTACCTGAAAAAGAAGAAGTCGAGTTCAGACTACGTGAAGAAGGATTGGCCGTCGGCCGTCGAGCGACCGGCCAAACTTCCGAGACTGTCGGAGATGAGTTAGGAATTACGACGATTCAAAAATAAGAAGAAAAGATGCGAACGCGCGGTGTAAAGAGGACGACGTCGGATCACATCATATCTTCATCATAATCAACCCCCCCCCCACTCCTGCCCATCGTACGTACCCCCTCGGGAAGGCCCCGTCGTCTTCTTCACACCTTCCACATTGAAACCTTCTTCCACTTTGTTACAAATCTCGATCTCGAAAAGATTTTTATTAATATAAAGTACAATTTAAGTTTTGTTTCTTGAAAGAAATTTAATTAATTATAGGTTTTTTTTGTACAGTTTAAGTACTATATTTTGTTTGTCTTTTTAGAGACTATATGTATTTATTTTTAAAGTAGATTTTCTTTCTTTTGATCTCCAAAATCCTTTAACCTGTCGGGTGGTTTTTTTATTACGGGTTACCTTCGCTTCGGTTAGGTGACTGGATCATCAAGACATCACCGCGCGCCTTCAAAAGGCGCAGTAATAAATGGTATCGACCTCACATCACCCCCTGGGCGTACCACGCGTCTTCATAATTTTTCTTAGGTTTAAGATTGTACAGAAGAATAGATATGTATTACTGCGAGGTCTCGTTTAGTAGGGTTGTACGCGTGGTACGACGCCTCCGCATAGTGCAATCCGTATCTCCAACGCCCGAGGTGATATTTTGATGGTTATCGATTTAAGCATGTTTCAGCTACTAAAGCCTGGTTAATATAGCGAGCGCGACAGGTATAAGCCTTCAAATGCGCTTGTGCGTGTCGCGCATGCTATTTAAACGCAATCGCAACGAACGTACGACAAACACTTATTGACCGGTTAGTACGTGTTGGACATGTGATATATTCAGGTACAAATCCACGTCTTTTAAAGATTTTTTTCTATAAATATAAAAGTCAAAAAAAATATGTAATTGTATAAGATGAGAAGTAGTGGAAGTTGGACACGTATTTTATGTAGTAATATTTTTTTCTATACATGTATACATACTACGATAATGAAATGAAGTTAGCGTTCTTTTCGTTACATTGTGTTTTCTTTTGTTGCAATCTAGAGATTGTTTTGGTTTTTACGTTTTTGCTCGGTACATCCTCATTTTAATTTTCGAGGCGGGAATCGGGCCGAGAAGCTCTGGAGGAAACGGTCACAGACAAATCTTGTCCAGTCGCGTAAACGACTCGCAAAATCGTTACTTTTTACTCTCCTTTAAGCTTGAAGGCTTTTTACTTTAAAACCGGACCCGGTTACTTAATTCATTTCTGTGTAGTATTTCCGTGCACACTTGGGATAGCTAAAAATGCGTTTATGGCCACTATTGTACGAAATAATTATTACTGTTCCACCGTGGTCCTCTTCGTTCCGATCCCGCCTCAGCGATTTCCATCGTTCGATTTGAAAAGAAAAACGGCGGCCCAAAGAAATTTCATTTTGTTTTATTCTTCAAGTTAAGTACAAAGTATTTCGAGGGAATAAAGTGCAGAATTTACTTGGCAGCTTTGCCTGCTCTCGTTTGTCTTATCGTCTCATCAAGTTTTCGTCCCTGGGGCTCGGGAAAAATTAATTCGAAACGAGTCTTGGTCTCGTCTTGACATTGCTCACAAGTTCGTCTCCTCTCATTCCCTTTAAATGTATCGTTCGATAGTTAGTAGGAATATGTAACGCTGCATCCATACTTTTAATTTAGCAATAGGTAACTCATATAGTTGATACATACAAGGTGGTGTCAATGACCGGACCACGGAATTTGAACGTGTCACGTGTTTTCGGTGCAAGTAGTAGAAGTAGTCGAATCACACATACACGCATGCATACTTCTTGAGACAAACTGTATTGCGCAGGGTTGCGGATCTCTACAATTCTGCTGTTTATATTTTTATTATTATTATTATTATTATTATTTTTCTTTAAATTAATTAATTAAGGTGGAAACAATTTTGAGATATTAAAACATTATTTTTCAACATCTGTGATGTAAAGATTATGATCTCAAAATATAACTTTTATATATTAATATATGAACGCAGGACGGTTTCGTAAGCGCGGAAGTAGGGAGGCGGGCGCCCCTCCCTCCTTTGACCCCCCAAACCGCCAAAATCTCTCAAAAATACGAAGGCGCGAACACGGAACAATCCTGCGTCCCCAGAGTAAATATAACTTTAAATAATGTAAATTTGTTGTAAAAAAATAACATAAAAGTATATGAGGAGCATTAAAAATATAGCTTCGTTTGTTAGCGTAACTTTGAAGTTTCATTGTTTCCTTTTCCCATATCCTTTTTGTAATTTTCAAAAATAATTATTTTGTCCCCAAAATTGCACGACTCATTAATTTTTACTTGATTTTAGGGGCAGCAAAGTTTTAGAACACTTGTCCATTAGTGTACCACTGAAAGAAACTAATAGAATTCTAGAATTTTAATATTTGAAATTTGAACGAAAAAGCATTTAAACCATACTTGGGTCCATTTCAAAAAAATCACTTGATAATTTGGAATTCTAGACAATTTGTTTTAAATTCTTTCGAGTTTAATTTAAGTTTCCTTTGATGCGAATTTTGGTTGACAGAGGTTCTAAAAAGGCTTTTGAAATTAATAATGAAACGTTTGAAAATTCTGTAAACTTTTTATATTCAATTTCAAACTGATTTTAGCGTTACAAATTCTCAAGAGGCCCCTGTTAGCATAATTTAGATATGGTGCGAAATTATAACGAGAATGCTTTTTAGACCTTAAGTAAGAGCATTCAGGGAAATTAGATTTTTTCTTTGGTTATCGAAAAATGACAATTTGAAATTTGCATAAACCTTCTAGACTCGATTTTAAGGTACTTTCAATAGTTTCTAGAAAAATCACTTCTCAAAATCATTCTATTCTTTTTTTTCCCCATAAATCACTAATAATTATTTCGAAAATTATTGAAGCAAGTGAACTGAAATTTGATAATGTATCTAAAAAGTATTGCCACGATATATTTTGCGAGTTTCGCCTCCAAATTCAAAAGTTCATGACGGGGGTGGGTTCAGTTCACTGATTTTTTTTCCAAAAAATACTCCAAAATTGGATTTTAGTTATTTCGAGCTCAAAAGAAACAATTGTTCCCTGAAATCAAAATTGTGTTAATTGCACCAAAAATCGTTCGCGTTCTGAGATACAGATTTTTAAAATCTTTCAAGAAATCATCATATTTTGAAAAATACTGGGATGAAGGAAGAATAGTTGGTATTCTTACTAAAAAATAGTGCCACAATATATCGAACACAAGTTTCGTCCAGAAATTCAAAGGTTCAAAAAAGACGGTTTAATTACTTGCGACATTTTTTTAAAAATTCTCCAAAAATATATTGCTTGCAAAAATAATTTCTCGAGGCGAAAACTGCAAGTATTACTTTGGAAGATATGAATTTCTAGAAGTCTGTTTTCAGTCGCTACAATTCCTCGAATTTAAATTTTTCCTTTGTAGGCTTGAGGGGCGCACGCGCGCTCATGGCGTCAATTGGCGTCGCGTGATTTACTTAATAACGCCATTCTGGATAATAACAATTCGACTGGCATTAAACTGTCAAGAATTGTTCGAGGCAGGTTTTTAGTCTGAGAAATTCCCAAGTAATTGATAGTTTGTACCGAGGCGCGAGACGATTTGCCAGTCCTTTTAGCTGTCATCTCGATTGCGATGCCAGCGGATTTCAAAAAAAATCTCGCGGGAAAGTGTAACTTGACTAGTTTGAGCACAGTGCTGTCGTTTCTTCGTACCGAATTCGGTACGTTTTAATAGTAATAGTTCGAGAGGAAAAATTTCTCGTTAGTGACTAAAGGGCGACTGAAAGATAGGAAGGAAAAACTGACCAAAATAGGCAATAAATTATTATGCAAAAAATTCGGAATCTTATATTTTGACGGTCTTATTCATGAACGCATTTTAACGTTAAAACGGATTTTAGCTTAAAATGCGTGTAGAGTGTAGGTAGCACGTCCATGTTTATTTTGCCGTTTAAAAGAAAGCAAAGCCACCAAAACACGAGGAAGTCATCAACCGCGTTTGACCCATTCGATATTTATTTCTTATTAGTATTAAGAGAGGAAATGGGTAATGTGCTCGTACACAGTGCGGAGAGGATATTATGGCACCTTAAATTTTGAGTATTAATTGCGTGAATAAAATTTCAATGAATAAATTTAAATTTGGACGAAATTTCTGAATTGATTTTCGGTTCATTCATGTACCTACATTTCTTTCTTCGTCTCACGTCCTTACCTGTCACATATACATAGGAGAAGAGCGTGTAATTTATGCAAAATATCCAGAGCGGTAAGGTGAGACGATTCGTGAGATATTTTCTGCGTGCCCTTTTTGGCTCGTTGAGTCATCAGGATATGGGCTTTATGGAGCAGCGGCAAAGCGGATCGGGAATTCAGTTGACGTTCATTGGGCGCGAAGTTTCAGATTTTTGCAAAAAAAAAATGTATTTTTATCATTAAAATCATTAAAAAACGTCGAGTTCACTAGGGAAAAAATTATTCTATTTTTTGTGACCCCAGAAGCGGTTTTTTCAAAATTTCTCAACCCTGAATTGAAAATATTTTTTTAAATGTGTCTTAAAAATATACTTCAATTGATTAATAATTGTATAAAAATAAAATTTACATAGGTTCCGAGTGTAGTAAACGTAGTAGTAGTATAAATTTAAAAATACATCGTTTTTAGACAGAATATCTATATACACAGTGAATTTGAACATAGTAGTTTCAAAATAAATATGGATCTATTGTACACGAAGAAAAATGTCATTTTTGGTGCAAAAACATTGTATCTCGATAACTAGTAGCGCCACCTATAACTTTATTAATATGGATCGATAGGTATTTCAATTAACTACAATTTTTGTTTGAAATTTTTTTCGTAAGACATTGAGTTTTCGAGATAAAGTGGAAAAACCGTGCGCCATTTTTTAAGCACTGGTTTATTAAAATAGCCATCGAAATATTTTTTTTAAGATGCCGAAACACGTTTTCTGATCATAATTTTTCTAAAAAATCTAATTTCCATGGAGAACATGGAACACGTTGCACACATTTCCTAATTCCTACAGTCACATATATGGAACCTTGAGGAGATTCACTATTAGGGTATTGACTATCGGGAAAGGTTGTAATATAGAAACCACCAAATCTTCAAAATAAAAGTTTAGTGTATGTGTAATTCTGGTATACTTCTAGTAAATTTCATAAAATTCGGATAGCTTTTGAATGAGATACAAATAATAAGCCGAAAAATCGATTATCTGCCGTTTTTTCGGAAAATTTGACGTTATTATGAGAAATAGCCTTTTAGATTCCTTTAATATCGACAACTATATTTTTGGACATTTTTCAAAGAAACCCTTTCAACCCCTAAACAGCCACCCCACTTCATTTGTTTTACATATTGTCTCCCACTACATTTTCCCGAGGTCTTTGCCTATTATTATTATTTTTAAGCAGATATTGGCACTAGAGTATTAGGTTCAGATCGACGGAAGACAAAATTATTTGAAGGTAAAGTAAGGTAATTAGTAAACATCACTGAAAATGAGGTAAATCAACATATTTTATTACACTGTTTGTAATGTAAAACAACACTATTTTATTTAAAATACTTAATCATAAACATAAACATGATTAATTTATTCTTATTTTAGTCAAGTATTTTTCTCAACTCAATTTTATTTTAAAAATACAGCGATTTTCGCCTCTCGTCGCCTGTTATCGCGTGTGACTCACGTCGGAGTAGAGTTTTTGCGAGATTTTTTAGCCGCATTTCAGACAAACAACAGCCGAATTGTTCGCTCGCTTGGCGTTTTATTTGTGAAAATACCTCCTAAGAGGACGGTCCCAGTTTATTTACCGAAGGTAAAATATTGTAAATTTCGGGAATTTTTCAAAAAATAGGTGTCGTAGGTGCTTAGGAAGAACTTTATCGGTAAGTATTTCATCTCTTTGGTTTATTCGACCGTAATATTCATAATAATTTGACTAATTTAGTCGAGTAATTAATAATTGGACAATTATTAATTAAGTTGTTAATAAAATTTAAAATAAAAATAATTTCCTTTTGAATCACAGTTTCTTAACGATTAAATGATATTAATGTTTTTAGGTAGTGCGTGTGGTGAACGTTTTGGTGCCAGTGGCGTACACCTTGGCATAGGAGTAGTAGCAGAGGGTTTCATGCCGATATGCCATTGTCAAACGGTAAGTTTCTTTTTCAAATTTATTATGTTAGTATTATTCACCTACAATCTTAGTAACAATTCACATATAACAATAACAATATTTTTCAGGTGAGTATTTTCTCGACAATGGCATAGAACTTCATACAAGGGCAGTACGGCAGACGAAGCTGTTTGTGAGGTTAGTTTCTTTTGAAATAATTTTCGAAAGAATATTTATTCATCGATTTATTGTTATTAACGCAAAATTTTTAACGGTACAATCGCGAATAGTCCCAAACAAAAATAGAAAGGAAAAATTAGTTGTCTTTTAGTCGTCAGTATGTTGAAATTACATTTGAAATTTTATTTTTCTCTAAAATTTACATATTTAATATGTAAATTTACATACTAAATATATCTAATTAGATATTATAAATTTGATGAAAATACCTTTAGATTTATACTTTTTCCATGGTTAAACTATGTATTGAAATGTCTGATAGTATGAGCCTTACGACCAAAATTCTTTCTCTCCGGCATTAGAGAATCCTCCTCGTTTGTTTGCCACTGAAAACGAAAGATCCAAATTTGGCCAGGTTTTTGGAAAAAAATCGCGTATTTCTTTTTTCGCCCCAAATAGAGGATTTTTTGATTTGGCGACGAAACTCGTAAGGTCGATCATTGGGCCAATTACAAATAAGACCTGTCACCGACATTCAGCTCGTCAAATTTAAGGATTTTTGACATACGAGATTTTTTTCCAAAAAATCTGGCCCTTTTTGAAATCGTGCAGTTTCGATTTCGCGTTTCTCGGAAGAAATCATGGGGTTTAAATTGATGTACTTGATCGTTTTGAAAATCGGCCGCGGCAGCACCGCCATCCTGTTTTGAGGCTAACGCAACGGACGTAAAACGGGCAGGGCAGCTCGTCCTTTGCAAAACCTGCTCCTCTCCTTCTCCTCTTTCTCTCTCACGCCTTTGACACGCTCTATGCAACAACTTGGGCTCTTATCTCCGCTCCTTTTGATTGAGGGAAGGCGAGGAATATAAATAAGGCGAATTAGGTATCGAATTTCGTTCCTAAGTTATAACTACGATTTGTAGTTGACGCATCAACATTCTTTGATGAACAGGATTCCATGCTGAAATGCATTAAGATGTCGCTGCCTCGTTTGCTTTTCCGACGATGATAATGATGATGGTGACAAAACGAGTGGAATCTCGTGAGTGATCAGCTGCGGTAATTTATGTACACTACGCACGTCTGCGTCGAATTAATTTAAGTCTCGACCAATCGCCATCGTTGGCGCCTAAATCTCGGCGAGGTCGTACAAAGTGCAAAATGCCATTCAAATATTACCCGTTCACTTTTACAGTGACAACATTCACTCGACCTTTTCGGGCTCTTTAAATCCGCAGTGGGCGTCTGTTATATTATAAGTGGTGTTATCGAAGCTCGATGGTTCGAAATTTGGCTACTAATGGGCCAGAAAATAAAATTTTAATGCATTTCGAGTATTCCGCTTAAGATAGGGATCGTTTTAAAATCGCAATTTAGGCGAAAAGAAATGATCTAGTTCAAGTATCGGCTTAAAAAATATCGATTAAAATTGAAAAATTTGCGAAAAATCAGCTTTTTTTAGCTGCATTAAAATACGCATCTCAATATACGTCTTCACTTTGCTTTTTGCTCATAGATTTTTAAAAAAAAGACTTTCTAAATTAAAATTCATTACTGAAATGTTTAAATTATTAATTTTATTTCGATTCGCCACTAGATGGTGCTGCAGCATATCAACTTCTACATCGTTCAACCGATACAAACGAAAATTGGTATAATTGGATATTTGAGTACGAAGAGTATTTTCTTGCTATTAATTTTATTTCGCCACTAGATGGCGCTGCGGTATATAGACTTTTATACCGTTCAATAGATGTAGATGTGAATTGATATTGCAGCAAGAAAGAATACATCAATTTTTCCGGTAATCGATTATCGATATTTGTGATGAAGTCGAAAGCGAACGACTCAGTTAAATTACTTTTCTTAATTTTATTGTAATGCACGCCAAGTACTCTTTGTATTCATGAAACGATATTGTTATTAGTGGGTTAAATTCGATATACGTAATTCGGGTTGTGACTATTTTAGATAGACGAGCGCGCGAAGCCGCGAGGGACGACGCCTAGTAAATTCCTCCGCTGACGGTTTTAAAAATATACCTTTCGCCTGTGACTTACCGCTACGAGCCCGAAGATTCCGGTACGCGCCCGAAACTGGTTCGACGGATCTTCTTCCAATTTAATATTTGCACCGGACCATGAATGCGAAATGTTTTATCTCCGGACGCGTTCCCATAGGATTTGCATGCGCCATTGTGCGGCCGCTGAATGGGAGAAGAGAGGCGATCGCGTATTGAATGGGAGAGACGGCGATCCTGCGCCACCTGATCGCGCGTTCGCGAATTTCGGGAAAGGGGTGAGGATTTACGAGGCCTTTGTGCGGGAAAGGGATATAAAGGAATGGGAAGAAAGGTGAACGACTCTCTTAGCGCGGTAATTCCAGGTCCCCGGGGTGGGGGGATCGGAGCTAGGTGTAATGAGGTGGTATTGTGCCGTGGCAGAAATCGGAAAAGTTTTAATCAACTCAAATGGAGTTAATTAAATTTTATCGAGACACTAGGTTAAATTGATCGCTTTATCTAAGTATTGCTGTGAGTGTTTGGTAAGCACCTGGTGGGTTAATTGACTTTTTCACCTGGTTTGCGTTGTCGATGGTTCTTTTCTGTTGTCGTATTTTGGGGATTCTCTAATGTAGGACCAAATGAGGCTTAAGCCACTAGAACACCGTTGTGCTCTAGTCGAGCCTCAGCAACATAGTAATATGTGGCGTAAAGACCCGTTATGTGGGGCAAATTTTCTAATTTTCTTTGCTGGCCAGTTGTCAGGATTTTCTGTTGTTCATTCAATCTTCCCAGGACTTGACATTTGGAACTTTATCCATTCATGGGATCTTATGGATTCTCTTATATGCCCACATGTCAAAGTTTGCTAATGCTGTCTTTGTTCCGAGGAAGGGTAGCATCTGGCCAATTTCAAAAATATAATGCTTATGCATTTCTAATACTCGTTAAGATTTCCTCAGTATTATCATTACTGTCGTTAACTGCTTTTCCCAAATGCTGGGACTTACAGATTCGTTCAATTGCAGTTGTTCTGTCCTTTGAAGATCCTGTAGGATTTAGTAGATATAATTTTTTTGTAATAGTAAGTGTTTTAAAGTGGTTCTGAAGTTTTTTCACAAGATTACCTATAACTGCGTTTACCTGCTGAATATTAAAGAAATTATCATATTAGGAAATGGCGAATGCGCCTGCGAATGGCACCAATATTCTTTTACCTTGGTCGCTACATTAGAACAAAGTTATTAAACTATTGTACGTCCATCGGGCATTTTTGCTAGGGATTGGCAAATTTTCTATTTCGCCTCACCCTTGAACATCGAACGTGTCATCGGGCCGTTTCGAAGTTTACGTACATCATGGCTTAACGGCCGCGGCCGCGGGATATACGCGTTTCGTGCGTGAGAAAACCTCGTCGGTGTCGCGTTACGTTCTCGGTTTCGTTCCCCTTTTACGGGCGCGGACGAAAGGTGAAAGACAAAAGGAACGTCCCGTCGCTCACGTCGCGCGCCGTAAAATCGGGAAACCGTAACCCATAAAACGAGCCGTAAAGCTTACTTTACGTGTACGCCTCCCGCGGCAGGTGGCGTGCCTCCGGGGCCCATTGTCTTCCGTCCAATGTGATAGCGATGTGACCCTGAAGGTCGCCGAGGAGACGACGGATACCATGACAGAAAAGAATGATACCCATATATCCTATATAGGCCTATGGGCCCTATGGGGGAGGGATTTTTCCGCCCATCGTAGCCTTTCTTTACTTCAATGTTATAAATTTGACCAATCCTAAATGGAATGGAAATAATGGGCTGACTTTAGACCGGCAGATAATGACAGAAGTTCAGTCAACGTGTGCTAACTTGGGCCCACGAGGGAACTGAAAGTTGCGTCAAAAATAAGTGAAAAGGTCTCTATGAACGTTCCTGTAGTTCAATCCTTGTGGGAATTGTCCTTAGGGGTGAAATTATGGGACAACTGTACTAAAAAATAGGTGATTTGCCTGTGATATCCTCATTGCTGCAAATTGAAAGGTTGAAACTATTCTCATTCTGATAAATACTCAGTTTGTGTCAAATTATCTCAAATTTCCACATCGTCAGCCTAATAAAATTCTATGCTTCCCTCGAAACCTATATCCGCTTCTACAAAATGGCGTAAGCAAAAAGTAACGAGGCTCACGAACGACGAGAGGACGTCTCTAATGACTTATTAGGAACGTTAAGAAAACTTCTCCATATAACGCCCTTCCCAGATTTAAAGAAATGTACAATCCCGCGAAGGACGTGCGATTTTTGCGTTAATAATTCTAATAACTCCACCAGCAGATCCAAAACAAATTTGGTATAACTTATACATAACGATGACAAAAGTTGTACAATGGAATTATCCTAAATACTACTATTGTGTGTTCCGTGTATCCGATCCTTGTACACGTAAGAGAAATAGGTAATGTTTTAAACGTAACTCGTTTGAGGTTCTTCAACGTTTCATCTTTAATTATTATTTTTGGTTTTGCTTGTGATTTCAACCTGATTCTTCATTAAATTCTTTTGAATTTTCTAATTTGATGGTTGGCGACCATTAAAGTACGTTTTCTTACATTTTTAACATCCTCTGGTAAGTTTTTCTCATATTTTTCATGTCAAAGGTTGCATAATTACAACGAATGATACCGGTTGTAGAAAATGATGCGTCGAAAGCGATCACCAGAAGGTATTAAAGAGAGTTTTCTTTCTTTTCTGTCCATTATGTAAGGAGGGTTATTTTGGCACCGTCTTTCCCGAAGTCTCCGCATTAACCTACATTTCTGTCAAAATCTGCCCAAAAGAAAATCGTCGACTGTCGCTTCCAGACTCGCCGACCTCCGGTAGCACAAAGGCTGGCAATTCTTCGAGATTCCCGATGGAAGTAAACGAAGTGTGCACACACCCACCCGGGGCGCTTTCGCCTCCCGCGGAACCATATGGGCCCCGACCCTCGTCACCTTTGACCTGCACGATCCCGTGAAGGCTAATAGATCTTTCGGTGAAACGTAAGACCTGACAGGACCCGAGGGAAACCCGATACCCTTCGTGGCAGATGTCATGTCCCGGGAGGGGAAAGCATTTCTGCGAGTCACGCAGGATTTAATCGCTCATTTTGTTTGGACAAGGAAATAGGATGTCGCGGCAGGGGAGGGGGCACGGGAAACGAACGAGAAGTGCTGATATTTTCGGGATACAAAAACTAGACGAATATAACTGGAATGTAAAATTTTGAACCAATCACGAGTGTGTAGGATTACCACGACTACGTGCAACTTTGGGCCAAAAAAATCCTTTTTATTCCACACCTTATTTTTTGGTTGTATTAGGCACTTTAAATAAAGGTGAGCATTAAATATGCTCATGATTGTATTTATGCCTGTAGGAAAAAGTGGATACATGTAAATTCGGCGCATCCCTTTCCCGAAAATTACCACTTTCGCTTCAACACCGTGACGATTATTGTCTCTCCCCTCTCCCCTTTCGTGGAAACACGTTCCGCGAAAACAGGGGTGAAACTACCCCACCGGTTTGTTTGCCTTGCGCCGTTTAAGGAGAGATGCGCTCACCCTTGGGGACTAGCGAGAGGAGAAATTATTACGTCTAATAGCCCGAAGGGCGAAGGGACAAGAAAAAGGGAAAACAGAATAGTCGTACGCTCTATTTGACGTTCTATTATTTTCTTTTTGTCGCTTTCAACGTACGCGTCCATTGTTAACTAGTTTTTGATGTTTAAATCATGAAGATCCCGTGCAGGGGAGGAAAGGGGACAGTCGCCATTGTGCAGTTTGACTCGGTGTAATTGGTGACTTCTGCGGTTTTGTCCTCCAAGAATGAGTTCACCTGAGAAACTCTTTCTCCGCCATTGAACCAATTCTAACGCTTGTTTCGTTAATGAACGTTTTATAATAACTGTGTTCTCAAAAGTGGCGGAAATATTTTTGTTAGACAGAGCCTGTAGGTCGCCTTAAAACCCTCGAATCGAACACTTAACATTTTTAAAAGTCGAGTGGTTTATGAAGCCGAAGATAACACCTAGCGTGAAGGGTTCAACCACTTACAGCATGGATCTTGACACCAGAGACGTTCGAATGATAAAGGACAGACTTGCGTCCAAAACAATTTCAGTATAATTCCACGAGGAAATTCATAAGGAAGAAGGTTTTAACGACGCGACCGGGAATTCTAAACCGAAACTCTCGGAATATATACGCGATGTAAGAAAAATAATGATGGTTAAATACCTCGAGGCAGAGGAAGAAGTTAGTTGGATTCGTGCAACATAAACGTTTAGAGTGTCCGATTCTTATGATCTTTAAACTCCAGTGTGGCTCTTACTGGAATAAGTACGTACGCACGCTCGTTTCACGTAATTATTTTCCCTAATAAAGGATTAAACGTCGCTCTCGGAGATTTCACGCTGTGCCTCGTAGTGAGGCTCCCGCTGTTATTGTCATTATTGTACGACAATGTTGCGTTACTGCGAATGAAAGTTATCTACGGTGATTCGTTGCCGGCGAGGTATGGGTAATGTAGAAGGGGGTTTCTTATTTTTGTTTCGATCCCGCTTGATTTGTTAAAGAGTGGAATTTTTGAAAAATGGTCGTTGAGCTGTTCTAGCGACGGGAGAAGTTTTTTGGGAAATGTGGACACTTTTTGGAAAAGTCGGTGGTGTTTGTGGCATTGTTCAAAGTGAGGGCTTTTAAGCAAAAGTTTGTCGCTGCACTCTATTAAATGTGCCTATTTTTAGAAGATTAGAGATTTTTTTTCTTGTCAAAGCATTTTCGAGTTAGAATCAAAGGCAACTTTCTTTTCGTATTTCTTTCTAAAAGACAAGCCATTAGGTATTAAGATATTGTCTTGGCAGACTTGATTTAAAAGGTGGTGAGATTTTTGGATTTTGCCAAAATATCCCAAAAACAGTGTAGAATTTTCATCATTTTTGATCCATTTTGAACCAAGTATTTTGGTCCGTCTGTTGTTAAATTTGTAAATGTATTTAGTAATTTCCACTTCACGTCACTTAACAAATCAAGACCAGCAATCTGTAACGTTTGCCACTAATTTTCCTGCGTCCGTTTAACCGTCTTTCCTCTTGTTGCTTTAATGGTTAGTATTATCGGCGCGTCAGATCTTTCTCATGCTATCAAAAACCAACGAGACGGAAACCATCGAGATATCTTCCCTCGTTGTTTTACCCGTAGTCAACCACTTTAACGGTTTTGGTGTAAAATCCGAAAAGGGCCGGGCCACGTCTGGTCTCGAGTGGGGCGAATCTGGCGGCCCACTTGAAACCGGGACACATGGATTCTTTTTTCCCCCGTACCAACCACGTACTCTAATTAACCGACAGGAAACGTCAAACCGCCGAAGGAAAAAAAACCTACTCTAGTTATTGTAACTCTTTTTTTCCCAGCTTCGATTCTACAATCGAAATCGGTTCCTTCAACACCGGCCATTGTCGCTGGCAGAGGAGGAGATATTATAATCGGATCTCTCTTTATGCGCGTAATGACCAGCGGGCAGCGGCAGGCGAGAGAAAGAAAGATCTTTGTTCGCAGCATCCGCTCTCTCGTAGGAAAATAGTCGAGCCGTAGAAAGAGGAGGAAAAAAATTCGTTGGGGACTTCCGCTGGAAACTCGTTCCGATCTGCATGAAAGTGGAGAAGGGCCGTTGACGGCGCGACGCGCGGCGGTGGGAAGAGAAAAAGTCTCTTACGCCTGCGAAATTGAATTATTTAGGTTGTTCGATGCACTGAAGTATCCCTATGCCGTATACAAAGTAGTTTTTGTTGAGGTCAATCGGTCCTTTCATATTCTGTGAAAGAAATGTTCTCGTATGTTATTCTCATCGGTTGAACGATAATAGTAAAGCTTGGTTATTCAACTTTACGCAGATATTCGAATTTCGTGAAAAGAGCGAGGAGAAATAAGTGAAAAAACGATTATAAAAGGGGCGTTTTTCGCGCCTTCGCCGTTTTGAAATTTTAAATGCCGGTGTGCTTAGCGGAGATACGGTATTGGCTAAACGACCGTCGTCGTTTATATCGTATGTTGTTTATGTCGTACTTTATAACGTTTCTATAAAAAAAGAACTAAACACAACCAAACTGCCCAACCTAACTCTGCTTTCCGGAGGATTCTTCACAGGAACCGGTACTTTATAATATTTCTAAAAGGAAAAACAAGCAGAATTACAAATTAATACGGTTTCAATGCGTTCCCCTCGGTCGATTGACCACTATCGTTTAGAGGTTATTCCTCGTGTAGCATACTGCGATAATTTGGATGTTCCATGTGAAATGAATGAAAAATCCGATGAAAATGGTCACATCCATAAAAATTAGCTAATTCATACGTGTTACTATGACATATCGTGTGAAAATTAGTGTGACACGTGTAGAAGACATTCCATGGATGTAGCAAAAAGAGAAATTGGTGTCCCCAGAAGTCGACGAAATAGCGGCTCGCGGTAAAGTGAGGTTAGATGAAAAATAGTACATGGATATAGTCAAATAGTACATGAAAAAACGAAAATTGAATGCGCACATCGTTTTCTAGGGTTTTTTTATCGATCAGTGGTGATTTTTTGGTGAGTTTTTAATTTGCACGCTGTCAAACTCTTATGGAAAATCGCATTTTCAAAAGGTTATAACTATAGAACGAATCGTTTCCTAAAATTATAATTAATATTTTGGAACTAGATATTTCATGTACTTTCTAGTCATCAGCGGCTTTTATCAAAATTCCACGTGGCCAAAAGTAACGTGAAGCAAAAACATTTGCTGGAACATGATAACAGTTACTGGAACAAAATTCCTTACTTTTTAATGTAATGGGTTGTAATGTCTGTTCCTAAAAGTTATCAGTACCTTCACTTATGGAAGAAAAATTGAGACAAGAATTGCGCTGTGCTCAAATAATCGATTCCTCGTCCGTACTTGTTTGTTTATGGACAAGAAGGTAGGTAGTTTAGGTACGTGGATTGTGAGAAACATTGTGATCACCGGTCCGGATCTAAACATCTACTTATCGCTTTATAAAAGAATAAGGGGGGAACGTTAGTAGAATAGAAAAATCTCCTAAACGCCGTAGCGTGCACAATACAACGACAAGCTCCTCCTGAAAAACACCTTAATCTATTTGGAGTGGACTCAGGTGCAATTTTAACACCTATCTGCACAAAGAGAAAGACGTGCGATCTCGGACCAGTTTGCCGTGGCGATGTCAACCCCTCTTCCTTTTCTCTCTCTTGCGAAAATCGTTCAATACGACCGTATAAACTGTTGTTGGGGTATCGCATTTCTGGACATACGAGTTCATCTCACTCTCTCCCCTACGTATTGTAATGTATAACATATTCGCACGTATATACCGGTGACCCTGCCACAATCGAGAGATACGTGTGAAATTGGCTTTGTGGTGAGGTAATAGCTCTGGATACAACGGCCAGGTGTACATGGGAAAATTCGGGACGTTCAAAGATCATTTTGTGGCGATTAATTTCTAAATGCTTCACTACCTGCACCGTTGCTTTACTTGTGACTACCATTACGACTACTCTTTCCGTGTTCGAGGGTAATTCATTGGACAGGTTCGTTAATTTTGTTGCTTAATGTGAGTACGTAATGTCCTCGGGTTAAGTTTCTGGATTAAATTTCCGACGCTAATTTTACGATTGAGCCTCTGGTCGTGTAATTTCCTCTCGAGGAAGGCGACGTAGACCGAGTTTTTTCCAAATTCTCGCTGGTTTAATGAACCGTTTTCGCTTCCTCGACGAACTAACCACAATCGGCAATTAAGGTGTATACGATCGCATTTAGATTTCCCGAAAAACCAGTCCCACCTCATTGGCCAGTTCGACTCGCCTCTTCTCTTTCTATCTCTCTTTTTCTCCTTTCGACATCTTTCCACGTCCCCGATACTAATTGAATGCCGCATCGAATGCCGGGAATGCGCGCAAGACTCCCATTTTAATTCGAGTACGTCACGACGGAATTATATACGTCATCTCGGCGAGTTGTCTTGTTACCCAATGACAACTGTTTGATTTACTTGCCGATCCCATCTCCGACGCGGCGAATAACTTATTTCAGCGACGATCCGTTTATACGTCGGGCGATGGCAAAAAGTTTTATTTATTGCGGCCGCTCGCGTATTTCTGATTAAGGGACGACCGACTGGTTTCGCCACGTCGGAAACCACGAGGAAACCGTCAGGTTTCGTACCAGAAAATGGCCAAATCTGACATGAGCCGAGTTCAACCATCATGGTTGCAAGGGTGAAAGTAAACTATCAGGTCTTCCTTGTTAAACTTGCGTTTTAGAAATTCTTGTTGCGCGCCAATTTCCTCACCTTGCCACGGTTTTAAGATGCTTTGCTGCTATTTCCACAAAATTTAATGACAGCTCATTAAAATCCATTCTAAAATAGTTGATAGCACAGCATTAGAAATTCAAAAATGGGTCTGTTTTTCCTATTTTTATATAGTTGAGGTAGGGAACTTAATAGCCTTGGTACGATACCAAATTCTATGGAAAAATTTTTTCCAACATCTTTCCACCTTTATTTCACCAAAGTCACCACAGCCTCCTCCCCTTCAATCGTATCGTTCCTCCTATATTCAAACAACCAATTGTAAATCTGATTCAGCACCATAGCCCTGGCCCCTATAACTTCCATGGTATCGTTCGGGTTACTCGCCCTGAGGTCCCAGTGATGAGCTCCGTTGGGGATTATGATCGCCCATACCGTCGTGCTAACGTTCTGCAACACCCCAAGACCAGACCAAGGATCCAGTTTCCCGTTGACGAACAATATGTTGGAGTACGAGGAGAGATATTTGCCGCCGTATTCCCACTGTGGCACGTAGATACTTCTGGGTTCTATACCGAAGAAGGTTTCTCTGCAGTTCGCCCTGTAGGCCTCGTAGTCGAAGTCGTAGTTCTCGAACATGTCGTCGTCGGTGGAGCACATGTACTGAATCATATCGGTGCAGGTCTGGAAGAAACAATACGTAGGTTATAAATTGCAAGAACCATTTGGAATAGCCTCCAGAATATCATTAAAATTCCCCAACAACATTAGAAATCGTTTGCCTACTTGAAAGTACCATGCAGTCGTGCCCAGATCATCAGTGGCGCTTTGATTGAAGTTGACACACTTGGCGGTCCCGGTGTAATTGACGTAGACCTGCAGCGCCTCCCCGAGGTCCCGCAGGAGTTCGGCGTCGTCCGAGTACTCTTCCTGCCGGATGTGGTCGCAGAACTCCTTCACTGGATTCGCGGGTAGGGGCATCAGGAAGTCCGTGGAGTAGGGGTAATTCATTTCTGCGAGGAAATCGTAGATCTCGGTCAGCCAGTCGACGACGGCGACGGTCTGGTCCGTCGTGGTCAGGACGTCGCAGAACCTCCACATGGAGGAGAGCTGGAGTCTTCCCTCTTGCGTCGAGGTGAAGTTCCTGGGGAAATGGGGGAAACGATTACAGTGTGAAGATGGGTGGCAGACGATCTGCTGTTTGGTGTAATATTTCCTAAAGCTGTAAGGTTCTAGAATATGGAGTTCCAAAATTACTTGATGCAATAAGGGAGGAAATCACAGTTGATCAAAGAAGGAATCCTCTTCTATTGGACCTAATACTATTCTCCTCTCAACCCTTGATGGAAAACTTAACAGAGAATTATGTTACAGCAATGGAAACACCTCCATATGGAGGAGAGCTGGAGTCTTCCCTCTTGCGTCGAGGTGAAGTTCCTGGGGAAATGGGGGAAACGATTACAGTGTGAAGATGGGTGGCAGACGATCTGCTGTTTGGTGTAACATTTACTAACACTGTAAGGTTCTAGAATAGGGATCTCCAAATTTACTTGATGCAATAAGGGAGAAAATCAAGGTTGGTGCCAAAAAATCAAAGGAGAAACCCTTTTCTATTGGACCTAATACTATTCTCCTCTCAACCCTTGATGGAAAACTTAACAGACAGTTATGTTAGAGCAATGGAACTACCTCCAATCTCCTATTTGCACTTATGGTTGGAACACAGTTACCTGATGATCTCCCACGACTTCGATATGGCCCTACTGCACTTCTCCCCTCCTACGGTGGTGAATGTCCGCGTGGCGGTCTTGGCGAAAGTGTCGCACTCCGTCAAGTAAGGGTACATGTAAATGGGGGCCGAGCTGGCTACGGCCCCAATGACCGAAAACGGAAATTTCATCCGCAGGTACGCGGACAGCATCCCCCCGTAGGAGCCTCCGAGGGCGACCACCGGTAAAGCTTTCCCGTTGGTGGTCGGATAGGAGAGCTTCAGGACGGCGATGAGGTAGGAGAAGTCGGCCAAGGCCTGTGACGTCGAGAGGTACCCGAGGTGGTCCAGTGAGGAGAACGATAGGTTGCCGAACGGCAGGGATTCGCCGTAGTATCTGTGGAATTAAAGAACGGGCATTAGGTGGGTCAAAAATGGCGAAATTGGAATATTCTAGGCACTTCTGACGTTTGAAATGACGACGAAGTTCATTGAAACCCCTGCAAACCGTCTGTACTTTTTTTGGATTTGGAGTTTTGGATTTAGAACGTTTATAGAAACTTTTTGAATATTCCATAGAGTCTAGAAGGGTACCCATGTTCATAATTAGAAATTCTGTGTCCACAGTGGAAATTCTAAAGGACCTTATAGGGTTCCAGGAGTGTTCTTCAGTATAATTCAATATTCCATTGGTTGAAATCATTATAATGCGTCTGGAATCTATCTGACTTTGTTTAAGTCATTCCAGATTTTTTTCCAAAGTCCTCGAAGTGTTTCAAACACGAAATGTCCACGTAACTTCTAAATTTGATTTTGAAGCAGTTTCATTCATTTGAGGTTGTAACGTGTAAAATGAAAATTAATTGTTTCGATCTTCCCATCTTAAAGGTAGTTTTTGATGCTGAAATGAACGTTTGGACATTTCCTTTAAACGACCAAAAATTTAATGTTCATATCGATGTATTTCCAATTTTCTAATCAAACTAGCACTTAAGTACCTTGTTTACTTGCCTACGTTAATTCAAATCTCACTCACCGATGCTCAGCGAAGACGATCAGCGCGTTCAGTTGAGGCGCTATGTCGAACATGAAGCCGGTGTTCTGGGCGAACATGTTAATGTCCCCTTCGTTCCCTGTGTAGAATAATATCGCTCCGTTCTCCTTGTAGAACGTATCGTTTACGAGGTATCTCAATTTGAAGGTTAAGGTATTGGTAAAACTAAAACAAAACGTGTATTGGTGGATCGAAGTGAAAAGTGCACTAATCTTACCTGTAGTGGTCGAGGGGTACGTCGATGTACCTCGTGTGGAAAGTGTAACATTCGCCATGGGAGATCCAAAGGAGGAGCGTGACGCAAAAGAGCGAGGGCCCCATGTTCGCGACGATATGCGATAATATTTATAGGCTGTATTAATTTAAGAAAGTCGATAACGGTTTTATCAACCCGCGGACAATGCTATCAGTAAACGCTCGAAAGGAGGGTATCGATAAATAAACACGATCCTCACTCCTTCGTCGATGTCGCCTTGCACTTACTCAACACTGCATTTAGATAAGGTACTTACGTACAATATAAAAAACAGCAGTAATTTCGCTGCGAGTACGTAGGTATGTGATTATGTATATTTCGAATCCTCGGTCCTCGGGGGCCTTTCCTCAGAGAATAACGTTCTGCTGCGTGACTATAATTAAGCTTTGGGGCTGAGCGTTAGAAACGTATAATTTTTAGATCAAGCTCGGACGACGTGGGGAATGTTGCTTTCGTAATGTTACATCGAATTAGTTCCGTAGAAGAGTGCGTAGAGGAGCCCAATGACACGTTCCTGGGAAGGATAACGATAACAATTTGAATTTTTTTTTTGTACGTTTGTGTGGTATTAAAGGCGATTTCTGAGGTGAAACGAGGGTCGGTCCGTGGGAAAATTGTTTTAAGGAAATTTTTATTCAGGAATCTTAGGTGGTTTAATAAAAATATAATTGAGGTGGTAGTTAACAGTCGGGTTTATTTAAATGGGTGCTTAGGACGTTAGGTTCGCGTAGGAATTTTGAAATTACTGCTTTAATTACTGTTTTATGAGTGGAAAGATCTGATTTTCTAGCTATATTTAATAGGAATTTACCTGTTTATTAATTTTTGGAAACTAGATCTTATATTATGTTCCAAATCTTGGTAGCTAGATTGTTTAAATTTTGAAAGTTTATAAAATAGGCTGTTTTAAACAGTTATGCTCAGTTTTAGCTTGATTGATACGTGTTTGAAGTTTTTATGAATTTTTATTTGTGGTAAGATTACTTGTTCAATCTAATATCAAGGCGAATTTGCTTATAGTACCCACATCTTGTTAATTATAATGATTAAATTTTTTACATTCATAGAAGTAATTCTTGGCAACTATTTTGGGCAGTTTCAAGTTGATTAACAGATTTTTTGAATTTTTTTTTGAATTTTTTATTCATGAACTTTAGAAATCTTGATAAGTATATCAATAAATCATTTTACATTCACAAAAAGCTAATCACAAAAAGGACTTCTTTCATTCACTTTTCTTAATTTTAAAAAAAATACTTCACGCAGAACAAGATTACCAAATTAGGCCTTGTTGCGTTTAGACGTGTGTAAAATTGGTCTTGCGCATTTTTTGGTTATATTTTTGGTAGAAAACGTCACCATATTATCCTCGTTTTCGATTTCACCATTGAATCACCCGCAACCAATAGACCACGTCATCGCAATTAAGAGGGAACAAGTGGACGACTAGAGTCTTTTTGCCTGCCTGAGATAACTGAATAGCTCCTGTTTTCCATTAGGCTCATGAGCATTCCTTTTTGGGAATACCGCGGCTTATTACGCCCTGAAAGTTACCAAAAAGACTCAAATTAACAAGGGATCATAACATTCTGACTCTATACGTTTGGGTTGAGCAAATAATCCTTAGTCGGCCGAAGCCCGAAACTAAATCTACCCAGCCTTAAAATAGCGTCCCCGTCACGTATTCGAGCCGTAAATTAAACCGTAATCATCGAAATCCCTTCACAAATATTGCCCCGGACCTGGCGTGTTCCACTGAATAAAAAAAAAGTTAAATCAAATAAAAAGTCCGAAAGTGTTGTTCCACCGAAACAGGTGCACGAGTAACACAGGTAGCCCGAGACTTTAAATCCGGCTTACAGTCCTTCTCTCTCTCTCTCTCTCTCCCCTCTTTTTCTCTCTTGGAAGGTTTACCTGTCTTTTTGTCTCCCCCTTGTCCCCCCTTCGTTCGTCGAAATCGAGACGAGAGGGGAAGGGTAAGGGAGGGAAGGTGGTCGGTATACAACGCCAATGAATAATTAAAAAAGAATTATTAACAGGTATACAACGCTCACGGGTACGAAGAAGATATTCTCGTGGTATATGATTAATTTCATTAAACTCAGGAGCTAAGTTTAGACGTGTAATAATTTTGCTCCGAAGGCGGGAGGGACTGGAGGTTTTTGAGCGCGAAGGTGGTTTAGAAAGCATTTTCTTTCTCGATCTAAACACTTTCGCAGGTACATCAAAACCGTCAAATTTCAATTCTCTCCAACCCACAACAGTAGAAAATGTTTTTTGAACTCCACGTCCCGTTTTCCCATGCGACACCCTCTCGTATATCCCTTTTACGACGGGAGAATGTTTGATAAGGCCTTTTGGTGCGAAGCCGAGAGTAAATGTTTGCTTGATAATTAAATGACTTCAAACTGCTACCGGAATATCTAACCAAACACGACTTCATTTTTTAGAAGGGAGAGGCGCGCAGGTTTCATTGTTAAAAGCCGCCCATTGTCTCGGATTCGGGAAAGTGTTTGAAGATAAACATCGGCTATTTTATTAAAAGATATGAGAGTACGTTGTGAATACGGATAAGGCGGAGCGAGTTTAAAGTTTGGTGAGTAATGAGGAAGTTACGTAAGGTGGAGTCGTTAGATTTCGAGTAGGGAATGCACGCGCAGTATTTTGGGAAATCGGGAAGGTGAAGGTAAATGGCAAAATTCTAATTGTTCGCTCAATATGACTATGCAACGAATCGGTTGTACCCTTCCTTCGTTGAATTCTTCATTACTTCATCAATACTTTGGATTCTTTATAATTTCACCTAGTTGGAGCTGCATTTTTCTGTTGAACCTGTATGTCAGAGATTGGTTATCAGTAATATTTTTAGAAAGGACGACTTGGGTGAAAGTTCAGCATCCTTTGAAACTAATTCAAGGATGACAACACCTCTGTGTTTGCTAGGGTAAGACAGTAGCCCTTAGTGGTTTCGCCATAGCCCACAAAATACACTCAAGTGATTCTATCACTTCCAGTTTTCCATCCAGTTCCATTCAGTCATCCAGTTTTCTATGCTTTTGATCAGAGATAAACATCTACCTTGTTTCCTGACCATGTTTCCCCAGGAACAACCCTTTTTACTGCTGAAGTTGGGCATCTATTTTTACCGTAGCTCCGGAAACCCCCCAAGCTCAAAGAAACCCCGGGACCAGCAGCAGGGACCAATTTTCATCCGAAAAAACTATTCTTAAACCTCTCGAATTTCCTCTACAGCTCCTCTCTTTCTCCCTCTTGTATCGAATTTGTCGAAACTCGCCGCGGACCGAGATCGTGCACGTCGGGCTCCCGAGTCGTGATCTTCTACCATACGGAAACGTGACCGCCGTTGCCAAGAGCGAAAGGTTACGTTCGTTCAACTTCCTCGGGAAATCTCCCGATGGACGGAGGGGTCCTCGAGATATCCCGATTTCAAAACCGGGAAGCGAAGGTCGGACAAGCGGGAGAAGTAACGAGGGACTTGATGTGTCGAGGGAGGAACATCCGCGATGAATTCCCTCTGTAACGCCTGTATGGAACGTACCATTTATAATTTGTAAATGGAGTTCTTCGTCCTTTGTCTTCGTGTTGTGAAATCGCGGGTTTCTCGGCGATGGTACTAAAAGCGTAAGGTACACGCGGCAATGTTGTAAATCTGAAGAAGAAGGTACCCGGCGAAGAAGAAAGAAAACAACGGACGTTTATCCCGATGATGGGCGCGAGTCAGTGACTCGCGCTGAAAAGTTCAAGGCGAGCTTTTCAGTATCTTCTCCTACCCATCACCATCATCACCATTATCTTCTTCTTCTTCTTCTATTAAATTTTCTATTAGGAATCGACGAATCCTAAATCAGGTAGCGGCATCGAGACTAAATTCTGTATTATCATTAATTTATAATAACCATCCTCTCTTCTTCGGATCGCCTCATCCCCCCTCGGTACGCAGCGTCGGCTAGCTATGAACGTTAACTTCAAGCGAGGCAATTATACGCTAGAAATATTAAAATCCACTGCAAATATTTACGATAATTAGAGAAGCGGGTAATTGCGCTGCCTTTTAAGTACGTACATGAAGGATTTTTGTTCTTTTGTATTACCCATCGGGATGGTTAAGTGCATTTGAAATTGTAATAAATGGAAGTTATGGAGAAATCGGTACCGAAAGTACCGCATTTTTGAACGTTTAACGGGAGTTTTATGCAACAGAAGGAAGTTTCTGTAATTTTTTTGAACTACGAGTACTTAAAGCTTGCCCAGTGAATCAGGATCAGATTTTATGGCGGAAAAGGTTTTATAATAGTACATATTTACAGTATATATGGATGATAGTGTATGTAGTAAATATTATTCTTGAACAATAACTCACTTATAAGCGTTAAATTTTAAACTCTTCGTATTTTTTGAATTTTCGCGCGAAAACACTCTGATCTGTCATGGCGGCTGACGTGACGTCATTATCTGGTAAACATAAACGGACAGCTTTCGTAGCGTCGGTTGTTTTAACATATTTTACCTTTGTTCGTATATGTTTTGTTGTCTGAACTCACTGAAGGAACTCCAAAGTTTCTAAGGGTTGTGTAGGTGGAATGGTCGAAAACTTTCGCGAATTAGTGCAAAACATGCTGGAAAATTTCAGACAGAAATCCCACTGGCAGAAATCGCGAAAACGAAACTTTCTCTACGTTGTATTATGTAAAGGATCGGCGCGATGAGCGTGTTCAAAGCCACGGCGCCCCTGAAAACATGCGCAATGACTTTGTTAATCCACAAGGTATTTTGTTGAGTGTCAAGTGCTGGAGTATCATTATTTTCTAACTTATGTGTTGGTTTGACCCCAATAGTGTTCATTTCCTCGTTGTTTTGAGCACTACTACCGTTTTCTACAGAAAAATTGATCACCATGGAAATTTTGGCGGCTGTGGATCCACTTAGAATCAAAATTCGAACTGTTTTGAATACAAATCCCACACTACTACTACGTTCAAGTGACGGCGTCCGACTAAAACCCGCTCCCTTTTAATTACAAGCCCAATACGTGTATCCATAGTGTTCTTGAACCCTGGTAGGCGCGTGTGTGCGTGCTGCGCGTACGCGTATGCGTACATCGCTTACTTCGCCTCTCCTCTCGTGTTTGTAAACAACGTTTCGTCGTTAAAATTTTTTTCGTAACGTAACACGCGGGATCGGCGTTGCCGTGTCCGATCGTCTCCTAATCGGAATCGGTTACGGTCTTCTGGCCAAGCAAATACACGTTTTGCTCCTGCCTAATTGACAAGTGTAGAAGATTAGTAAACTCGTCGGATGATTTGCGACCGCAGGCTTTTTCAGCCCTCCTCCTCCTCCTGCTCGTCGTTTTTCTTATCGGCCCCCGCGCTTTCGCGGAACGAACCTCGCGCCGTACGTCCATTTTTTTTGAGCGCCCGATGTTTAATGTCCCGCTATCGGACTCGCGAGTACCCGTGCAATAAGTATTACTTAGTAACCTTACAGTTTTACTTCATGCAGCGCACCCTCGTTGAGAATTGTGTCGTCCACATGAGCATAAGAAATAGGAATTGCGTATTTGTATCGAGTGTTACAACGGGAACACCGTGTTCATTAGAATCTTTCTACCGTTTGTTTTGGATCAGCATGGCGGTATCTACATGCGCTCAAGTGGCAAGTAAAGGTGTTTTTAGCCGCCCAAGTGTATCTAAAACACTTTCACTCCGCCGCCATTGTTAAATTTTGGATTTTTTAATCTTTATCGTATTGCTTTTAAAATTTCACTTAGTTTTTTTAATCTGAAAAACGCAATTCTAGCAAGACGAAATTGTTACAATGAAAGACTTCGTTGAGTCAATAATCGGGTGGAAATGTAAAATAAATTTTGAGAGTGCTTGAAAATGTAGTAAAATTCTGCAAAAATTTCTAGAGACGAAACAATTTTATAAAGCAATAATCGAGAAATTCCTTAATTTCTACGGATTCAAAAAGTATTTTTATGTTGATGGATCTAAGTGATGTTCTTGCTTCAAATCAAGCTTAATTTATTTGACTCTGAAGCAATAAAATCCCAAGTTCGTCTTAAAACACTATAAATCTCACATTATACGTTTGCAATTAGAAGTTCTAATGTATGTACATTTAAATCCTCAGAAAATAAATTACCATACGTATTGGCGCTACGGATAACATCGGAACCAGTTTGTAATTACCTAATATATTGCATTTTTATTTGTTTTCTATTGATAAAAAACTCATATCTGACACGATAATTGTTTAAAACCAGTTTAATAAGAGAAATTTGTTATAAACTTAGAATATTGATTAGTGTGGACATCTCTTTACAGTAAGCGGAAACACTTACCAGAGAGTATTTTGCGTTGCATACCCTCAAACAAGAAACGTGCAGAATTTATTACAGTACAATTCCAACCAATTAGGCGCTTCGTTTTTGATATCATAATCTAATTTCATTAAAAATTAAAAGACTAATTATTTTCTAATTGATCACGTAACCAGCGTTCACGCGTCAGCGAAATCATTTGGTCCATTAAATCCTAAATTGATTCCTCCAATTTGGCCTCGTGAAATTAATGAGTTTTTTCAATTAGAAGTATCAGTAATTTTCTTATGAATTGTTAAAATAAATAAGCACAAATTCTGAGTAAACAACGTTAGTTCATCGGTAATAACTTAGGAAGTAACTGAAACTCACTAATTTCCTTAAGAAAACTGAGTTAATCAGTTATAACTAAACAACTCCATTTAGAAATGTAACTGAAACATACTAAATTTCTTAAAAATACTTCCATAAACTGTTTCAAGAAGTCTCTTTAAAATGTAAATGTCAGTAGTTGTCTTATAAATTGTTTAGTAAGTTTATATTCTCAAAGAAAACTATCTCCTTGTTAGTTAATCGGTCATAACTTCGAATTTCCTCCTGTAAAGTAACTGAAGCTCACTAAATTACTTAAGAAAACTTTATTAAACTATCTTATCAACTTTCAATGAAATAGAGATGTTGATAATTTGTTTATAAATTTTTAAGTGAAGTCGTGAATTTAAATTCACACGTAAAATTGTCACTGTCTCAGTTATTCGCTCATAACTTCGGAATTTTCTTAGATAAGCAACTGAAACTAAATTTCTTGACAATGCTTTAGTAAATTTTAGAAAGTTTCAACAAAATCAAAGTTAAAATCAAAACGTTAACGTATATTCTCAAAAGGAAAGTATCTCTATCATAGTCAATCGATCATAATTTCAGAATTGCTCTTGGTAAGTAGCTACAACTCATTGAATTTCTTAATAATAACCCAATAAACAATTTTAAGAAGTTTCATATAAATAGAAGCATCAGTAGTTCTCCTATGAACCGTTTAATAAAGTAGTAAATTCCCCAAAAAGTTATTTTATTAATTAATCGCTCATAGCTTCTGAACCCCTGTAGATAAGTTACTGAAACTCTGTAAATTCCTTAAGAACACTTAGATAAACTGTTTTATAAAGGCTCACTAAAATAGAAGATCTAGTAATTTTTTTGGGGAATTTTAAATTAAGACGTTATGAGAAATTCTTTAAGGATTTCGGAGCTACTTTAGGAGAGTAACTAAAATACTCTAAATTTGGTAAGAATGGATCGATAATGAAGTTTCAGTAATTTCTTATCGATTCTTGAACTAAAGTGTTTAGTAAAAATTCTTAAGGAAAAATGTCACTCTGATAGCTATCTGTTACAACTTTTGAACTCCTTTCGTTCTTTAATTTTTTTAGGAACGCTTCTCTAAATTATTTAGAAAAGTTCGGTTAAGGTAGAAGTATCAGTGATATTCTTAAGTTTTTATTTCCATTTACAAGTTGGTCACGTGATTACACAGCTACGCCTCTTGAGTTTTAGATCGGCTATGGTTTAAGAGACGCGCCATGTTCATACACATTTTAATAAATCCGTCATAGAACTGCAGTTACAAATCCAAGAACACGCTTATTTACAACATTTAAAAATAAATAACTGAAGCGACATCTTTGGTATAAAAAAATATATAAAAACGCTCGTAAGATTGATAAGTACTTAAACATAACCTAACCTACTTCTATAATTGGCACGTGAAAATAAAACCTCCTAACAAACTCTCCTATCACACGAAAATCAATGAACGGTCAAGCAAAATTTTCAAGGCTCGAGCTCGAGCCTCCTGAAACAACCCTCGGGCAACGCGGCGACGATCTCCGCCACGTTATCCACGTCGGCCTGCAGCTTCGCAATGTCCACCTTGTACTGGTCGATCTTCTCAGCCTGTGTCTGATGCTTCCTCTGCAGCTCGACTAGCGTGTCCTCCAGGCCGCTGGCCCTGATCTGCTCCTCCGTCTCTCTTATCTGCTCCTCGAGCCTATCGATCTCGGCCTCGTCGAGCTCGGGCGAGTTCTCGAGCTCGTTCATGATGTTGAACACGTCCGCGAGCAGCTCCTCGACCTGCCTCGAGACCTCCTTCTGAGTCTGATCGGTCTTGCCCACCTGGAAGGAGAAGGTAGTGATCCAGAAAAGCCAAGGGGAGAATCTAGGGAGTTCCAAAGGAAAGCTGGGAGGTTTCCACAAAGGATTTCACAGGGTTCTGTTACGCCACTCCTGTACTTACCTCTTCTAGTGCTTGGTTCTTCAACGTGTCGTTGCTCCTGGTGAACTCCACGAGGACGTTGATCCTGTCCTCGGTCTCCTTCACTCTGCCCCTCATCGACTGCGTCTCTTCGATGAGTCCAGTGACGTTCTGGCGTATCGCCTCGGCCTCCGCCTTGATGTCCTCGGCGGACTTGGAGGTGTTCTTTGCCAGCTCGTCGGTCTCGGAGACCTTCTCCAAGGCGGACTTTGCGTTCTCGGCCGCCTCCATCAGCGTTTGTTGGGCGGCGTTCGTGTGCCTGATCGTCTCCGTTATGATCTCCTCGATCTCCCCGATCGTCTGGAGGGCCCTGTTCGCCTCTTGCCGGGTCTTCTCGGTCTCGGAGTCGAAATCTGAGGAGGAAATGGTGTTTGTTGATCTTTTCGCACGGGTTTCAGTCTTGACCTAATCGGATCTCTCATTGACCCAACGATAATTGGTAGTTACCAATGAGTGGTTCCGCGGTCATCCGAAATCTACGACTCCCTAGGTGTGTCAGAAATTTACCCCCAAATTCAGAAATGATATTAAAGACCACAGAATGAGACGAGAACCCTAAACTATTTCCATCATAAATATCAACAGTCGACACGCTCCCCTCTACTCTCCCCCTACCTCTGAGGTCCTTATAGATGCTCTCGGTCTCGTTCAGCTTCTTGATCCAGCCCTCCATGGCCCGGTCGGCGATCTCCTTGTACTCGTAGATCTCGCTGAGCAGCTCCTCGATCTCGGCCTGTTGGTCGTACGCCTTGTCCAGCAGCAGCCTAGCGTTCTCGTTCTTCTCGTCGACGGTCTTCCGCAGGGCCTCTGCGTCCTCGTACAGGCTGTCGGTCTTGTTGCTCAGCCTGTAGGCTTCCTCGCGCAGGTCGGTCGAGTTCTTCCTCAGCCGCGGGATGTCTATCGTCGGGATCTGCGCAGAAGATAAATTATCGGAAAAGGGTTTGGATGGGATTCGTCTACAAGTCTTTGGAGAAGGTATTAGGTAATTTTTAATACCAGAGTACAAACGTACACGGATAAGGACTTATGTCCAATTTGAGTATGGGGTCTTGAGATGAATTAGTAGGGTATTGCGTTCTTCACCTCTAGATTCTTGGCTTCGTTGAGCAGGGTGAGGGCGTCGTTCTTGGCCACCCTGGACCTATTCGCGACCTCCCTGGTCCACTCCAAGGTCTTGTTGAGCTTGTTGTCTGCCGCGGCGACGTCGTTTCTTAACTGCCTGACTGCCTCTGCAATCTCGCTCTGTTTAGTGTTGGCTTCCTTGGCTATCTCGTAGGCCCGGATAGACTTGTTTTTCGCGTCTGCCGCTTCCTTCACCAAATCCTCGGCTTGTTCGTCCAGATCGTCCGCCAATTCTCTGGCCTCCTGGGCTATCCTGGTCATCTTATCTGATTGCTGCCCGGCGAGCTCCGCCCGTTTCCAGGCCGTTTCCAGGGCGGTCTTGCCGGTCGTCTCCAGGTTCATCTCGATGTTCTTCAGCCTGAAATACGAGATTAAGTTACATAGTTTCATTTGATTTTCATTGGCTTCACCCCTCTTCTGCTTCCTCGAGATTCGCGTCGATATGGTCCAGGTTGAGCAAGACTACCCGATTCTTGTCCGCGATCACGTACAGGTTCTCGTCTATCTCCGACAGCGTCCTGTTCACGTCCCTCTGCCTCTGGATGATGTCCTGGACTCTCTCGGCGACGCTGTCGTCTCCTGTCGCGTTCCTGACCTTCTCCAGGAACTGCTCGATGTCCCTCCCGAGCTGCGTCAGGGCATTCGGGAACTCGTCGTCGGCTATGACGGTCGGCCTCCTCTCGATCTCGTCGAGGATCTCGCCGAGCTTGTCCAGCTTCGAGATGTGCGAATGGGTCGCGTCCTGCACGAGGTTGTAGCAATCAGGGCAGTCGACGCAGCCGCGGTGCCTGTCGTACTTGTTCTCCTTGCACCGGTCGCAGCGGCGGCCCTCGACGTTCTCCAGGCACGGGCACTGGCCCGAGGCGTCGCACTGGAGGTCCCTGGATCCGATGTTGTCGCACTCGCAGTCCTTGCAGCCTGCGCTCGAGAAGCCATACTTCCTCGACTCGCAGTGGTCGCACCTCAGCCTACAGAAACAGAAAGGGCGTTTGGTGATAACGATTCGTCAGCTGGAACCCTCCCTTACCCTGTGATGCCTTGCCGGCAGTAGCACTGCCCGGTGATGAGGTCGCACGTCTGGTTCAGCGAGCCGACGGGGTCGCAGTTGCAAGGGTGGCAACCCTCTCCGCTCATGAGGTTGTAGTAGCCTTCCTCGCACATGTTGCAGTTCCTCCCTACGACGTGAGGCTTACACTGACAGTTACCGGTCGACCTGTCGCAGAGCAGGGCGTTGGACTGCTCCCTTATCGTGCCGACAGGGAAACACTCGCACGGTTTACAGTCGCCCTTGGGTAAGACGAGGGCGTTACCGTAGAAACCTACGGGTAGAAAGTAGAAACGTAGTGAAGTTTAAGTGTGGGGCAACGTGACTTTCGGGGTTGTGACTTCAAAAGGAAGGGTGTATTTTCCATTGATTCCTCCCAGAAACAATCTTTAAATAATCAGTGGTTTGTCCCAAGGTTTCTCCTCACGGGCTATTTTTTTTTTTAGGGTTTCCTATTACGATGTGGACAAAGTTCCAGGGAACACGTATCCCAGTTGTGTCTGGAGGATAAATTTGATTTGGTGTGGTCTTACCGGGCAGGCAGACCTCGCAGTTGGGCCCGCCGGTGTTGTAGATGCACCTCAGGCACTCCCCCGTCGTGGTGTTGCAGTTCCCTATGCCGTTCGCGTCGATGTTCTGGTTGCAGTCGCAGACCTGGCAAGGGGTCGGTGGGCCGTAGCGCCCGGTGGGATCGCCGTAGTAACCGTCCGAGCAGAGGTCGCAACGGTGACCGGTGTAGCCCTGTGGGCACTCCGTGCACATTATCAGGTCTTCCTCCAACTGGATGCAGGCGCCTCCGTCCGGGCAGCCGCACGGCTGGCAGTCGTTCGGTGTCCCTAGGGAATATGCGAGTTCAATCGCCATCACCAAGTGTATCCTAATGTTTTTACCTCCAAGTGCGTTCCCGTAGTATCCCCTGGCGCACATCTCGCAGTTCTCTCCTCCGGTGTTATGCTGGCAGATACACCTGCCGGTCTCCGAGTCGCAGATGCTCGCGTGGCCGTTACAGTCGCAGGGGATGCAGGGCATGAAGGGTCCCCCGTGGGCCGGGGAGTGTCGGAAACCGGGCGCGCAGGACTCGCAGTATTGTCCGACGTAACCTGCGAACAGAACCCATCAATTCCCTCCCAACTGTTTCAGGAGTCGGTCCTTCTTGCCTGTCGGGCAGCTGCACTGCTCGACCCAGAGCGCGGGTTGGCCCGCGACCCCTCTGGCGGCCGTCTCGAGCTTGACGTCGTCCAGGAAACCGACGTCCTCAGGGGCGTAGATTCCTTTTATTTTGATCGCCGTGAGGTTGGTTAGGATCGATATGAAGGACCTGGCGGAGAGCCTCGGCTGCCAGCCGTAGTCGGGGTGCTCGTGGAGCCTGAAGCGGTACACCTGGTTCTGGGGGGAAGTAAAAAGGGTGTTAAGAAGGTAAACGTTGGTTAATTTGATCTACAATTCATGAAGTTATGGAGAATGGAGTCCAGGGAGATGAGTTGTAGTTGTGATCGAGGTCTAACCAGTTTTTTTGGTGCTTTGAGTATAAGGAAGGTTATTCAGTGGTACTGGCAGCTTCCAATAGAACAACTCCAGTTTTTATTGGGGCAACTTAGTTAAAATTGATGCAGTAAATTCACTAACCTCGATAGATGGGATTTGGTTCTGCTGCGCGAAGATCGTGTTGGTGACAGATGCCCCGCCACCTTCTAGTATCAAGTCCGTGGCGGACGGTACTGCTCTGCTGTCGCCGATCCTCAGGCTGAACTCCAGGAGTTGGTTGTAGGAGGCCCTCTGGTCGCCCAAGAACCTGCGAGCGGGTAAAACGAAACCTCGGAGTGATGGGTGATGATCACCGTAAACGAAACACGTCTTACCTGTCGGGCGCCAAGAAGTACACGGCCTCCTCGCCTTGCGCCCTCACCCCGATGCTCTGGCTTATAACGTCGTATTTCACCGGCACCCTCCTGCCGTACTCGTCGACCGCGTCCCACTTCTCGGCGCTCTTCGCGAACGGAGAGTGCAGCAGGTACTTGAAGTAGCCCGGGGCGGAGCCGCACTCCGAGGAGTGCGAGTAGCAGAAGCACGGCGTGCAGCCGAACTTGTTCTCGACGTCGAGGTTGAAGTAACCCGGTTTGCACTCGCTGCACTGCCTGCCCTCGACGTTCTCCTTGCACTGGCACTCCCCCGTGTACGGGTTGCAGTTCGGCTCGTTGCCGAAGGAGCCGGGCATGAGGCAGCCGCAGCCCTTGCAGCCGTTGGCGGAGAAGTCGTAGTGGTTGATCTCGCACCTGTCGCATTTGTCGCCTGGAACACAACGGAGGAAATTCAGAAGAAGTACCGCCAGCTCCACCAGGTCCTGGTGGTTCACGGTTGCTTGGTGCAAGCTGGTCCGAGCAAGCTGGAAGGCACTGTGGCCTTCCCTTCCGATTTTCGTCCTTACCCGTGACTCCCGGTTTGCACTGGCACTTCCCCTCGGCGTTGCACTGCAGGCTCCTCGAGCCGATCGGGTGGCACTCGCAGGCTATGCAGTAGCCGTCCTCGCGCATGTGGTAGTTCTCGCGGCACCTCTCGCAGTTCGGGCCATCGCGGTTCGCCGTGCAGTCCAGACAATGGCCGCCATGGCCCGTAAGCTCGTACAGGTTCTTGTCGAAGTAGCAGCGGTTAGAGTAACCGTTGCAGTTGCATTCTGCAAGGAGAAATCGTAAATTATTATAGAATTATTTACAGTTTACAAGAAGCTTAAAGTTCTATCCAGTTTATATTTCCATCACATGGTCCCAGATATGGATTGTTTTTCCTCATCGTCTCTGGGCCTGGAAAAATCAGGAGATGTTATGGCCACATTGTGTTTGTTATTTTTTAAAACATTATTAGGAAATCTGCGAAAGTATATCGCTGTTCCTTACTGTAGTGCATGGCTTTTGAGTCCTAAAGCCAATTATCACCCTTATTACCTCCTAATTTTTTAAGGAAGCTGAAAGAATTACTATTGAAAATGTGAGGAAAGTCTAAATTAATAAAAATTTACAACATTGCTCAAGAAGCTTAAGGGTGCCTGGTCCTAAAAAGGTCTTGAAAGGGTTCGGTTGGTATGGAAAATTTGACCTGTGGATGTAGTCGTCATTGTGATATGAGGTATGGTTTGTCATTAGAAGTATTAGAGAGTAACACTTTATCGGTATGAGCTCTGAAGTCTGCTTTTTCAACACAAAATCGACCAATTGGACATATGAAACGATAAAATTGCTTGAACGTCTTAGTTCTTTTTACCGCCACCGTGTAATTAACAATCTAATTTGTTTGTAAAAGTTTTCGTCCCCTTGGAACGGCCGAAACTTGCGGGATTGAGAGCCTCCATAGACCCTTTGGACAAAATTCCTCGTTTCTATTCACGCTTTAGCTGTAAATTAAAGTCCGAAGAGAAACCGAATACCTCGCCGCTTTGTTTCCCGACAATTGAAAATAAGATAACTGCTCGACCGCCCACGAACCACCCACGCTATCGGAAGAAGAAACCTTCCCAGTTCCCGTACAATAAATTGACAGATAACCTGCCCTCCCACTGGCCACACTAGACAGCACGTTTGAAGGATTTTAGATTTTATACTACGAAAAAATTGTTTTACCCTCCATTCTAGCGTTAATTATGGGTAAATACGTCGTAAGAAAGTTAAAATAAGAATGCAACATCGACGACCCATTTATTTTAACTTACGTGTCCCAGAGTACCACGGGATCAGACCGTCCCACGCCGAGCACAACCCGAAATTCGACCCGCACGACCACGCGACGATCATAACGCACAACCATCGCCTCATCTTCGAGAAAATCGTTGAATTTTTCGAAAAAAAATTCCTCGAAGGTCCGTACATTTCGACCACCGAAATGTAAATGCCGAGATAAAACCTCCTGGTGCCGTGTTTGCTTACAAGAAGTTGATCCATCCACACACACGCACGGATGTATAAAAGAGGAGAGCCGCACCTCCGGAGGATTTAATTATGTCTCGAGACAATAAAAATTTATTCCTTTATTCTGAGGACCTTAAGGTGCGAGATAAAACGTTGTTTTTTCACGCGGTCAAAATTTAACTGTCGTCCTAGAACTGTTAGCACGCATGTGCGCAAGCGAAAAATTCAGTGAGGGAATTTAAGTGAGGTTATAATTGAGAGAAAATTGCCTTATGAGCTTAATGGACTGTTATTGCACTCGTTGGGGTGTTTCAGGCCCTGTGCACACGCGCCTTCAACGATTTAGCGATTCACAGTACTGCGCAGTACTATTATTACTAACTATTAACATTTCTCATGCGCAGTGGATAATTCCGCGCAGCTCCGGTGACGCGTCTACTCACGTTTGCACTCGTGCGCGTTCTGCGCCGTCGCCCTCGCCCACGGCGCGTCGTTGTAGAAGGGCAGGCACTCGTTGCAGTCGGGGCCGGCGGTGTTGTGCTCGCACTTGCAGACCCTCCTCTTGGAGCCGTCGATGCCTGTCGACGTTATGCACTCGGAGGCGTGGCCGTTGCACTTGCAGCGCGCGCCCACGGCGACGTCCGTTATGGCGTAGAAGTAGGACTTGAGCACCTGCTCGTCGCCGAACACCTCGTCGCCGAACGTGTTCAGGCGGTCGAGGGTGATCATCAGCTCGGTGGCGGTCACCCATTCCTGAAAATCGGGGAGGGAACGTTAAAAGCCGTCAGGTGTGTGTGCTTCGAACGCGCAATACTTGGGTTCGTTAGTATCGGTGCGTTTAAGACGTGAAAATTTCGGCTTTGGACTTGGGCACCGTGTCCAAAATTCAAAATAGAATAAGTTAAATAACTGTAATCCATTTAAGAAGTAAATGTGTACCATCGATAGAAGCGCATCTTTACTTCAGGCATAGTATCAGTATGTTGGAACGAACAATATTAGCTGTAAGAAATTGGTAGTTGTTTCGGATCAATCCGCGAATTTTCCGACCTTCGCGGCTTCCGATTGTGGATTTTCCGACCGCCCTGTATCCATGGGAGTGCAATAAACGGATCGTGAGCGTGTCAGGAATATTCGTGAATTTTCCGACCTTCGCGGTTTCGGATCGCGCATTTTCAGACCTCACCATACCCCTAGAAGCATGATTGGTATTTTTTCTAACTGTTATTTCTAATTGTAATTAACTAATTGTAAAAGAAACTTAAGCAGGTAGAAGGAGAAGAACAAAAAGGAGGTAGAACAAAGATTTTAATTAAACATACAAAAAATTAAATGAAAGGCTTAAATTAACATGCAAGTTTGTTAATTTATTTCCTACTCATCCCGTATATCTGAAGCTTACGTATCACGATTTTTCAAATGAAAATCCTTATTTAAATTCCGAACTGGCACGTGAAAATTCTTATGAATATAATCCCTCCCTTCGAACCATAAAGGTAGTAATACAAATTGCTAGTCCCTTTGAGCTTTTGTAGCTTTGAGTAAACAACTTTCCCGACCCAAAACTGATTTTTCGTGGAAAGGTGGAAATTTTCGCGTGCCTTCCGAAAACGTGTCCCCCTGACATAACCCGAGTGAAATACGGACTACTTCTAGCAGGTATGCCTGGCACCACCATTCATTCCTACTCATCACATTACTTTGGAAGGAACTATTTGTCATCCCTTGACGTTATTCCGTTAATCACCGATAGTCGAGCCGTTAAAAACAAACCCATTTAAAAAATAATGTTAACACGTCCCCCTCATTGACGATCGAATGCCTTTCGCGTGCCTCAGCGTAATCAAACTTACCCTTGGAAGTAATTACGGGAAAGTCCGTTAATAACTAACGCGTATGAGTTCCGATGGTGGATCGCGTGCGTGTGTATGGGGGGGGGGGGCGAATATGGGGATGGAAGCGCGCTTTTGGCAGTTTATGTAAATTGCTAGGTTTTTCCGGCGGCTAATTTGGTGCGCGAGAGCACGCGGCTACACGAGGCACAGTCCGCGATAAGGTTCGGTGCTAAGTGGGAGGTTTTCCTTTGTGTCGAAATCGAAGATTTTCCAGTGAAATTTGGGCGAAGGGGGTTTGAACTAAGAGAGTTACGGTTTCTATCGAAGTTTGACTGCAGATCTTCGTGAGTAACAAGCAAGCTTGAATTTTGCTTCATGGCACACCACGTCCTTTTGATCAGGATTTATATCCAAATGGCTTTGATTAATTTAGTTTTACACTTGCTTGATTCATTTGATCAAATTCAAATCATAACCCAAACAGCACACGATGTCTTGTCAATGTTTAATTATTTTTTGGATGTTGCTATCATTAACTATATTATTTTATTTATGTGCTTAACATCCATAAATTCGTTATTATTCTAATAAATTCACTAACAATTCAATTAAAATCTGCACGAGAAGCAGGCAAATGTAAAATATAGTCCACATATTAATGAAACGGAACGCAAAAGGGATCAGGAAAGCTTATTCGTGAAGTGGTAAAATGGTTAACTATCTAAAACTGGTTAAACTACACAAGTGAGTTATTTGAGGCAGGACATCAAGTGTAAGCATTGAAACAGTTCTAAACATGAATTAGCATCTAAAAATATTTACAAATCATATACGCAAGTGTTTAGCGTCGGTGGGAATTTGTGAAAATTCATCAGTAACACATAACCGATAAACAGCTGAGATCACATGAGTACGGTGAGGTCGGAAAATGCGCGATCTGAAGTCTCGAAGGTAGGGAAATTGGTGTATTTTCCAACGACGTGTGGAATCGGTTAATTAAACTCCTATCAGTGCGGTGCGGATAGAGATTGCATGATTTGAAACCGTGATGGTTTGGAAATTAGAAGATTTTCTAGCGACACTTGTAATAAATCAATTAAATCCCCGCGAATGCGTTAGGGCTGGGAAATGCGCGATCGGAAACCACAAAATTCGGAAAATTTGTGGACCTTTCGATGATACTTGGAATCAGTCGATTTCAAAATGACGCGTTTAGTACCATTACGAACTCCTGGCACCGAGCGTGCAGTGGTACTAAGGGAATGGGGCGGAAATTACCGCTCTACTTATAGTGGTTTAAGTGATCGTCGTTTATTTGCCTTATTGGCGTTTTAGTGGATACACGGGATTATTGCTGTGCTGTTTGGAAGTAGTTACGATGTATCCGATGTGGTTTTAAATGAAATTTCCTTTGCACTATTAACTCCGGGTTGAAAACACCTTGCATGTTTCTGGCAAAGCAATTTGCGGTTTCCATCATTGCTGTAAGGATACGAAAAGGACTTATTGCAGCTTAAATGTGTGATGCACGAGCTTTGCATGATTAAATCCAGAAGTTGGAAAGCATTTTCCACTGTAACGTTCGTGCACGTGTTACAGTACGGCATGAAATCCGCCCAATGAAACAGCTTCCCGCCGTCCCGGAATGTTCAGCAGGCACTACCTGTCATCGAACGATGACGCAGTCAAAATGGATCCCGACGACGAGAACCAGTTCGTCGTCGACGACGTCAGCAAGATGGCGAGGGACGTCATCGAGGGCGTCCTCGGCACGAACGTCTACCTCCCCGAGAAGGTGAACCATTGGACGGCCTCGATTTCCGAGCAGTGTCTCGGGGCGCTCAGCAAGATGAAGAAACCGTTCAAGTACGTGATCACGTGCACGATCACGCAGCGATCCGGCGCAGGCTCGCACACGGCCTGCAGCTACTACTGGGACAACGCGACGGACGGGAGCTGCACGGTCAGATGGGAGAACGCAGCCATCTGCTGCGTCTTGTCCGTGTTCGGCGTCGCCATCTGAGACCGTGTCGCGTTGTGTTATGCGCTTTGTTGTTATGGAGGTGTAATAATAAAGGATAAAACGTAGTTTTGATGAACAACGCAGTAGCTGATACCAGAAGGGACCCTGGAGATGATTCCCAGATTAACTTCAGATTTAAAATCATGGGGTGTAGTGGATTTTTGGTCTTTAAACTAGGATGTAAAGTTTATTAGACTGTTATTGATTACCTCAGGTTATCCAGGATCTGGAAATTGCCAAAGACTAGGTGAAGGGGCTCCCCTCGAGGCTTGCTCTGCCTGAATCAACCGTCCTATACCTGTCACTGTCAGAGTCCTGGTGAAAAATTCATGGCCCTGGAAACGCCAGAAACGACGAAAACAACCGAGCGCCGCAGTCACCCACGCGCGTCACTCACCGCACGTCACACAACCCCTGCTGCCGAGATCTCCGGAGGCTCCCGAGGGATGGACAAGCAGTTCGACCGCGAGGCGGCGAACAGGCTGCTCGAGGCGAAGGTGGAGTCGCTCCTGGGCGGATTCGACTACCAGCCGGACAGGGTGAACAGGTGGGCCTGCGCGGTCTCCGAGCAGTGCCTGAACGCGCTCAGCGACGCGCAGGCCAATTACAAGTTCGTCGTGACGTGCTCGATCATGCAGAAGACCGGAGCCGGACTGCACACGACCAGTTCCTGTTACTGGGACAGCGCGACCGACGGCACGACCACCGTCAGATGGGAAAACGGGACGATGTACTGCGTGGTGACGGCGTTCGCGCTGGCACTGTAGGCTCTGCCTTTGTGGATGGTTTCAATTTGGTGTAAAATTTTAAGTCTTCGAATTATACTGTCGTCTCGTAACGAGTCGGTCTATTTTTCCGGGGTGCGCACGCGATGGCCCTTGACTGAACAGAGATGGCGTCACAAGTACGCGTGTAAAGGCAGTAAATCCTAGGGTGTTCTTGGGGATGGAGGCGAAGCCACGCGGAGATTCTCGAAATGCCCCAATAGAAAACAAGATTTACTGCATATCTTTAATCAATGCTCAACGTTTCGCCTGTGAGCACCATTATAATCATAGCAACTACAAAAAAGTTAGAAGAGTAAACGTTAGTAACGTATCAGGCAAACTCCAAAACGATCAAATTTTCGAGCCTTTGCAGAAATATCATGAATTATATCTTTTACAGAGAGTTTTCGTTTGAAAAATTACGACGCACGTGTAGGAGAAACCCCATACGTTACGCATAGTGACAAAATTAGGAGAAATAGGACAAAATTTCGACATTCATTTGGGAAAATGTCAACCAACGTATGAATACCTCGACCACCTCGACCAAATCTGGTGAAATTCTGGTGAATTTTGTCTTTCCATTTATCGAAACGGAATTTCCTAGCGTTGGTAACTGCACAGATGACACCATTAACGCAGTGCAGAACAGGAAACACGTGACACAGCGCAGGAAGTCTTTATTGGCCACGCTTAACACCCGCCCGTTTTTAAATTTACGTCCACTTTCAATTTGTCTTCGGTCTGAGCCAGTCTTATTATCGACCCCCTTCAAACATCGCCGGACCCCTTCGAAGGAATCTCGCCTCCCTCATCGACCGGCCGTATCCCGGAGATCGTCACGTCGCAGTACAGATGTTCGTTCCTCCACCTGACGGTGTTGCTCATCCCGCTCTCCTCCCGATAATCCCTCAGGACCGGCAGGATGCCGCAGGCGACGGCGTACTCGAAGCCGTCGTCCCAATTCTCGAGCGCCTCCGCGCACTTCTCCGCGGCCGTCCTCTTCCATTCCGCGAGCTTCTCCACGTGGTAACTCTCCTCTCCTATCAGATCCGAGAGGACGTTTCTGATTATCTCTGCGACTTTCTCGTTCAACACGAAGAGGCTGTCGCGGTCGGAGTCGTCAGACGAATCGCTTGACATTTTTATATGAGACGTCAGAATTGATAGGAATCCTTAGCGTATGTGCACCAAGTCTCTGCACTGTTTCCCTTTCTATCGAGTCTTGTATGGTGTATTCGCGTTTTTTCAACTTTTTTCTAATGGAAAATAAAGTTATTTATTGTAGATCGTCAGAACTATTTTCTTTTCCAGCAAGTTCGGAACTAGCATTGCTTAAATCGCTCTTTCTGGCCGGTCAGAACGACTCCGCGGCACGAAAGGAGTTATAAATAAGTTTGCTAAAGTTTGCCTGAACTTGTCTAAACTCCTTTCTATAAAGAAAGTAATAATAAATCCCAATGGGGAACTTAGAGCGACGCAAAATGGCTTCAATATGCGATGAGAACGTGGGTAGACACTCAAGAAGGTATAGGTGATATATAAGGTGTTGAAAATTAATTTTTCCATGTGACTCCAACAAAACATGGGCAGATCTTAACTTTTCTGTACTTGGAATTTTGATAAATGCTATTGATGACTAGAAAGTACATGAAATAACTATTTCGAAAAGATCAATTATGATTTTAGGAAATGATCCGTTCAAAAGTTATAGCCTTTTGAAAATGCGATTTTCCATAAGAGGTTCACAGCGTGAAAATTAAAAACTCACCAAAAAATCATCACTGATCGACAAAAGAACCGTAGAAAACTGTTCCTTTTACTATTTGATTTACTAGGGTTGAAGAGGCTTGAATGGCATTTTCTCCATCACCTCCCTGATTTGAAATTTTCAGGAATTGACGGATTTTCTACCAAGCTATACGTGGTTGAAATTTTGCCTAAATTGATTGACTTGGTGGGAAGTGACTACAGATCCCCTAAAAATCGCATCGTAACAAGGTGCCCAATTGTAACACATCCAAAACCCTTTGAATTACTCCCTTTCTGATTTCGAAAGTGTTCCCACTCCGTCCCTGTCGTCACATAGAAAGGCAGGTACCTACCTGGAGCTCCGGGCTGCTGTCGAATTTGTAAGCGGACGGTCGGCCCTCGAGGGTACCGAAGGCGACGTTCCCGTCTCTCAGCGGCGATATGTCCGAGTATTCGGAAGTACAAAAGGCCTTTGTGTCCTCGCCGCTGGGCGCGTAGTTCAGGTCAGGTAGGCCGTACGTGTCTCTACAGGTCGCACTTGGAGGAGAAAGAAGAGAGAATAGAGATCGAAATCGAAAATTTGCCTTGGATAGCATCTCCGCTCGGATGCTGAAAGGTCGCTTCTCCAGATTCTGATTAATTGGATGTCGCCTTACCTGTAGTACTGATAGGGGACCCAGGGACCGTCCTTGGTGGTCTTCTTCGAGATGCGGAAGCTCTCCGGTCTGGGGGAGGAGAAAATCAACCGGACGTACGTTATGTCGAAGGCCTTATCTGGAAATTAACGGGAGTTAGAAACCATCAAATTGGAAAAGTTTGGAATTTTCGCCACGTTTCATTGTCACACGTCCCAACCGAAAGTCAGGTTGGTTCCAAAACTGCTCCAGATGACCCCCAATCGATCCTGGTTTCCATCCCAGGCACAAACAAAAACATCCCACGAATCCAGTCTAAACCCGGATAACTTACCGAAGTTGAGGGTGAGGTTGACCTTGTTGGGGTACATGTCGAACATGGTCTCCGATTGCCACCAGGTCGGGTTATCGGCGTGGTTGAAGTCCGTCATGTAGATGGCGTCGTGCTGGTGCGGATAGCAGATCGCGCACGACTTCCTCGTGTGTCCCGTCGTTATCCCCGTCTGGACGCAGTACTCCTGTTCGCCCCTCTCGCCGCACGTGTCGGTCGCCTCCATCAGCAGGTTGAAGGCGGCGTTCTCGAATTCGGGGATGCACCTCTGGAACGAGGGAGGAAAATGAGGGAGGCCGATCGTTAAGGTTAAGAAAAGATTCTAGGCTCAAGATCTTAACTGTATCGATTGGAGGAAGGAACTTCTTACCTTACTTGTCTTAAACTTAATGTAGAATTCCAAATTTTGGGTGTCCATTTATTTATAGTAGTTATTCAGGAAATACATATAGAAAAAACGTTTTAACGAAAGTTATAGACTGCTAAATTACACTTTTGACTATTCAAAAGGATCCAAAAACCGTAATCTGCCACATTAACGCGCATGCCCGTCTGGAGATCAATAATAAATCCATTGGAAATTTCTAACTTCCAATAACTTGCTGAGAAAGGCACCGTACCTAACCTCACTTATCGCGCGGTTGTTAGCAACATAACCTCACTTATCTTATCGTATGTAAAAGAGACGTTTTGTCGATAACAGTCCTTTGTGATAGATTAGAGACGGTCCCGAGGGGAACGCTCCCGCGGTCACGTTCCAAATTTAACTGTGGCGCAGATGTACTGGAATATAATTAAAATTAAGTAACAAAGCTGACATAATTCCGAGATGGGATCTCTTTCTCTCTCTGTCTCTCACTACGTACGCTCGTTAAACTGAGTTAATGGCGTCCAAGAAAGAAAGTAATTAAATTTATTTTCGGAACAGTACGGAATTGAAATGCTGACGTGCTGGCAGAAACCTATAGTTTTAGTTGCTTGAGGAACGATCGAAAACGTGTTTTATCTGCAAACGAATTGATTATGGTGCAGAAATTGCAACAATGGCGTGTTTTTCGATTGTGGATTAAGTGACTAATTGTTTATTCGACGGATGTTTAAATTTAAGCAACGATTAGGTCATTCCCATGTTCACATGTTATTTTTAAGTCATATCGTACGTTATCGTATCATTTTAAGACAGTTTCTTTCTTCCGAGGTTATCGGTAATGAGATATTTCAAAAGGTAACAAATATATCAGTCAACATACAGTAATATCATTATTTCTTGACACATTTTAAACTACTAGATCGTTTTGTTTTACTTTCTCATGTGAAGTACTCATATTGAGAAAGTATTGTTTTCGGATCCATTTTTGAGATTTCTTGGAGGCTTTTTGCGGCTTTTCTGGGCGTTTTAAGGTCTCCTGAGTCCGAATAACTTATTTTTGGGAAAGTGCCTGTGTGGGGATTTATTTTACCATCCTGCGCATGCAAACTAAACTAAAACCACTAGTTAATTCAATTAAATACATATACTTATACGTTCATCTAAACTTATACAAATTCATTAGGTCTCTGCCATCGTCCTTATATACGTCGCGTTCTCCTATTAGATGACTCGGGCGCCGACTTTTCTGGTGCTTCGATTACCAACTACGGAACATTTCGGGGCGTACGAGATCGTTCCCGCTGTTTCGTGAATGTTTTGCACGATGTTTCTAGAAATAATTCCATCTGGTGATTTCTTTACGTGACGAACGGTCGCGCGGACGATAACCTCGTGTGTATGCTGCGGATTTTTTCTCAGAAATTGTAAATAGTGAAAGCTTAAATTTTGCATTTGGGCTTCGAAACCATGAGATTTTATTAAAAATTGCTTATTGGCAAAGAGGCAAACCTCCTCCTGTCATTTTTATGCTATCGCGGAAATTAGTCCGGGATGGAATCAAACTTGCTCAGGTCGTTTAAAATGAAACTTTGAACAAGACTTTTTGATGCCTATTTGGCGAGGAAGAGTCTTAAAATAATGATTCTTCAAAATTTCAATTCTTTAAGGTTGGTAACTCGAAAAGTACCGATTTTTCGAGTCTAAGGAAGAGAAAAATGGCACGTAGTTCTTTTCCATCATGGCAGCCAGTGTTAAGAACCCGCGAACTTCAAATTGCGGGATATAATATATGCACACAGGGTTTCACCAATGGGGGATTTTTTCCCAATAATCTGCACACTTTCTGACAATTTTCTGTCATCAGACAAATCTAATTTCAACATAATTTCCGTATAGTCTTGACCGTTGCTTAAGGAGGCTATGCAAGAAGGTTTGAGGTTATGTTTCAAGCAACTGCGCCATCTATCGCTCGCATTACGTAGCTCGCAGACAGAAAGTGTCTAAAAAATAAACCACCTACAGCATTTCTTCCTTTTTCCTCCGTACGCGAATTCTTCTCGTGCCGCTTTTAATTTTTGTGGTATTTCGACGAGAGAAACGGAAAACCGCCGTCGCGCTCTCTGTCACGAGAACGGGGCAATAGTTCATGTAGAAATATGCCAGGTGTGCACGTGCAAGGGTACATGACCTGGCTTTAGGTGCATACCTCGTACTTTTGTGCGGTGCGTTTGCCGACTCGAGGAATCCACCGAGGAAAAAATACCGTGTAGGTCACAAACAAATCCAATCGAAAGACGGTTTTGAGGCGAGATACTTTAAATTAAATTTTTCGAAAGAAAATAAATTGGGCTTCCTCTGGGTTTTTAAAGTAATCTCTTTCTTTCTTTGTTTCAGCGGCCATTTTTGAAAACTTCCAAAGGAAATACCTCGCCCTGCCGAAAAGATCGCGAGGAAAACCGTCCATACGCAACCACGTAAGTACGCATGCGCCTTTCCCTTGCGTTCTTCCTTCGATTGCACGCAATGACATCCTCGTGACAATCAGATCACAACGAAATACCATTTATTTATTTTTTTGTGGCCATTACGACATCGTACTCGGCACATTTGTTCGTTTTACCCTTGAATTACGACGCCGTCTAACCGAAGTAGTCGCATTAGAGTCGTGAGCTGCTGCAGATGTCTCCATCTTTCAGATCGAATAAATTATGTTCTGCGCTTCTTCCATGTGCTTAGCAGCTACTGCTACAAACACACGTACGCTGACAGACAGACAACTGGGTATATGTCATGTATGGATTTAGCTTTCGTAGCTTAACGATGTGTCATGTATTTTTGGGGAATAACGTTTGGAGGTTTTCTATCAAAGATGGTGATTTGGAGTTTCTTTTTAAGGATCATAACACAACCTTATGAACACTTACGTAGGTGTCTAAAATAGGGAAATGAAGCCAATATGACAGGAAATGATAAATGTAGAAGCTCTATGCAAATACACGCTTTTAGGATTAAATTCACATAAGAAATATTCCAGATTTTTTTATGATTTCTGATAGACAGTTCCACTCCATACAATAGTTTTCATGTAATAATATCAGCCTTATACTTATTTTTAACACTTCCGGTGACGGCGGCAAGTTTATTTATTTAGAGTAATGAGTGTATTACAAACAACAGTACGTAAGCATAAGCATCATTTGCCATGTACGCTTCTCATGTAATTACAAGAAATATATAAATATAAAATCGATCACTCGGAAAGTTACTTTTTCAAAGTCAAATGTGCCTCGTCAATAGAAACTCTATTGGAATAATTTTCAAAAATTCATAATTATATTAATACAGTTTTGATTTTATTGAAACTTTACAGGAGCATTTGCGAAAGTTTTCATAAGAAGTTCAGCGTGTTTCAACTCTTTTACGAAGATGTTTCAAAGTTGTGACGACATTAGAAACTATATTTAGGTCATTTCATATTGTTTCATTAATACATCAATAATTTTGTTGAAACTCTATGAAATGGTCTGCGGAAGTGTTCTTAAGAAGTTCAGTAAATCTCAGCTCTTCTAAGAAAGGAGTTTCAAAGTTATAACGTTGAATTTGAACCTTTATTTCTTCTTTTGAACCTTAAACATGAAGAAAATCGTGATGTTATTATCGCAACATTTATTTTCTTGAAACTCTATTAGAAAGTTTATAAGAGTTTTCCGAAGAAGTTCAGTAAGTCCTACCCTTTTCCTAATAACACGTGTTAACTTCTAAGCTCCACCATGAACTCTTTTTTGGTAATTTTTTCAAAAATTACAAATTATAAAGTTCAGGAAAAATTCAGAAGTTGTGCATTATGATTAGAAACTCTATTTGAATAATTTTCACAAATTCATAATTTCATTTATACAACTTTGATTTTGTTTAAACTTTATAGAATGGTTAGTGGAAGTTTTCTCAAGAAGTTCAGCGCGTTTCAACTCTTTTCATATATACGTTTCAAAGTTGTGACGTTATTAGGAAGAATACTTTGATAAAATCATTCCAATATTCATAATTCCATGAATACAATAACGATTTTGGTGAAACTCTGTAGGATGAGTTTCAGTCCTTATCATAAAGAAGTTTCAAAATTGTGACCTTTTATTTGAACTATTATTTCTTCTTTCGAACCTTAACCTTTAAAAAAATCGTGTATTTATTAATACAACTTTTATTTTCTTGAAACTCTATTAGAAAAAAGTTTTGTGAATTCTAACTCATTTCAAGGTGAAGTTTAGAAGTTATAACCTATTGTTAGGGACTCTATTGCGGTTTTTTCAAAAATCGAACTTTGGTTTTATTAAAACTGTATTAGAAATTTTCTATGGGTTTTTATAGAAGTTCTAAGAGGTTCAACTCTTAAATAAAGAAGTTTAAAAATTATCTTTTTTCATTTGAAACTCATACATTTTCATGTAAACCAGAAATTCTGAAAAATTCATAATTTTGTTAATACGAGTATCATTTAAATAAAACTCTTTAAGGTTTCTGAGAGTTTCATAAGGAATTCAGCGGGTTTCAGCTATATTTATAAAGAAGCTTCGGAGTTATGCCTTGTCATTAGTATTCGTCAATGTATTTTTCTTAATACTTCCTTGATTTAGTTGAAATTCTATAAGGTAATTTGTGGGAGCTTTCTTAAGAAGTTCAGTGAGTTTCTTCTCTTTTCATAGAGAAATTTCTAAGTTAGGGCCTTTCTTTTGAAACTTTACTTTTTCTTATATACTTTAAACTAAAAAAAAAATCATATGCATATTAATACAAGTCTAATTTTGTTAAAACTTTAATAGAAGGCTTTTCTAGAGAAGTTTTATAAGTTCTAACCCTTTTCATGGAAAAGTTTTAAAGTTTCTTAAAATTAAAAAAAAAAAATATTAGAAAAATATATTTTACGGGACACAAAACTTGCAAGGAGTGATTTGTTGAAGGAATGAATGATTTTTTAAAATTGATAATGAAGTTATGGCATTTCCATAATTTTTTGTCGCTTGGTACGTTTCCATTGATGAAGACTGCCTCAGTTTACAGAAATCTCAAAATACTAGACTTAAGTAAGCCAACTTAAGACCTTCCCACCCCTTCTCTGGTTCACTCACTTGCGGCCTGTTGAAATCATCGTAGCACCTCGTCCCTTTATTCCCTAGGGCCGGCGTCTGTTGCCCCAGGACGCCGATCGTCTCGACCAACACAAACACCACCACCACCACCACAAACGAAACTCCCATTTTCCCAAGGGAAAAACCTCCACTTTTTTAAACAACAAAAAATCGACTACCCGACAAAAAGTCGATTCGCGCGCATTCCCGACTCTGTTAAAAGCCGACTAAAGTTTGAGTCGAGGCGGTGCACTACTGACTGCGCGCGTTCGAAAAACAGATGCTGCTGACAAGGCGAAAGTCCCGCAGAAGTAGAAGACGAAGAAGGAGAGGAAGAAGATATGGTCCAGATGCCGACCGCCCGGTCGAATACCAGAGGAAAAATCTATTATATGCGTGCGAGAATGTGTGTGTGTGTATTATAAGTACGAGGTTCCTTTTCCGACGGCACGCAGGGACGGACTTTGGGCACTGAAACTGAAATGGGGTAAAAAATTCCTCAGGGAAGAGAATACTCACAACAAAAATTTCCAGAAAATCTTTGCCTTTCCATGTGACGCACTGTAAAATGTTTAACGTCGCAAAGGAAATGAGATCCTTGCGTTAGGAACAGCCAGTTCAAAGCAGAGTTAAGATTCCTTATCCATAATGGTGACAAAAGTTGTACAGTGGAACTAACTTAAAGTCTACAGTTGCGTGTTCTGTGTATATCCATGCCTGACGAAAAACGTGGCATGTGAGAGATTGATGATGTGATCGGACTAGGTGACTTAGCTCGCTAGGTGGCGTTACCAACGCCAAAATTAAACAAAATAAGTTTTACTTTGACGCGCGATGTAAATTAAGGCTCAGAACGAAATGAATTAGTATTTAGTATTACATGGACAAGTTAGTTCTTTGTATGTATCTCACTAAGTACTACAAGACGTTCCTCCTAATTTAAGTATTGTTTGCTGGTAGCCAAGACTTTCTCGCCATCGTCGAATAAAAATAATACATACACCACTTAAGCAAAGCTCATATTTTAATCGTTCCTCGAAATTACAAGAGGTCATTAACACAGAGATGAACTTTACGACCTAACCCAAATCAACATGATAAAAATTATTCAATATATGAAATTAATTAACGTTGGAAAAAAATAGTTAGAATTTTGAAATGAAAACTTCAAATGAATGAAAACTCTTTGAGATAGCAAAATCGCGAATACATAAATACATTATAATATCGCATCGAATTCTTCCAGTGAATTATTTACGTTATCCATCGTGTAAAGGAAATGTCATCGGAAACATGATAAATTGGTATCTTTTATCAGACGCCCTCGTTTGACATGGTGAATCGTATTTTTTAAACACAGACAGTTTAAGGACTTATGAAAATACGAATGGATACGAATAATCGACGAAAATGACAGCTCGATTTGGCCAAAAGGATTTACGGTTTTAATACAACGTTTGTTTGAAGTATAATTTTTTAAAACCGCCCTAAAGTGCCGTAAAAATTTTTAATTTCGCGAATTGTCTGAAGTATTTAATAGCTGTAACTTTTATTTGAAACATTTTTTTCAAAATCGCGCAAAAGGGCACTTTACTCTTGAGAATTTCCTAAGAGCTTGTAAACTTATAAACAGCACGTGCCTCATTTATTTCAAAAGTTCGTATCTTAAGGAAGAGTTGAGGTATCGCTATAATTTTATATCACATAGTGTACCTCCCCATGCTTCAATTATAACATCAGTTAATTAAACAGTTATTATTAAACTCCATGATATGTACGACTGGTTGCCTATGCCGCAGACGCAAACCTCTTCGATTTTTCTCGTCCAGCGTGTTGCATACCCTCCGTTCGCCGCTCTCCCACGAACTGTCATTGGCTGGCTGTCGTCCGTCGAGCCGGTAAGGCAGCGTCCTTCCGTTACCGAGCCGATCAAAAGGGAATTCATCAAAATGGTTGACGTTTAGTGTTAGTGGGCAGCAGTCAGTGCACGAACGGGGCCAGCAGACGTTGTTTACATATGTGTGACAGATAGAAGACACAGCGGAGAGAGCGAGAGCGAGGAAAGCAGCAGAAATGGGCGACCTCAGCATCGACATCGCCAAGTTGCCGGAGGACATCAGGGAGAAACTCGCCGAGCTCGACCTGGAGCTGTCAGAAGGTAACAGACTAGGAAAAGGGACGGCTAATGCTCTGACAATCGATTAGGTGGTGGTTTGGTACCAGCGGTACAGAGGATGTACCCTCTGTTATTCAGTTCACATGCGTACCTAGAGTTATCATAACATGCGTCCCTTCAAATAAAGTGCACTCGTCATGCTGCGACTTGCCTTTGAAAAAACTTACTTGATATCATACCTCTAGTATAATTAAGGTTTATACTTATATACCTTGTATGTGCTTTAAATGACACGCCACCAATTAGTTCTTGAGTCGATGAACGGCTGCCTTCGTGCCACCACCGACACCAAGGTGGTCTTCAACGTTCAATTCCATCTCATCGAGCATGCACATTCTCACTTGACAAAGGTCTACGAGTCTGAGACTAACGCAAATATAATGCGAAGTTGTTGGGGTGGTATTTCATAACGAACTTAAAATTGTCTTTATTGGACATCGGAATGTAATTCTTTTGAATACAACTGACTCAGTCGTATGCTCAGTACTCAAGTGCTGATTCGTATAGGAGTATGGGATAATTTGAACATTTTTCTTTAGAACTAGAATAGAGATAGATAGACGTACTAGAAAAGAAGGTAGAGAAGGAACTATTTAGACATTCTCCTTGGAAATAGAATACTACTATTATTTAATATGTAGCAAGTATATCGTCACAAGGTTTGAAGGCAGTTTCTTTCTTATGGGTTCGATAAGCAGAGTTTTCAGTTCATATATTTTGTTTTTCGATCTGATTACATTTCAACTAAGAGTAAAGGCAGTGATGATAAATTTACTATTAAACATATATTTAAGTACAAATGGAAACACTTATTTAAAATGTATTTACCTTGCATTTGAATAGTATTTCAATGTGTAATTTATTTTGTTTTTCATTTTCATTAGAGTTGTTACAGACAATGCTGACACATAGGCTTATCCCCATCGGTTATTCGGAAGGATTTATTTGCTTCGATTCATGTTGTTATGAGGGTAGTTACTGTTTCAAAGGTATGATTTCCAAATTTATTGGGAAATCATACCTTCAATTTATCCAGGAAACTCCCTTTCTTTGATTCTTGTTGTAATAAGAATACTAAGTTTTCAAAGGTTTCATTCAAGACCAACTGGTTGGTTGGTAGAATCCTTTGTAATTTATCTGGGAGGTTCTCTTTTCTCAGATTCTTGTCGAAGCTAATTAAGGTTTGATTCAAGATCAACTGGTTGGTTCTAGAATTCCCCTGTAATTGATCCTTTTCGTTGACTCCTGTTGTTACGAAGGTAATAAGGATTTTGAAGGTTCGATTCATGTAACGTCTACTGGTTGGTAGTGGGATTTCCCTTCGATTATGCAGGAAGATTCATGTTATTTGCTCCCTATTGTAAATTACAATTTTAAATGTTGGAGTGAAGTTAGGTTCGTAAGTTTATTGTGGGATTCCTCTTCAATTTATCCAGGAAAGTGAATTTGTTTGATTCCTATAGTAATGAGAGTTTTAAGGGTTTTATTGGTTTGATTGAAGGTTAACTAAATGGTTGTTGGATACCCTTATAATTTTCCCAGGAAATTTCCTCTCTTTGGTTCCTGTGATAATAATTGTAATAAGAGTTTTAAAGGTTAGATTGAAGGAGGTGGCTGTGTGATAACCTTTAATTCATACAAGAAGTTTCTTTTTCTCCGACTCCTGTTGTAACGAATGTTGAAGGTCCAGATATAGTGCGGTTGACTGGTTGGCTATGGGATTTTTCTCTAGTCTATCCAGGAAATTTCCTTTTCTTTGATTCCTGTTGTCACAAAAATATAAAATATATTTTTTTCCAAAATAGGGCTGAACAAATTTTGAATTTCAATTGTTGAAGTTATACTGGGCTTAAGGGAGCAATGCCTAAGTTAAGGCGGCATAGAAATTGTCCCTTCGAATTCATTACCCACAAATACCTTTCCAGACAAAAAGTATTTTAAATACACAGTAAATATAGATGTAGCTTATGTATTTGACTTTGTATTACTAGTATACTAGTATGGTATGATTTCAATGGAATAATTCATTGCTTTGAGTACTGTGTGTCATAACAACATGTGTTATAAATACCTTGGTTATCATATGTCAATAAAGGTCACTAACTTTTTTGTTTTAAAATCAATAGGCCACTTATCGTTCCTATAATTCTCTAAGCAATTGACAATTAGAAGAAGGCGTTAGTAGTTACTCATTGTGAGCTGTGATGAATGCAGTGATCTCTGCTGTCTAATTACTTAGTTCATTTGTTCACAAAAATTAGGGAATAACATTTGTACTGTTTCTTTACTCTGTAACTTTTATTCATTTGATCTTGTGACAGAACAATTTTCAGTGGCTGATTTTTAAACAGACAAGCGTATCTACTTACCGTTACTTAGGGGACTCCCCCTTTCACTCCCTAATCGATATTTGCCCTGGGAGAGCCTTGTTTAATATTTCACACACACAAGTACTTGCTACCCCCAGTATTGTACACTACCAGCATGAATCGTTATCATCTTCACATTCATGCAAATGCAACTTATTTTGCTGCCTGTGTCTGTTTGTTTTAACCCATGGTTAAAAATTCGCAGTATGCAGTATGCGGTATGTATTCTAAGTTAATTTACTCATTGTAGGGTTCCAGTGAGGTAATCTGGCCCTCTCTTCGTATTACGATCGCATCTCGAAATTAAATCTTGTCCAGTCCGATGAGTCAAGTGTGCGTGACTCACAACGCAGGTACTCCAAACTCGTAAAAGAGGAGAGTAAAGTTTATTCACTCGCGCGCGCGCGCGCGCCTTAGACCGTTAAGGTAACAAATCGAAAGTCGAACGGAACCGTTCAGAAGAAACATTCAGGGGCACCCTCTAATCGTTAAATTAGGCGTGAAAGCTACTGTTAAGGTTCGGGTAACGTGCAATCGCTCGCATCCAGGACATGCCAGGACGTATCCCTAAGAACACGGTAAAACCATTCGTCAGATATGCTAGAGACTAGTTTGAATTTTCTTAATCTAGATTAACGCAACAAGGGGATATTAAGTAGCTAAATCTGTAGAATTCTGGCCAGAGGCGGCGTTCAATTCTGACAGGATACAGAGAAAGTTAGCTTATAAATTTAGCTCTACCTATGACCATCATCTGAATTAATGTGCTATATTATAAAATGTTCTACTTAAAGGATCTGTAATCTGCTAGGACAGAGAATTTCCATGAATTTTCAAGTATTACATGCCAGTACTATATAAATAGGAACACGTATCAGATATGACGGGGTTATTTAGTCCAAGCAGAACGATCTAGATCCTGCGATCTAATAGGGGATCCGTGCTAGAGTGTAAAATTCGTGTACGCTGACTCCTAGTCAGTATTAACCAATTTAACACTGTGCAATTCAACAAAAACACCCCAATGTCCTCTTATTACTAACAGAGGAAAGGTCCATGTCAAGTTTAAAGTCACGTGTTGGCGTTTTTAAAGAAATGTCTACCCTCTATATTTGCTTATCTATTCAAAAAAAGGATCGCTCAGCTTATGGTAATTTAGGTATCGCGACGCAGCAAAATAAGGTTTCAAGCTTTCTGGTGTCATTCGATGTACACAAAAATTCATTGTGATGAGAATGCTGAAAATGCAGCTACAAGTTTTACAGGCATTCTAGTTGCTCGTTGTTCTTTATCATCTTGGTGACTATTTCTTCGTACTGTGGACTTTTTCGGTTTCTTATGAGGTTTCGTGCAACTTCTCAAAAATTGCTTGCTCTTGAGAGAACTAGAGGACAATCAAGTAGTTCCTCTTTAATTTTTGGTATCAGAAACTCTAGGGAATTTCGTTTGAATATACTGGAAACATTCTTGTCAAGACCTAGCTTGAAACGAAGAGGGGGGATTAGGATCTTGGATGGATCTACGAGGGTTTCATCCGACGATTTGAAATTTTTTGTAGATTACTTCCTGGGATACTTCACCCCCTTGAAAATTCAGATACCGTGCGTTCGAAAAGTGTTTGTAGTGAGGGAATGGCGTCGCAGTTTCTTTGATTGATTCCCTCCTTAAGCTGAACTCTATTTCGCTCCCGGTCCAAAATAGATCGCGATTGTGAGTAAACAGAACGTTAAACGAGGCTTTGAAAGCTTCCGCGTTCGAGTTAATTGGGTCGGATGGCGCTCAAAAGCCTTCTCAGCTACATTGTTTGTTTAACATCCGGTATGTGGTGAAGTTACATAATTGGAGGTTTGAAGTTGCGAAATTCTGTACTTTTAAAAACGCAAATGGAGGCAATTTTTTGAATAGGGTGAATCGTAATTCGGTTTTTTTAATTGCGGTTCAATCGTTTAATGTAGATGCTTTGTTCGATGCGTATTAAGCTAATTGTGTTGAAATTGACGTGTAGTGATTTGATTTTGTGACTCGTGTGTCCGAAATGTCACGTTCTCAATTATGCAGGCGCATGTGGTGGATTAATGGTGAACGCTATGTGCGCTCGGCCGTTTTAATTAGATAAAGTGCAAGATGAATTTTCCGCCGTGTTATTAAAAATCCCCATTATAATAAAGTAAAGTAATTAAAATGTTTAATAACCACACAAGGAAGGCTTGAACTTTATGGGACGTGCATTTGCATGCCATATAAATCTATCTGTTCATGGTTGGTGATCCCATCGAAAATAGACTTTCTTGCAAATTGTCCGCTTGCTTTGTGAAATGATAGGTATGATACGTATGATAATAATAATGCTGCCAGAAAGATGCCAAAAAGTAGTAGCCAATGACGGACAATATTTTGAATAAAATTTAACCTACATTTTTTTATAATCAATTGATAACTTTTTATAAAAAACGGCGGAAACTTACTTGTATCACTAATATATGATACTTCATGGTATGAAGTGCATCTTCTGGTAGTTACAGCACCTATGAGACGTCCTTGGTAAAAAATAAATACTTAGTATTACATATGGGATGTTCAGATTGGCGTTGAATTAAAAAACTTACGGTGCCTAATGTTACATTGGCCGACGTTAAGAGTCGTTAAGATCGGTGAAGTGAATAAACTAGTACATAATTAATTATTTAAGGAAGCGGCCGTTTCGATTAATTGAGTACGAGTATCGTAACTGCATTGTTAACCTTTAAACTTTTACTGCGGTGAACGTACGTTTCGGCGTTTTATGATTACTTTTTTTTCCCGTAACGAACAATCTAACTCAAATATTCACAAGGTCAATCAGTACCTTATCTACACCTGAGCGTAGTGTAAATAGTGCTAATAAAGGTTCGTCGTTTTCCGTAAATAACGGTAAGATACACACACCGGCTCGCATTTTATCTAGTTTTAAGTTTAATCCGCTGATGATTAATTTTCTCGATTTGCCGCTTATCGTGGATTAACCATCGCGTTCTTTGTTTTTTCTAACATCTAAAAACATCCGTTATCGCTTTTTCGGTCATCTGGAAGGAAGTCGCTGTATCTTATCTGAAATTAAAACACAGGTTCCTTTGTTTAGACGCTTAATTAATCCGCTCGAGTTAATTTTACCAAAAAATAAAAACTAAAAAAATCTGTGTGAAGCGGAGTTATCTTAGCGAGAAAGAGAGAGAGAGAGGGGGGGGGTTTAGATTAATGAGGTATAAATTTTAATCTTTAATAAGTGGCTGTGGACGAGGTGGATTCGTCTCATTTGAACTTCTCGAGTTCTTTGCTCTTCATATAAAATTTTCGAGACAGGTCATTGGCTGGGAAAGATTTTTTCAATGTTGCAAGACGATTTTAAAGCTGCACCAAAGATATTGCAATTTCTGTCTCTTTTAATTAGGAGGAGGAGACAAAATTCAATAGAAATCATGGAAAAACTAAATGATCGTTGATGTCAACGACATGCTCTCGTTAGACCTAAAAACTTTTCCGCGAAAATCCGCCTATAAAAGGTCTGAATATGTACGGGCTTTGTTTACTTAATTACAGTGGCGGACGTTCGATTATTTCGTGTTTTGTTTTTATGCATTTTATTATTTTAATTGTATTGTCGCAAAGGAACCATTTAAACATAAACTCCGTAGCTTCCTGAATCCTCGTTTAGTCAGTTTATCAGGTTTTAAATTGGGAATAATACCGAAGAATTCTTAAAAATATTTCTTTATTGTGCTTAGATCGATGTGTAGGGCTTCACTCGGATGTCGAACTTTAAGTAAAATTTGTACTAAGTAAGGATTTGTGGTATGATGCGGTAAAAACCCTCTAGTGGCATATTTGAAACAGATTCGTTGCTTCTAAGATCTCTTCTGGTACGTAATAATATTCAATTCCGGATTCGAAACACGTACGTAGCGTTGCATCGTCCTTGAGATCTTATATATATATATATATAAAACATCAACTATTCAATAACGTCGACATTTCTCCTCGAAAATTGGAATCCTGGGCGCGACGTTATCGCACATACACGAGAAATAAGATAGACAGAGAGAGGAAAAGAGGCAATGGCGTGCGTTCGACTGAGTAGGTCGAAACGTCGGGAGATGATTTTTGGCGGAATTGGATCGATTCCAATGCCGTCCAGCTGCTCCTCTTTCTCCACGACAAATATTTACTTTGAGAGAGGATTTTACGAAGACCGGAGACGGTCCGTATCCACAAGTGATCGAACGCTTCTCGTCGTTAAGTACAAGGGCGGCTATTGAGGGAATCTCGATAACGTAAACGTCCCTGTCGGTTTTAAATCTCCTCTGAATTATGTCAATTACGAGATGAAAATTTCAGATTTTGTCGGGAGTGAAGAGACGAATTTGGACCGAAATGATGGGAAATGGGAGCCGGAAATTGTCATTTTTACGTGAGGATGGGGAGTAGAAAGGGGAAGGTTTTCTGAAGCGGGGGGCGTTCTCCCTTAAAATGATTTATTTCGAAGGTTTGGAGTTGATTTGGTCATACCAGCGAGAAAAAGTACGTTGGGTCACGGTCAGAATTTTCAGGGATAATCTTTGAGAATTTTTTAATTTTCTCCTCAAGGACTTTGGCGATTTACTTCAACCTTCGAAACTTGACTTATCTATTCAATGCCTACAACTTTTATTTAAGACATTTTCCCTGAAGTCGTCCTAAACGACATTTTACTATCGAGAATTTTCTTGGAGATTTTTGTCGAAGGTGATAGTAGATAGTATATCTAAAAAGCGATAACATAACGTCACGTTCTCTTACTGCCCGTCGAAGTGGGTAAAACCACCCATATTTCGAAATCGTATGATATATTTAAATGAACAATTTAGTCGTTTATTAGATGCAAGTACTACCTTGTGTCTTGTAAATATTGTCCCTATTTGTTTTATAGGGGATTAAGCACTTCCAACAACTTTGGTTGGAAAATCTTGTACGTATCAGCTTCGTCGTTGAATGAAAGATCCTTTTCATTCAAATTCCAGGAAGTGCATTGTTTCCTTAATTCCACCCTTCACTTTTCCGGCTTACCACCAGAAATTGGATCTTTTCATCCTCCTCGTGCTGAAGGAGGAAGAAAGAGGACCTTATCCATTACGCGGGATCCTTCACGTGTGTAAAAATAATTACCCTCGACCCTCATGTCCTCTTCCCCTTTTCGCTCGCCTCTCCCCAAGCGAGCTTTGATCTACAAAAGGATTTGTTTTATGAATTATTTTCTCGAAGGTACGTGTACGCGTACGGCACATGCTTGGTTGGTTATTTTTGCATTTTTTCCCCGCGAGACCGGTTCGTGGTTCACGTAATCTCCGAGAGAGCCGACGCGCTCCTCTGGCTTAGGAAGATGCTCGTTCGTCCACTCGGCGATGCTCCAATCTGTGCGATAATTGAATATTTTCCGGGCTCGATGGGAGCGAGCTGCAAATTGCCGATGTCGCTGGGCAGGAAATTCGTTATTGATTGCGCGGGTGTTCGGCTGGGCAATGGGAGCCTCTGTCCCGTTTCGTTTCCGACCAAAAAGGAGTTGGAAAGTTTATTTTTCCGTCAGATATGCCCGGTAGGGGTTTACGATTCCCTCGACAAGCTCGTTGGAGTTTTAATGAAATGTATTTTTTCCGCTCGATGAAACGGCCCAGAGTCACGAAGGACGTTGCGAATGGGTCAATGAGGAATTGGTAATTTCGGTAACGAGGTTATCGATGTCGAATAACGCGGCTTCAGTTTGTTTATTGGCACTTCATAACTAAGGCTAGGGCTCAGCCTACAATGTTTCTGTATACAGGGTATTTCGGGAATGTTGTAACGTGGCTCGATCATCGATAAGAGTGTCCAAAGTCCAAAATACCATGAGGTGGTTGATACCTAAGTTGCTTGGTTCTATCTTTTTTTCATTTTGGAAACGTTATGAAACAACGGTTAGCCGCACGAGATTCTTTAGAAAATGCTTGGGTCAGTTCTCTAACAGGTTTCTAATAAAGTCTTCATGTTACTTAAGTAGTATTACTTTCATTGTAAGCTACATCTCTTTAACAATGTTTGTTTTATGGAAAATCTGCTAAGTAAGTCCTTCGATCTCACATTGTGCTTAAATTCACATATTTTCTGATATTTTTAGAAGCGTCTTCACCATATTTTAGTAATGTCATACTGGTATGTTAATATTATCGAATTAGGTCCATGCGTTCTCAGGTTACAAGAAAAAGGAATTATTTGTCTTATGAATCTTGAAGCCAAATTCAGTACACACGAGATACATTTGTACACATTAGTCAAAAAGCGTTATTTTGAGCCCATTGGTATACGTTTGAGCCTTGTTTATAGATACAAGTATACATCTACGTTTACAAGGATACATTTATACACCCGCTATAGATCAGTATTACATCGGTTACGTGATTCCAGTTATTACTACTGTTTTCACGTAAACGTTTATCCAATTCAATTGTTCCCTCGACCTTCTCCGCTCAGCTCCCTGTATTATTTCTCCCCTCTCTCCCGTTTTTCTCTTTTATCGGTGTCGTGTTCCTCCTGCTTAGCTCACACGTCTTACTGACCGTGTAATTTAATACCACGATATTCCACGAATGACAAAAGCGCCACATTTTACATAATTATCCATGTAATTACGCCCAGACGAGTTACACGATAACGTGCATGTCCTATCGAGGAACTTCTTCGGGTTAAATTTTAATCGGGGCAAATTGAAATCCCGTGATTTTATAATGCCGGGACCCCCTCCCCTTTAATCGTCTCGGTCGGGAATCTAATTATTCATAACGTCGTCTGTTGCGTACTGGTCGAATTGGGGCTTGATTTAATGGAATCTAAAAATAATTTAGACGGTCGATATTTGATTACCGGTAGTTAGATGAGCGGGGATGGGCCATGCTGGAAATTCGAGTGAATAATTCCACCCTAAAGGGCATTTATCGTCGATATGAAAATAGTAGTATAGTAGATAATGTAAGCAGTTGGTAGTAATTTCGTTTTCTTTTTCAGGTAAGTGCAAGGGGAGTCCTGCGACTCCTAGAAATTATCGTATCTAAACGTGATGGACATAACGATGTAAGTACTGTTGCTGTTATTTATGTCAATGACCCTCCTAAGTGCTAAACTCTTTGATTTATATATTCGCAGTGGTGGTCACTGGTTAAATTTAGTAAATGGAGGGATAAATCTTAATTTAACCAACAGAAGTATGGAACCGTTATTAATAGTCATACCCCTTCAGTAGCTTAATGAATTCATCGGCTTGAATAACATTCGTCGTACAAGTTTGTATTTCATAGTTTCGTCCATTGTGCGTTTATTAGTCATGCGTCCAACAATAGCAAAACTTCATGCTATCAATTTATTTTATGGTCTTGTAAATAATATTTCAATGCCACTTAATAGTTCCGTTTTGACGTCCATGAGGCCGGTGGGGGTTCACCCGTTCGTCCATTGAGCGCCATCTCTTGGTGAAGTTCTAACTGGTCGTGGGTTTTCTCGTTACTTATCGACTTGTAATAGGTATGGCTAGTGTCGTGTAGGTGGCGCTTGAATTTACGCAGCGACCTGGCTCGAGGAGATGCGGTTGTTATCGGCGGCGACAAGAGATGGCGCCGCGTATTTCATTTAAGATTTGATTGGTGTGATGACCAACTTAAAAATTGTCATGGCACGTCGACTTTGCCATGCATATGATTGAACGTTAAGCGAGAAGTGGTCAATAACATTTTTCCATTCAGAAAGAAAATAAGTCCTTTTACGACATCCTCGCGTCGATTTTTTATCGTCGTTCGGGTTAAGCTTATGCGGCGGTATGCCCAATTATAATTTTCTCCCTCTCCCTACTTCGTACGGGATTTTTTCCATCGATCGCGAAAAAACCGACGGTCGGTTAACCTTCAAGGTAACGAGACGGAAATTAATTGATTGGCTCGTTTAGTTTTAATCGTTCTGTTCACCGAACCTGTTTTTGCACTTTTCTGCAGCAGAAACCGATGACAAGAGGCGCACGTGAACTTCTTCGCGAAGTAATGAGGATCTTTTCCCCTACTGCGAATTAATATAGGTTTAATGTGGTGTGATAAAAATAATATTTTTCAGTTTCAAAGGTACAGGAGGCCTACTTTTACCAAGTGTGTGCTTTCACTCCTTTCAGCTTATTTGCCATAAGATTTTGGATGTTTGACACAGTTCTGTAGATATTTCCCTTTATGCTATTGATTTTATTCTAAAATCTTTCACACTCTATGAAATGGCGGATGATCGATTTTTTTGCTGAGGTACTTGGCATGTTATCCTGGATAATGTCCTTTGAATCATTTGTAACGCCAATATGCATTTGGTTAATAGAAGGAGGACAAATGGGAGAACCCCATTCGCCAATTGGAATGGTTTTCTCTATTTAATAATCGACTGTTTTGGCGAAGGCGCCTTTTAGGGAATTCGCCAATAGATTACCTCCTGCAGGGCTTCAGATTATATTTTTCAACATTTGCATAAGATAATGCTTGTATTAACCTGTTTCATGCTTAATATTTCCAAAAAAAAATTGAAACACTTCATCAGTTCAATTTGTGCAACAGTATTACAGAGATTTGTGAGTACATAGCAGGCAGAGCGGCAAATCCTATATTACGCATATCTTCATTCATAAGCTGCTTATTGTGAAGTTTCCTGTATAATATTGAATCTCGTTCGTTCAAATTCCTGTAAAATTGTACAAATCCAGTTGCAACACGGATCGCCTCTTCTCATACACTTTAGCAACTTTCGTACCGTGATACTTCCTTGGCGATCGGACCAAGTCCCATCATTAAACATCACCACTTCGAGGGCGTTCCCTCAAGTCCATATCCTTTTCTCTAGTTCAACGTATCCGAGCGTCTAACGATTTCGACGTCATTTGTCACGAGTCTCGCAGATTCGAAACGTTCCCTCTTCCTCTCCAGAAACATCTGTTTGAAATTCCCGAAACGCCCAAGATGTCACGGAGTGCCTGCGATCTACGGTACTGATATCGCGTAATCTGACGCGGACATCTCTGCAAAACGACCAGAGAGACGTAGAGAGCGAGAGAGGGGACAAAAAGGCAAAACGAGCGAAAAGGAGAAGATTATTTGTGTGTATCGTTTCAAGACCGACTGGCAATTGTCTCTCGGAGCTGTTTTCCAGCCCGACTGGAAACAAATGATCGCAGGCGGGTAAGGTATTATGCAGATTCTCCTTCGGGGTATTGATTTCCACTCGAGGAGGAGGATCGACGTGTGCACGTGTACTTGATTCCTATTTTTAAAAATCGCGAACGTCCGTGATTAATTGAGAGGAAGGGAATACGTCGAGGTTGTTTCATTAGACGCTCAAGTACTCTCGTCGAATCGACTCGAGCCCTTAACGTCGCAGGAAAAATTACGACAGCCGTTCGATACGTTTCGTATTGTTAAGGGAAACAAGTCAAATTTCCTATCGAAACATCTCCCTCCTCGCGACACGTGGGTATAATGGTTTCTCGTCTGGTGTGGAACGAGCGAAATAAGCATAGGCGGAGATCAGGGGCGTGTACTGTAATTCATACAATCTATCATTGTTCTTCGACGATCACAACTTCGTTTTCTGTGAACGCTGGTGTAACGTCTCGAGTCTTCAAACTATTAATCCTCAGAGTGGTTGTTTCCTCAATTCCCCCAAGAAATCATCATATTGTTTATCAGCAACGCAATAGCAAATGATAGTTTAAGCCTGTACCTGTCGATTTTCGTAAAAAATTGTACTTTGCTTCTACACTGGAAGTTACGAAGCCGTGGAGTAATAAAGTGGCGGACTTTGTACCTGTTCATACATTATACGAGGGGTAGGTATTCAAAAAGTAAGTTTCCATGTCGGGAAAAAATAAAAAACAAGGTTTAGGCTTTAAAAATAAATTAATTTTACTCCTTGACCCTTGAACTATTTTTCTACAAGGTCGCCTCGGAAATCAATACATTTTTGGTATCTGTTTGCAAGCTTAAGCAAACTTTCCTTATAAAAATTCGTGCCCTGTTTTTGAATCCATGGTAAATTTTGTGTTTTTTTGCAGAATGATACCAAGCGTTGTCATGCACTTTTTTGAGAACTTTCCAGGGCGTTTTCAAGGACCCTCTTGCAGCTAGAAAAAGGATAACACAAACGGACACGCTTTGCATTGGTAGCTCCATGATTTCCGAGCTCGTACTGCCGAGAAAAGTTTTCTTGGCCGCCAAAACCAATTCCGCTCTTATCGACAGTCGCTGAACTAAAACTATGTTCGGTGCGAGTCCGCTTGGTGGCGTCTGAGAGAAACGCCAGAGTAGAGAAACTTACTTTTTGAATACCCCTCGTACATGCCGAAGAATTGCAGTGATGGACCCCAGTATTGAAGCATTGCTATTGCGTGTTAAGATATTAATATGAAGTTTGAGAAAGTAACAATTCGTATAACAAAAAATTGTGGTGATGGAGATTTTCAGGAAATACTGAAAATTTTATTTCGTAGGTTTTGACAACTTTTTGAGTTTCGTACTTAAATTGCCGCTAAGTAATCAATATTTCAAAATTCATTAGTAAGTACTAGAAGATAATGGAGAAAAAATTGTTTTGGAGATACCAAAGTAGGCAGCATGTTTTCTATTTGCAAAAATGGAGATTGTATTCAAAGGCACAACTTTGGTAAAACGAGGGTAAACAGAAATGAAACTTACGAATCTAAAATAAAACAAAATCTTCCTATACACGAGAATAACAACTTAAATAGATATGAATCGCAGGTAAAGTGTGACAAACCTGATTTAGCACATGACCAAATGAGGGTTTCTGTCTTATTATATGGTAGAAATTTTGATCAGGTACTGGTATATTATACACAAAAGATTTGGAGGATTATTCAGGTGGTAATAAAATATTGTCGATAAAAATTCCTCCCCGCCTATTTCAGAGGGTGAAACTTGCACGAACCTTAAAGGTTTTTTCTTAAGAAAAATCTACCAAAACATGCTGAAACAAGGCTGAAAGGGTGGAAATGTATATATTCATAGTACGTTCCAAACGTTTATCGATTTATCTTTCGATTTCCCAAACTGTTGGAAAATTCACTTCGGCTTTCCTCTGGAGCCACCTCGCGTACTGTCCTGGGCGGGAAATCGCAAAGCTGAAACAAAAGAGGTTCGAAGGTTATTCCAAAATGGATTTAAAACGGAAAAGTGTGTTTTAAAACGGAAAATTTCTGGGAAGCTGGAAAGGTCCTTTGTTCGTTTGATTGATTCGATTTCTGATGGATGCAATTTTTCGTGGGTTTTCCGCTTCATCGCTAATTACCTCGAGGCTCGCAAGTTTCGCACTCATCGACTCGATCGTTGATTAATTACGTCCTTCCGGTTAATTACATTAATTAATTCGAAAGGTTCGCGTCGTCAGGTGAAAAGGGGCACTGTCGATTTTTTCCTCTCGCTCTTTTTACGTGGGACTCTATGGAAGTTTATAATGAGGTCCATGCCCTCTCTCGATGTAAAATTCACGGTCGATCGAATTGAACTTTTCGGTTTGAAGCGGTCGACGAAAACGGACGATTTATCACCGTTGACGGTATTTTCCTATCGGTGTGATAACGTTTGCTCAGTCAACAGGACTTTCGGCCAACGGGAAATGATCGACAATGTCATTTGAATACATTAATTGGGCTAGAAGGGCGTTGTCCTCTCCCCTGATTAACTTTTCGACTTAAAAATCATATCATTATGATCAAAATCATATGTTAAATAACTGGTGCGGTGGTTTTTTAGCATTTTTGAATGACAAAATTAGCGCCAAAATGAATTTTTGTCTTTATGCAATGCTCATCACGCTCAGTTGTTGATTAGGTTTGTCTATTTTATTTTTTAGTTTTCTCTACACTAATTTGGCACCATAAATTCCAAAAATATTATATTTGTCGTTCATCAGAAGAATTGCACGATTCCAGAATCCCAAAGTTGTTTATCGAGATGTTCCTTCGCGGAGCCGAATCATTTCTGTTGTTTTTGCTTGTTTGCTGTCAAAGTAACCCAATTTTCTGATATAACGCCTGATTGTTTCTCGGTGTACCAGTACGATGTTCAATTTCAGATGTTTAGTATGCATTTACTTTATGTTTCTTTATGAACCCGTCGATTTTTCCGAATTTCGCGGATTAAGATCGCGAATTTTCCGACCTTCTTGGTTTCAGATCGCTCATTTTCCGACCGCCCCGTGTTCGTGGGTGTCTAATCTACCTGTTACGAGCGTCATCGGGAAGTTCTCGAATTTCCTGGCCTTTGAAAAGAATCGAGAGAATCTGAGGGTGCCAAGGGAGGCGATCCCTCGGAGTCGCCCTGAACGGAAAGAATGTGTTTCTTAGTCCTGAGAAACACGACGTGTCACGTGGCACTGCGGCTTCGAATATATTTATCATTCCTCTCGCCTTATGGTCTCAAGTGACTTTCGTAATTACGATCGTAACGGTCTCTTCGTCTCCGGTTCTCATCGGCCCGGCGATCTCCGAAAAACTTCGCCCCGCCGAATATGGACGGCCGCGCCGAAGAAGAGAGTGACGGAGGAAAAAGCAACAATAACCATATTCAGCGGTTCGTGGAGTTCGATAGTCCGCGTTTGTGTAATACGAAAGGTGAGTTTCGAGCCCATCGAAAAACCATCGGCCACATGTTCCTTCGAGAGCAGAGAGCGCGCGCTTTAACCGATCAAGGTCTACGACCTTTTACGAGAGGAGATCTTGAGGAATGGCATGGGCATGGGTATATACCTCTGCCTGCTAAGTATACAAATACACGCCGAGCAGGATAGGAACGAACGTCGGGGGGCCCCGGAGCGTCGGTGCCGACCAGCTGACATAATACGATGGATGGCAAGAAGGAACGGCGACTAAAAGGCTGCGTAACTGCACATCCGAGACGTAACCGATCGGCAGGATACAAATATTTGCACGGGTCGTTAAGGGGATCCGCCGAAACGCATCGGGTGCACTTGTTGCACTCCCCTGCTCGACGATAGCAACGAAATCACAGTCGTCGCTAACGAGACGTCCCGCCGGTCCTTAAAACCTTTTCTGCTCTTGATTGATCCCGTAATGCCGCTCGTTCCCTTTCGAGGCAGTCGGACTCGGTCGATCCCGGTATTAAAAAGTGAAGGAAGGATGATTTGTCGATGGAGATCGCGCTTCAAAGGGCCGGAAGGGTTCTTTGTCTCCCTGAAATATTTCAGGAACTGGTGGTGGAATCCTCATTAATGAAATCAAGCATATGCAGACTAAGTGCAAGGCTGTTTAAATTATCGCTATTAACCACACTCGAAATGTACCATATGGTATACTTCGGATTGCAATCAGGGTATTAAGGAATTTTTCCTATTCAATTTCAGGACCCTGGGATTATCTCGTTACAGTAGGTGAGCGGTGCACCTCTAATTAGAGACTTAAAAGGCGAGTTAACGTCTCATGGTTGGTTTACCCATTGAAGTCTGTTTGTTTCATTATTAACGGCGAAATACCTGAATAACCATTTTTCTCCATTATCGAAAATCTTGCGAAATTTCAAAAATGAAAAAACATTTTGGACCCCTTATAAGAGCCAATGTGCATCGAGCAAATATTGGGATTAAAATGCTTAAGCTCAGCTTTATACTGGGCAAAGCTGTGAATTTTTGAAAAAGGGTCCATTTGAACGGTTTTTCCAAGTTTTCTCGGTGAAAAATGCTCCGATTACCTTTTAGAAACGTTCATTTTGAAGGTCTCTTAATTCTCTACAAATCGTTTGTACAACGTATTGCATTTTCCTCAATAGTTTTCTTGTTATGGTGAAGAAAACGGAAAATCCACATATTTTTGTTACTTTTTATTGTTTCAAAAAAACGCAAAAGCTCAGATTTGTCTAGATTTTGGGGTTTTACCACCTTTGATCCACTTTAAACAAAGTTTTTTGATCCGTCTGCTATTAAAATTTAACTAACAAAATAGCTTTTTTTGCTCTATAAGCTGGGCTATTATTACTTCTTCACCCTCGCAATACGACGTCCTTTGATTAAAGTAACGGAAGAAAGAATGAAAGGCTCCACACGTACTTGTCGAAGCACGCGTCGTCGGGTAGTCTAAATGAACGCTCGGTATAATCAAAGAAAGTTCAAATTACACGCGCCCGTAGTGGATTATGCCGCAATTAAAAATTCCAACTCGACTGGTTCGTTCCCCCTTTCGACAAAGTAACGAATCCATTACGATACGCTTTTTCTCTTTCTCTCTCTCTCTCTCTCCTCCCTATTTTCCCCTTTTCCGGCGTTAAAATTTTACGAGGCGTCGACCGTATAAGGGAGTCCGACTCCCTCTCGTGCCAGGATTAAAATATACAAGCTACTCGGGGAGATATTTACATTTTTCCGAACTTCTCCTCTCCCGGAGGGGACGTCAAAGTCGGGTGTTCGCCAGATGGTCACGGGACGAACGATAGTTTGATACGTTCCGGGGAGGAGAATAGTTGTAACGATTTTCGATGAAACTTTCAACAAGTCGAGGGTTTAGTTTCGAAGTTTTATGGGCGTTCCGCTGGATCGCAGAAGGGGACGAAATGGGGATCATTACAGTTAGGGAACGGCTCTTCCGACAGATTTTTTACGGGGGGTAGTTTGCGAACATGTGTTCGTACGTCCCACACGTTTGCTATTTCCGCGGCGAAATTATGGTCCTTTTTCATGACGTGGTGGTTATCCGATTAATACTCGAGTTTGTTCTCTTGTGGTTTCAAGGGAAATTTTTTGCGGTCGATAGTTTGTTCCATACCTAATACGAGGCGCATTCAAATAGTAAGTTTCGCGATAAGTAAGAATGGCGATACGTGTTACGCGTTTTTGTTCCAGCTCGACCAAACGTCGCCTCTGTGTCAGAACACTAAGCTTGAGTCCATTGAGTTTTGAAAAGTATTTACAGGTTTGTGATGGTATCTAGTTGGTGAAAGGTCGCCAACGTTGCCAACTCATGTGAAAAGTTGAGAAGTTGAGATAAATCGAAAACATTCCTCATGAATCACACTAAACACGATTGTAATACGCACAAGTCAACGCTCAGAAGTTCAAAATGCTACACTGATTACGCATACTCAAAAATCTCTTATTTTATACCTAAATTACAACCTCTTTAACTTTTCACATGAATTGGCAACGTTGGCGACATTTCGTCACCGTTAGAAACCTGTAACCTTAGTGGATCCAAGCTTACTATTCTGACACAGAGGCGGCGCTAGGTCAAGCTGGAACAAAAGCGCGTAACACGTAACCTCATTCGGTTGCGCGTCTTGGTAACATCTCTTCAATTAACGGTTTAAAAGACTTTGGTAATTTCGATAACAGACCATCAATAGGGTGTGTATTAAAAGGTAGTCCTGGCGTATTGGAACGGACCAAAAAGTACCTAATTCATCACAATTGCACCGTCATAGCTCCAGCGGCGCTACCTTCAAGTCGCAACCGCCTCGAAACGATTCCGGGCCGGAATTCTCTCAAACACAACACAAAATCGGTAGTCAGATTACACATTCGCGTCACGACTCTCGTCCCTTATTGCAGTTCCAACCCCATCGGACCGGTTTCAGATTTAAAATTTCCGGCGCGGATGAGAAACAAAAGAGTCCTCCGAATCACACAGGACGCCGAGCAAATTGCAATACGAGACGAAAACGAACCCTCGGCCGAAGGAACTCGAACATTTGCCGAGTCGACCACGGTATCGGACGAAATTAATTTTGCGGCATAATAAAACAATCCGAGGGAATGCTTACGGTAGGGGAAAAACGACGTTTCCTTCAGTGGAACCGTCCGAGGTGGAAAATCCAAATACGCGATAAACCTGCGTGGGGAGAGCGAAAGAGATGGAAACGTGGAGTCTTGGTATTACTTTTTGCCTTTGTCTACTCGCGAAACTTGTAACGCTGATGAAACTCCAGCTATGGTCGTCTGCCTGGAGTATATTTACAGACGTTGTTAAAATTGAAAGGATATGTAGATTTACTTTGATGCAAGGGGAGTTCTTTGTGCTGTTCCCCGTTGGATGCGGTTCCCCGTCTCCCGGAATAAAAAGCTTGGGAAGTAAATTCCGAATCGGATATACAGAGTGTGTCGAAATACGCGAATAATGTCGGGGGAAAGTAAAAATAACAGTTTGTTCGTACAGAAATTTTCCCCTGACGAGAAATACAGTTATGACACGTTTATGCTGAGATTTCGGATTTCATCATCAGATTTTTTTTCAAAAAGTGAAACATGGAAGCAAGAAAAGCAAATGTGTGGGCACATAGTGCACCCAACTCTCCATGGTTTCTTCGAAACCTATATCCGCCTTGACAAAATGGCGTTACTAGCACGGTTTCATATTGAACGGAACAGCAAGATACAGCAATTCTCGGACTGTGTAACGTTCTTCCAGGATTTAAAGAGAATGCACAATCCTGCAGGGAATTTTTGCGTTAGGAACAGACTATTATAACTCTTATGACTCCACTATCAGATTCAAAAGAAATTTGGGATTATTTATCCATAACGGTGACAAAAGTTGTACAATGTAACTAGCCTAAAGACTACGATCGTGTGTTCCTTGTGCTAGACATAAGGTAGAAGTGAAATAGATCATGTGATCGATCTGAGAGAGTCGCTGTTGTTCGCTGGGTGGCGTTACCAGTACCAGAATGAAATAAAATAACAGTTTTAAACGTAACAGTTGCGTTACTGTTTGATTTTCAATCAAGAGTGTCCAAAAAAAATAAAAGAGAGAGTTACACTAGTCTTACATGGTCCTTTTGTCGTCGTCATAATCGGACAGAATCGATTAAGCGTTTCGAAGTGTCGCCGTGTGTTTTCGACGCTAATAAATTACGATTTCCACTTGAAATATCCGTTTGTTATCGCCAGCGATGGCCGCAGATTTTCCTCATTGCGTCGATACCTTACGTAAAGTATCGACGACTTTTCCCCGGAGGCGAGGCGATCCGTCAACCCGGAAGGGGATGGATCTTCGTTGCCGTTGCGGTGCAGATGTCGTCTCGCCGACAAGAGGAAACGCGAAGAAAATAGCTTACCCTTACGTAATCCGAATCGCTACGTGGAAATACGTTTTACTAATACGACCGAGTTGATGGGATTTAAATTTTCTCGTTTGCATACGCGTATTGTTACGTAATCACGCTCCCGTTAATCGCTTAATTGTCATTGAATCCGATTTTTTATACGGTCGAGTACACTCGCTCAATATTCATATTCCACGACAGCGCCGCACCTTGTAATCCATAAGAGGGAGAACAATAGCGCCTGATACAATGCAGAATGTGTAATTAATGTAATAGGAGAGAACGAGTAGATACCTCACATAAAACCACATTAACGACTTAACGTATTAAAATTTAATATTCGCATTAAAATAGGGCCCTTTGCGCTCTCATCATCGGAGCGGAACGTAACCGGCATTGATTTTTGTTTCAATGCAATTGTTATTACATCAATGGTAAGGCGATTTTTCCTGGATTTTTCGATTTTTATACTGGATGGATGGATGGTTTTCTCTAAAATGCATCGTCCAAAAATTTCCTATACTTGGGGTATGTTTAGTTCGTTTAGGTGTGCCGTTTCATCGTCAACTGTGGTACTTTAAATGTCGCCTGTTTATTTCCATAATTAATTTCTTAATTACCATTTATTTTTTACATAATGGTGTCTTAAACGTACAAATGCTTAAAGAAGAAATTAAATTTTAAATTTGTTTACCAATAGTTTTCATTAAATGTGGACATTTTATTTGTGACGCTTATTATATAAACGTATTTATGAAATGAAAATTAATTTTTGTTCCACCATTAACCAACGATTTCCCCATCGATTTTGCTGTATGCAAGGCTTTAGAATGCTGAAATGCCAGGATGGCAATTTTTGTATATCCAGAGATATCCATTTTTATGTTAAACGTTAAAAAGTATGTAATATGGAGATTTTAAAAGTTCTTCTGGAATCTTGAACCACAAGAATCGCGCCATATTCAATAAACTTCAATAATTTTAAGGTAACTTTTGAGAAATCGTTGTGGAACCTTTGATATCCAAAAGTTTGCCAAAGAAGTTCCAAAGATTTACGAAAAATCCAAATATCAAATGTTAATTGCAGGGTTTGTCTCACTGAAAATTTTGATTTTTTCATTTTTAATAGAAGTAATATGAAGATTTTACAAGTTTTCTGGAACCTGAAACCACAAAAGTCGCGTCATATTCAATAAATTTCAATTATTTTAAGGTAACTTTTCAGAAATCGTTGTGGAACCTTTGGTTTCCAAAAATTTTGCCAAAGAAATTCTAAAGATTTACGAAAAATCTAAATATCAAATATTAATTGCCTGATTTGTCTTACTGAAAATTTGGATCATTTGTTTATCTTTGTATCCTAAAAATTGAAGGAGATATGGCGGTTCGAAATTTGTTTTTGAGGTTTTATGAGATTTTGAGGTTTTTTGAGGGTTTTTCAACCCTTTTCAAAACTACGGGTTGTGAACACTTTTAACTAATTTGTTCTTCAAGCGCTTGGAATTCCCTACAAAACGCATTTTTTAAAAAGTTTCCAGCTTGAAAAAAAAAGGGAATTATTTTCCGTCGTTTCCCTGATAGTGGACGTGGAACAGCCACGGTGCCTCAACTCACTCCTGCTCCATTTTTCTCTTACGTAAATAGCGAGATCATCGAAAACAGCCCTCCCTGTTCGAACCCTTGGCCTAAATAAAGAAGGGAAGAACCATAACCGAATTCTTCCCGAGGGCCGAAAGATGATGGAACGCACGCCTTGTACCCAAAACTTGGAGTAAAAAATATCTGTCTCCAACTATGACAGTTAACTATCCTTTGCCCCCGGACGTGGTTTATTGCATTCGCTTTCCGGGATCCGCGCATAAATTTTCGACCTCCCACCCCCTTCCCTGATTTATGTCGCCACGGAATTTTTGGGTCGAAATTCGGTAACAACAAAAACATTCCTCAGAACGTCGTTATCGAAGTGCAAACTGGAGGGCACTTGTTACTTTCCTCGATGGATTTTTCGATTCGCGGGAAGGCGAACCCTTAAATAATAAAATCCCCCACGCACGACGGTACCTCCCGCAACCGAGTTGAATATTTATCAACCGTTCGCCCCCTCAAAAGACAACAAATAATTCAATAGGGCGTCGCTCGTGCGTTCGCCCGCTTTTAAATTTTAACCGGATGATGCGAATTTCGCGTGGAAAGACAACTCCGACGCGGATAAAAGTGCGCTCGGAGTACGAAAGCAGAGGAGAAGCAAATGAAGCGGATACGATGTAATGAACTCCGTTTTCTTTTTATCATTATTGTTGTTTTCGTTATTTTCCCGCCTTACGTAACTTAACGGATTTAACGTCGATGTGGGCAGTTCGGGTGTTGCGAGATTTTAGGTAAATGAGGTGTGGATTATAGACTTTTTTATTTCAAAGTAAATGGTAATTTCGTTGCGGCGTTTTGTAATGATGCGAAACGAGAAACCCGAACAGAATTTTTATTATGTCGTTGAACGTTAAATTTACGTAAATGGTATGAAGATAAGAGCAGCATGAGTAAGCGTGGCTAACAATTGCAAGAGTAGGTCAAGCGGATTAAATCTGAGATGGACTGCGTACTTGTGGTTAAAGATTTGAGGGCTTTTTCAAAAAATGAATTCTTGGGCCTATTTCAATCGGTAAATATGGATACTTTCACTATGAACTTCGAGATATACACCGCCTCAGTCATAGGACGTGCTTTATTTTTTTCAAAAAGTTGAATTCTCTCTCTGAAAGTGCTCACGTGGAATACTCCTAAAAGGTATAAATTTGTAAATCTGTAAATGTCATTACAATTACTAATTTGCGGTTATAGCACCTGTGAAAGAGAGGCGAACCTTCATGCATAAATACGCTTTCGACATTGGGATTAATTACTAATCCATGCGGTCTATTACGTTGTTTTAATTGCTTATTGTGTTTTATTTTATTTGTGTTCTTCATTCCTGTACTATTAGACACTCATCGTCATCAACGTTGTGAAGAATGTCACCCTGAACAAAATAGTTAAATGTAATTACTTCGAATCACGTGTAGTTTATGAATTGTCACTCTTCGATAAGTTTGAAATGTTTTATAAAGGCTCACCATTCTTAAAAAATGAATAATAGCATTTCATGCTATTTAAGCGATCAATTTCTCGTGTTCCTTACACTAATTTCGAGTGTTTTTGGCAATTTTTCTGAATTTGAAACTTGCTCATGCGCCTCGAAGGATATTCCACCGAGACTAGCTTAAGTCGACGTTGCCAACGAGGAGTTTAATAATAGGTATACCAATACCGGCATGCAACAAGTCGAGTCCGGGCGATAAATCAGTTATTTCCATGTTACTGCGCCCAGTCGTTTTCTCTCTCTCTCTCTCGTCTTCTTTACGAAAGAAAAAATAAGTAAGAAAAAACATGGCGCGCGCTGAAAAGTGGAAAAAATCGACAGAAAAAAGACTGAACGAACCGTGGGGCTTCGGTTCATGCGTGTATTTTACGCTGGGTTGGCAATCAACACGCTTGTGCTCGTGTATCGGCTTGAGTTATGCGGATTTTTCCACGACGGTGTATGTATATGTGGTTACACACGAGGTGCCCGAGATATGTTTATACCATACGAGACGTTTTGTATGCGCCGTTTACGCGAATTCGAGGAGATATCGACGATAGGACGCAGTTTGACACAAACGATGAAAACTCCTTTACAGAAAATTAACCCGGCACGAATGAAATGGTGCATACTCCCTCAAGGGCGATACCGAAAGAGCTTCTTTATTACTTTTTATACTGGGCTATAATATCAGCAATAAGTATTCCTAACATGTCTTCCTGCTTGTTGGAACAAACCTTGCATTGATGCATTCAAATTCGACATTTCAAAACTGATCGAACAATAAGATCGTCGAGGCAATCTTAATTCCCCTCTCCTACCCCGATATTTGCAGTCAAAGCGAGCGCTAATTATATTACGCTTCGTCACTATGGCGGTAATTAATCTTTGACGGGATTGATTGCAGGAGGGGGTGTTTTTAGCCTGCGACGGGGCGAGGAGTTAATATTAATAATTTTGTTTTGTTACAGGTAAGCTTGACGTCTAGCTGTACGTAGGTGAGTCCAATCTTAATCTTCCTCGTAATTATATGAACTCGGCTCGATGTTATCCCGGTTCCCGAGCGAGCAAGTTAACGTTCAAGCCTCTTATTGGAGTAAATATTCAAAATGGGGCTGATACAATTTTTCATGTGTACGACGGGGAACTTAGCGTTTCTTTCCCCTTCGCCTGCAGGAATTTTATTATTCTTCCGGAACACGGGAGGAAAACTTAATGTCTGGAAATAATTTAATTTATCCTTCTCCCGGGCTTGATTTAGAACCTGTGAACGTGAGCACGTCGCATGCGAGCGTGCACGTGTTTGTATGTGTGGATATTTCTCTCCCTCGCTTTTTATATCACGGATCGAGTAATATAATATTTCCACGATTTACCGGACGTCCTTTTGAATTAATCCGCTACTACGGTTTTCCCTGCTGCGGATTTTTAGCGCTCCAATCGAGCCGCCGACCTTTCCCGCAGGAAGGGACCCGTGAGTTGCCGGGACCGGAACTCGCGTCCGATTCGTTTCTACCCTCTCTTGAAGGGAAGTTTCTGACGGAGGGGGACGTTTCGAGGTCGTCGTTATCGCGTACGGTAAGGTAATGTGGGGGGCTGCGAGGTCGGGAGTTTTATTCAGGGAAGGGCGGTCGGTTTAATAAAGGTTTTAGTTGGGCGAGTAAGTGGAGAAGCTGCCCCGAGGGGCTTTCTCTACGAGGCGACTTTGAGGGTGTAAATTTCGATACATGGGTGAATTACTGTGGTTTCTAAAAACGTTCGGTAGGGCTCTTAATTTCACTTAAGAAGCTCTGCACAGGCCATTTTAGGCTAATGTGAATCTAATGTTCTGCATTTAAAATCGCATTTTAATAGAATTTTACGAAGAGGTTGATGCATATCGATGTTCTTCCAAGTCTTGCATTGGATTGAATGGATTGTAAGGTTCGCACTTTATTTTCTTTCTGCGCCTTGTAAATCATATGCAAAATTACATCCTTGGATGTTTCATCGATACAATTTTCGACGCGTTTTCTCTTTGCAGGTGCTACATCAAAAGGTCTTCATAAGGCCATGTAAATTTTCTATAAAATAATAAAAAACGACTAAAAGAAATTAGGAAACAAAGAGACTCACTGAAAGAAAAAATAAAATGCCACCGCGCCTTAAAAAAAACATTACTAGAAAATAACCCAATAAGATTCATTGGAAATGTGGAAATTCATTGGGACGCTTGACGGCTGACACGCCTTTTCGTCTCCGAAATCGAATTTAAAACATATTTTGATACAAATTACGAGTTTTCCGAAGGGCCGATCGGCTAATTGAAAATCGCGAACGCTCCTCGCGGAGTTAATCTCGTTAAAACTCCCTCGCGTAAAATACATTCACAGTAGAGGATATTCGAATCCTCCGCTGCCGCCGCTCGTAAGGTATTATCGGATAATTTACGAGCACTTAGATTTTGTGTACAACTAAACGGTCTCTCTCTCTCTCGCTCCCTTTTCCTCTCGGTTCTTTTTATTATTTCGCCTTTTTTCGTTTTCGAGGACCGTTAAAGCTTGATGAGAATTCCCGGCACGGGAAAGAAGAACATTGGACGCACAGAACGTACTTAATTAGAAAAGTAATTACCGGGGGCTGCGAGAGAGAGCGAGCGTCAGTCAGTCAGTTCGGCGATCCGCTCGGGGCTCGCGGAACACGAAATTAATAAGTCAAAAGTGTTTATTGGCTTTCCCGGTAATTTATATTCATTAATTTGATCCAGCGACGGGGAAATGCCGTCGGAAAATCCGGACCGGGGGAAAATTAACCGGCGGTTAGAAGGTGTTAAGGCACGTACATGAGTACCATGGAGAGGATCTCGGATCTCTAAAGAACCAAGGGATTCTTATTAAGTTTGACAAAAATTTGGTAAGAAAAGGAAATTTCCTTAGGAAATTTATAAAATCGTACCTGAGGGAGGTATACGACGAAGGGATATTGACCTATTCCTTGAATCCTTGGATTCTCCCATCAGCTTAGTAGAATTTCTAAGAAGATTCGTAATTATTTCGTATCCTAATAATATCTAAGCATATGCGGGAGTTTTGGTGCGCTCATTAATACGTACCTGGAAAAAAAATGAAGGTATAGGTAAACCATACACTCCTTGTGACGGAATGTTCTGTCACTAAGCGCTAGAGGGCGCCAGTATTGCCCATAGGTATGACGTACAATTCTCGCTGGAAAAAACATGAATGGGTTGGAGCCTAGAGCCTATACAGCTTGATATTTTCCTCTTCTATACTAGATATGTGTAAGGCGGTATTATGGTTGAATTAACTAATTCTAGTAGTCCGTTAAGTTTGTGTAGAATCCTTTCGCCCCGCTACTCGATTCCAGTATTTAATGTGCAATAATTTTTGATGAATAGGATTATAGTAGTGTCTGCTACGCCCCTAAAAGAAACAACAAAAATTAAAATGAATTGATTTTGAAGGAAACACACTTTTAATACGTATAACACGTACTAATTTATCTAGGTTTTTAGTCGAAGATCTCAAACATGGTACACAGAGTAATTGCACGAAAACAAATTTTGTATAACCAAAGATCTTAGTGTATTTATACATATATACATACATACATAGAATTTGTAGTAGTAAATACTATAAATAAATAGCTACATTACGTGATTAGGGAACTTTGTGTCGTGTACGAACGGTTTGGCAAAGTTTCGTAATTGAAGCCGATAAATATTGAACTTTGTTCGCGAGAAGCAATCAAACCCGTGCTGTTTAATAGCATCGAAAAACGCTTAACGCTCCACTGCAAGAAATAAGCAATTTCGCTAAAAGCGCCGGTTTAAAATGTAAATACGCCTCAAATAAAAACGACAGGTTTTAAATTAACCGATTACGTTTCGACATATGTAATTCCGTTACCGAATCGATTAGCTCCAAATCGAAACAATCAATTACGACAAGCGATAATTGTACGCCGATCGGAAATCGTCGTAAGGATGTCGAAAAATCCGTCGTCCTTTTACAAGCGCCCATATATCCTGAGGATAAGTTACGACAGTCCTCTCTAACGCCCGATTTGCATTTTAAATGGAGTTTTACGCCCAGCGCGCCGTAACGAATGCCTCCGTTATTAATTGATTACGATAATTTCGAGACAATGACAGATTTCGTAATGACAATTCGAAGAAACCGGTTAAATATTGATGAGGCGAGAGACAATGAGACAATACCGGAGGCGCGGGCACCGCGGGCTTCTTTCTCCTCGAGAAGAACGACACGGATTCCTTCTGGACGGTTTTTCTCCCGCCCGGGTCGCTCCCAATTATTCCTCCTGTTTACCGAGACCTTTCAAACTCCCGATTTAATTACGTCCGATTTTTTGCGGACGCGAGAAACGGCGGAGGTAACGAACCGGACGTCGGAATGGGAGTTTTTCCGGTACGGAGGGGATCTGGAGTTTACAGAGATGAGGAAAAATTTGACAAGAAATGTCGCCCCTTATCCAAAGGTCTTGTAATCAGTTTCTTATGGAGCGGTACACCAGAGATTTAGTTACCCAAGTTGGTCAACTGCACGATCGTTTCGTGTTACATTTGCCTTCAGTTTCTAAGTAGCGAATTTCTATTGGGCGAACGCTTGAAAAATAGGTTCTGTTGAAAATACTCTCTAGATTATTCCAGAATCTGACTGTCATTTACGATGGCACATTCCCCAAAGACGAGGCTCTGGCATACGGCATTCTATTTTTCCTTCAAAGCTCTTGTATACATACGCACCGAATTTATGATAGTAAAATTATTTCAGTAAACCCATGACTATATTTATTTATAATTATGTTTATTACACGCTTTTATCATCTTCATCTGTATATATGTACGTGATGGAATTTGAAAATTGGCATGCGTTTTAAGATCCAGTGACAGTACAATAATTTAATAACCTTGTCCTAATGTTTAGACCAGGATCATCAGGATAAAAGGATGTCATTATAGGGCGCCTTCGCCATTTCATGCAAACAGTTGGTAGATGTGATAAGTTCTTCATATAGAGCCGGTAAACGCAGTTTTAGGTTAAATCGAGCTAGTTTTGTAAAAGGTCTCACAATAGCTTTAGAACATTGTTACTGTTATAAAATCTTTTTCGTCTTCACCAGGACCCAAAAACGACTTTTTTAAATTTGTTCATTGGTCTTTCAACAACTTTTTCCCCATCTTTTATAACCATTATAGTGTTATAACCAAAAGTGAGTGTACCACCATTTATGTGATTTTCTATCTATTTCATATACCTATAGATTCTAATGGCTGTAATCTTTGAGCATCTTACATGCTCAACTGAGCCATCTTTTCTTCTTGGTGAAATGGCTTCTCTGGGTGAAATGGAAATTTCTCAAAAATCCACTATTGTTCTGTCTGTAAATTTCCAGTCGTCTATGGTAAAAGGCTTTCGTGTTATCCTCTTCAATGCTGCGACCTTACGCTATTTGTAGTAGCATCTTTGTTACCGTTTCTTATGCAGTATGTATGATCACTTCCAGTTCCTCTGACCTCTGAAAATGTCAATGACGTTCTTCGCTTGGTTATAATATAATCGAGGATTTGTCGTCTCTAGGCAAGCAAGGCGTTAGTTAAGAATATATCTTTCCTCTGAAGATCCTTTAATCTGATTAGGCTTTTTCAAGATTGTATCTGTTGTTAGAGATTTTTGTGTAACAATTTGGACTATTTAAGTTACAGCAGATACTGAATCCTTTATGAAATATCATCCTGCGTCAGAATCTGAAGGTCCTTCTGAGGATTGACCGGCAAATTCATGAAAACGCGCAGACGCGTTACCAAATTTCTCTGCATGTCGGTTGAATAAAACAATCACTTTCCTCCAAAAGTTATCCATGCGTAGAACTGAAATTTTAAAGTAATGTCCTTAACGTGTTTTACAAGCGAAGTCTATCAATTCAAAATCCATTGCTGGATATGCGCCCACGTGAATTACGCAACAGTCGATCCATCATTACCGGTATGCGTACGTGAAGTTCCTGGTAAAGTGTCCAATTCTAATTTTACTAAACGATCATCGCATAATCGCCTCGCTATTGCCTAACACATCGTACATCAAGCAAAAGCTACTACAAATCAAGCATTAAGTTCAAGGCTCGAAATGCCCACCGTTTTATTAATGGTCTCGCTACTTGGAACTGAAAACAGAAGTTTAAATGCAAATCTCCTCAAGCTCGGATTTATATTTCCTCGGTATAAGCGACGATTTACATTTTTGCCTCGAATGGATAAATTAATTTTTTCCCGGGGAATCGGAGCTTTTGTTTATCGTGAAAATCGATAGTTAATAATGCGAGTTTGGATTTTAATACGTATGTATTGGGTTTAGCGAGCGCGTTATTAAATTTTAAACAACGTCTGAAATTAATTTTAATCGATTGTGTTTGGAAATTCGCACTAGTGATCCCGTCGGCCTCGCGTTAACGACATACAAATTTTCGAACTGGGCGAGGATTAAGCCTGGATAATTTTGTTTACGAATCTAACGGTATGTTTATTAAAACGTGTCCTTCGTTTTATTTCCACCGTTTCAGTTTTCGCACTCGCCCGGGGTATACGGACGTAATTAATTTCTAATGTAATTTTCGGAAAAAATATTGGCATTTGTTTCCATTAGTGCATTACATTAGTCACGCACTCGGCGAGATAGAGAAAGAGGCCTTTTGTCCCGTGGAACTAATAATGGACGTTCGTAATTTCTACAAGTGTCATCCTCGCGTTATTTATTAACTCGCTGAGGGTCATCTCGGGATTACGTGAAATATAGGATTTCGTATGGAAAACTTGCGCTGGTATTTAGTGTTATTAATCAAAAGTTAGGGTATATTCAACGGATCCATTTGTTACCGGGCACGGCTCGGGGGATGATTTATTAGCATTAAGGGTAATCGAAGTAAATCACGGTAGTTTCCCTGCGGAATCTTAATCACCGAAACTTACCGGCGTTTTCTTAGCAATTATAAGTTTATTTGGGCAAACGCAGGGTAGCAGGGAGCAGGACAGGCAATGAAATCGACCGAATTATCCCCGACGTTCCGTCAGTATATTCCGACATATTCGAGGCTACCAGAGCAAAAAGGAACAATTTTTGAATAATATTTACAATTATACACAAGACGGGTCAAAAAGATCACGTCAAAAAACCTGAAATCCTCCAAGCTTGATTGTGACGGGACAACTTTCGACGCAAAAATTATAGCCCAGACTTTACTCCCCCCTGCTACCCTGTTTTTGAAATTATGATTATCTCAAACCTTTGTCCTGCATTGTGCAGACCTTGCGGTGTCATTTCGCGACATATGTTAACCGTGGACATCCGTAAGGGTTTATAAAAAAATTTGGGACTATATCTAAGCACCCTTTTAAGTAGACCATTGAAATGATTTAGTAAAATAATAAGTAAAGCTCGGGTGATGTGCACTTGAAGATTCCAAAAATATGCATGCAACTATGCGCAAAAACAGTCAAAATATGCACTTAATATGCAAACAATGGAATAAGCAATTGTTTTGCTTGAATTTTTTATTTGAAGAACTACATACATATAGAAAAACCAAAAATATAAATTAATCAATTATTCATTGATTTCAGTTATTCAATTATTGTTATCACAATGAAAATAACACGGCGTTTTCTGAGTTGTCTAAAGTAAAACTTCGTCGTCTATCTGGCAATATTAATTTCTAGGCGGAAAAATTGCGTTCTACTTCGCAGTGGAGTGGAGTCAGTGGAGCAAATTGAAAATTATTTATTAGTGATGGTTGTATACCTGAATTAAAATCTTCATCATCGCAGAAATTTCCTTTTATTACATTATTTCTGTGCAGTGGTTTCTGAAATCCTTAATTTTTTTTTAATACAGTTCAGAATTTTTCTTATCTTTGGTTATTTTTTCCAACAGGTTCAATTTTGTTAAATACTTCAGTAAAATCAAATGGAATAACAGAAAACCTAAATGCCAGATTGCTCTTCAAGCCTTACATTTAAATGAGTGATAGTAACACATGATTTCATTGGTTAGAAGCTAAAATCGACGAGCTTACTCCCATTCATAAACTCTCTTTCTAATTCTTCATTCTAAACTCTCTAAAATCCCTTATTACACTAATTCTGAGAATAGAGAGCACATTTTCCTAGCTTTAATCATTACTTAATTTTAGTAGCATTTCGAGAACTCCTCTTAACAAGACGGTACCAGCCATTAGTATTAACAGCTTTTCAACAACAACCCTTAATGTTATTTTTAGAAAGCTTAACGCTAAGCTGAAAGTTACAGCATAATACATACCTATTTACACAGAGATTTATACGATGAAAATTTTGATTTTCATGAGATTGCTTTCCGAAAATCGCTGGAAAATATGCATTTTTAATAAGTGTGCATATACGTTTATGTAATATGCAAATATATACTTTATATGCACTTCCTGAGCTCTCTAGTAATAAGCTCTAGTAAAAGGGGTGACGAGATGGATTGTTTGATGGGGTTGTATTGAAAACTACCTGGTATCTAGGTTTACCATGATTTATTTTCTTATTGATTATTATACCGTGGTTATCTTTCGGACATCTTACAATATGTGTTTGTAAGGGTAGTTAAAGTTTTTAAGTAGAAATTATCGGTTTGTAGTATGAAATACAGGTTCAGGGAAGTCAGTGCCTGGATTATTGTGCCTTCATGCGTCATACGGATATTAGATGGTTCTTATTTCGTCGAATCATGCTCGAAGAAGATTAATAATTAATGATTTTCCACTGCTTTGAGCTAGATGGCGATGTTTAGCTTGAGAAAGTAAAAATTTAGTCGTGTCGATTTGATAATAAAATATTGACCGTTACGATCGTCTCACGTTTCTGCCTCAAATTTTCATTAGTCATCGTTCCTCGTGAAAATTAGTACTAATTAAGTACGAGAAAGAGGCTTCGGTTTAATGGTGATTCCGTAATATTGGCGACGCGAGACAGAAAGAACCGGAGAAAAGATGGAGACGGTGGGAGAGGGGGGAAGAAGGGCGGGGGCGGCAGCGTTTGTTCGCGAGATGCTGCCCACGGGCCCTTTGTTCAGCGTAGTAGATTCCTGACGAGTGGGCATCTGGGCGACCTTGGTCAAAACTCTCTCACACGCCGAGAACCGCGGCAATTTTCTTCAACGGCGACTCCTCTCTCTCTCTCACTCTCTCACATACACACTTTTGCATTTTGCAGAACGCAATGCAGACGATTCACACACAAACGCTCACAGGTACTTTAAAATCCACCAGCGATTCTCGTACCTGTCACCACATCTCATTTAAGTACTGCCCTTCCACTGAAATCGTCATTATCACCAGGCCGATAGGCCACATCTTCCGCCCTCGATAACGCATCGACAGTTCATCCCAAAATAACCCTTCCACTCCACTTCGTGGGATTAAATTCACTCCCCTTCGCCCGTCGTTATTCGACAGGCTGAATCATCCCTCGAATTATTATCGGAGGAGGAAGTGCAAGCGAAGGGGAGGCTTTTACGCCCGCCCGACCGCGACCGAGATAAAGCTCGGCCCGTTCGTGTGCCGAGGAAGGTCCAATTAAATTTCCGGGTACTTTTTCTTTCGGACGAGCGATCCGCCGACTTTCCCGATCGAGGGAGAATTTCGCATAAGCGAGATGGCGATTATGGACATTACACTTAACTTAAATTAACTGTCGATCTCTGAATTACCCTCTTGTCGCTTCTATTAGAACTTGCTGGAGAGTCCGGTTCCTTACTAGCACTCCAGAGTAAGAAACATGCTTCATCTGCTGTGCCAAAGATGGCGTTACTAGAGACCATTTCATTACAACACCTAATTGAACGCCATAGCATGGCAGTGATGTTTTTTAAAGAAATTTTTGGGAAAACATATACTTATACTTGATTGCAGTGCAATGCAATTTGGAGCATTTCGAGAGTCCCAAGAACGGGTACCAGAAACGCCAAGTTTCCATAACGGTAACAATCACTAGAATCCTCGCGAGTGTAATGTAAATTAGGTCGAGTTGTGTAATGCTAACGTGATTAATGATATTATTATAATGAGTGACCCACGTAAATCGTTTGCGATTGTTAACCATATCTTTTCGACGATGCCCTTGGTCAATTAGATTCATTATATAACTACAAATTGATGCGATAATCTAAAGTAAAATTATTTTAAACAGCTATCTGTGGTAGAGGTAAAAATCGGGGAATAGTTAAAAGAGGTTATTTACAAAAAGAATTTTTGAGATATAGGCGAGTATTTAGGCATGATGACTTTTTGAAGTCCATACGAAAAGAGTAATTTAAACAAATCATATGGGATATATTAAAGTTCCTCTCCTCCACGAGGTTATTAACGGAGGTTTGTATTATATGTTCATTAAATTTCAGAGTGATACTTCAAAAGGTTTCTGAGGTACAAACGTCTCTTTAGCCCCAATTACACTTCTCAGCGTAATTCAAATTTGGGAATACACTGTTGCCAATTTAATATCAAAACTTTCCGTTTGATGACATAAGAATCCTAAACTATTCAATATAGCGTTTGTTTTTTTTTTCCATGGAAACTTCACACGCACTTCGTACGTACTACATCTCCCACGGCCTTCTCGCGTTATTACTCCTTTTATTTTTCATTACGAGTTGGTTGACAGTCGAGACAATAGTCTTTTATTTTGAAATGTTTCATGTATATTAATAACTTCGTTAAATGGCCGCGCGTCACCTTGTAATATTATATGTTTATGACTTTAATGAGCCTTACCTGTACAAAAGTGTCAAGATTTGTTTCATCGGACGAAATCCATCGCGAATCGCAAGCGGCTTTGGCGTTTTCGAAGGTTGTTTGATTTTTTTTACGGGCGGCGAATTCCACTTGAATGTTTGTTTTTTATGTTCCACGTACACCTTACGTTTATTTTTCATTTATTAATAATAGATTTATCCCAGCAGGAGGTAGTATTGTTATCACAATTATCGTTTTTATAGAAGGAGCATGAAATGGGTTAAGTAACGTTCGTGTAATAGGGATTTTATTAGTGCGATACGGTGGAAAAATGCACGATATCGATACGAGAATGATGGAAAATCCGCAGATTTTCCGCCGTCGCTTGGTAGTAGTTCTATGGATGCGGTGCGGTCGGAAAATGCATGATCTGTTATCACGAAGGTCGGAAAATTAGCGATTTTTTCTGTCTGTGGTATTATCGGAAAATGCACGATTTGAGACCGCGAAGGTTGGAAAATTCGCAGTTCTTGCGGTAACAATTGAATCGGTTCATCGAACCCTCACGAATACTGTAAGAAAACGTACGTTTTGAAACCGCGAAACCCGGAAAATTCCCGGATTTTCCGGAGGCACTCGAAATCGCTTAATTATACTACCGCGAGTACGGTCTACTGAAATTAAACAAAAATGTATAAAAGGAGTATCAGGCGTTGGACGAGCGCATTCCATTTTTGCTTCATTTTCTCTTTCTTCGGTATGCGGGTCGAGAGATCACCGCCAATAATAACCACTAATTTATGATTAACGCGCCGATTGTATCTTTCGCGGGCCGAGGAGGTGTTCGGCTGGTCGATCTCGTCCCGCGATAGGCCGTCGGAATGTGCGCTTATCTCCGGACGAGGGGGATAAGCTTTAGTAATTTTATAAATACGAGAGGATGGTAAGGGACGTCCGCCTATTTACGATTCCAGATAAAACCCGCAAGAGGAGGGAGAGACTGCATGCGACGTGTAATTTAAGTTACGAGTCGTTACGAAATGCAAAACTCCGTAGAAGTTTTGTATTTCGTAACGACTCTACGGATACGTTTTAGTCTCCCATCTCTTCTTAAATTATCGTTAATAGGATATGCATTTTACTGCTGTAGGAGATGGAGATGTTACTGCCCAATTTAATTAGCTAATTGAAAAATATTTTTTCATGCTTAAAAATGCCTCTGGATTTGATTTCAATTCGACTAATTTATTTTCATCATATTCATTAGTTAATTCTACATAGGGGTGTTTCATTAAGTAATGGTTCTGTCAGTAATAATGAAGCTCCTTAACGTAGGCAACCAACAATATACAAACCCGTACCGTAGTCTTGTATATACGGTTCAGCCTGTATTAACTCTGGTAACTTACGTAAATTTACCCAAGTAACCGAAATATACACGAAGCGACATAACCTAACATTAAGACCATGTCACTAAATTAACGCTTTTAGCCAAAAAACTCACATTGGGGTACACTCAGTAACAATCTCAGCTCCAACAAAACGATTCTCTCTTTCTTCCTCTCTTGTACGGCAAAATGGCCCGGGAGAACGTCACAAGTGCAGCCTTCCAGAGTTCCTATTCGACTCTACAGCATGGTATTTATTTTTTTACCGAAAATATTCGGACTTGTACGGTTTTTGTGGCGGGGAAGCAGATTTCCGTTCCTCGCATTCATTTTCATTCAACAAAGCTGAGCATTTTCTGGCACATGCTTACTAAGACATTGCTGTCTTTTTTAGACCATACCGTTTCTTTGAAATATCTGATAATTGTTTTGTAGCCCCTCGTATATCAATAAATCAATACGATCGTGGAGTTTCAATTAAATACATTGAGATTATTGAAATTAACGAGGTAATTGGACGGATGATAATTATTTTGCATTGCATGTTCTGGGTAATGGAATCGAGGTGACTAATTAGTTAACGGCTGCAATGTCTTGGTGATCAGGTGTTGTAAGAGGTGTTAGCTCGAGAGATGAGGTATTAATTTACGCACCTGATAACTAATGAATGTAGTTAGACGGAAAGAGCGAGGGAATCCACCATTGGCGAATTGGTTCGTGACGTTAAAAAATAGCTGGCTTTAATGTAATTTGGAGCTGCTGATGTACTTTCCGCTAGCGTCATTATCGTTTTTATTTTTAATAACGGTCCGATATGATATTAGTCAAGATCGAAAATAGCTGCAGTCCCCCCCGAAGGCTAAACCGATTTTATTATAGACGTCCATTTGAAAAACTTTATTGGTTTCTCCGAGGCAATTGACCAATTTATTGTACAGTTACATTATTATTCGAGCCATTCCGGTTTCACTGTTTGCAACGTTTTTATTAGTTTCACATGTAATATTTTTTCGATATTTATTTATTTATTGCTCTACTTACTTCCCCTATTACCACGACTAATGACTTTCAATATGGAACCATGCTCGGGACCGTTGGCAGCAATTAAATAAATCAGCCGATGACATCGACCTCTTACGCAATACCACTTTCTTCGGACGTGGAAAACCTTCCTTGGAAGGCGAAAGAAGAGAGAAAGAGAGAGAGAGAGAGATAAAAAAAGAAGTCGGGTTGGAAGAAAAACCCGACCAGTTCGACTGCTTCGCGTGTGGTTTCGTTTTCATTGAAGAAAGCGCTCGTCGAGAATCTTAATTTTTGTTCTACAAACTTTCATGCGACTTCCTATCACGGAATAGGAAGACGAGGGGGTGTATACTTGTCCAAACATTGTTTCGTTTTTACGAACCGAGCGGCGGCGACACGAGGTCGCCTATTAATAGCGCAGATCGCCTCGAAATAGATTAATGGAGGGTACAGGGATGGGTGCCATTAAATGAATTTAAATGATGTAATACGTTTTAGATCTTGCGAAGGGCAAGATGTCCTCGTGTTAGGAACAGGTACTTCACTGACCAATTCAAAACAAATTTGGAATTACTTATTTATAGCTACGACAATGGTTGTACAATGGAACTAGCCTAAAGACTACAATTGTGTCTTCAATTGTTTTCAATTTCGAGGCAATTTTTGTGATTTATTTGGTTTCTTTTTAGAAATTTGAAGACTTTAGATATTACAAAAATCTTCTACATTCAATTCTCAATGTGGCTCTGCTTGCCAAAATTATAGTTTGATTTTCTCCTGCCCTACAACCTTCAAATTACTCCCATTTCATAGATTACGAATGGTGTTGTAGACCCTATTTCACCTCAATTAAAATCGCTGATGGGTCTTCCATATTTGCATGGAGCGATCCGGCGAAGGCCTCTGGATAAACAGAAACGCGGCCGACTCTTTATTCCTCGTTTGACTTTGCCCGTGTAGTTTCCAAATTTCCAAAATTTGTTAATATAAATACTCTGCCACGCAAATATAGTAAAACACACCGATAGTATTGTTTGCCTTTCGAATGTTCCGGGCGTGTGGAACTTTCAGGAAATACAAATAGTAGGATGATATGTGATATTTGACTTGCGATTAGAAACGAGATAGGGAAGAAGGTGGATTTGTTTGGAATTTCGTTCTAAAAACTCTGTTTTTGTTCGTTTGTGGGTTTGAAAGTTTTGAAATGGAAATCGTTCGCGGAAGATCGTGAACTACGAGTCGAGAAAAAATTACTTAAACTTTGCTTAGGGGGAAAACGATGCTTGATAGTGTTTAAGAGTTGCTCAAAATGCTAGTAATGTTTAATTGAAGGGTGTGAATGACCCATATAAATTTTCAAGTCAATTCAGAACCCCGAACTCGTGATATAAGGAACACAAAATTCATTGTTTTTTCGAAATTAACATGGGACCTTATGGGAGTTAGCATTTCAATGCATTACACCTGTACTTTGGTGTATCGAAAATAAAATATTCTCCCTTTCCATTGAATTAGTAAAAATGATTTTTGAATACCTGCATCACGATTGAAGAACGATAGTTTGTCCTTGTGAGAACAGCTGGATAAACTTGGTAACGTCGCAAGCTTCGTGCGCGTCCATTTAAGAAGTGTGCAAATGTAGAAAGAGAATACATGAGTCAAAGTAAAGTGACACTTTGTAGTTAGTCGGTTCAGTAGCTTTCTGTAAAGCATCCTTAATGATGTATGAGGACCATCAATAAACTGACTGGATTAATCAGTGCATATCATTACAAGTCAATATAATATATAATGTATGTATTAAAATTACGAGATGGCATAAGTGTTTATTACGTTTACATATAGGGAGAACGTAATGAACACGTCTACGAAATCGGCCGCGTTTTAATGTCACCCATACGCGTGGTAATGGCGAGACATTTGCATAATATAATGCATCACATATATTATTTGAATTTTTATTTTTAAGTGATATGCGTTCGAAACGCGACCGTTTAATGGTGCTACGAGTGACGTCAATCGTCGTAATCGCCCGAGCTACCTGTAGGCCGTAACCGAAAGGCCCGAAATTTAATTATCCCTCCTCCTCCTCCTGCTATTTCTTCTTCGTGATTTTATTTTTCTCCTCGTGCGGCACTTCTCTCCTTCTGCCTCTCCTCTCGGATTACTTAATAAAAATCCAGATTCACCGGTTCAGATCTCTCGGCTACGTCACCGCCTAGCCGCCGGGTCTTTGACACGGCCACGAACAGAGAGAATATCTCTTCTTTCCGATACTTCTTCTCGCCGCTCCTACTCTTCATCGGGTCGGTTCTCGCTTCGATTGCGTACCCGCCATCGAAAATTCTCCAATTACGAAATAATGTAGGGACATGCGATGTAGTACTCTCCTTTCTCGGTTTTTCGTTGTGTTTTGGTCGACTTAGTGGCGTGTTTTTGATATTTTTCAAGTTGATGCGCTTTTATCCCGGCACTAATGGTATCTCCCCCCGTTGTTTTTTCGGTTATATTTCGATCTTCCTCGATATGATCTTCTTGTGTAAGTAAATACGACGGCGATGCTGCTTTATCGTTTTAACATCTCCGAGCTTGGGTGAGTGAGTGTAAAACGATATTTCGAAACTCTGTCGACTGTAATCGTTTTTGCACCTACTTGATAATGAACATACGGGTTCCCGCGTCTCGCATCGATTTTTTTACAAACGCAGGAATTTTTTTAGACACTCGTAGCCAGCTAAAAGTAATGCATCGGTTACATAAGCTTGCAATAAACATCGGTCCATTAGAAACCTGTTTCTTTTAGTGCCATTTCGCGTTTCCAAGCAAATCAGCTTGGAGGATTTTTGGAACGTTCGTTTCGAAATTCCTGTGCGCTTGAGATGATTTTGCTGTTTAATTCTTCAGGTTCAACGGTCTTGGTCGTGAGAACGTGTTAGTTTGAGCTTTGGTCGTACCGTGTGAAGTTTCCTACTAAACCATTCGAAACAACCAACACCTTCAATGTTTCAGATTGAACGGTTTTGATTCGTCGGTGACTATCTTTTGGAATAGTTGCCTACACCAGTTTCCTGGTAAATTTTCCTGGACGACCTGGAAGGCATTTGGTAGAAATCATCTTTTTGTTCAAACAATTTTACTTTGTCTTTTAGGCTTCATTATACTTAACCACAAAGAAGAAAGAGATTAAGAACTGTACGTTTACGAAATCGCGAACTTGCGATTTTCTGGATTCCGTGGAGGCTGGTGGAATTCTCGTGGAAAACGGGCCTGACGATCCTCCGGATTCCCTGGAGGCTGGTTGAGTTCTCGCGGAAGATAGGCTGCCTCCTACGAAGTCCTTGGACTCCGATTATATTAACAAAATTTACACTAAAACTCGCTTTCATTTTGGAATTTTTTACCTCGCTTCACTACACTTAATCATCTGAAATGTTATGGAGTTATGGTGAAAGTACGGGTAAAAATTAATTTGTTTATTAGTGAGAGACAAAATTTTACATTAAAAACCTCTTAGTCAGTGTAACACAGATGCCTACCACAAAAATTCCCTGTAAATAGGCTGGTTAAATCTTTTGAAGAAATTCACAAGGGCAAAGGGCCCTTCAGAGAGAATCAGTCAAGATGACAATGATGGTAATTAATATGGATTAAATACACAATGTTCAGGCAAAAACGTTGGACAAGTTTTGCATACAGATTGCCAAGATTGAAGGGACAAAAAGTTTGCCTTAAAGGGCGAAAAAATGCTAACTGCCTTTTTTGCATATATTTCTAGATCTTGGTTGCTCTGCATTAAATTTGCATCCATTGCATTTTTTTTATTATATCGAATATATTATGCTCGTGTGGAAAATTGCAGCAACTCAATTTACATACTATAAATGGGTATGCTTAGTGATCCCTGCGAGTAAATTTTTTTCCTAGAAAAATTACAATTATGGTTTTACACAGAGTGATTATTGTAATGCATAATAATGAGCGGTTTCGTATTCTTAACAAAGTTAAAGATATTTATGGGCGAACTTTCTTCACTTTACTTCTGAAGATGTGAAGTATATCTTGTCAATTTTTAAGTGTACATGCACAGAAAGAAGAGAATGGTATTTTGTGACTGTTTAATATTAATTGTCTATACATATTTTCCCTCGCTTTTAATATGCTTAGACAAGCCTTGAAGATTTGCTTCACCTTCGTCATAAATAGTATAAGTGGGTACGTAGGTGTTTTTTTGTGAAAAGCATGCATCTTTTGAAAGCGTTATTTACATTTTAATGCGTATTTTTCAACATTTCAAGTGCATTTTTTCCGCCCGTTAGTCATAACCTAATAGTTTGCGAGGTGAGGGCACTTTCCATTCGAATAAGGGTGACTTAATGATACCCCTCGACTTCATGGTATCCTAAAACTAGGTACACTTCCTGTGTTCTCCTTCGACTCCTCCAGGACCCGGACCACCTTTTCTCCGATCACCGGGTACCGCTCGCTCGAGTAGCCAGGCATTTTTCATGTTCGGGTCAATATTCGTACCCCTTCCAAAGATAAAGAATGGCACTATCAGCTCTAAGCCTCTCTTGGCAGATTCTAAGCCTTGTAATGTGTCTAGGTTTTCTTCCTCTCCTTATTTTATGGTAACTATGGTTTCTAGTTGATATATGACCATTAGTCATTGTCTTTTAATTTATTTGTTGCTTCCATGCCTTCTGTTAATCTTGCAGTTTGGATTCACTGCCTTGCAATGTATTGTTTGTTTCTTCTCCTTGCCACTTATTATACGTCGCATTTTATTTGAGACAAAATTGCAGTAAACTTACTGCAAGATACCCTAATAAAAGTTCAGAAATTATCACTTGAATGGGGGAGGGTGAAATGCTTTATTGCCGATTAGGAGATGGTGTCGAATTGCCAAGATCAGAGTAAAATGAATTTCTAAGTTTATAAGTTCCTGAAGCCTCTGTTATCTAAGTACTCTAAGTACTGTCGATTTAATATATGTAAATACGCTATCACGACGAGCGGATAACAATTTTTAAGCCTCATCTTCTTCGTGTATAATCTTTTACAGTCGAGGTCCGGGTAACACGTACCACAATTCGAGTCTCAAATAAAATGCGATGAACTATAATTTCCAGCAGTTTTTATGTAGTACCTGTAGTTTTGCTACCATTTAGGGATTGAAGGGTCCTCCTCCTTCTCCTGTCCCACCTCGGTTCCCCTCCAGGACCCGGAGCGCCGCTTCTGCGGGCCGGCGGTACCGATCACCGGGTACCCGCTCGCTCGGCCGGCCAGTATACCGTCGGTACTCCGTCCCGTCGCACGGATCGTCCGTTTAAATCTCTTATCTCGAAGTGTGGCCGTGGTGTGCGCGCGTATCTTATACTTACGGTCGCCGTGTAGGCGGGCGAGATCTGGTTACCGTGCCCGGAGTGCCCGGAGTTGGTGGTGCTCGGATGGATCCCGTGTGTGTGTGATCTCGTGTGTATTGGATTAACTTATCTTGCGAGCGCTTCCGATCGGTGAGTTCGTCGGTATCGTGTGTCTGTCGTTTGGGGCGAGGATGCCAGGGGTGCTAGAGCGAAAAACGTCGTTAAGTTTCAGGGGAGCGAAGTTACCGTATCCCTCGGGAAGGGTCTCGAGCGAGCGTTCCTCGTCGAAGATCGCGACCGCTGAAAGGGACACATCCACATTCCTAGTTCGTTAAGGAGAGCCGTGGAAGATTTAACATTTAAAAGCACTTGGGGACGTGATCGACGTAGTGCGTTTCTCTGGGAAAATTTCGTTACCGGTTCAGGTTTGACCTAATAAAGGTTGTCGAATAAAAATTTATCGCCATTGTGAGTTCCCGGCCTTCGCGCTAATGTCTTCCACGTTGCGATAAATTAGTTTCTAATTAGAACATTACCATTGACTTTCTTGACGGTAGGCGATCGTTATTTGAAACTAAAATCGTAATTAATTAGCCTTTATCGGTACGTCCGCGTGTAAATCTCGCCAGTTGGGCGATTTTAATTGTTGTAATGTTCCATTGACCCGTCGCTTCGTAAGAAATGGTCGCCGCGTAAACGCTTTTACATAATAATGGCGTAGGTCAGAAAAAAATAACGCTCGCGAGTAGGCAGACATTTAAATACCACGAAACTGCAGTTAAACGCGTTGTCAACGTTGATTTGTAGTCTTGTTAATTTTTATAGAACTAACGAAGTACAATTTCCGCGTATATACTGTTATTTATGTTTATTATTTGCATATCGGTTATGTACGTATGCACTGGCGTATATTATTCGTCACGGTCAAATCTCGATTTTTATCACCGAAATATGCAATATTCCAATTCCGGCGTTCGCAGTAGAAATTAACACTCGTCTAACCGTGACGAGATAATCGTTCGTTCATATGGAAAAATTAGAACCCGACGCGCTCGATCTTCAATAATCGAGAACTTTCATTATGTAAGCGAATGTGATGGGATGATTATTGCCGCGGTCGCCTATTACAAGTTGATAAGCTAGGTGCGGGAACTAATCGAATTTATGTACCTTGAAAATGTTACGCAGCAGAAGATAGCGATCGTTCTTCCGTTGTTGAAACGATTTTGTGCTCGTTAAACCGCTGGTTTTTCCTTACGACTGAATTTTCACTTTCGAAAGAAACGCGCTTAGGTAAATCGCTTTAGTTTTCATCAAAAGGTGCTCGTACGTATTCTTTGTGTCCATGAGGCGAATCTGTGGACGTTTTCTCGTCGAAATTGCCCAAAAATAGAAAATCCAGCTTGTCGATATATCCGCCGTAGATGTGCGTTTGTTTGACAGTGGCGACATCTTTAAAACTCTCAAGCTGTTCGACCACACTGTGCCATTTTTGTATCATTTTGCACATTTTCATGTTTCCAGCGTTAAATTAGACCAGATCCCGTATTGTCAGCCGAAACATATTCCCTCGGTTTCCTCCAGGTACTTCGATAAGGTCCAGCCGGTACTTTATTGCCTCGTCCCAACTTTACGCCGATCGCCTCCCATAAAAGCTCTCTCTCCACGCAGCTTTACGACTTTCGCCGCGTAAAGTTACGGCAAACGTTACGTTTTCCATTTAGACACGAAAAACGTAACGAAATTACGTCTACGTGTAACTGTACAGGCCAAAGAAAACGCGTCGAAATAACCGAGTTTAATGAGCCATCGGGTTATGGTACATACGTACACATAAAACATACTGTTATTGCCATAACCGATTCGTTAATGCCGCGTAATTGACAACGCGGCAAGGTGAAGGCCTGCTCGGAATTTTTTCCCGCTAATTGCGTTCCTTCGGTATTAAATTCAGAACCGCGGTAGGCGTCGTCTAATTTCTCAACGTGGGAGTTAAATTGACCGCGTGATCGATTTCGCGAATCATACCAGTCGTTCAACCGTTCGTTTAAAAATCGGTTGAAGGTAAATCGCACCTAAAATCAGGGAATCAAATTAACTTGTTTCTCTTAACTTTCAACTAAGTTTCACCCTTTTTCCACCCTCTTGGTACCTCAAACTTTGGAGTTTTAAAACTAGAGGGCGCAAACTGTTTCCGTCACAATTTAAAATTTCTAACTGGCCTAAAAGCACCTAACGACGAAAATAACTTTCGCCCTTATTTTTCACTCCTCGAAAAATGAAATTTGGAGTTCTAGTATTTTCCTGAAGCGCCATGGACCCCTAAGCTATAAACGTGCAAAATTTAAAGTTTCATCACTCCCACTACCTTATAGGTGAGGGAAATTCAGAGTTATAAAATGAACACTATCGTTTAATATAAAATAATATTAACCGATCTAAATTTATTTACTTTAAAGAAAATTCAATTCAGTTAAAAGTGCTTGCTACAGACATTCTTTTATTTCTGATGTATGATAATACTGTTTAGTATGGAAACTTTCTATATTGAAAGTTAATAACTGTCTCCATGTTATATTTTACATCTGTAGAAGCATGTAAATATGCCTCGCTTTACTGAGTGACTATGATTCTTCTTCGCCCAGCTAAAACGTAGGATTAACGATACCTTCATGTAAGTTTGAATGTGAGGCGTAAAATTCACCCAACTTGCCCACCTGCTGCTAACGTATCGGTCGAAGCCGTAAAATTCTTTTATGGTACTTACTTACCGAGTCATCGTTAAGGGCATTTGCATAGTCATTTCACTTTTAGGAGCAAATTTATACCATCGGTCGATATTGTTAACATCCACGTGCTGACCATAGAAGTCCTCGAAAAAATTTCCTTCTCATGTTCCTCTCGTACGTCACGTGAGAGTTTGCGGCGCACAAAAGCGCAATTATTTCCTCGCTACACTTTTTTCTCCGATTTTACAACCTAGTTACTCTATCTATCGAGCCAGTATCGGATCTTTTTTATCGGCCACCTTGAATGTCGTCCTTGCGTGGACAAAGCTAATAAGAGTCGCATGTGCTTTAGAGGAGTTACGACGACGGAAAAATCGTTAAGGTGATGAAAACGGTCATAATACTTGTTACATGTGATTAATTAGGCGCAGGAGTTTAGTGAGCAGTTTCCATTGTTGTTTTGAAGAGCAGACACGGTGCCACGATTGAACTTTGTTCGAATAAATTTTCAATTAATCGCCTCAGTCGTAGACGCTTCATTACTTCGATAATGGGACGCCGTTTATCCCGGAGGGGCGTTATTAGGCGCGATTATCTCGAATTTTACGCCGATTCATTGTCGTCACTAAGCGGTGGATAATGCTGTCGATTATCGAAATTACTCCGTGGGCGTTCGTGTCGTCCGATGAGGAACGTTGTTAAGGTGATTTCAATGGGTTGATAAACCTAATTCAAATTTTTAGCTCCTCTGTCTTAAGATCGAATGGATTATAGGTTCCAAAATTTTTGGTTTCATTGGCGTCAGGGAGACAAATGAAGCGAGGACGGTTTGATCTTCCCGTCTACTATACCGCAGGCGTGCGCATGTGCAAACATGTCAGGTTGCGCTCCTCATACCTGAAGCGTCTTAAAGCTAAACCAATGTGCTTCTGCGCATGATTCAAATTTAATTCGAGTACTCGTTAAAGAAGAAGGAATGAACTGTACTTGTGATTGAATTGAGTAACCTGTGATTAAAGTCTTCAATTTTACCGAATCCAAAAGCAGAGATATTGCAGCTCCGATCGAATTTTCAATCTAATTGACAGAAGGGCGAATAATTTATACTCGCAACTGAAATCTCCAATTTCATTCGGTGAAGAGCAAATAAGTTGTACCTCCTCGATCGCATTTCGTTCCCGAAATTCCCTTTAGTCTCCAGAGTTATTTTTCGCTCGTGTTAAGACGATACGATCGAGCCGATCGAACGTCGGATTCCATTGATACCGTAACGCAGCCGTCGAACGGTGAATGGCAAGCCTTTTATCTGAATGCAAAATCATTAAAATATGCAACGGCGGCCGCGAGATGCCGACGAGGAGCGGTTCGCGCTTTTTCTCTCTCGTCCCGAGCGCGATAAAAGTCCTACTCTAAATATCAAGCTCGTAATTCCAGTGACATTGCAAAAGGTGCATGACGAGAAGGGGGAAGAGAAGGACGATTGTAGCGATCTTCCTAATTGAACGATAGATTCCACAAAATTGATGTGAGTTATATTAGATATCCTACTGCTGAGGTATCCTACTGACTGCGCCAGTTATATTACGATACGAGCCGGGAAAGTTTTTAACGCTAAATTTTGGTAAAGGTCGCGTTTTAAAGTTCGAGCTTCTTCTGTTCTTTCATGAGCAGTTATATAACAACATAATAAATTTAGAATATGTAATACTCTATCGTAGAAATTTTGAGGAGTTTCACTTGACATTTGTTTTAACACAACTAGATCTCTATTTAGACAAATTTCATCTCTTTGGTCAGAGAAGTTTGACAGTAATAAATTTTTTAAGCTTTCCCAGTTCGTAGTACTGTGTATGTTAACTATCGTTTTAGCGTTTCCTTTTAATTTTGAAATTATTGAGTTTAGTAAATAGATGTTTTGAAAGTTTTGGGGATTGGCATGATCGTAAAATTGGTTAATTAGGGATTCGCTTACGCTTAGGAATCTATTGAGGTCGTTGGGATCTCCATTGAATTCGGGGATACAAGCGAGATATTCTGGTTTAAGTTGAGGCATTGTGATAGATGATGATTGTGGTTGAGGATTCGAGACGTCAGTGAATGTCAAATTTTCGAGAGTATTGACAATAGTGTTTAAATCTGCACGGGACATTAATTGTTTTATGTATAAAATTGCGACTTACATTAGAAGTATGGCGACGATTTTCATTCTTCACTTTTTCTTGGTTTCTGTTTCTTCTTAGCTGCTATAAGGTACGACGGTGGTGAGGCGATGCTGTCCTCTCGGGTCGTTGCCTTGCAGATCCGGGCGATGCGGTCCCAAATCTCTGGTTTCCTAGTTTCTATGAGGTCCGACGACGGTTGAGGCGATGCTTGTCCTGCTTGTTCGTGGTCCTCGCAGATCCGGGCGATGTGGTCCCAAATCTCTTTTGCGGTCGGGAATCTTCTTTGATGTCCTCTGCTGACCGTGGTTCTGGATTATCCTCGGCTGAGTTGTCCTCTGCTGAGATATCCTCTGCTGACTGCGCCAGTTATATTAGATATCCTACTGACTGCGCCAGTTATATTACTATACGAGCCGGGAAAGTTTTTAAAAAATACTTTTTATTCACTTTACACACTTAATTAACTACAAGATTACAATGGAATGTTATGATGTTACGCGCCTGACGTCTCTGATGCAAATCCTGCCGTGCTGTCGCATGAACCATATTTATATGTTTCTAGTTCTGCTGACTACGGATGTTGTCTTCTTTAAAATGGTCTCATTGTTTGGGGCTGACGTTACTTGTGTAATACAAATGGATACGTTCGATTCATCCTGTATGAAATGTGTTAAACTATAAGCTCGGATGGAGAGAAAATAAGTACGACTATGCGGCTTAGCGTTAAGAAGGTTGGGATCCTGTAGGGCTCAAGGCGGACGCGGTAGGGTTTCAAATATCGAGCAGTGCGAAAATACAAATCGCGAAACGTACACATCTCTCTATGAAATACAGGATTAAAACTTTATACAAACCATTCGCTCGATATATGCATAGGTTTTATATCCTTGTCACTGCACATGTCGATAACTCTGTAATTACCACAGCTAGAAGTCTGCATTATATCTCAAAAGAAAGTTAATTAGTAGGAAAATGACGCTAACCCCAGTACTAATTGAGAGCCATTACAGCAATTGATAATTTTAATGAGTTCGTTAAATGGGATTATTTTTAAGGGATTTGTTCATTTAAAAATTGAGCCTCGAGAGCATTGTAGTCTTTGCGACTGTGCTTCTTTTCCATAACTGTAAGTGGTACCTCGAGAACATTGTAGCCTCGTGACTGGGGTTCTTTTCCATTACCGTGAGCATCCTTCAGCTCTTCTCTTATTGTTTCTCGAGTAGTTTTAACCGAGAGGCATTCAAATCACGGCCGGCTCGTAAAATCTTTTACGCTCACCTCTCCGTCCGTAGGTACGGCGCAGAAGTATTTACGACGAGTTTTATCGTTTTAATTCGAATGTTTCTCCTGGATTCGTCCATAAAATATCGTTGTTAGTAACTCGTAAAACGTACAAAATAGATACGCGTAATCGCCTCCCCGGGATATTTCTCGATTTTAATTTATACAAGACGTACGTATAAGTACGTAGGTATAACTGCTCGAGATACGATACGAGCGGGTCTGGACATGGCTAGATGTTAGTCTCTAATAAAATTCCCTCTTGCATTACGGTTATCGTACGATATATCTCCCGGTAATGGAAACATTACCACACCGTTACATCCAAGGTGTATACACACACACATACACACGCTCTCTTTGCGGATTTATTATTTCCTCGTCCGAGGGCATTTCGTTGTAATGTAAAGTACGATTTTGTTCTAATTATTACGTACTTAATCTGTTAAGGATAATTGTTTAATGTCCCGCTACACGTCGATTGGAAATTAATGTAAATTAACGTTTAATACGGGAAAAGCTTGTTTAATCGTCAGACAAGTGACGTTAAATGTGAATAGAATTAACATGTTCATTATGCGTTGATTTACTTTTTGTATGCATGTGGAGCGGTCACCACGTACGATTCTCAAGTGAATGAATTACAGGTTTGTTTATAGCTCGAGATTGATTAGGAACGGCATGAAGATGCGAAAGTGCGCGAATGCAGGAATTGTTTTTAAGCATATTACGTTTCATTGTATCATCCTGGTTAGAAGTGTAAGCTTCGTTTGGTTTCTTGCAGAAAAGAACTGACTTTGTTGGTGGTTTAAGCAGTGTGCGTCTTACTCCTCGACCAGGTATTTTGGCTGTCAGTTATTTGGATGAAGTTCTCATCTGAAGCTCTCTTGCCCTTTTCTCTGGCAGCTGATTGAAGCTCGTTTTTGTAGGGACTACTGGTTTAGGAGATGGTGAAGGTGTTTGGATCGAAACATTGAGCGTTGGAGTCGCTGTACTAGCAGGAATTTCTTCAGCAGCAACAGTCGGATTTTCATCTGCAGAATTTTCTTGTGAACAGCCATTGTGTTCCTGTGAGTCTTCAGTGACCGTCTTCTACTCATTTCTTTAAGGTACAGGCTCGTTGAGGCTTTCTGCAGGCAAAGAGTCAACAGGCCACACACCACTACATTTAAACCCTTGTGTGAATCACTAGTGTTCAAATCTGGTACTCAAGCCAACATTAGATCGAAACAATTTTTCTACGGCTTGTGTGAAATATCCCGCAAAATGCCTCAAAAAGGATCTGTCCAACGGTTGCAGTCGATGGGTTCTGTGTGTCCTTCTACTTCTCGAGCTATTTCCAAGACTAGGAGTGTCCATTACGAAGCAGAATTTTTTTCCTTCTTCGTAGGCTTAACGCCATCAATGTTTGGCTCTTGTGGCTCCATGTTCTCTTCACTCCACGCTCCATATTTTCTTTTTGGCACTCTGTAGGCAGTCTTATGCAGTTACTAGATTTGGGAGACGCTGTGATTTAGGCTACTTCTCTCTAGGAGCTTCAAAATAGCTGCAAAATTTTCCACCGTGACGAATCCGATTTTTGCAACTTCTGAAGTATGCAGAGCAATTTCGACAGGTTAAGGCCTCATGCTGCAGTAATCAGAGTGTTTCTCAGAAGCGAGCACAGCTACTTAATCAATAGTTATAGGTTCAAATTAGCTACCAGTTGTGCAACTATTCCTATCAGTCAATCAACATCCTCGGGCGACAAGACATGCTCTTACTTATACTCCTGGAGCTCTAAATAGCGTCTGGCGCTTTCGGTATATCTCCCGAAATTTCAATTATTCAACTCGCGCCCGGTCCGGCTGACAGAAGACACACTTCCGCCATTAAGAGTTACGAAACGTACATTAGAACCAACGAGCGTTGCATGCCCTATTAAGGAAGGCCATTATTTCTTCGACCTTGCCGTTTAAAAAGTGCTCACCAATTTGAGAATTAATCGCCTTCTCCACGTACGAAACCAAGAGTGCCACACCTGTGATTTTCTAGAGAGAAAGAGAGAGAGAAGAACGGGAAAAATATGTTATGTATATCGTTTTACTTGCGTTGATTTTTTGCGTAGGCGTACGGAATCGCGTGGGCAAAGTCAAAAACTCAGGTAGCACGAGAAAGAGTGAATGAAAGAGAGGGAGAAAGGATTATTGTCGGGTTACTCATACGCGTAATGGCCGTTGAAACAAAAATTGTTTATGCAAATGCGGAGATTATATCGTGTAATCGTTTCGGTTGCACAACATACGGATTTCTCAGGTGAATTTCGTGCCGAGTTGAATCTGGGAGGATACGTCCAATTACCGCCGCCCCCTACCGTGCGATAAATAAAATCATAAGTGGGATAAGAGAATCATGAAAAAATATAATTTCCCTCCAACTGAAGAAGATGCCGTGACGTTCCTAAGCTCATTTCGCCTTTAGACTCTGCGATTGATCGTAATTTGAATTTCCATCTCCCGCTACCCCCGGCAGATGGCCCCACCGACGTGGAGATGGAGAGCTTTCTTAATAAATACATCCTTCGCACAAGCGACCTAGCGAGTATTTGGTCCAAATTCTGAATTTCCCATTTTCGATTGTTCAATTTTTGATTGACACAAGTAAACTAACTCACCATTATTCTGCTGTCTTAAATCCACTTACACGTTGACCCTTCGACGCTTACTCAGAATCCTCCATCTTAAATTATCAGTATTAGAAACATTCCCAGACTTGCTTCATGAATTCTGAAGGCAATCTGACACATCAGTTACGATCATATCTGCGTAATGGATTTTTCACAAAACTCCTACCCCAAATGAAATAGAGCTTCCGTGACGCGCTCTGGTGTCGTTTTTTCTCGATTCACTTAACCCCACGTTTAGAAGCTTTGCTTCAAAAGGCTGTGATAACAAATTCTCTATTTTTCTTTAAGAGGAAATGAGAAACTTCACAAAATTCCTACTCCAAATGAAATGAAGTTTCCGTGACGCGCTTTGGTGTCGTTTTTTCTCGATTCACTTAAGCCCGCGTTTAGAAGCTTTGCTTCAAAAGGCCGTGATAACAAATTCTCTATTTTTCTTTGAGAGGAAATGAGAAACTTCACAAAACTCCCACCCCAAATGGAATGAAGCTTCCGTGACGCGCGTTGGTGTCGTTTTTTCTCGATTCACTTAAGCCCGCGTTTAAAAGCTTCGCTTTAAAAGGCCGTGATAACAAATTCTCTATTTTTCTTCGGGAGTAAATGAGAACCTTGATCGGTCTTTGTAATATGCACCCCTAGAATAGGGGATAACCCGCATTTCTCTTAACCCGCAGTTCAAAAAACAATTCTATCCCTCGAAAGCCACGGTGGGCGATTTCGAAAACGAATAAACTCTATACTCTCCTACGGATAAATACTTCGTGACGGTGTCGCGCTTATCTCGCCGGGGTCATCTCCGGGTTAGGTCGTTGCTTTTGAACGTTTGTTTGCTCCATCCCGGAAAAGAAGCTCTGGATGAGAAAGATGAAACCGAAAAGATGAACAACAGAAAATCGTACGGTCTTTCAACGCCACGTTCTCGATCGATTGAACGATAGAGTGGCGTCAGAGGTTACGCCCTAGGGCCGAATTAACGTTTCACCTTGCCCACTAGGTCGTAACATTTAAGAGATTTTTAACGTTTAAACTTCCTCTCTCGTGGACTTTTCCTGTTTCGGCCGTGTGTGCACGCGGTTCTTTTCGCGAACCCGTTAGCTTATAATGAAATCGTTCCTATATGAGATGTTCGAAACGTGGCAAGGTGTGGCACCGGCAACTACCTGCTTAACTAATTGCTCGTACGGTCCTTATATTGTCTCCTCGAAACTGTGCTTCGAATTATTTTGTTCGAAGTCTCAGAAGGTAATTTAACCCAGGTGATGGGTCAAATTGGTTAATGTCTGACCATATTCCTCTTGGAGTCCTATTTTTAAACCGAATATATGAGTCATGATGGGCTGGTCTAATACCCTTGCAGATGGTGGCATCGCCTCTCGTTGAGGCCGCAAATGTTGCAATGCTGACAAAAGACTATCTCTAATTGTAATGAATTCTTTCAGTTGCCACGACGTACTTATGGCCCAAATTTCATACTTTTTGAAAAAATTCAAAATTGTCCTGCTGTAAACCGATGTAAAACATTACAACGATAGTAATATTCATGTCGATTTTCGTCTCAACCGTCTAGAATCAAAATTCTTACGAGCTCTCGTTGAATATTAACTCACTCCCGCGTTTGCCTCTTCCCGGATCCGATAGAAAAGCCGCTTTTGTCCTTTCTGTATTGGGGAAGATAGTGTTCCGACGTCGTCGAGAGTCCCTCAAAGGGCGTCTCTATTCGATCGCCGGACCAAAATGGATGGATGCCAGGACGCGCGTGGTTCTATTTATGGAACGACCGTTTTAGAGTTTTAACACGGGGACGAAGTTGCCTATTGTACCGGGTGACGGGCTAGGGCGATATAATCGCGTTTTGTGACGCAGAATTCGGGTTCTAGGGGAGTAATTCTAGCGTTCAGAGCCAAAAGTGACGGTCTGAAATAATGTACATAGTGTTAATGGGGTTCGGGTACTTTAAGGTTCTCAAATGTCGTAATAGTACTATTTATTTTTCGAGTAAACAAAATAACAATATTGTATAGGATTCGTCACGACTGAAAAGTAAAAGAAAATACTAGCTCCATGATTTCCGAGCAAGTACTGCCGAGAAAAATATTCTCGGCCCTCAAAACCGATTCCGCTCTTATCGATAGACCCTAAACTAAAACTATGTTCGGTGCGAGTCCTCTAGGTGGCGTCTGAGAGAAACGCCGGACCAGAGATACTTACTTTTTGAATACCCCTCGTATGTCTCGGAGAGGCCGTAATCAAAGGTCGAAACGTTCGCTTTTAATTAATGGAGAGAACCGGTAATGTAATTCCCGGGATCACCGGCACCTATTTGATTTGCGATTTCGTCCGAATTGAACTTTCCTATCGGTTCATTACATAAATGGGTAATAAAAAAATAGGTATACACACTTTAAACTCGTGAGACGATTGCTACGATTTCTATTTACCGAATGGAAATTTAATTGCGGACGAGACCGATATTACCAAATGAAATATTAATCGGCATAAGTCGATCGATGTAGAAAGTCGTTAATTAAAAATCGATCGGTGAGAATTTCCGGTGAGATGTACTAACGTTTAATCGCTACGTGATTAGGAAAGTACTCCACGAGGAGTCGTCCAGGCTAATAACCGTGGTTTAAAAGCGTACGTACGCGTTTTTCTCGAGATTCATTTAAAAATAAAAATCAAAAATAAGTTAAGAACCCAAGTGGAATTGAGGATCTGTTTCTGGATTAAATCGAGATTTTTTTCTAGAATTTTTCTGATTGTGTATATATTTAAATTGGCGTAGGTTTCCAATGGCGTAGGCGTAGGCGAGTTCCCCAATTTTTCTTCATACCATTACTTGTAATTATTTCATAAGCTTCTCTACAAATCTATGTTCTAAGGGTACAGAGTCTTGAGTGAAGAATTAAGCTACAGGGTGTTGCAAAGAAATACGCTCAACAAGTTACCGGAAAATTTTTAGAAATTGTTAATCAAAAACATGGCGAATTAACCCCGGAATTTTTCCAACATGCCGACAATGTGGAAATGCGAAAATATTTTTTTTATTTGAGAACATCTTTTTCTCGTTCTATTTGCTCTCTATGTATGTCTATCTATTGAAAAATATCTTAGAAATTTCTTATATTTTGTTGAATTAAATTTTTGGCACACCTTTTTCAACTGGCACATAAAGAAGTGGTGATTTTTGATGGCACTGAGGAGGCATTACCAAAAAAAATTAACAGTCACGTAGAAAAAGTCCAGTCAAAAAGATGCCATTTGTTTAAGCGATTTCTGTCTTTTTGGGCTATTTCGATAGAAATATAGTCTCATTTTCCATATGCTGAGGCCACTGTGCGGCAGTCAGCCAGCCAAAAAGCATTTTCGTGCCAAAATGTATTAAACCTATTAAAACTATGCATACCCAAAACATTACGCCATACGTAAAATTTGAAAAATTTTTGAATTTTGAAATTTGTCGCAGTATCGAGAAAATAAGTGACATGACACGGTATATAAGATTTAGGTTCGAATATATAGTTCCACTTTGCCCATTTAGGTACACAGCATATATGTTTGTCAGTGGTTCCCCTTCGTGGTTTTTTGCTTTTAGTTAACGGTAACAGAGTTTATTACCATACGCCGTTATTATTAAAAAACGGTACCGGCGCACATCCGTTTCAATCGCGCAAGAAGATAATTTAATCCTAGAATACGGTGTGTGTGTTAATATTTTTTTTTTTTTTTTTTGGTAACAAATTTTGATCGAAAGCTAAACAGATGTGAAATGAGATATTTCGTGATGAAACTTATCGCGGCGATCCGTAAAAGTTGCGCAAAAATGGGCGATTTCTTGTCGACAATTACGGCGTAATTTTTCCATTGTTGTGCGTACCAGTAGCACAATTTCCGAGTCTGAATTAAATCCGATTCAGATTTCGTCGTCGCAAATGCGCTTATTTCTGTCGAAGCCGGGAACGGAATACGTAACGTCCAGCCTCGGCCCGTGGCGGTCCGCCTAACCGTAACAATAGATCGTACCGCTAGGAAAAAATCCCCTAATGACGCATAATAGCGTTATTATCGTAATAAAAGCGAAAAGAAAAACGTCCGCCGAGGTATGCGGTAACGACCGCAAATTGTGAAGCGACGAAAACAAAAATAAACCGATATTATATTAGTTTAACGCCGAAGGAGAGTCTTCGTCGCGACCGACCGAGCGTGTAACTTTTCCGCCGTTCGTTTGCAAGAGTGGGTCGCCGTCGATTATCCCGTGGGTTTAAATATCAATTTCACACGTCCGTTGCGGCGGAAATGTGGGTCTTTTCACCTGACGCCTGAAAAATCTCGCGTGCGCCCCGAATCGTGATAGTGACCTTCTAATAATATTGCACGATTGTTATTATTATGGTATTATTTTTTTAACGCCGGAACGCTCAAGGTAGTTCCAGTTTTGTTTTTTTTTTCTTCTGTTTTTGTTTAATGTTCAATTGCCACGAATGGCACGAACCGCAGAAGTTAATATTTCACAAAAAAACTTGCGAAAGTGACATTAATTGCTCGAGATAATCAAAAGCCGTGGAGTTATCTGTTCATCTCGCGACTTTCTTCACGTTCGACCAACGAAGGTTGACCCAGTAATAATGAAATGTTTAGATAAAGGGGTCGCCTGAAGGGATCCGATCTTCTCAAGTATTTTTAGTTACCCTTATGCACATTTTTAGTAACCACAACGGGAAAAATTGAGGTGGGCACGTTTTAAGCAAATTTTTATTAAGGGTTTTATATAAAAAAAATTACTCTTGAAATGTCCGTAGTGACGTATGATATAATGACAAATATGACTGTCTATGACCTATAAAAGACTTGTCACAATGACATGTTGGTATAGGTTGTTTCACGTTATAGTAATGTAGTGAAAAAATTCTGGTTTTCAACATCGGCCGCCTCCGGCGGCTCCTTTTGCGGTGCGTGCGGTGTATCAGTAGCGTTTGGTGAATATTTCCTGGAAAAATTGCAATAAAATCGTTGAAATAAGCGTTTCTATTATATTAAAAATGACATTTTTCATTATTTTGAGACACATCATAAAGACAACTGAGGTTTGTTGTCACATTTTTGATTTCGGCGAGTAACCCGTAAAATTTAACCACGATAACCATTAAAATCCCCAGGGGAAACCCCTTGAGTAGGGAAAGGATTATTTTTAGAATCGATCTGGCAACATTTCCGTCATGTTACCAAAGGAAAGCATGATGATCACGTTCAACTAGAGGCGATGGTACATGACGACGTTGCCGGAGTGTGCGAAATTATTATAATTTTAGTAAGGTGGACGCGTGCCTCTCGACTTCCTTCTATCCGGGTAAATAATCACCGCGGCACATATCGCAATCAAATTCATTGTGAGACTTGATTTGTGGATACTTCTTTGTACCTCGTATATTACAGCTGTTTTGTATTGAATACGGCCACGTGTAACATTGTTCCGCCTCAAAGCAGTGCGATTTTTACGGCAGGGCAAATTGACTTTGGAGATTTATCCATACACAAAGCGACGTAAATCATAAAGGCACCAGGTTACATGCTCGCTCATTTTACTACGGTAATGAATTTATGGACGGATCGTAATCGCGGCGCGTTTTAATGGAATCGCGGATTTATGCCGTAAAAGCGTCAGAATTTATTATGCCGTAACTCGAAAATCGGAGGGATTTCAATCTTTTCGTTACGTGATCCGTCACCATCGAAATACACTGAGTGGATTAAGTTTTTAACGCGGGTCGGGTCGAGTTTTTCCTCCGATCGAAGCTCGATGAGTTTCCATAACGGAACTTATCCCCGCGAAATAGAAAAGCCGCGCCGATTAATTTACATGCCGAGCGATTATAGTGGAACGGTTTAACGACTCCGGGTTATCGCGGGTGACCCGAATAGGCGAATGCGGAAAATGTGGAAAATGTGTCGGTAGCACAAAACAATTCGGTCGGCGACGGAAGTACAGTTTATTAACGAATCACATGTGATGATTGTTATGGTAACCTAAACAACTACTCCCATGAATATCACAAGAAAATTCATAAGGGAAAAGGTGTTTACGACTACGACAAGGATTCGAAACAGGAACTGTCGGGAAATATATATGATGTACCTAGGGAAAATAATGATTTAAAATTCAAGAGAAACAGTTATGAAAGCAGTAAACAACGACACGCGTTTCTGCTAATGGCTTCGTCATGATGGTGCAGCCTATGTAAAAGTTGACAGTAAAGTAGTATCAAAGGGACGTAATCAGTGGGCAAAAATAAATTAATTGACAGTCCATAAAATTTTGACATTTTGTTTCAATGGACGCAGATTCAGTCAGCCATCTTAGCATCACAACGGTCCAAAACCACCCATTTAAATGGGAGTATGGCTATTTTACATGGCCAAAAAGACTCGACACTAACAAGGACATGCCCTGCTTACATTCTTTCACAAAATTTCCCTTGAAAATACTCGTATTTTCGTCAGCATGCGTGTTCGAAAATCCCACGAAGCCACGGTATGTACGGCCTTTGAAGAAAATAATAAGCTCGCATAGAAGTATAGGGTTAATCAAAACAAATGAAACAGTCGACCCTCAATGCCCTTTTCCATGTAAACTTGCATTAAGAGACTTGTTTCATAGTGTCAGTGAATTGAATTCTATCAAATTTTCATTGGACGCTTGTTTTCTGTTAGCCTTTACGGGTTTGAGAAAACATCACGAATTTTAGGGTAAATTTGGCCATTTCGTGCTACCGCTACCGATTTACCTGGTATGCACGTCGCCTCCCATTATTTATTCCGGTAATTCCTCTTTAATTCGTCCGGTTAAATGTATGACTGTGAATAATGTTAACAAATTGACATATTAATGACGGTCCCGATAGATTCGGGCCCCGCCACCTATCCGCTTATCGATCGCCGCACGTTTTGTATATTCAACGAGTTTAATAATTTACATTTTAATACTTCATTTACCGCATGTAAAATTCAACCCGATGATAATTTCGTCCCGGATCGAGGTTAAAAACCGCAAGGAAATCCATATTGTGCGTTGAGGGTTCGGATTTTCCAAATACTTTTTGTGCAATTTTCAGTCGATTTATGCGAAATTTACATTTCAAATTTGGTTTTCAATGTAAAATGGATCATCTAAGGACTTCATTTTTCCTTACGCCGTGTAATCAAAGGACATACCACAATTCACTTATGATCGTTTTACTCGTGGACCACATACTTTTCGATAAGAAGGAAAAATTTTCTCTCGGGTTTTAAAAATTTGTTTTATACAAGGAAGTTTTCCTTATTATTGTACTCTTAAATCTTACCCTTTTGAAACTACTTCCTATGTTAAAATCCCCGTTTTATCTAGCCACGTGAAATTTCCACCCCTTCGTTCGACCGTCGATTCGTACGAATCGAAGTGGAATTACCGTCACATCCCGCAGGGTCTCGTCTTTCTATCTTCGTATCTCCTCGTCGGTAACCCGGGATTCGTCTTCTATTCGATTCCCCCGTCGGATAATCTTCGCCGTCTCATCTGAATGTTTACACCGTTGAGCCTCTCAACCTCTTGTGCATTCGCGGCGCATCCCGCATTAGGTTTCGGGACGAGGGAAATCGGGGAGCGGTTGCAGGGATTGCCGGCGTACTATTTAACGATTCCTTGTCGATTCCAGTGAAGAAATCGTTCTTGTTCTTTAATTGGAACGCGAGATGTTATCGCAAGTCATCCTTAAACCAGTTTATGGTAGTTAGAATTAGAAAATCCAACGCGGCCGTTGAAAATGTGCAATTTGATGTACGTTAAACCTTTTATAAAATTGTTCCGTGTTTCTATGGTGATTTCCTCTTTCCGTTGCTTCTATTTTTTCTCACACTTTTTTCTATGCGTCTTTGTCTTCCATTCTTGTTGCTATTTGTTCAGAATATCCGACTGAATTCGTGTCAGTTCAAGAGAATTACTATTGCAATATCAGCAATAGATGTTTGTGTTGGGTCCTAATTCGACCCTGTCCTGTGTTCTTTGCCTAGAATTACAGAACATAGCAGGTTCAACTGTTTCAAACAGACCTCTTATAGTACGGGAAAAGTAGACACGTCACTTAAGGCCGTCCTTTGTACGCCAAGAATGATTAAGGGTCCCTTTTCTAATATGCTTTTTCTCTAATTTTGAGGGATTCGCTTAAAAGAAGATTTGTTTGATATTTAGTGCCTTAGTTATATATCGTTGGTTATTAGGACGTTGCCTGTGGATTCTTCTATGGTGTGTGTTACGGTTTTTTTGTTCGTCACTATTCTCCTACTTTTGATTTGGTTTTTTGGAGCGTCTATTTTCTTCTATTGTAATTGGTGAATTCGCCCTTTCATTTTTGTGGGTAGGGCTTGTGGCGCCCTATGAGATATGGGGCAAATTTTTTGGAAATTTTGATTTCCGTGACAAGTTATGACGTCGATATAATTTTTATAAAATTATTCAATAATTGTAAAGTTGATTATAAGAATAAAAAAATAATATGGTCTAAAAATTAAATAGGCAGACAGGAACCATGAAAGTTGTTATTTTATATGCCACATTTGTTATGTAATGTACTTTTGTCTTTTTGATGTCAGAATTACCCATCATCTTTCCGTCTTTAGCAAATCAGTGAAGAACATTCATGGAATTGAAGAACTTTAATGGTGGTGCTCATTTTGTGATCAGCATGTTTCCAATGGTGTTTGCCTGTTTGTCATTAGAATTCAGCCATTAGCTTCCAGTCTTCATTTGAAGAATCCTCAGTTCCCTCAGTCGAAGTTCGAAATTCGTCTTTTTCGAGTTTTTAATTAGTTACTCGGGAGCCTTATGACGCTCTTGGCGCAATCTGCTTGTGCCGAACGGCACAGAAAGCGCAGAACGATTGAAGGCAGAAACAAATAAAAAGTAAAACAAACTCGACGAGCAAAGAGAACGAGAATAAAAGCAACAAGCACTTATCCACTTTACTTCAGAATAAGGAAAGCCGAGAGTGCTATTAGCTCGATGTGTAACGTATCTACCGCTCCAATTATCGTAAACCCCTTATGCGGCAGCCGACGCCAGGACATCAAAGCGAAGCACACAGACATCTTCCTTTCTCCCGCGTTACGACACCTATACATTATCCGGCTAACGTATAACGGCGGTTATTATCCACGGGTCGCTCGCATCGATAAAGAAACGTGTGTAAACGTAATCCCCTTTTCTCGGGAAATTCGTTCGCGTTCGGGGCAGGCGGCCGCGTTTCCTGGTGCCGCCTTGATGGATGACGTCGGTTCATAACTCTGGAAGCTGCGAATCTGACCTCGTCTCGACGTTCAGCCGTGATTGATACTCTCTCTCTTCGCGGGAAGATCGATGAGCGAAACGTAGTAAAAGCGCTCGAGTTTTATGGCGAAACATATTTTCACCTCGTCGAAGACAGAAAGAGAGAGAGAAGCGGGATTTTTAACGTAACGTGATCGACGTGAGGTGAGCCGATGCCGCTCGATCGCCTCACCTACGGTAAGTCTCGATCGGTTAAAAAACGGAAACGTCCTGTGCCGTCTTAACGCAAGCGACGATTCCTCTTTTTCGATTTTTCTGCCTCTCGAGAGCGAAGCTCGGACAGAGAGACAATGGGCCGTCCGCCGGACCAAATCGAATCGATCTGCTCTCGATGTCGTGGAACCGACACGTCGCCTTAGGACCGTTAACGGTACCGGTCAGGGCGCATTCTCTGACTTAACTCGATCTATCCTTCTATGCTTATTAGCATGAGGAACTTTAATTTGGTGATGCGGAACTCCGAATTGCGTAGATGTAGCCGTGGCGCATTCGCCATAATCGGCGGTCGAAAGAGTTAATTTTCTTAGGTTTTCTTAAGGCCGGAAAAAGGTGGAGCAAAATGATAGCAGATCTTTGTTCTGTTGTTGAACTGACGATGGTTAAGGATAAAATTGATGGTTTTTACTACCACATCCATAACATTCCGGAGTCGAATGGACTTAGAACACAGGTTTTGTTGGTGGATAACGCAATGAAGGACTATCGTATCACCTTTTTGCACACTTAATTCAGTTGCTTTTTCATTAAAAATTCCGATGAAACCTTTTTCAAAAGTTTTTCGAAATGTCTCGCGGGCCGGATCAAAGTACATTGAAATGAAATTATAACTTACTTACCATTTACAATGGGTTTGACTCTTTATGACACCGTTGACAGCCTCGGGTCGATTTGCTCTAGCACTCCGTCGCGTCCTCGCCGAGTCGCCGACTCGCCCCCTCTTACCCAATATTCTCGACCTCTTCAGGTATTAGCCTCCGAGCGATGACGGACCCGCCCGGCGCCATGGAGGACCCATGAGGCCGATAACGTTCGAGAACCTCCGCCGCCTCGTCGGCGGCGGCGGCCGCAAGAAGAAGGAGAAGGAGTCGTCGTTCAAGCGGAGCGACTCCTTCAAGAGGATCTCGATCAGGAAGAGCTACCTCGACAGGGGCAAGAAGAGGCAGCAGGTGTCGAAACTCGAGGTCGCCACCCAGACCGTCGACGAGGAGAAGGTCGACTCCTCCGTCCAGGTCGGCAAGGGGGAGGGCCCCGGGGGCTCGCGAGGCGTGATCGCCTACGGGCAGTGGCTGCGCGGGATCCGAGACGAGGGGCCGCCGCAGCCGCCGCCGCACGCGGTCCCCCCCAAGGGCTCCGAGAGGACCATCATCTACGTGCCGGCGTGCGACGAGGAGACGACGATCGTGCGGCGGCTGTCGTCGTCGCCGACGGCGAGGAGGGCGCCCTCGAGGGAGCCGCCACCGCTCAGGCGCAAGGAAAGCAACGACTCCGCCGTCGAGATGTTCCCGTGGGGCGACAGCGCCGAGTGCAAGAAGTCGCCGCTGATACGTCGACGGTCGGCGAACCCCGCGCCCCTCATGCCCGACTCGGGCGCCGAGGAGATGTGCTCGCTCTCGATCAGCCTCGGCAGGGTGTGGATGGACGCGCCGCAGGGCATGGCGCCGAGGAGCCTCGAGATGCCGAAGCCGTCGGGTCCGCCGGGGCCGGCCCACCACTCGCTCGATTCCGCGCTGAAGGACCTCAGGGACGATCCGATCGTCATAAACAGGCTGCAGAAACGACCGACGCCGCCCGTCGGCAGGACGCTCTCCTCCACGAGCAACACCACCGCCTCGACCGGCCTGTTCTCCAGCAAGGACTCCGGGTTCAGCTTCTCGATCTCGGCCCCGAGGCTGAACGATTTTAGGAGCAACTTCTCCCCGTCGTCCGGCAAGGGATTCTTCCGCAAGAAGAGGCCGAAGCCGAAGCTCTCGGTCAGCCGAGACGGTTACTTCAAGAGGACGAGCGGCGCCCTGATCGTCGAGAGAAGAAGCAGCAGGAAGAAGAAAGGGAGACGCTGCAAGAAGAGCAACAAGAACGCGAACGGCAGCGACCTGTACCAGGTGGTGGTGGGCAGGCCGCAGCGTTCGCTGAAGAACCTCAAGCTCGACCCGATGATCTTCGTACCGCCGGAGAAGCGCAGCTCGGTCTCGAGGAAGCCGTCGTTCAAGATCGGCCTGCGCGAGATCAGGAGCTTCAACCCGTTCGACAGTTCGATGTACGCGGCGAGCGGCGACGAGGGCCTCTACGAGAGCCTCCCGAGGGACCTGGACCGGTTCTCGTTGGACTCGCTGCCCGCGGACCCGGAGGCGGACGAGAGCGCCGAAGGGTACGCGCCGCCGGGGGTGTCGCCGCGGCCGAGGCGGAGGCCGGCGAGGCCGAGGCGCACTAACCTCACGCACAAGCGGAGCGTGACGTACGTCGTGAGGCCGACGATCGTCAGGGCGCCGTCCACGCTGAGGAGGCAGGCGAAAAAAGGTATGAGGAATGGGCGAAAACCTTAGTACCGTTTAGTTTTAAGTTATGCTCTTGCGCGTACTTGTATACTTTTACTGAGTCGCGATTAATGCAATTTGCTACAGTTTCTATTAGTTTGGGGTCGTAGGACGTACGAAGTTGCTTAGTATTCGCGAACCCTTGCAAGTTTAACATTTCAACAGACTTAGAAACGTCAAAAGGGTAAATGAGGAACTCGAAGGGGCCCAATGTGGACCCCTGTGGTACACCGGATGAAACGTTAGCAAACTTGCAAATTGACAACTGCCCGTGTGTCGTATTTAGTACATTATTTTTTTGGAACTACGGTTTTTTGGCATATTTCGATGAGCAATGATTTTTCATAAAAAGAACCTTTGCACAAAATTGCCCTACATTATTCTTCGGAGAAGAAGAAGGATAGAAAGTCTTAGAAGGTTCCACTTAGTTTTCTGATTTTTCCAATTCATTTTGGGTCGAGTGAAGCAAACATACGAATTTCACACTTTGTTTATATTAAACACGTCCTGAATTTTCCTCTCGCCGCGGGTACGTACGGTAAATATGCTCGAACGTTAAATATGCCCGAACGTCGGCATGTTGTATGTTTTATTTGCTCGTCCGGTAGTTACAAATGAGCCAGAGTCGTCGACGACAAATTCGACGCGATGTCCCTGCGACGGCTACACCGGAACGAAAATTTCGCACCCCTAACTCGGTGAAAAATCGCCGAGGACTGCAAGTATAAATAACGCCCCGCCGGAATGGACGTAATGGAAGGTATCCATCAAAAATGTAAAGCGAGAGAGAAAGAGCGGAGTGCAATCCTTCGCCTGGTGTCAGTAAATTTACGTAACTGTAATAATTCAAGACGGTGTGTAATCCAACTAAATTCTTCCAGTTTCAAGGTGGTTTTAGAGGGCAAAAAGCCAAACCTTTACCTTTGGTAACTTGGAATTTTGTAAAAGCTATTGATGGCTAGAAAGTATATGGAATAACTAGTTTGAAAACATCAATTATAATTTTAGCGAATGATCCTTTCAAAAGTTATGGCCTTTTGAAAATGCGATTTTCCGTAAGAGGTTAACAGCGCGAGAATTAAAAACTCACCAAAAATGCCTTGAAATATTTTATTGATTTAATATTTTATTTCGTCATTTTATGAGGGGTGGACGGCTGGTCTAGGACTCCCTGTATATACATCACATTTCTCTTTCGAAATGCCTTAAAATATTTTATTGATTTAATATTTTACTTCGCCACTTTACGAGGAGTGGACGGCTGGCCTAGGACACCCTGTATATACATCACATTTCTCTTTCTCGAAATGCCTTGAAATATTTTATGGATTTAATATCTTATTTCGTCATTTTACGAGGGGTGGACGGCTGGTCTAGGACACCCTGTATATACATCACATTTAGCTTTCGAAATGCCTCGAAATATTTTATGGATTTAATATTTTATCTTGTCATTTTACAAGGGGTGGACGACTTGTCTAGAACTCCCTGTATATACATCACATTTTACTCTCTCGAAATCTCTTGAAATATTTTATTTATTTAATATTTTAGTACTACTGACGTTTCCAAAGTACAAAGTCCAAAGTCCGGTCCCATCAACATTACCAGATTTACTCATGATTCAAATCAACAGTACAAACCCTATCAAACCACATTAAATTTGGTATTTTATATGGTTAATATGGTACGAACCATATTAAATTTTTAAACCAATTTCGAGGCTCAAAACCTCTCGGAGCGTCGCTTTTACTATCGCACATTCTAACTCGTAAACAACTTTTTTTGGCGTTTTTTTCGCCGGCCGGTACGTGAAATACTCGACGTTTTGCCTGTTCCGGGCAGATCGAGAGTACCTTTTTCGAATGCGTCATTCCTTATCAGCATCGCGCGCCGTTCGGTCTGTCCTCTCGGGAGTGCTCCCTCTTTGGCTGATAATTCGCGGATTTAATTAGTATGTACACGCGATAAGGCGTGTGATTGGACGTGTGAAGTGTCGCGATGTAGCTGTCCTTTGATCCGAGGTGGTACGTCCCCGAGGGCGAAAGGGCCGCGGCGTTAACGAGGTTAGTGGAAATGGAGAATTGTCGATTTTGGGGAAAAAGTTTTATTCGCCCTGTATTGATTCGCTATTATTCTCGAATGATTAGTATTATGTACGTTACACCTACACTTTACGATTACTTAGGTGTACGTACATACAGGGTGATTTTTGATTCGATGTTAACCTTGATTTGTTAGTTATGTCTGCGTAACATCTACACCTTACAATTATTAGATACGTATATACAGGGTGATTTTTGATGCGATGTTATCTTTGATAGATTAGTTACGTCTACGTTACACCTACACTTTACGATTACTTCGGTACATACATACAGGGTGATTTTGTTTTGGGGATTGTTAACGTGACTACTTTTGGTGGTAGTAGAGGTACTACGTCAGTTAGGAGAGTTGGGTTGGTTTAGGTTGCAATTAACATTCTGCCTTGGAGACGAAACTCGTGATTTTCAAAATTTAGCTGTTCTATTATCGAAAATTTGATTGTTTTTCTCCTTCTATGAGTTTTTGTAGTTTCCAGTGCCGTAACATATTGCGTAACAGCCACGGGCACCTGTTTACGGTTAGATCTGATACGGCCCATAATCGACCTCCCGAAAGTTTATATGATCGATTATAGTCCAGTCAGTGACCATTTTCCCGTATAACTTTGCCAGACAGCACCGATTTTCATATAAATTTGGACTTAGGTTCTATTTACCCTCTACTTCAAAGTTGAACCTGTACTGGGGGTTGCTGTTTCCCTATGGATGGACGCCACCCCTTCTTTGGGGTGAAAAATGTTACGTCGAAAAAGGCTGGGAATGGATAAATTGGGTAATTCTAGGCAGCTTTTATCCTATAAAGTTTTTTTCTGAAAGTCAGTATTTTTCGACCTATTGGCGAGTGAAAGTGTCAATTTTTCCACAAAAAACAGCGGTTTCAGACGGTTTTTTGCGAATAACTCAAAAAGTATGTATTTCATGAAAAAAAAAACATTCTCAAAAATGTAGCTTACAGAACGAAAACAAAGAGGGTGGGATTCTGGTGTCTGCAGACCCAATACAAACGGACTAATAGCTTGTTGAAAGTTGGTTCTTATTTGTCAAAAGAAAAATTGAAACTTTCAACGTGAAATAACCAAAAACTAATGCATTTTTCTGGGAAAACTCAGGAAATCTTTTTGAAAATGCTTAAAAAACCCTTTATCTTGTTTTTTGTATTTTCCAACGTTAATTTTTAATGATTCCTGTCATAGGGGGTGATTTTTACGGGTTAAAAATGTTTAATTTTAAAATAATTGAACCCTCAGAAAGTCAACTGATGTTTACTTCTTTCGATTACAAGCTCGAATCTACAATTCTTAAATTACGTTCGAATAGGGGTAGTTTTCACCCCTAAAAATAAATAGCAACTACCTGTCCAGGGTTAACTTTGGTACTAGAGGGTAAGTTGAACCAAAATTCAAATTTTTGTGCAAATTGCTTATCAAAATTCTACGGTATCGCCGTATTTTACCTTCAATGACTGGAGCATTAGGATGATTTCCTAACGGCAATGATTTATCGACGACGTTTTGTACCTTGATGTAGATGAAAAATCGAACTACCGTTAATGACAACTTTCCTTTTAACGGGCACTCAACGTTGGGCAATGCCACGCTGGCCGGTTTGGTAATATCGGCGGGAGTTTCATAAATGTGTCCGAAATAACTTTATTTTTCTCACCGAAAGAAGATGAAAGTGTGTTGAAAACTTTATTCCTACGAGCTGCTGAAAACTTGAAAATGCTTCGGCTTAGTTGATTTGGTTAAACTATAGAATTTTATAATGGTAATAAGGAAACATAAAGTATAAGTGTATATAAAAATCTACAAATTACAAAATAATTTATTACCAAATTTCGACATACTTCCATCAAAAATGATCTCATGTGTATTGAGAATTCTCATTCCTGCTGTTCATGAAATGAGTCATCATCACTTAGTGATGCATTTAATAAAAAAGTTCGATTGCTTCATTATTAAAGTAATAATTTGACCATGAAACCGATTTAACATGTGAAACGTCCCCATTGTGATGTAATTATCCAATATCAACAACTTCCACCACGTGAGAATATTGTGGCCCATATTCGATTATCTAAAGTGTTATTAATTTGATTGGTTTGTGAGGATGGGAGAAAACAGAAACCATTGTTAAAAACGACAATTGGAAAATATGAACTAAGTATTTGTTTAACCTAGGGAATTTAATTTGCTACAAAAGAGATCAGAATACTTTTTTGGGATTTTGCTTGGTTTTCGAGTTACTTACATAAAATCGAAAGGTGGCCAAATTTACAAAATGCACCCCTGTATTTAGTAGTAGTGGAACATTTTGCGGTTTTGTGAAGAAAAATCGGACTTTCCCATCGTTTTCGTATCCATTAATCTACCAACTTCTACCGATAAGCCCATCGTTCCGCGTAGATAACACGTGGCGGGTTATTAAGTGCCCATCAGGACCCGCGAGGTCCCACGCCCGCCTCTCCTCTCTAGTGAAAGTACGAGTCGTCCGCCCGTCTTTCAATTTCTTCTCTTTTTCCGCCTTTTTTAAATATCTTGTATCCTTGTTAACTGTCGGGCGTCGAGATAAAATATGAATACGTTTAAGCGACGAGAGCCGAAGAAAGTGAAATTTCTTCGGGAGTAACCTGAGCGGCCGGCGTGCGTGGGCGCCGATTGTTCCGTAACGTAAAGTGTGGCGTAACTAAATTGATTAGTAGGTCGTCGTGAAAAATGCTCGGTAACTCTTTTTGCGCCTTTTATCGTTATTAAACCGTAGGTTAATAAATCTCGAGGAAACCGGAACTATTGCGGCGCCGTGGGAAGATCGTTACGAGGAAGGGGGCCATTGTCACGTAAGACTTAGGTAAATAGTGTGAGTAAAGGTTAGGAAATCGATAAACAACAACATTTCATCACTAAATCACTACGATTTCAATCGTGATTTACGAACGGTTAAGCGATTCCTCGCGGAGGAACTCGCAAACGGATCGACCGACGGTTTTTATATTTCAATTTAAAGTTTCCTTCTATTAAATTACGCGAGGATTTGGGGGCGATCCGAGGGGAGCGAGGAATTAAGTGTCTCTCTCCCCGCGAGCCGAAATTGCATTAGCTGGAAGATCCACCGCTCGGCGATAATGAATCCGCTGTTTTAAACGAACGATGAAATCGCTTTCGTCCCATTTAAGGGCTCAGATCGAGACCAGATATTCCTCCAGTTAAATTTGATTGTCTGATAACTGCGGCGACAGGGGGGAAATCAGAGCGGTCCTGATTGCTCGGGGGGTTGAAATTTTTTCGAACAGCTGATGTTATCTAAGACGTTTTTACTCGAGGAGTTAATCGCTTTAAGACCGCTCCTTCAATCTATCTGAAGGTGACAGTTAATATCTCGACGTAGTCCATTTTTCTAAATTAAGTTCGATTCGAGGTATCCGCAGGAAGATTTCCTCTCATTACACAACACAGAACCGTACGTATGGTGCAATTGAATTTCGAACGCCCCGTATTAATGTAATATACCGGTATACAGAATGCATTTACGATAATGCCGCATTTCTAGACCGTTACGGTTTACGGTTGCTACACAATAATTTTTCGCTCAAATGAAGATCGCATCGGGTACACTCACACATACATACACACGTACTCTTCATCAATTACGATTGTAACAGTGCATTTGGTGCATTTCGATGAGTTTCCTTCGGTTTGGAACCTTTTTATCCGAAGGGAGGACGATAGGCGTTATAGGGATTATTTATTACCCAGCGAAGGAATAAATGTAGTGGTTAGGTTAGTTAAATTAGTATAAACGTCGGTAATGCCGTAACTAGAGCTAGGATTGTTAGGCATGAACAAATGGTAAAGACGGCAAAATAAATTTAAAAAATGCACCAGTAATACTTATAAAAAGACATGGTAAAAGACAAAAATATAGGAAACAAGGCATACACAATTCGATCAAATATATTTGATATAAACGTAAGTTGTATAAAAAATAATTTAAGATATAAATTCACATACACGGTTTATGGATGTCACAAAGTACCTTAAAATAAAAAAAAATGAAGAGCAAGTAAAGTAAAGGTGAAAAAATATAATTTATTATATCATACACGGCTGCTGTCAATGTGAACATATACATATTATATGTACAAAATCTCTTATTCTGAATTAATACTATACAAGTACTTATAAAATATATAACATTCTTACTCATTTATATTTCAGGAACAAACTAAATGTTTCTCAAAGTTACTTTGTAAAAAAAAAAACTTTCTATCTGTCAATATTTGTTTATAATGTGAACAGCTTCGTTCGATTTCGAAATTTTGGGAATTTACTTGTCTTACCTGAGAATAGTAATAATTTAATTTGTAAATGTTCATATTTGTGTTGCCCCTGTAGTTTGTGTGGCTTCAATCGTTGAAAAAGACATTAAAAGCTTGGGGAAAAAGGCAAAAACCATCAAAGTACTTGAAAAAAGGCAAGCAGCAGACATTTGCCTAACTATCCTAGTTCTAGTTATAACAAATAAGTAACTAACTAACAAGAAAGTTTCCAAAAATTTCGTTATCCGGCAAAAATCGCGAGGAGGTGTAAGTACACTTATAAGAAATATTAATCGTTCGCCAGTCGACACCAAAGAAACGAAATCCGTGTGCACCCTTCTTTTGCGGCCGAAAAATTTTTACGACCCTCGAAATACACTGATTTAATTCCAATTACTAATTCTCGTATTGTCGTGTTTTCGTATAGGGCAACGAAACAGTTTTTAAAGAAGTTTCCTTGGTCGTTCCAATTGTATTTGGAAAGAGAATAAAGGCGCAGAAGTATAGTGTGTGACAAATTTTCAGCGTTTCGCCAGGGACTTCCTCTCGTACGTAGAGTATGCCATTAAATTATCCCTCTGAACGTACGTAATTTATGTCCGAATGCTGTCCCGCGACGTAATTTTGTAAAGCAAACTCGGTAAATTAGTTCCTCCGGCCTCGTAAGAGATAAAGAGATGTGTTCCTACGATAAAATCCATCAGTCGTCGTCGTCGTTCCCGTTTCTGCAACAACAAACGCATTACATCCGCAATACGAAAGGAAAGTCATAACGTGTTCCTCTGATGGAATTGTCGACCCATTGTTTTCCCCGTGTTGTGTGTGTGTGTGTGTGTGTGTGTGTGTGTGTGTGTGTGTGTGTGTGTGTGTGTGTGTGTGCCTCGGGAACCGCTCCTCCTGCGAGCCGCCCCGCGCGCGTTGCACCATCGCCCGTCCTATTGTCAGGTCGGCCCGTTCCCACAATTCAACTCTCGGACACACGTTTCCCGGGGAAATCGATACCGGCGCGTGTAATTTGTTATTAAGTCCAAGAAGGAGCCGTCGTTATTATTTTTGTGTAATCCGTTTATTTCCTCTGCGCACTTACGTCACTCTGTATATTTTTTTTGTGGACGTGCGAATTCCGATTTGATACACATTGTTAACGCCTGATGTTATCCGCGACGGCGGTTTCACACTCGAGGATTTCATCCGAGGAGAGTTAATTAATTGAGATTATGATTGTGTAATGCGCTTTTGGACTAATGTAATGAGGACACCTCTGTGTACACGGTGAAATATTTTACGCGTAATTTGATTAGAAAACGTGGTGTTGACTTGAATTTTTTCGAATATCGGCACGCCCGGGTGCCTGAAGGGCGCCCAGGGGTGCGTTACAGCGACTTAGCCTAGAAGAAGAAGAAGGGGTCGAGTGAAACAGAGTTTAAAATAACTAAATAATTGTCTAGTGATGAGTAATAAATAGTGAATTTCACCTATATTTTTTATGGGGTACAAGAGTAGTATATGCGGTGCTTTAGGGCATTACCATCACGGTCCACGCGATGCCCCGACGGGTAACTTCTACCCGTAATTTTGCTTGTTAATACACGTGGTTGTGAGTTTGTTTTGTTTTAGTTTTGTATTAGAAACCGGCGCTTTATGATTTGTTGCGATTATTCGATAGAGTCAGCGGTCGTGATTTTTACTGTACGCGCCTTTAAATTGTGACGATCATATTTTGAATGATTTTGGGAGGAATGAATGAAAAAGAAAACCAAAAATTTACCCTGTATTTGTTTAAATTTGCTGTTTCGTACAAACCGACAGCTACACGTTTTTAGTGAATTTAATCACATTTGAAGGGTTACTAATTTGACCAAAAACTTGTCTTTTCAAAAACTTCCTCGAATTTCCAAGAAAAATAACACTAAAGCTCTCAAGTGTGGACGCATTTATCGCCCACACTTTTCGCTCTCCTGCAGTTGTCCTTAATAGGAAAATTTTGTTTCACTGAGCAATACTTCGTTTTTCCGTCATCACTTCCTTCGGTATTCTCGTCGCGATTATTATCGTCATCGCCTTCGATGGAAATTCTACGAGGTCAAAACAAATAAAAATGCCCGGTGGAAATTTCTCATTTAAAGCTGACGTGAATGCAGCGAGATTGATCGTTATAGATATGAAGGCACTCGGAGGCCCCCATCAATATTCCGCTCGGCCGCCGTAACGAAATCCCCATTCCCGGACTCGCCAAACTCTGCGTTATTTACATACTTTCCTCTCACTTTTTTCGAGAAATCGAGGAATTTGGAAACTTCCACGAGTAGCAGTTTTCCTCTTATTAACTAATCGGGCTGACAATCAACGTTATAACAACTTTCTTGTGTAGCGTGTTTTAGCAATTCAATGGACGGTTTCGAATTGTACAAAATTTTCTTCTCCGGGAAAACACTTGGATTTTGAAGTCCTACAATTTTTTTAATTCGGTGAAAGTTTCTTTATGGATTTTCTTTTACAAGTAAGAACTTTGAAGGTAAAATTGGGATATTCTAAATGAATGTATGAAGGGAAGAACTTGTCTGGTTTTCATCGACGAGGTTGAAGAGCGTTAAAGGAAAATTTCATGAAAAAAATAGGGACAGGGAACGGTGTAGGGTTTTATACGCTTCAATAAACTTCCAAATGAAAAGTCGAGGTTATTACATACTTTCAAAATAAAAATCATCTCGGCTTCGTCTTTAGAACAGCGATGCGATGGGATATCGACGATTTTACGATCAAATCCACTCGAGTTGAGTCGGCAGATGCGGTCCTAAAACTATCAAACTATACGATCCTCCCATCCTCGCCTGTAAATCAAACGTATCGAATTTGGTTCTATCGCCGATGATTTTACTAGTCGATATGAATATGGAACATTTACCCTGTTAGTTTGGGAATCCTGCGGTCTTGTCTAAATCGTCGAAAATGTTATTTCGATACGTGAAACTGTAATTACAGCCGTAAGACGCGAACGCGACGGAACGTACTCGACATATTTTCCTCGCAGTTGAAAAATTATAACGGCATTGCGGGGCGCTCGGCTACGGAGGAATTCCCCTGCAATCTTCGTAATTTAGACGCCGGTTAACTAATCGTTACCGATGGAGTTTACCAGGCAAGTAGCCAAGCTGCGATCGTGTGTTCGTGATTTATATTTTCTTTCTCGTTAGTTTAATCTATATTTCCTTTCTCGTTTGTTGGAGAGGGAACGAGCTTTTTACTTTCTTATATGGCGATCATGTGCGAGTTTGAATTGATGGTAGTAGCATTAGACGTTCTTCGAGTCCAGGGAAAACTTCTGTCGGTGTGTGTGCGAGGATTTTTCAATAAACTTTTAGGAAAACATCTAGATTTTCATGAGTAATCTCAATTACAATCTAGAATGTCTCTGATTCCATTTACTAGGAAGCCTGAATCGTGCCAAAAGGTATTTTAGAAGTACCTTTAGAATTTTGGAAGGCTAGAGTTAAATTTGTATCTAGAAGACTTACACAAGTTAAAGATTCCACAGGTTTTTCAAAAATTACCTCGAAAGGTGCCTTAAAATCGAATCTAGGACGTTTATACAAGTTTCAAATCGTTTCACTTTCCGTTTACCAGGTCCGGAGTTTCAATAAAGGCTCAAATGGGTTTAAAATGGAAGTCTTGAAGGTTCATGGAGAGTTTCTTTGTTATAATTTTCATTTTAAACACTGGAAAACTCTTAATAATCGAGAAGAAAATTTTCCAGAGCTTCTGTTGGAATTTTCAAAACCTAAAATTGTCGTCATAGGAACTCTCGAGCGTTTTGTGAAATTTTAAGAAATTTGGGTAGACCGAATCGAAAATAGTTTTTAAGTCTCAAATCAGAACAGAGAAGGACATATTTAAATAGAAAAAAAAAAATAGATTTCGTTAAATAGCCTAAAATAGATTCTAGAAGCTTTTTCGTTACAATTTCAAACATTATAAAACGTGAATCATTTTAAAGAAACGCTTCAGAAGTCCGTTTAACATTCTGGAATTGCAAAATGGGTTTAAAATTGAATCTTGAATGTTATGGAAATTTTAAATGTTCCAGTTTTAAGTTTTGTGATTAGGAAGCTTAAAGAATCTAAAAGGACTATTCTAGAGGTTCTTATAAAACTTTTCACTTTAAAAACTGTCGCCTAAGGAACTCTAAAGGTTTCAGTAAAACGTTAGAAAGGACCTAGAATACAAATTGCAGGGAAATCGAGAACATTTTGAATTTCTCATCAAACTGCCCGTACTGCCCAATTTTTGAGGCTAAATTTACAATAATTATTAGGGCTACGCGCAGTATGTACGTATACTCGTGCTGTTGTGTTTCCTTCAGACGTGCCGTAAATTCGCAAAGTAAGGGTGCAAAGTGAGTAAAAATAGACATTTTTTGTCATTCAAACTAACTATAAATAAAAATTCTAAAAATTAGAAAACGTAATTGCCAAAAGTCGAACTAATTTTCATTTGAAAAAATTTGCAATATTTTAATTCTCAAATTTAAATTTCAATGCAGTGGGGGGCTGTTTAGTTGTTTAATGGAACGAACAAATCTATTTGGGAAATTGTTTTTTTGGAGCATCAATATCACATCAAGCCGTTGCTATTTTTCTCATTGCCAAATTTCCTTGCTTGGCACTTTCTTGGCCTCGGAGGACATTTCTATAAAATTTTCGTTTACAATACGACTAGCGTTGCGGAAAAAAGTTGTAAAGTTGTTTTTGAAATCCCCCGACAAAACGTCGGTATAATTTTCTCGTTTCCTACCCCCCCCTCGCGACAAAGTTACCCGCCCCCCGAAAAAAGCGACTTAGGTACTTAATACGAAAAGTCGCAATAAACACGACTACGACGAGCCCCACAAGCGGGGGCGGCAGGAATAAAAACCGAATGATATATAACGGCCGGGGCCGCCTCGGCGTTAATCTCGATTTTCCCCCCTAAACTCCGGTCCCGTTGACATATTTCAACGAAGACACGATGATATTTCACTTTCGCGTTAACTCTCGACTTCGGTACAGATTTGCTACATACACACGTACGCACCAATGAACCCACGGGGGAAACCCACGGGCGCTGTCGACTCTAACTGGACGTAAAATTTAATAAAAATGAGATTTCGGGGAGCGGGCGAAATTCCCCTCGGGATTGGAGGATTTTAGATGGTTTTAATTGGATGTTGTCAAAATCGAAATGAATGAAATACTAGTGAAACAACGACTAATTAATTATCCGTATTTTTAATGCATTTTATTAAAAGTTAACAATTAAAACTTAAGCAAAGAGTAATGGCACCACAACAAAACTTTATGGCCGATTAGATGATTAGTTTAATTGAGGCAGTTTAATTTTGTCAATAATTTTTAATTTCGGTTATTTGTCATAAAAGTTCAGATTTTCAACACTACTCTCTCATATAGTTACTACACGCTATATATACTAATATTTATAGCTTAATAATTAATTAATTAATTAATTAATTAATAATAATAATATAGCTTTACCAGTGTCCTATCTTGCCTCCTTATCCTGCGTATTCCAGTAAAATGAAAAGAATTATGCAATTAAGGAAGTTCGGATAAGTAAGGGGCATAGAAGAATTCACCTGCTTCGAACGGTCACAGGTAGTGCGGTAAGATCTTTCCTCCTTTTTGATCAAAAAAATCATTTCATAGTTTATTAGAGAAGGTATGTACTATTGTACAAGTCTTCTGACTCAGACGGCCTTAATTCGTTCGTTCTCGAGTCTAACTCGTTTTCTTTTTGTTTTTCACACATAGCCCGTTATTTATATTTCATTGCTATCAAGCAACTTCATCGATGATGAAATACGTCTCGGATTGCCTGATGGCGGTTACGAAATTAGCTCGTATAACACGAATAATCCACACACACGTGCTCGCGCCCATTATTACGTTATTTACGCGGCAAATACCTCGACACAATGGCCTTAGAGATTGAAATTGAAATAATCGGACCGCAGACTTTACACTAAACGGCAGCCCGTTCAGATCGGAAAAAGTGTGATCTTGCGTACGGCCGCGCCCCGACAGTCAACTCCGCGGCACGAAAAATGCATACTTCGGACGCACGTGGGCTGATACAAAAGACACATTCCCCGTCTCGGGCTTTTTACGGTAGAAACTAATTTGTTTATGGAAATTAGAACGGGGAATATAGCGGTAGCCGTCATCGGGAGCTGATCTCAAACGATTTCGCTCGACTTATCGAACATAAAGTTATGCTTCTATCGATTTTAAAATACGCAAATGGCGGCCGCGTCGTTGCGTCGTAGTAGGCGCGTGTTGGTAAAGTTTTCAAGTTCTTACCGCCATCTGTAAACTTCTTATGTGTAATCTTAACGATTTAAAACGTCCTTTCGGCATCGTATACAAACGTTCATCTCTTTGTCGTCCGCTGACTGGGAGGCATCACGAGAGCCGTCCGCCGAGTACCTACGTCCCCTCGGACGGGGGAAAAAAGACGAAAAACTCCTTTTCTCTCTCTCTCTCCTCGTACCGAGCGTAATAAGCGTCACGATCTTTGCGGGTGGCGCAACGATGATACCGAGCGCGGCGCATTCCTCTCCCGTATACACTTTTTTACTCGTTTACTTCTTCTCGCTCTTCTCCTTGCACTCTGCCATTCAAGCGGATCCTCCGTGTGACCTTTAATTTACTTTCAGCCGAAGTGGAGACGCTGGCAGCGGCATTCGCCACGCCACCCTTTCTTATCGCAAAGGTGGAAGTTTGTCTGTCTGTTGCTTCTTAGGTATCAGCTATCGAGCTTTCGTATTGGTGGCAGGCTCACGACTGCTCGATTTTAGGGAAATTAGTGCTTGTAGATGGAGGCTCCGAAACGATTTCCTAGCAGGTTTGAGTTAGGGGATGAATTTTGGGAAATTTTCGGTAACTCGATTTGAAAGGTGCGGCGACAATGACAGGTTAGACCGCTTCATTTCTAAGTAATGGAGCTGCTGTTACGCTATTTAAATTGACTAATTAATACTGCTCGCATAAAATTCTTTGATCTTCATTTGTTGTGTTTATTAATTTTGATAAGCAAAACCGTGGCGATATTCTTTAAGATAAGCTAACTATTCCAAAGGAAACTTTTTCTTTAAATTCATGTCAAAATGTCAGCTTTTTGATTAATGAAATTATTAACACACAGCTTTTCTTAACAACGTTTCTTCTTCAGATCGATAAATACCGGTTAACTAATCCCCTTGTTTTTGTTCCGGGTGAATCCGCCTCTATCCCGGAACGTTTTATGGGTGCGAGGTGAGACGAGTCGAGCTCTCTTCCCTCCCGCGATCGGTCTTCCTTTTATCCCTCGACGACGGGGAAACATTCAATATCCCCGCGCCCGATAGATCATACTTCCCCGTACGGGAAAATTCATTATCTCATTCGAGCACTATTCTTCGCCGAGGCGAAATGACACTTTGATGAATCGACGTCATTTTTCATTCAGCGGCCGTTATTATCTCCGCGCTCTTATTTTTGTTCGACGGTCGAAGTAGCAGGTTCCGTAAGGAAGTTCCCGGCTTTTATTACGAGTAGTCTTTACTCGTTACCCGGGGAATATGGATTGAAAAATGGGTAAAGTGTGCCAAAATATGCATTTATTGATGTCTCTTCTATTGGGCTCTTCTGACTTTTCACGAAAAGTAACCCTCGTCCCTTTTACCCCAGTCTACTCTTTGGCGTTTCTGTTGGTTGTATGTAGATATATACCTGTACAGAAAATAAATATTAATTTGGGGTGAAGCACTTCGAACTACAGGCCGCGGCTTAAAGAATAGAAAATTATTAGGTTACAGCTTTAACAGGAAAACAGCAAATAACAATCCTTCAATATTTTGGATTTGCATTATCGAAAAAACTGAAATGTGTAACGGCAATTTATTAACTGACAGTTTGAAAATAATTGAAAGTTGGGATCAGAATTGCCAACCTTGCAGCAACGGAAGTAAAAGAAGGTTTATTCGATGTTAGGAAAATTGATGGTTATTTCAGGAGATTTTCTTTTTTCAGTTTTTTTTTATCGGTAAAAGGTGATTTAAATAGCACTAGTAGGTTAGTAGAGGAAAATTTCTGAAATAAGCCATTATTTTTTTGAGTGTTCTCCTGTGAACACTCGGAAAAGACCACCAACAAATCTATAAAAAAAAGTTTTAAACAAGTAATTAATAATACAATAAAGAAAATGTGCTGAAAACTTTTTATACGAGGTTCAGTTTTGAAAATCACTTATGAGAAATTTTGAAACGTTTTTGAAATTAATTCGTTGTCTCGCTTAAATTTTTGGGAAGATAAAAATTCCCAAAAAAATAATTTAATGTAAAATAATCTTAGTGTGTTGTTAAAAAACGTTATCGTGAATAGTTCTGAATCCATTTTTGTCTCGAATTCACGAAAATATTTCTCTTTCCTTGATCTTACAACTTTGGAATGATAGCGTCAAAATTTACTTACCTACATAAGGTCATGTCTTAAGAGAATGAATTTGTAAATGTCGTCGTTACACAGAAATCGTAATGGTAATGGACCCGTTACTGCAATGAAACTAATGGGTTTAAACAGGAAAAATTCAGGAAATTTATCTCAAATTACCGGTATAACAGACTCCAGAGGAATTATCGCCTGAAACTTCAACTTGCTTTTAAGCTTTTCTAAGAATTTCCCATTTTCTCGAAAAATTTCGATACAAGGATCAAATATTCATTTCGTTCTTGATATACGGTTACCGCCCAGGGAGGCTTAATGGGATGTCATTTTGGATCGTTAGCGTCGCAGAGTCTCCTTACGAATTGACCCTCGTAAATTTTTATCCCGTTACTGGATACGAAGGGCTCGTTAACAAAACGCTCGAGTTGTTGTTATTTATGGCGGAGATCTGGGAGAAACTGACACGTCCGCCAAAATCGGGACCGCCGGACGAATTCGCCATTTCACACACACACACACACTCATTTTGAATGAATCAATGGATTTCTTGAAAGTTCCAAAGTGGCGTCATCTCCTAAGGAAAAAAGGTTTTTAAATCATATAACATTATTTTAACGTTTGCCTTAATACAAACTATATTTAGTAATATAGCAGAATTTTTAAATCTAATCAGTTAAAATTATTTCTAAAAAACTTGATAGTCCAATAAACGGATAACGTTTCATTGCACAAATTACGTTTTGTAAAGGTATAAAACATTTATATATTACGATTTTAATTTCGAGATGGATAAAGTTTGATACAAATAATTTAATGGGTAATACACAAGGGTCCATAAAATTTAAATTGGTTTTTTAATTGATATACGATCACAGCTTACGATTCCAAGTAACGGTAATTAACAATAAATGTTTCGCGGAAACGATTAAATCAAAATATTTTAATAAAATACGACAAAATTATAATTTATAATGGATTATCCTTGGAATCGGTTGACCAACCAATTATGTGTCTAATTAAAATAGAAATTAGGATTTTGTTAAGAATTTGAAGAGGAATCGTCTACGATGATGATGGCAAGTTTCTTGTCGAACTGAAACTTTCCAAACTACAACAAACATGAGATCGTAACAATTGACTACCACGGTAGAACTTGGTTGCATGTAGGTATATATGGCCGTCGAAACTCCGGGGAAATGTACGTGGAGTACACACATCCGTAGTTCGCTTAATCTCTCACAATAATACTTGATTTACCGGCGGCGTCGTACACGTTTATTACGCTCCTTAACGGGTCCGCAAAGTCATCTGCGAAACAGTCATTAAATCCGAAATTAACGGCCCCGCGTCGAAAAACCGGACGGCCGTCTCGGCCACATTTCATGGAGATAATGTGCCAATTTTCGAGTAACTGTAAGGTATATAATCTAATAACGAAGTCTGTTATAACAGACTCGCAGTCGTGGGTACGCGCGTTTAGGGTCGGGGCCGTAATCCTTAACGGTAATTCGGAGTTCAGGTGTTCGTGTAACGGGGGGGATGAACGCCGCGCTCGTCTCAGAAACTCGTTAATTGAGGTGATTGTCATCGCATGTGGGAGGAGAAGCTTCAAATTTTGAAATTTACATCTAGGTACCGATATTCGTAGAGGTCGATCGAATATCTTGCACGATAAGAATACTTTTTCCCGTAGCAGAAGAAACCGTATTAATTTTGTTGAATAATTCTTGTGACAGTTTGCAAAAAGGCACAAATTTCGAGTTCATCTGTGCGTAATACCAGAACCGTCCCACAGAGGGAATAGTGAATTCACTTGTTTGAACCATCCTGCACTATATCGCCGCATGGAGGGGATAGGGCTGGCGACATGAACAAAGCGACGACAGGCTATTGGCACTTTTTCAAGAACTTTAAATTTCATGGCTTTATTTCATTGGGTTCTTCATAATTCTAAAATTCATAATAATTAGGCGTTCTCTACCGGAACACAGCTATATTTTGGCGAATAGCCCAATTTCACCATTTCGATACTCCATAACTTCTAGGATCCTTGTGCTTTTACAACGAAACCTTAGCGAACGTCTCGCTATAAACGCCCTATCTCTTAATTCACGTTGTATTTTTCAAACTTTCCCCCTTCCGGATGTCCCGAGGTTTCCTGCCATCTTAATCGATAACCGGATCGTCCCGAAGTTCTCCCTCGCGCGTCGATTGAGTTTCCCGCGGCGTGAAAACTCACCGAGACCGATAACGAGAGAAAAGTCGGCACGTCGAACGTAAACGGGAAGAAGGCGGACTTTTTCCGATTATAACTTTATGGAATCGCGCCAAATTGCGGCGTCGACGAGTGTACGGGAAAGTTTTTAATACTCCGGAAGTAACCGGTGATATTTTCCCTCCTTCGCGAAGTCGGAAGGCGGTGGAAATTGCCCAGTTTCGCGGTACTTAGTCCGGAGTCGCCCTTATTCGGATTTATCGCGTAAGGGAAGGGGGAAGCCCCCTGGAACCGATCCGGGATCGGCCCGGACGCTTTTCCGCCTTTCGTTATTTTCGGCATCATCAATTCCAATTATCGTTCGACCGTTTTTTCCGCGCGACATTAAATCCGTCCCGCGTCGTGCGGGGAATGCGTAAATCGACGGGAATTTATATGGTGTATTACATTCAATTCCGGGAGCCGACATGATTCGTGCCTGGCGGCCTTGGGGGGCCTAATCTAACCTAACTTGACATTTTTTACGTCTTTGGAAGATACTCGGGGGAACGGGGTCGGACTGCGGGCAACCCTTAAGGGTTATTCCTACGAGGACTCAGGAAAAAAGTACCTAAAGTTTTCAAGTCACTCACTGTGCATAACTGATTCAGATTCTTAACTGATTGGTGTGAAAAACAAAATATATAACTGCAAGTTTGTCATATCTTGGATATTAAACTCATATAGTTCACGTTTTTTCAAAAAGTAAAAAAATGTTTTTTGAAATTTGCCAAATTGGCTATTAAAATTATGACTTCACATCGGGTAGAAACTTGTGTATGGACGCAAAATTGTCACTGCGCCGAATCCTACCATCACAAACTAGTTTGTGACTATTCTTGGAACCAGCAATGCCCTACGCGGAAAGCGTAGGTACTAAAATTTACCCTATTATATAGTATTGTAGTTTTCACCCATATTAGCGTATTCAAACGAATTTTCTCTCAAGAGCGTATTATTTACTGTACCAACCAAATTTGAAACTGTACAATTTGCAATTTACAATAAGTACAAATTTTGAAGAAAAAAAAATATAGATGAAAAGTCCATTGGAGTAAGAATGTATGAGTTTTTAGTTGCTCTAAGGACGATCAAAAAGATATTTGGCTCGAAATAGGAAAGAAAAATAAGTAATCGTATTTAGTTCGTTATGAATTTCACAAAGCTGTTACATTCTAATACATTTTTAAAATAATTTTTCTTCCTCCATTTTTTTCTTTGGAAATTGTAGTTACCTTTGATAGTTTGATGTTTACTACACGATTCTTAAGAATGTTTTGGTCATAGTCAAGGCATTATTCACCGTATTGTATAACTCATGTCCATTGGATATCAATCCTGATTCCATATATTAACAATAATATTGAACCGCCCAAACGCCGCTTTTAATATTAAACCACGTCTTTTTTGTAGGTTAGGTGCGCTATTTTAACTCATCCCCGACGGGAAAAAAGTATCAAAACATTTAAATCATTTTTATGTGTTTACTAAACTCCACTGCCGAACCTCTCTCGACTATAAATCCGGTCGACAAATATAGCGACAGCTGGTTTTTACTACCTCATTGTGTTACCGAGGCGCGATCAAAAAAAGCAAAATTATTTTTTTTTCCAGAGTTAGTTTTACGGACGTCCGTTAAATTCGGAGGGTGGATTACGCGAACACGAATCGGGCGTCGTAAATTCCAAAACAGGGATTTAAAGCAACGGAAAAAAAAATAGTAGAAAGGGTAGGCGAATCAGGAAAATTAAATGACTTCCCTATTAAGCCCGTAGGGATCAGAATAACGGATTTATCGCCGAAACAAAATGTGTTTTAGTCAAAACCAGGAAAAATCGCTCCTTTGAATCGCTTACCCTGCATGGTCCAGATGTAAAGAAATAACTTTATTTTCCTCTGCTAGCCCTTGTTAACCCTCAAAAAGGCTGATAAAGTATAAACTTTACCTTGCAATGGATATAAAAAAAATTATATTAAACTTTTTATTACAAAAAAAAATAATAATAAGCATGCTTGTAAGTAGGAATTCTTATGTCACGTATCTGTTTTTTGTTAATGACGGTTGTACCTACATAAATTCCAATAGGGCACAGCAATAACGCTCAAATAATTAGTCAACAATTAACTGTTTAGTAAAGAATAATCAGAAATGAAATTAATTACATCGCCCTTCAAATAGATTAGATAGTCCACTTAGTCACACCACATCACATTAATGTCTTTTTAGTGAAAACTCGTTAGCATAAGTTTAGTTTGTTGAGAATTAAACCATATGATCAGTGGTAATTTAGCTTGTGACGTCAGTTAGTTAGCACTAAATTTGTTAGTTAAAGACAGTCAGTAGTTAAATGAAGTTGAACGAAGTTTATCGTTTACTGCTCTATTGTAATAGTAATAACACTTCTGTTTAACAAAAAAAAATCGCTTAAAAGTAAATATTTTCAAAATTTTCATTCCTGGACAAATCTTGAAATAAATACATTTTTCGCATGAATTTTTTCGAATCGGTTGATATATGAAAAGTTCATTGGAGCGAGACTGTATGAATTTTTGGTTCCTTTAAGAACGATCTACTTAGTCGTTACCGTGAATCCGCTTTTATATTTGGCTCAATAAAGCTTTTCGCTCCAATTTTCAAGCAGACGAGACGTACTCATTTCGTTCTCAATATTTCTTTTGTTATCTACTTAATTTCTTTTTCAAATTCAGTAAAACCGTTGAATGTCTTACCTCAGAATCCCAAGAGAAAATCGCCTTTGATAAACGCGAACTTGTGGGGTGTCCTTTTGTTTGATTTTCCTAATTTTTCGCAGTAGAAACTAAAGTTAGTGCATCCTTGTACCCTCTTAACAATTCCTAAAGTATTTCTTTATCGACACGCGCGGAACTCTCTCCCGATACCGACAGGACCCCCGCCGTCCCGTTTACCGAACAAATTACAAGAGTAAGTTAATCTTAACCCCGCGGTTCGGTCTCGAACTCGATTACTCGAAGCTTAACTAGCGGCGAGCCTATGTAGATTGTTCATTTAGCATTCGGGCCCGAAACTTCCGCCATTATTCACACACGTTACGTACACGTAAGGGAGTCTCGGATTCAATTAACTCCTCGACCGGGGGAAATTTTAAGATTAAATCGAGGATCTCGAGTTTGCATTCGGAGCAAATCCGGGAAGACGCCGCGTGACACGTGACGATGATACACCGGCTCGATCCTTGGGGAGGGTGGGTGATTTTGAAGTCTTAGGGCACGTCGGTTAAAGTTTAGGGCCCTTGTTAGGTCAGCGAATCAATCGGCGCCGGATTGGCCCCGGGGGGGACGCGGTCCCAAATGGCTTTGCTAAGGGGGATTTCGAGCTGAAGCCCGTGGAAGGATGGGGGCGAAATTGGGAACTTTGAAATAAAATTGGTGGAGTAACTGATGATGGGATGCTCTTTATTCACACCATAACACACTATTTAAAACGAGTCACTTTAAAAAACTTTCTGCTTGAAAACTTTGCATTTTTGCTCACCTTTTTGCACCTACAAAATCATTTAACTAGTACCATGTGAAACATGGTAGCCCTTATCCTATAGGGGCAACACATAAACATGACAAGACTCATGAATTTGAATTAAGTTGGGGCAATATTTAAGACTTGGGCACATTTTTATCCTTTGAGGCTTTCATATTTTCTTATCGATTTGTGAAGTATTGGAATTTTTTTTTTAATCAATCTCAGAATCAGATTCCCGCCGTCGCTGAGGCAAAGCTGAAAATCCTCCCGTGATCCCGTGGCCTCGAAAGATGCGCGCCTTGATTTTCGGGAGATTTTCACCGAAGGGAGGAAAAAACTAACGACCCATAAACCCTCATTTCGTCTAATAAGAAAGGGAAACTCCATTACTTATATCCATAATTTAGATCCGTTCGAATCGGCTCCCCTCACTTTTTTCCTCGCCGAGGCAGATCGTCAAACGGAGAAAATGATTTAGACAGGAACTACTTATTGGTTTTCGTTGTGCGAGAGTGTTTTTCTCCTCTCTATCCCTCTCCGTGTTTTTCTTATCCGCCTTATAAGTTAGGACTAGGAGAGGGTGGGAAAAGTGAGTTATAGACGATTTACCCTCTCCAGATATTAAACGTGGATGAATTAGCCGGACACAATGCGCGAACGTCCCTTTGAATCGCGTCCCGTGATTAATCCCAAGGGATAAGTCCGATCCGCAATTAATCATCCCCTCCTGTATAATGCGATCGGGATAATTTCTTCCGAATGATGAATGGAGAGGATTTTGATGAAAGTTGTACATTAGTGTTTTTTTTTCATTAAGCATTTAGTGATTCGCCCGGTACAATGGGATTAGTCGCCAGACTCGCCCGTGAAAATATTTCGTCCGACCTCCGGGAAAAAAGTTTCTCTTACTTTTTTGGGGGTAGGGGCGGTGGGGGTTCAATTAAACTTTTAAAACGTATCCATAACTCCCAAACAAACGGAACGGGAACGTGCAAAAAACCGCCGACGTTTAGACGTCGCGGAAAAACTCGGAAAAACTCCGATGATGAATTGCCGGGGGCTCGCCTTTTTTATTTTTCCCTCATTATACGCCGGACAACAAAACTCCCTCTTTCGGACGCGCACGTAAACGGGGGGTTTTTTGTTAGGGAGATTTGTAAAACGATTCCCAATGAAAGACGACGGCTCGCAACTCGGAGACGCGCCTAAGTGAAGGGTACAAATTTAGGCAAAGGTAACGTTACAGCACTTTTGACTTGATGACACGATTTTTCTGTGTTATCTGTTGCCTGAGTTTGTGCTCGTTGTTGTGTTTCCATTAAGCGTAATCCCTATGCTTTCGTTGCCGTGAGACTTTTTACTCGCAAGGCTCCATTTTGGTTTAACACTTTTTTGCATAGGGGTTCATTTGAGGGGTAGAAAAGGGGAAGGAATTTGGTTAAAATCGTTTTTTGAAATAACTTCAGGAAAAATTCGTAAAAATTTGAAATCTGATTAAAAGTTGTAGTTCTCAAAGGGGTGCATCTCGTCAAAGAGGGAGGATTACTCCCTTAAAGCTCTAATCTGATCGCCACGAGTGTAGTGCCTTCGGAAAATGCGCAATCTTAATTCGTAAAGGTCGGAAAATCGATGCTTTTGTCGGAGATGATCAATTAGGTTCACACGAGCACTTGGCGGTCGGAAAATGCGCAATCTTAATCCATGAAGGTCGGAAAATCGATGCTTTTGTCAGAAATGATCAGTTAGGTTCGCACGAGCACATGGCGGTCGGAAAATGCGCGATCCTAATTCGTAAAGGTCGGAAAATTGATACTCTTGTCAGAGATGATCAGTTAAGCTCCTACGAGCACATCTCGGTCGGAAAATGCGCAATCTTAATCCGTGAAGGTCGGAAAATTGATACTTTTGTCGAAGATGACCAGTTAGGTTCGCACGATCACATCGCGGTCGGAAAATGCGCGATCTAATATTTTCCCTTATTGTATTTTCATGGCAGTTCGGTATTGAATATTTCAGATTTTCGGAAAGTACCTTAGAATCCTGAAACGCCATTATTAATCTCGAGACTTCGATATAATATCGATTATAATTATATGACTGAGTTAAGCGATTATATGAGGTTTTGAAATTACAATTTAACGGATCTAATTTATTGTAATATTTACACATTTCACGTTTGTATGATATTTGAGAGTTTTGATAGAAGGGGACATATTTTTTGGAGGTTCCAACTGCCATAATTACACTATACCTATAAATGCTGTTGAATGTTGGCAATCGTAGTTGGCAGGGTTGCCAGGTCGGGTCTTGAATTTTTCATTGTAATCGTCGGGTCTTGAATTTTCAATTGTAACACTTAAAGTTAATTAGGATGATTTAATTTCCTTTAAACATTCCACGAACCAGCGATGCCAATGACTGAAGACGTGCCTTTCTGTTTCATCTACGGTCTGAATATGTGGGTACCTTCCATCGTCTATCATATCTCCACTCACACGCTTTGAAAAAAAATTCACTTCGCGTCATTTATATTTTTAACGTATTGTTTATAATAACTTCGCCTCCTACAACTTTTACATATTCGTCTGGTCACTGAACCAAGACGAAGGTCGTTCGACGTCCACGTTTCTTTTTAAATTCACGTACTGCTACCATAACTGTAAACCTCAATTAAGGCATAAGAACTCAGTCTAATTAATTGAGTGATCAATTGGAATATGGCGAGACATGGACGTATCTGTAAGTAAGACTGGATTTCATCGACGATGCCAATTAGTTTGATTAACGGTGGGAAATATCGATGATGGTTTAACTGGAAGGTTTTCGTGGTTATGAGAAACGTTTGTTTTTCTAAAGGTGTGTTAATTTTTTTTATCCACTGATCCACTTTCTGAATAGTCGACGTTTTACAAATTTATATTTACGTCTTCAGTTATTTTTCGATATCACGAAATTGGAAATTCAATACATACAGTGTGATTTCATATAATTTCGCTCATTTTTCATACTTTTCACAAGGAGTCTCTTGATGAGTTCCCAAGAAAATTTGTAATATTAATCCCCGCTTTTCGAAACTACACACCCTGTATCCTCACCCGTATCAACGTCGAGAGTCCATCCCGTGGGACGAGTCAAAAACTTATGTTATTGTGGTGGTTTTTGCGGGACGCCGTTTCCAGGTGGAATACATTATCTCGAGAACGGGACGGCGGATAGGCACTCGGAACTGTTTTATTATGATGAAATCCCGTAATCAAAACTTCGGGTCGGTTTGTTCCCGAAAACCTGATTCCCTAATGGCGATGTTTGCGGGAAGGGACGTTAAAAGGTTGAGGGGTTGAAAAAGTGTGGCGGTTTGGAAGGTGTCCGATATTTACTTGCATCGTTACTTACGTTGAAGGGATGAAATCAACTCCAGGAAAATTGATGGTAATTGACTTATATTAGTACGAAATAGTTTTTGTAAGGTATTAGATTGAGGAAATATTGATCGCCTTAAAAAAACTGCCCTAAAATTTTCCAAAATTTTTAGAGATTTTCTCTTCATTTTTATTGCGTTAGACAGGCGAATATGCATTTAAACATATAAGTAGTGATATTCAATCACTGAAACCAATTTTACCCTTGACCATTTTGAAACTTAGAAGTGAAACTAACCCTAAAAGTGTTAAAGTATATGCCTGAAATTTAAACACAAAAATACCCTGGTAAAATACTACCCCTTATCTGATTCTCATTAGCAATGTGCTTATTATGTGAATTAAGGGACGTTCAAGTATTTTTCTTAATAATTTTGAAAGTAAAAATTGAAGTTATTTATGATTTCAAAGCGTTTTAGTAGGTTATGCAAAATATGCACGTTGCCTCATTCCCTTCTCCATTTACTGCATTATATCCACTATCTACATTACATCCCCTCTCTCTAGTAAAAACTTCCCCCATTCCCCTTCAATTCCCATTGCCGGAATAGTTCTCTGCGCCCCTTAAACTACCCCAAATCGAAATGTCGTCCAACCTGTGTGCTTCCCGCCTTCCCCCCCCGAAGTTTCCCTTGTTGCATGGGGAATCGGCCCCGTAGATCGTTAGCGGTCCCACAAAGGTCGGCTAATAACTCGGCCCCTCCAGTTTACGGTCTACCGAAGGGACATTTCGAGCCTGGTACATTTTTCATCCGGGAGGAGAACCTGACCCGGGGGAGGCGCAAGGAATTAAATAAATTGGGGCGTCGGTGGGGGGAATGGAAGTTTACCGACGGATAGAAATAATTAAGTGTTCTCTTCCACGTTCCGGGTCGATCGCTCCCGCGGGGGCGCCACTTTCTTGGACTTTTGGTGTAGCTTATGTGTCACTGTTTTACTCTCCAGATGTGCTAGCGAGGGTTTAAGGGATAATTTCTTTATTATTTGGGAGTATCGTGCTTCGACTGTGCCCTGTTCCTGTTGTGTCGTGTACGTTTTCGTACCAAAGGGCGAATAAAATGCGTATTACATTTTGGTTTTTAAAAGTGCGGGAGAGCAAGTAAGCCTTTGTAATAAAAAGAGAAAAATATCGAAATATATAAAAGTATAGAATTCCGGGGAAACTACTCATTGTTTCATCATGGAAACTTTTGGGTAGCTTCAACTCTCAGCTACATTTTTGCTCATAGGTTTTAGGGGCCGTTTTACTGCCATGTCAGGGTGAAAAGGGGGGAGAATTCTTAGTGATTTTTTTTCGGGTTTGATTAAACGGAAAAGAAAAATAATGACACTCCTCTTAAAGAAGTACTGCGAATCTTTTGTACGGTAGTACTGTAGCAGTACTGCTGGTTAAGCATGAAACAAATGGTTTTCATTTAAGCTCTAAGTTTTCATGGTTATATGTAGGGATTATCGTTATTTATATTTTATTTTAGACGTACCATTCTTTTTCGAACCCACCCTTAGCGGAAAAAAAGGGAATGAATGTCTTTTTTCATGTGCAAAAAGTTAATGTTTCGTTGTATCACCTTCTAATGGACTCTCATTAATTACTGTTTATTTTTTCTTATTTATTAATGAATATTTGCTTATCAGTGCCACGATGAGGGGTTGTGAGGGTGGTATAATGTCCCGAATACCTGTAAATAAAAATTGGTGCAACTTTTATCGTGGCACTGATGAGCACATATTGATTAATAGATAGAGGAGAAATATAAACAATGCAAGTATACATGTTTAAACATTTTTGGGGGTTGCAGTTGCAATACATAAATTTTAGCGATTATTTACTTCTGCGTTTCCGAATTTACCGTACATGGCACCTATTGTAGATATGTTCCCATACATTTACAGGAAACGATAACTCAAACTCTAAGCCGGCAACCTCGTATTTTCGATTCTTTCACCGGAAGACTAATTTCGAAGGTTAACGGGAGGTCGGATCTTTATCTGATGGGAAAAGACCCGCGAAAACAATCGGGGAAAAGCGTCTCCCCCGAGAGGTACCGAAATCCTTTAATCGAGAGTCCTGCCGGAACATTCATTGTTCGCCGAGGACCGTCGTAAACAGGTAGGAGCTGTTACCTTTCGCTATTTAACGGAACGATTATTATTATTATTTCACATCATTAGCATAGAAAAGCAGCGTTAATTGATGGCGTTTTCGCTGCCCCTATTCCCATATTAATTATTTCGCCTGCGATTCGACGGACAATGCCGCCCCATAAACTTTTCTAATGTCGTTACGTAATGCGTACTTTGTTTGTGCGCCGCTGGAGGTAAACAGCGGCGCGCAATTGAGATTTATCGCGCACACACACAAACACGACCCCTCGTCACAATTCCCCTCGATCGAGGGGAATTCGAAACGGAGTAATTTTCAAAGGAGTTTTTCTTTCGATCGTTGCTTATTCTCATAACTTTCCAATGGGGACTGTTACCTAAGCGATTCTTGTAATTAGAGCTCGGAAAATATGTACTAAAGTGTCAAAAGTGTGCATCATAATAATTGCGCCATATACATTTATATACTTTTCCAAGCTATTTTCTAACCAGCTGAAAGTGTTACTTCTCTTACATCCAGTAACCTATTGCAGTACCTACTGCACTTAAATGTAGTTTACAGTACAAAATGTTCAAAAAGTTGTTTCTCCCTCGCTTATTCCAAACCCTTGCGAATAGGCTGCACCGTACTAATGACGACCAACGGTAATAGGTTTCATAGTCCTTTGTTTGTCCTCAACGCACTTTGCCATTTCGAATGGATAACCCACATAATCGACCCCAGACCAAAAAACCTGGACCTTTTCGACTAAAATTCTGAATCCGTAATTTCGATACCCCTTCGTTCATAAAAATTATACACATACCAGTCGGTAGGGTCGGTAGGGTGGGTACCTTGGAAGGTACCCACCTTCCAAAGGGGGGAGTACCATAGAGAAGTCTTGGATGGTTATTTTTTGATCCCCGTCGAATGTCGTATTTTATCCGCATCCGTCCACTTCCTGTTACTTTTATTTTTCATTTTAGTCACGCGATTCGTGTTCAATGCACGTCGACCTGCATGCACCCGAGGCGTTGACCACAACGGGCGAGTATTGAACGTGGGCCTTTTCTGGAAAATTTGCTGCTTCAAAGTTTTCAAAAGGTATACTTTCCAGTAAATTTATAATTCACAGCAGTAAATTAAGGGTCCCCCCCCGCGCTTTCTGGTCTCAAAGTGATCTGCACTTTACTGCTACAAAGTCCGATTTAAGGACTCTTTGAGCAACGACTTTAAAGTATTTATTTCCAATTCTCAAACAGGGTTCAAATTACTGCTTCCAACACAGCAATAAATTTACCGGCGCGATCTAATTTAAATGGGAGCACAGTTGGCTTTATGTGGTCAAAACGTGCCCTGCTTACATTCTTTTGCAAAAATCCCTTGAGAAGACACGAACGAATAGCACGTTTTCATCGTGCGTACTCTCGAAAATCCCACGAAGCCACGAAAACCTCTGTAGAAATGAAGCTTGACCGCGGAAAATTGAATATAAATATTTCAGGAAAGATTTTAGTATGGGAATTACATGCTATGCAGGTGACTTTGAGAATTTTTTCCACTGATTTTAATACACCTTTGACTAAGACTCAGGAATTGTGTAAAATGCATATAAAGTGCATACATGCATGTTCTGGCAAAATTAGTGCATATTCTCAGCGGTCTTCGAAATAAAGAATATAAAATTACTGGTCCAAATCTGTGTGTAAGCGAGTTTTTGCTAAGCGATAAATCGGAAACCGCAGTAAGGGCTTTCATAAAGCTATTGCATAAGGTTATTCATAAGGGCACTTACGTATTTTCAATTTTTCCATTTTTTTTCTTCTCTAACGGCTCATATATTTTTACCTGGACACATTAAATGCCTATGATTTTTGTTTAAAACATTTTTTCTCTATGTGACCTAAAGGGCATTTTACTTTTGAGCATTTCCAATTTTTCTTTATTTGAATAACAGCGGTTCTCGTCATTTTTTGCAGACTTTGCAATTTGACGTACTTATTTAATGTCTGTAACTTTCATTTGAAACATTTTTTCCCCTAAAATCATCCTAAACGGCACTCTTCCCGTGGGAATTTCTTGAAAAAATCATATAGGAAAGTTACATGAACTTTTTTATTCGCTTTAACAAAATGACTGTCACTCGATAGATTCACTAACTCAATTCTTAACCTTTTGCTTTCTAGTGCGCCTTATACTACAGGAATTCGTACTTATTGTCCCTATCAGCCACTGGAAGTATTCAGAAATCCCGATTATCCTCAGGATTTCCAACCACGTGTAGGTATCCTTTCATGCCCATGTGAAGTCCTCGAAAACCCCGTTGCCTCCTTCTGCTCTCCGGGAAATTTATCGTCCCCACTGCGATTCCCGAATCCAGCTCGGAGAGCGATTTCCCCACCCTGTTTTTATTTTTTTCGCGGGAGTGTTTTCGTTGCGGGCTCCCCCCGTCCTCCCACTCTATTTCTGTTTGTGTCCCTACTTTTCCCCTCGCGCCTTAATAAAACGCGACGGGTATTTTCTGGAACACAATTGAACATCATCGCCGGCGGCGGTGGCGCAGGTCACGGCGGCGTTGCCGGCGAGGTTCCCTCGGGAATACGTAACAATACGGATTTTTCGTGCGTATAGATTCCGAGGGTGTATTATGTGCATGCTTTTTTGGGGGTGATGGGGGGTAGGAAGGATTTTTTTATCGGGAAATTATGCTCGGGGAAGTGAGCGTCGGATCGTAACGTTTCCCGGTCGTAGTATTTTACGATCCGTGCCGGGTTATTAAAACGGGAAGAAGGAGGAAGAGGAAGAAGAGATCATCGATTGAGATGTTAAGATTTCGCTCGTGGTGGTAAAGCCGGCTCAGTTACGAAATTACACATCGAATCGTCTGGTTATTATACTCGGATCGTAGTTATGTTGTAACCGAAGATAATTGACATTGATGAATATTGCTATTGGAATTTGGCTTGCCGTCTGGAATCTAGCATTCTCCCCTCCCCCTATTATACCTGTCTCAGATATTGCGTGCACGCTAACCGGGTACCGTTATCGATTAGAAACATTAGCGTGCATTGTATATGCTCATTAATATGTCGAGGCTCTCGTTCTCGATACGAGGGAAATAATAATACTAATTTGATAAGCAGCTGGCGGAGGTACGTTCCAGATGCTTACCGCGATCTAATCTATAACGACGAAGAAATATCGTTGCTCCTTATTAACGCGCTCTATCTTTTGTTCTAGGTATGTATCCTGACTTGGGAACGACGGTAGACACGTGAGTACGTACTTTTACCGACACTTTTGCCTTTGGGAAATATCCTGTGGGACTCCCCCTCGTACACTTCGCGTCACTATAATTGGCGTGTCGTTTAATTCATATCGTGTCGACAATTGTTTTAAATGAGAGGTTAATTGCATGCGTATGACGAACACTTGATTCCCTTGAGTATTAAAATTAGGTTTGACCAATGGAACGTCACTTGTTGTAATTGCTGCAAATATGTTTGAAATTTTGGATCGAAGCAAACAGTGGCATTTTGGTGATTAAATGGATGGCGGTTGTATTGACGTAACGAAATTTCATATTGAGGAACATGAGTATTACTCGTTTTTGAACATTTTTATCCTTTATTGTGGTGATAATTTTCGAATATTCATTCAACGTTCAATATTAAGAAAATATGAAATATTTTTACTCAAAAATAATTATGAAGCTAAAGCGTTATTTGAATCCAAGAATACATTTAAAAATTCTCCTCGAGAGAATTCCTTGTTTCTTTTTAATATTGGCTCAATGTTGGGAGCTTAAAATTTGAGGCAGGAATGAAAATGACTGGTTTTTTAACTAATTGGCTAGCAGAACAAACTTACTGAAATTGAGTCTTAATTTTTTTCAAGAATATCGCAATATTTCCAAAGCTGTTAAAGTCAGCGCATTAAAACTGCTCACAGCACTAAGATGTGACCTTTGACATTCCTTACGACTTTTAACGATTTTAATAAGATTTCAAAAAGTCGTTTACTTTTTGAGATATGATTTACAGAAGTTACTGTTTAATTTTTCCAAAAGAAGTCGCAACATTACCAATTCTGATAAAGTCAGTGATTTGAAACTTCGCTACAGAGCTAAAATGCATCATCCCCTTGACGTTCCTTGCGTGGGTTATCGCGAAATTCGAAAACTAAGTTCGGCACTCAAAACTAAGGCGTTGACTTCGCGCAGTTTTTTTCAAAAAATTCGCTGAATATTGGATTTTCAAAATTTTGGCCGCGAACGAAAGGGATCACCGCCAGGAGGAGATGCTCCTTCAAGGAAGCCGTCCGGGACTCAGCTCACGGATCCTCCAGGGAACGTACGCGCAAAAGATTTCCTCTCAAATTTTAGGACACCTCATTACCTTTCTTGTCGATTTTTGCTTCGCGGATTCTCCTTTGAAATTTTTATCAAACTCCCCTCTATTTGCCTTAAGTCGACTGTTTCTAATGAGGTATATCGCTCGTCTCCCATTTTTCGTTTCTCCCATCTGGAGTTGTCCCGACGAAGTTGTCTTTCCTCATCCCCATTCATCTCTCGCAGAGCGTGTGGTTTTCTCCCGTATTTCTCGTCGCGTTGACCGCAATTAAGGCACTAGAATGTGACCGTGTTTTGCCGAAAATCCCTCATCAGCGGGATCACGCTTCAACCCATAATCGCTACTGGTTCAAACTTCAAAATGGTTTTCCTTTTGAGACGAAATCACTGGTGGTGTCGTTGAAGTCCTATTTATCTCCTTATGCTGGAGTGAATGATGTGCTTGTATTTAGTTGGTTCGTTTTAATTTATTTCTAAAGGAAAAGGCCTGCACTTAACATCCATAACTACACACAAACGGCACAGTTCGCAAGATTTTTTTTAAGGTTATGTTCTTGCTCTGCCACGAGGGCGGTTAAAGTCTTCTTTAAGGGTGTTAAATGGGCCACGTTGGCCATTTATGGTCGACTTTAGCTCTAAAACGTGATTGTGAAACCGGTTTTTCTAGTAAAACTAATTTCGTTCGAACAAATGTAGGTGACGCTTTATATTTCGTCGGGGGTCGGTCGGCGGGCACGAGTTGGCAACGCGGGGCGTCGCGGCGCCGGGGACGGCGAACTCCCGCAGCCCGTGCAGCTCTCCGCCGCGGGGCCAGTCGTCGCGACGTCGCCGGACCCTGAAGGAACGAACGGCAGGGGGCGGGCGAGAGAGAGAGAGAGAGAGAGAAAGGGGCGAGTTCCGATCGCCGCCGCCGGGACGCCGGCGGTCGCCTCAGTCGTGCGTCGCCGTCCGAGTGACGAGCATGCCATTGGTGACGGGCGTTGATTCGAGCGAGGGCCGCAACCACGTGAAGACGCCGCCGTCGACGTCGTCTTCGGAAGGCAATGTCGGCCCGAGCAGTCGCGTCGCGAAACTTGCCGTCTTTGTTGTTGTTAATGTTGTTGCCGTTGTTGGTTGATGTTGTTGCTGTTGTGCGTTAAAAATTGGTGAATATATAAGTGGTTGTTTCTGTTGGGGAGTTGGAAAAATCGGAAAGAGAGAAGTTTTATATATCGTGTTTCCGTTGGTTATTCAAAGTATATCTCGATGAGTTCATTGTCGTCCGCTGTCGGCTGAATTTTTTTAGCGAAACAAAGCAGTATTCTAAAGTAAATGTAGTGTCGAATAGTAGTAGGTTATTTACACGCGATCAGTCATCGTCGGTATTTTATTAGAGTCTAACGAATCAGGTAACGTACCCGTACTCGAAAAAAGGAACAATTACGCTAAAGGAATTTTATCGTTTCAACCATCTAATGGCTGCGTTTTTACTATTAAGGTGAATGGATTCATTTTCCAGTTCTTCTTTAAATTTATCTCTTCTATAATATGCAAAAAATTCATAATATGGGTTCGTTTTCCAGTTTTTTTTAAAATTTATCTCTTCTATAAAATGCGAAAAAAATTCATAAAGTATAATCCAAATATTTATGCGAACATATCCAGAAAAAATTAGGAAATTGTTTTTTTTTGCATTTCTGCTTGATATTTTTCCTGGGCAAATATGAGTATAAAAGTTCTTCAGAGAATGGCAAAACGTATTAAGCGAATTTTGAACTGCTATGTTTCAGCCAATTTGGATCGTAGCAACTGCGTCATAAATCAATAATAATCTTTGTATCTTCTGCATTATTTTTTCAAAACAAAGTTAGAAGATAAAATGTAAAAAAAATATTTCACTTTATTTTTTGGTATCCAGCTACAGCTATTTCCATAGAAAATTCTATTTTCTCCAAAAAACTTCTGGTGCATTTCCCCCATTTTCGCTTAGTTTTCAAAATATACGCCAAAAACTGAAAATTGACTTTCCACCTTTGTCTTAAAAGTGCACCCCTTAGACCCCTACGGCGCCAAAACAGGTTGAAGCAATGAAACCCCTTTAACACAGTTGTTCCCTTGAAAGTTGCATAGACCATGAAATTGAACGCCATCCCCTCAGACAGACAGTAGGAGCAATTCTAAAACTTTCCCGAAAGACAGCCATTTTTAAAATTTTGAATGTTCTCTAGGTGATTTTGCATTGAAAATGCATAACATATTAATTGAAGGTATGAGTCAGAAATGCTTCCTGGAGAAAGCTTAAGTACACCTACCGGTATTAAATGTAACACTTATGAGATATGGTAAATTCGAAAATATCGCGGTGCAAAATATTTATTTATACACTAAACAGGTAGAAATCCGTTTTTACGCATGTCTACCGTCCTGAGCATGTTTTTAACAAGTTACTCGTTGAGAATGGTTTAATGGCCTTTAGAATGTAACAAACACGCTCTCAACTTATACTATAAAGGTACGCGAAACGTGAAAGGTGTAGTTAAAAACTATCCAAATTTTGGATATTTCTTACTGTAATTAACATGCGCAGTAGCGGTTGAGTTTCAGTAGTACTCACATCTGTATCTCCATGGCTTTCGAATCGTTCCACATAGTAACGGACAGTCTTACGACTGCTATAAAATAATTCCAGTTCAGATAACCTACAGATACCTAAGTAATTGGCTATAGAAGTTCTTAGACTTTTCCGAAGTTCTTCAGTACTTTCTGAGAGAATTTAAACGTCTTAGATGTGGAAAGCTTCCATATTCTTGAAGTAATTATAGTTCAAAACTTGTAGAGACATTCTTGAATTTCCACAGGATATTTTAGAAGGTTTTTATCGTACAAGCTTCCAGATTCGTGATTGAAACTTTTTAGATTTTGAGGAGAGGCTTTAGAAGAGGATTTTGGAGTTTCGATTTTTCAAAACTTCCTCTCATTGAACTTTGAAGGGCATATTCGTAGTTTTATCGACCCCTCTAATCACGAGAAAAATAAGAAAAAAATTCCATGAGGCCTAATTAAAAAAATACCGCCTAATTATTTGAAATCGAGAATAGGTCTATTTCGGAAAATCGATTTTTCAAAACTTCCTCTAATTGAACTTTGAAGGGCACTTTCGTAGTTTTATCGACCCCTCTAATTACGAGAAAAATAAGGAAAAAATTCCATGAGGCCTAATTAAAAAAATACCGCCTAAGTATTTGAAATCGAGAATAGGTCTATTTCGGAAAATCGATTTTTCAAAACTTCCTCTAATTGAACTTTAAAGGGCACTTTCGTAGTTTTATCGACCCCTCTGATTACGAGAAAAATAAGGAAAAAATTCCATGAGGCCTAATTAAAAAAATACCGCCTAAGTATTTGAAATCGAGAATAGGTCTATTTCGGAAAAGCGATTTTTCAAAACTTCCTCTAGTTGAACTTTGGAGGGCATTTTCGTAGTTTTATCGACACCTCTGATTACGAGAAAAATAAGGAAAAAATTCCACGAGGCCTAATTAAAAAAATACCGCCTAAGTATTTGAAATCGAGAATGGGTGTATTTCGGATGATCGATTTTTCAAAACTTCCTCTAATTGAACTTTGAAGGGCATTTTCGTAGTTTTATCGACCCCTCTAATTACGAGAAAAATAAGGAAAAAATTCCACGAGGCCTAATTAAAAAAATACCGCCTAAGTATTTGAAATCGAGAATGGGTGTATTTCGGAAGATCGATTTTTCAAAACTTCCTCTAATTGAACTTTCAAGGGCACTTTCGTAGTTTTATCGACCCCTCTGATTACGAGAAAAATAAGGAAAAAATTCCATGAGGCCTAATTAAAAAAATACCGCCTATTTATTTGAAATCGAGAATGGGTCTATTTCGGAAAATCGATTTTTCAAAACTTCCTCTAATTGAACTTTGAAGGGCATATTCGTAGTTTTATCGACCCCTCTAATCACGAGAAAAATAAGAAAAAAATTCCATGAGGCCTAATTAAAAAAATACCGCCTTAGTATTTGAAATCGAGAATGGGTATATTTCGGAAGATCGATTTTTCAAAACTTCCTCTAATTGAACTTTCAAGGGCATTTTCGTAGTTTTATCGACCCATCTGATTACGAGAAAAATAAGGAAAAAATTCCACGAGGCCTAATTAAAAAAATACCGCCTAAGTATTTGAAATCGAGAATAGGTCTATTTCGGAAAATCGATTTTTCAAAACTTCCTCTAATTGAACTTTAAAGGGCACTTTCGTAGTTTTATCGACCCCTCTGATTACGAGAAAAATAAGGAAAAAATTCCATGAGGCCTAATTAAAAAAATACCGCCTAAGTATTTGAAATCGAGAATAGGTCTATTTCGGAAAAGCGATTTTTCAAAACTTCCTCTAGTTGAACTTTGAAGGGCATTTTCGTAGTTTTATCGACACCTCTGATTACGAGAAAAATAAGGAAAAAATTCCACGAGGCCTAATTAAAAAAATACCGCCTAAGTATTTGAAATCGAGAATGGGTGTATTTCGGATGATCGATTTTTCAAAACTTCCTCTAATTGAACTTTAAAGGGCACTTTCGTAGTTTTATCGACCCCTCTGATTACGAGAAAAATAAGGAAAAAATTCCATGAGGCCTAATTAAAAAAATACCGCCTAAGTATTTGAAATCGAGAATAGGTCTATTTCGGAAAAGCGTTTTTTCAAAACTTCCTCTAGTTGAACTTTGAAGGGCATTTTCGTAGTTTTATCGACACCTCTGATTACGAGAAAAATAAGGAAAAAATTCCACGAGGCCTAATTAAAAAAATACCGCCTAAGTATTTGAAATCGAGAATGGGTGTATTTCGGATGATCGATTTTTCAAAACTTCCTCTAATTGAACTTTAAAGGGCACTTTCGTAGTTTTATCGACCCCTCTGATTACGAGAAAAATAAGGAAAAAATTCCATGAGGCCTAATTAAACAAATACCGCCTAAGTATTTGAAATCGAGAATAGGTCTATTTCGGAAAAGCGTTTTTTCAAAACTTCCTCTAGTTGAACTTTGAAGGGCATTTTCGTAGTTTTATCGACACCTCTGATTACGAGAAAAATAAGGAAAAAATTCCACGAGGCCTAATTAAAAAAATACCGCCTAAGTATTTGAAATCGAGAATGGGTGTATTTCGGATGATCGATTTTTCAAAACTTCCTCTAATTGAACTTTAAAGGGCACTTTCGTAGTTTTATCGACCCCTCTGATTACGAGAAAAATAAGGAAAAAATTCCATGAGGCCTAATTAAAAAAATACCGCCTAAGTATTTGAAATCGAGAATAGGTCTATTTCGGAAAAGCGATTTTTCAAAACTTCCTCTAGTTGAACTTTGAAGGGCATTTTCGTAGTTTTATCGACACCTCTGATTACGAGAAAAATAAGGAAAAAATTCCACGAGGCCTAATTAAAAAAATACCGCCTAAGTATTTGAAATCGAGAATGGGTGTATTTCGGAAGATCGATTTTTCAAAACTTCCTCTAATTGAACTTTCAAGGGCACTTTCGTAGTTTTATCGACCCCTCTGATTACGAGAAAAATAAGGAAAAAATTCCATGAGGCCTAATTAAAAAAATACCGCCTATTTATTTGAAATCGAGAATGGGTCTATTTCGGAAAATCGATTTTTCAAAACTTCCTCTAATTGAACTTTGAAGGGCATATTCGTAGTTTTATCGACCCCTCTAATCACGAGAAAAATAAGAAAAAAATTCCATGAGGCCTAATTAAAAAAATACCGCCTTAGTATTTGAAATCGAGAATGGGTATATTTCGGAAGATCGATTTTTCAAAACTTCCTCTAATTGAACTTTCAAGGGCATTTTCGTAGTTTTATCGACCCCTCTAATCACGAGAAAAATAAGAAAAAAATTCCATGAGGCCTAATTAAAAAAATACCGCCTTAGTATTTGAAATCGAGAATGGGTATATTTCGGAAGATCGATTTTTCAAAACTTCCTCTAATTGAACTTTGAAGGGCATTTTCGTAGTTTTATCGACCCCTCTAATTACGAGAAAAATAAGGAAAAAATTCCACGAGGCCTAATTAAAAAAATACCGCCTAAGTATTTGAAATCGAGAATAGGTCTATTTCGGAAAATCGATTTTTCAAAACTTCCTCTAATGGAACTTTAAAGGGCACTTTCGTAGTTTTATCGACCCCTCTGATTACGAGAAAAATAAGGAAAAAATTCCATGAGGCCTAATTAAAAAAATACCGCCTAAGTATTTGAAATCGAGAATAGGTCTATTTCGGAAAAGCGATTTTTCAAAACTTCCTCTAGTTGAACTTTGAAGGGCATTTTCGTAGTTTTATCGACACCTCTGATTACGAGAAAAATAAGGAAAAAATTCCACGAGGCCTAATTAAAAAAATACCGCCTAAGTATTTGAAATCGAGAATGGGTGTATTTCGGATGATCGATTTTTCAAAACTTCCTCTAATTGAACTTTAAAGGGCACTTTCGTAGTTTTATCGACCCCTCTGATTACGAGAAAAATAAGGAAAAAATTCCATGAGGCCTAATTAAAAAAATACCGCCTAAGTATTTGAAATCGAGAATAGGTCTATTTCGGAAAAGCGATTTTTCAAAACTTCCTCTAGTTGAACTTTGAAGGGCATTTTCGTAGTTTTATCGACACCTCTGATTACGAGAAAAATAAGGAAAAAATTCCACGAGGCCTAATTAAAAAAATACCGCCTAAGTATTTGAAATCGAGAATGGGTGTATTTCGGATGATCGATTTTTCAAAACTTCCTCTAATTGAACTTTAAAGGGCACTTTCGTAGTTTTATCGACCCCTCTGATTACGAGAAAAATAAGGAAAAAATTCCATGAGGCCTAATTAAAAAAATACCGCCTAAGTATTTGAAATCGAGAATAGGTCTATTTCGGAAAAGCGATTTTTCAAAACTTCCTCTAGTTGAACTTTGAAGGGCATTTTCGTAGTTTTATCGACACCTCTGATTACGAGAAAAATAAGGAAAAAATTCCACGAGGCCTAATTAAAAAAATACCGCCTAAGTATTTGAAATCGAGAATGGGTGTATTTCGGATGATCGATTTTTCAAAACTTCCTCTAATTGAACTTTAAAGGGCACTTTCGTAGTTTTATCGACCCCTCTGATTACGAGAAAAATAAGGAAAAAATTCCATGAGGCCTAATTAAAAAAATACCGCCTAAGTATTTGAAATCGAGAATAGGTCTATTTCGGAAAAGCGATTTTTCAAAACTTCCTCTAGTTGAACTTTGAAGGGCATTTTCGTAGTTTTATCGACCCCTCTGATTACGAGAAAAATAAGGAAAAAATTCCACGAGGCCTAATTAAAAAAATACCGCCTAAGTATTTGAAATCGAGAATGGGTGTATTTCGGATGATCGATTTTTCAAAACTTCCTCTAATTGAACTTTAAAGGGCACTTTCGTAGTTTTATCGACCCCTCTGATTACGAGAAAAATAAGGAAAAAATTCCACGAGGCCTAATTAAAAAAATACCGCCTAAGTATTTGAAATCGAGAATGGGTGTATTTCGGATGATCGATTTTTCAAAACTTCCTCTAATTGAACTTTAAAGGGCACTTTCGTAGTTTTATCGACCCCTCTGATTACGAGAAAAATAAGGAAAAAATTCCATGAGGCCTAATTAAAAAAATACCGCCTAAGTATTTGAAATCGAGAATAGGTCTATTTCGGAAAAGCGATTTTTCAAAACTTCCTCTAGTTGAACTTTGAAGGGCATTTTCGTAGTTTTATCGACCCCTCTGATTACGAGAAAAATAAGGAAAAAATTCCACGAGGCCTAATTAAAAAAATACCGCCTAAGTATTTGAAATCGAGAATGGGTGTATTTCGGATGATCGATTTTTCAAAACTTCCTCTAATTGAACTTTAAAGGGCACTTTCGTAGTTTTATCGACCCCTCTGATTACGAGAAAAATAAGGAAAAAATTCCACGAGGCCTAATTAAAAAAATACCGCCTAAGTATTTGAAATCGAGAATGGGTGTATTTCGGATGATCGATTTTTCAAAACTTCCTCTAATTGAACTTTAAAGGGCACTTTCGTAGTTTTATCGACCCCTCTGATTACGAGAAAAATAAGGAAAAAATTCCATGAGGCCTAATTAAAAAAATACCGCCTAAGTATTTGAAATCGAGAATAGGTCTATTTCGGAAAAGCGATTTTTCAAAACTTCCTCTAGTTGAACTTTGAAGGGCATTTTCGTAGTTTTATCGACACCTCTGATTACGAGAAAAATAAGGAAAAAATTCCACGAGGCCTAATTAAAAAAATACCGCCTAAGTATTTGAAATCGAGAATGGGTGTATTTCGGATGATCGATTTTTCAAAACTTCCTCTAATTGAACTTTAAAGGGCACTTTCGTAGTTTTATCGACCCCTCTGATTACGAGAAAAATAAGGAAAAAATTCCATGAGGCCTAATTAAAAAAATACCGCCTAAGTATTTGAAATCGAGAATAGGTCTATTTCGGAAAAGCGATTTTTCAAAACTTCCTCTAGTTGAACTTTGAAGGGCATTTTCGTAGTTTTATCGACCCCTCTGATTACGAGAAAAATAAGGAAAAAATTCCACGAGGCCTAATTAAAAAAATACCGCCTAAGTATTTGAAATCGAGAATGGGTGTATTTCGGATGATCGATTTTTCAAAACTTCCTCTAATTGAACTTTAAAGGGCACTTTCGTAGTTTTATCGACCCCTCTGATTACGAGAAAAATAAGGAAAAAATTCCACGAGGCCTAATTAAAAAAATACCGCCTAAGTATTTGAAATCGAGAATGGGTGTATTTCGGATGATCGATTTTTCAAAACTTCCTCTAATTGAACTTTAAAGGGCACTTTCGTAGTTTTATCGACCCCTCTGATTACGAGAAAAATAAGGAAAAAATTCCATGAGGCCTAATTAAAAAAATACCGCCTTAGTATTTGAAATCGAGAATGGGTATATTTCGGAAGATCGATTTTTCAAAACTTCCTCTAATTGAACTTTCAAGGGCATTTTCGTAGTTTTATCGACCCCTCTGATTACGAGAAAAATAAGGAAAAAATTCCATGAGGCCTAATTAAAAAAATACCGCCTAAGTATTTGAAATCGAGAATAGGTCTATTTCGGAAAAGCGATTTTTCAAAACTTCCTCTAGTTGAACTTTGAAGGGCATTTTCGTAATTTTATCGACACGTCTGATTACGAGAAAAATAAGGAAAAAATTCCACGAGGCCTAATTAAAAAAATACCGCCTAAGTATTTGAAATCGAGAATAGGTCTATTTCGGAAAAGCGATTTTTCAAAACTTCCTCTAGTTGAACTTTGAAGGGCATATTCGTAGTTTTATCGACCCCTCTAATCACGAGAAAAATAAGAAAAAAATTCCACGAGGCCTAATTAAAAAAATACCGCCTAAGTATTTGAAATCGAGAATAGGTCTATTTCGGAAAATCGTTTTTTCAAAACTTCCTCTAATTGAACTTTAAAGGGCACTTTCGTAGTTTTATCGACCCCTCTGATTACGAGAAAAATAAGGAAAAAATTCCATGAGGCCTAATTAAAAAAATACCGCCTAAGTATTTGAAATCGAGAATAGGTCTATTTCGGAAAAGCGATTTTTCAAAACTTCCTCTAGTTGAACTTTGAAGGGCATTTACGTAGTTTTATCGACACCTCTGATTACGAGAAAAATAAGGAAAAAATTCCACGAGGCCTAATTAAAAAAATACCGCCTAAGTATTTGAAATCGAGAATAGGTCTATTTCGGAAAAGCGATTTTTCAAAACTTCCTCTAATTGAACTTTGAAGGGCATTTTCGTAGTTTTATCGACCCCTCTAATTACGAGAAAAATAAGGAAAAAATTCCACGAGGCCTAATTAAAAAAATACCGCCTAAGTATTTGAAATCGAGAATGGGTGTATTTCGGAAGATCGATTTTTCAAAACTTCCTCTAATTGAACTTTCAAGGGCACTTTCGTAGTTTTATCGACCCCTCTAATCACGAGAAAAATAAGAAAAAAATTCCACGAGGCCTAATTAAAAAAATACCGCCTAAGTATTTGAAATCGAGAATAGGTCTATTTCGGAAAAGCGATTTTTCAAAACTTCCTCTAGTTGAACTTTGAAGGGCATTTTCGTAGTTTTATCGACACCTCTGATTACGAGAAAAATAAGGAAAAAATTCCACGAGGCCTAATTAAAAAAATACCGCCTAAGTATTTGAAATCGAGAATAGGTCTATTTCGGAAAATCGTTTTTTCAAAACTTCCTCTAATTGAACTTTAAAGGGCACTTTCGTAGTTTTATCGACCCCTCTGATTACGAGAAAAATAAGGAAAAAATTCCATGAGGCCTAATTAAAAAAATACCGCCTAAGTATTTGAAATCGAGAATAGGTCTATTTCGGAAAAGCGATTTTTCAAAACTTCCTCTAGTTGAACTTTGAAGGGCATTTACGTAGTTTTATCGACACCTCTGATTACGAGAAAAATAAGGAAAAAATTCCACGAGGCCTAATTAAAAAAATACCGCCTAAGTATTTGAAATCGAGAATAGGTCTATTTCGGAAAAGCGATTTTTCAAAACTTCCTCTAATTGAACTTTGAAGGGCATTTTCGTAGTTTTATCGACCCCTCTAATTACGAGAAAAATAAGGAAAAAATTCCACGAGGCCTAATTAAAAAAATACCGCCTAAGTATTTGAAATCGAGAATGGGTGTATTTCGGAAGATCGATTTTTCAAAACTTCCTCTAATTGAACTTTCAAGGGCACTTTCGTAGTTTTATCGACCCCTCTAATCACGAGAAAAATAAGAAAAAAATTCCACGAGGCCTAATTAAAAAAATACCGCCTAAGTATTTGAAATCGAGAATAGGTCTATTTCGGAAAAGCGATTTTTCAAAACTTCCTCTAGTTGAACTTTGAAGGGCATTTTCGTAGTTTTATCGACACCTCTGATTACGAGAAAAATAAGGAAAAAATTCCACGAGGCCTAATTAAAAAAATACCGCCTAAGTATTTGAAATCGAGAATGGGTGTATTTCGGAAGATCGATTTTTCAAAACTTCCTCTAATTGAACTTTCAAGGGCACTTTCGTAGTTTTATCGACCCCTCTGATTACGAGAAAAATAAGGAAAAAATTCCACGAGGCCTAATTAAAAAAATACCGCCTAAGTATTTGAAATCGAGAATGGGTGTATTTCGGAAGATCGATTTTTCAAAACTTCCTCTAATTGAACTTTCAAGGGCACTTTCGTAGTTTTATCGACCCCTCTAATCACGAGAAAAATAAGGAAAAAATTCCATGAGGCCTAATTAAAAAAATACCGCCTATTTATTTGAAATCGAGAATGGGTCTATTTCGGAAAATCGATTTTTCAAAACTTCCTCTAATTGAACTTTGAAGGGCATATTCGTAGTTTTATCGACCCCTCTAATCACGAGAAAAATAAGAAAAAAATTCCACGAGGCCTAATTAAAAAAATACCGCCTAAGTATTTGAAATCGAGAATAGGTCTATTTCGGAAAATCGTTTTTTCAAAACTTCTTCTAATTGAACTTTAAAGGGCACTTTCGTAGTTTTATCGACCCCTCTGATTACGAGAAAAATAAGGAAAAAATTCCATGAGGCCTAATTAAAAAAATACCGCCTAAGTATTTGAAATCGAGAATAGGTCTATTTCGGAAAAGCGATTTTTCAAAACTTCCTCTAGTTGAACTTTGAAGGGCATTTTCGTAGTTTTATCGACACCTCTGATTACGAGAAAAATAAGGAAAAAATTCCACGAGGCCTAATTAAAAAAATACCGCCTAAGTATTTGAAATCGAGAATAGGTCTATTTCGGAAAAGCGATTTTTCAAAACTTCCTCTAGTTGAACTTTGAAGGGCATTTTCGTAGTTTTATCGACACCTCTGATTACGAGAAAAATAAGGAAAAAATTCCACGAGGCCTAATTAAAAAAATACCGCCTAAGTATTTGAAATCGAGAATGGGTGTATTTCGGAAGATCGATTTTTCAAAACTTCCTCTAATTGAACTTTCAAGGGCACTTTCGTAGTTTTATCGACCCCTCTGATTACGAGAAAAATAAGGAAAAAATTCCATGAGGCCTAATTAAAAAAATACCGCCTATTTATTTGAAATCGAGAATGGGTCTATTTCGGAAAATCGATTTTTCAAAACTTCCTCTAATTGAACTTTGAAGGGCATATTCGTAGTTTTATCGACCCCTCTAATCACGAGAAAAATAAGAAAAAAATTCCACGAGGCCTAATTAAAAAAATACCGCCTAAGTATTTGAAATCGAGAATAGGTCTATTTCGGAAAATCGTTTTTTCAAAACTTCCTCTAATTGAACTTTAAAGGGCACTTTCGTAGTTTTATCGACCCCTCTGATTACGAGAAAAATAAGGAAAAAATTCCATGAGGCCTAATTAAAAAAATACCGCCTAAGTATTTGAAATCGAGAATAGGTCTATTTCGGAAAAGCGATTTTTCAAAACTTCCTCTAGTTGAACTTTGAAGGGCATTTTCGTAGTTTTATCGACACCTCTGATTACGAGAAAAATAAGGAAAAAATTCCACGAGGCCTAATTAAAAAAATACCGCCTAAGTATTTGAAATCGAGAATAGGTCTATTTCGGAAAAGCGATTTTTCAAAACTTCCTCTAGTTGAACTTTGAAGGGCATTTTCGTAGTTTTATCGACACCTCTGATTACGAGAAAAATAAGGAAAAAATTCCACGAGGCCTAATTAAAAAAATACCGCCTAAGTATTTGAAATCGAGAATGGGTGTATTTCGGAAGATCGATTTTTCAAAACTTCCTCTAATTGAACTTTCAAGGGCACTTTCGTAGTTTTATCGACCCCTCTGATTACGAGAAAAATAAGGAAAAAATTCCATGAGGCCTAATTAAAAAAATACCGCCTATTTATTTGAAATCGAGAATGGGTCTATTTCGGAAAATCGATTTTTCAAAACTTCCTCTAATTGAACTTTGAAGGGCATATTCGTAGTTTTATCGACCCCTCTAATCACGAGAAAAATAAGAAAAAAATTCCATGAGGCCTAATTAAAAAAATACCGCCTTAGTATTTGAAATCGAGAATGGGTCTATTTCGGAAAATCGATTTTTCAAAACTTCCTCTAATTGAACTTTGAAGGGCATATTCGTAGTTTTATCGACCCCTCTAATCACGAGAAAAATAAGAAAAAAATTCCATGAGGCCTAATTAAAAAAATACCGCCTTAGTATTTGAAATCGAGAATGGGTATATTTCGGAAGATCGATTTTTCAAAACTTCCTCTAATTGAACTTTCAAGGGCATTTTCGTAGTTTTATCGACCCATCTGATTACGAGAAAAATAAGGAAAAAATTCCACGAGGCCTAATTAAAAAAATACCGCCTAAGTATTTGAAATCGAGAATAGGTCTATTTCGGAAAATCGATTTTTCAAAACTTCCTCTAATTGAACTTTAAAGGGCACTTTCGTAGTTTTATCGACCCCTCTGATTACGAGAAAAATAAGGAAAAAATTCCATGAGGCCTAATTAAAAAAATACCGCCTAAGTATTTGAAATCGAGAATAGGTCTGTTTCGGAAAATCGATTTTTCAAAACTTCGTCTAATCGAACTTTGAAGGGCATTTTCGTAGTTTTATCGACCCCTCTAATTACGAGAAAAATAAGGAAAAAATTCCATGAGGCCTAATTAAAAAAATAGCTTCCTGAATTTCAGACTTTAACTGAGATCATCAGCTGTAACTTCTAAATTAATCACGTTGGAGGAAAACTGACTTTAGATATGCATTCAGCACGTTCAAAACTCCCTCTGTACTGATTTTCAATTCATTATGAGGAAGTTCATTTTTTCGCAAAAATCGACAGGGGTAGGTATGGAAATTTTGTCAAATTTTTGAAGGAGCCAGAATTGCCTGATAATTTCAGAAGTCATAGAAAATTTTGTTCTCTTTCCAACGGTGCAAGCTCGGGAAGGCTGTTCCGACCCCTCTTTTTGCTATGGTCTTTGAAACTGAGAAGTAGGTGGATTTTGAGAGATCGATTTTTCCAAACTTCTTCTAATTGAATTAATAAGGACACTTTCGTAGTTATATCGACCCTTGTGATCACGGGAAAAATAAGCAAAATATTCCCTGTGGCCTAATTACAAAATAACGCCAAAGTATTTCAAATGAGTTCTATTCGGTGACGCGGTCTAGTATAGAGTTCCGTATTTCCAGTAAAAACGTCGTTAGCGCCTCGAAAGTGATGCTTTCTGTAGAAAAATGTTTGCTTTTTCCAACGGTGTATGCGCGAGAAGGCTGCGTAAAGTCCTCTTTCTGCTATGAAATTTTCAACCGAGAAATAGGTAGATTTTGGATATACTATCGATTTTCTCAACGGTTCGGTTGGGACAAGCGGAAATATATACGGGCAGAATCGCCGATAAGGTTTCTATATTGGAAACGAAACTAGTTTCGTTGGTGTATAAAATCATATTTCTTAAATTTTAAATTTGCTAAAGTAAACGTCGGATTAGAAAATATAATCTCACGTTCGAAGGAACTGTTGACTTTTTACGGCTGTTTGATAAAAAATGTAATAATCGTAAAACTTCTAAATTTATTTCTCTTTAGAAAGCTGTAACCGTACGGGCGATAAAATAAATGAGGACGTAAAAACAGTCATCATTCCGATATAGACACATCGGGTGTACGTCGCGTTGTGTATTTTGTACGTTAGGAATAATTGAATTTCTTTTTCCCCGTAAGGAATGTTTTATTTCATATTACGTTGGAAATTGAATTCGAAACGAGGATGTTCTACGTACACGAAAATCATATAAATGATAGCACCCTTGTTCGGGGGCGTCGAGGTCGTAAATATTAATGAATCCGAGGTAAAATTGGGTTCGTGGTGCTCTTGCTCTTTCCCTTTAGGGAAACAAATCAAAATCGAAAAATCACCAGAAGCCAAAAGTAGTTTTGTATTAGATCAGAAGAGGGCCATGAAATGTAATGACTGGAAACTTCTTGTCATCTTGAGTATTGAAATTCTGAGGCCAAATTCGTAATCAGCGGTCCTAAAGTCCTTTTAAGTACTTCCACGTCTTTGAAAAGCCCCTTGAAAGCTTCTCGCCTAGTCACGTTTTCTTTTGAGACCTCTTTACGCGTGATTAAAGGAGTTTTCGGAAATCCTTCCACTCAAATTAAAAAGTTCCTAGATTTGTGGCTAATAGAAATCCAACGTCTATCGCCCATTTTTAAAACACCCCTCTCCTCTAATTCCAAAGTCCCTTTTTCGAAATAGTTCGCAGAAATAACAAAAACAATGACGACGTTCAAAATACAAAGAAGTGTACATCGTAAACAAGATTAATTCCTGATACGGGAATATTTAAGTGCTCGTCATCTGACGGGCTTATTCTTAATCGGATTACTTTCAAAATTAATTGGTATTGATTAGAACTATGGGCTTCCCAAATTGAACTACGTTATACTAAGTGGATTGTGAGTTGAAGGCCTAATCGTACCAAAGTATTAATATTTTTGAGTTGACCTCGGTATAACACAATATGGACTTAGAAAATATCTGTAAATAGCATTTATTGCATTAATGCAACGTTTAAGAGGCATGAAGATGTGCATTTTTGCATTTAGCGTTCTGATATGTCCTGCAACCTTGTGTGTGACTGTCTAATCTTCAGGTTTTAACATAACCTTGTCTTATTATCCCATTATCATCATATGAAGCAAAATCAAAAGGGAAGTGACCGATACAACGTGGCGAAATTTATGTTAAGGGATCGAAGAGGCGATTTATGTTTCTGCTCGTGTTAAGATAACGTACGATCCTTCACGGGGAAATTCCGTGCTCTTTCACTTTTCCAGAGGTCGGTTATTCCATCCCTCCATCGATTTCTCCCCCACCCCGGCACCTGCCGCCTTTAATAAATTTAATCCGGCCATTAAGGAAAATATAAGCAAAGTGTGCTACTTAATAAAAACTCGAAACTCACTTCGTTAAGAAAACCTCTTCCTTTGGAGTTTCGCTTCTCGGAACTTTCCCAGAACTTACAACTCCGCTTCGTAATTACTTGTGTATTCCCAGGGAAAAATAGCCACGATTTTAATTAATTTCGAACAAAGAGAACGTCAAATTTGGAAATTCCTTTTTGGTACCGTAGGTTGTTTCTCCGTTGGACTCGCAGTCGCGAAAACACCCGTCGGATGTGTTTAAACACAATTAAGCTAATTTATACGCTCGTAGGTCGTGTCCTGTCGATACCCCCTCGTCGTTTTCCTCGACCGTAGCATCTGTATCATTTTATCGGAATTTCTTTTGTCCCGGTGACGCGATTCCGCCACGGAATCCTTAAATTTATCGACCGTGAGGGTTGAAACGTCTCGAGATTCTCAACTTTCCGATAGATTTGAATAATCTTCTCTGGCACGTATTTTTCCCGCCTCTTCGCCTCCTCCGGATTATCGGGAGGAGTCGATAATCCCGTTCTTTATGAAATTCCGGAACTTCCGCCATATATTTCTAAGGTTTTGTTTTCTTGGGAGGAGATCGTAAAGCGGGGCAGCTTAACTATGAAGAAAATCTCTAAGTTTCGTTAGTTTTGTTTTAAGAGAAATGATACGAATCGGTCTTTTTCTTACGGGGATATAATATGGGGTTTATTAATGTGAAGAAGAAACAGTTTTCAGGCACATTCCAGTGCTTTAAATTGACTTGACTTGGCACAGAGGAACGTGGACCATTTTTCCTCTCATGTCTTTTCTTAATAATTCAAAAAATACTAAATGCACACTTCTCATGGGATTATATGGTTTCATTTTGTTCAGTCCAAATGGTTCCTGCTTAGGATCCAAGGATCAATTCAATTAAAGGATATTAGACAATAAACCATTCGATCAATTCACCCTTTTTGTTTAGCTCAAATGATCCCTTTTGACTCTTTCGCTATACATCACGAGAGTACCTTATGTATGTGTGTGTTCTCTGGAAACATTACGGATAACCGCAGTAAAAAGAAATTTAAACGACCAAGATCCAAGTTTTCGCTACGACTGTGCTTCCCTCTATCGTCCCGTTCTCCAATTAAACCTTTACGAAGTCTGCGGAATACACTTAAGCGAAACCAAACATGCCATAAAATTTAAGTTTACTTTTGTAAAGCGAAGCTCTAACGTTGAACTAATTAAATTGTGTTTACGTACAGGGGAAACGTTCCGCCTGGCGGGGAAAACGGGAATAACCCGGAGAATAAAGGGTGTAAACGGCATGGGCGATGTGACGATCCGAATAGTACTTGGAAATTTTAAACGTAAAGTTGGCGGAAATAGTTTTTCCTGCGCCTGCGCGAGCTCCGCCCCTTTGAGCCCGTCAAATTCGATAGGCTGGGGTGTCACGTGTCATAGGGAGTTATTGCATAGTAGCCATGTTTGCTAAAAGAAATCTTCAAAAAGGTTCGAAATTATTGCTGATATGGAGGTAGATTAACCCAATTATAGGCAGTCCAGCACTGCTGGACAACTAAAATTTGTGTTCTAATGCGCATTCAAATATTTAGTACCAGATATAAGTCCGTTATATAATTAAGACATCAAAAATGTTTTTCGGGCATATTTTATATTTTCAGGGATGATAGGTAGTAGTAATTTGTATGCCTGTTGGATGAGGTACTAGTAGGTTATTATATATTGAACAGTACTCTGAAATTCATGTTTTCTGTTGGCGTTGTTATATGAAAAGCGTCTAGAAATAGCGTTTTGAGTCAAGTTTTCAAGCTTGAAATGAAATGTTTCATTTGAGACGAAAATTAAAATTTCAACACTTTGGAATGTCATTTGTGGAAACTTGAACGACCCACTCGGTTGTTTCTTTGGATGTAAATACACTCTCACGCGTATCTCTCGCATCATTTAGACGTCTACTTGTTTTGCTTTTATGATATCGTATATATGATGCGTGTGTGTATGTGTATTTCCGCTCCCGGCGACAACTTGTTTATTTATGTGCTTTTTTGGGATCGCAAGGAACACCACACACATACACACATACTTTGTAACAAGACCTGGAAATATTTATTTACAAATCGGGCCCGGAATATTTGCCTTTATACATCAGTTAGATAACAGGTAATTACGAGGGGAAAACCTTTGATTTTATCGTTTGGGTCTCATCGAACGAGCCGAGCAGTCTCTGATTGAGAAAGTTTCTTCCCCCCAGAGCGACAATTAATCAGGACGTGACGGTTTACTTTCAGAAAATTCGAGATCGACTTTTCCCTACTTTCAACCCTTCTAATTCCCCCGTCGGAAGGGTCGCTCCCCTCCCGACAGATGTCTTAACCGTTATTTGCATTGTTAAGCAGGTCTTAAAAGACGTAAATAAGTGTACTCGGAGGGGGAAAAGTGGGCGCCCTTTTTAATTCGATTTTGGGGAGGGGAAGACGGACCGACCGGTTTTCCCCCGAAGGCGCGCGCTCTTTTTTCTTCGTATTTCGTCGAGTTAAATGCGGGACAAAAGATTCGCGATCCCGAGCCGCCTTTGTCCCCCACAACCGGCGTCCGCTCGCTCGAGGGGAACGATGAAAAATATGAGGCCTCATTTAGTAATTACGACCGCTTTTGTCTCCACCGTTTATCCGTACCCCTCTCGGTGAAAAATTACCGACGTCGAAGACCCCCAAAGGGTACTTTCAGTATTATTTCCAGTCATATTTTCCGTACGCTTCACGCCCATTCCATCAGCTTTCTCTTATATACTAGACCGAACGCGCTGCTACACCGCGCACATGTACACACAAACGCTCCTATTCGTTCAATCCCCTCCCCCGCGATCTCTCACAGGTTTAGCGGAGGTATAGCGTGGGGGTGTTCGCTGATCGCTTGGTTTTAGTATCCATTTTTCGATCTCATATACCGAGGCCGTATAATGGTTTGTAGATTTTGCAATTATTTATTTTCAATGTGTCTTAAGATTCTCTTTTTAAATCTCACAGGCATTTTCGCGAGAAGAAGAGACTAGCATAAAGTTATTCGTGCAGTTGTAAAAGTTTGCTCTTCAATGCGTAGCATTAGATTAGATTCGTATTACTAAGGGTGATTGTCCTGTGAAAATTTCGCTGTATTAACGCCGAAAAGGCTCGACGCCCCGGTTAAAACTTAACGGTCCCTTCAGACGTAAATCTCGAGCTGCAAAAGCCCTCGAACTCGATAAGAATTAATCTCGCAACAAGTTATCGCTTCGCCGGGGGCGGGGAAATCCGGGGACGAAAAACAACCCCTCCCGCATAAAAAGACGGGACAAGTAGACGTCGACGACGACGATCCCAATTTTAATCGCGGAATATATTCGAGCACTTAGGGGTCCCGCTCGCAATAAAATCCGACAGCGAGACGAACGGTCCCGGTCCCCGGGGTCCAATCCCTCATTGTACTCCATCATACCCGATTCCGGGATTGTCACCGAGGAAAGTGCCTTTCGGTCGAAGTTCAGTTCTGCGCGGCGGCGGACCCCCCCGGGGGATTCCTGCGGGATTAGAATCGGGGCGCCGATTTATTTTCATCTGCGAGGAGATTTCTTAATCCGGCCGGGAAATTTCGTGAGCGAGTTTATTAGCGGGGTGAAGAGTGATTTTTCGCAGTTAATTGACGTTTCTATCTTTTCTGATACTCGTACATTTTACCGCGTCCAATTTTCGAAATGAAGGATTTTAGTTTCCATAAAACGGGAAATCTGTGGAGTTTCCAAACTTTGTGAATGGAGGTATTCGTGGAAGTTTTCTTAACTCTCACAACTTTTAATTAAATCCAGCTGACTCGTGACATGATTTACCTGGGGACGACTTTTTTGGCTTGTTTCTAACAAATTGGATGAGCTTGCTGTATTTTTCCCAAATTTCTTGCTTCTAAAATGTTCTTAATTTGAAATTTGTATTTATTATCCCGGTTTCATAATAAGAAGTTGTATCATCATCAAAAATGTCGTTTCGAAAAAGCCGTGCAAGCCATTCGCCCTATTTTCACGGTCACGATTTTCCGATCCACCTACGAAAATGGAAAATCCACGAAAATAGTTCCCTGCCATCGAGTCGCAAGACGACTTCTGCTTACGCCGTTCAATTCCCGTGCGTGGATAACATTCGAATCCCTAGGAAACTACCTCGGATCCGGGATTCCGCGAAATCCCGACACATTTTTGTGTTTTCATCCCTTCGAAAACTCCCTGGGGATTCGCCCGTTAATCGAACCCGTCCGCGAAACCCCTAATCTTGCTCCTACTGTCTGCGAGCGGGGATGCGTCCGCAACACCCACTTAATCTCTCCCGTTTCCAGCTTTAAATGCGTTCGCCCCCGTAGCCACCCGTAAGCTTTAAGACTCAAAACTCAAAACCGGGTCCGAGCACCACGTGGACCACACCTTCGGACATTTGTGATAAGTGCTGATACAATAAGTGTGATATGATTGCTTCCGCGTAGAAGAAGGGGGAGAAGTCATGGAGAGTCTCGAGGAGGCCGTCGCGAGGGAGGAGGCCGAACGCCAGCAGAGCCTCAGGGACCTGGAGCAGCTCTACGAGTGGTTGCAGCAGTTCGAGGACCCGCCGCCGGCGCCCAGGCCGCCGCCGCCATACCAGTTCAGGAACGGTGAGTCTCGGAAAGGGTTCTCAGCTGAATCGGTTTCTGTTCGTTCATTGTGCCATGTTACATGGCTGATGAATTGTTTCTATGAGAACAGACTGAACTGTTCTCAGCTGAATTGGTTTCTGTTGTTTCCTTCATCGTTCCATGTTGCATAAGGCCGAAGAGGTTCTATTACTTGTCCATTTGATTGAAACTGGGAGTAAGTATGTGTATTGTACATGTAAATGGCACCTCAAAACGCGAAGGGGCGGTTCAAAATAGTTTTAATCAACTACAACATTTTTCCACGAGAAAAATCAGTGTTAATGTGACTGTTCCTATGGCTCGTGCCTCGCTAAGAGTGCATCATACAAAGGAACAGATGGATTTTCTGCCGATAAAAGTAGCGCAGCGGCGTAGAGTTTGGTGAAATTGCAAATTGTTGTTGATGATTGATGGAACTTCCTCGTTAGACACTAAAGCTGCTCTTACGGGATTTACAGGATCAGCTTTAGGTTTCGGTGATTTTCGGAGGAGGTTTCAGTTCATTCGCTGAATCTTTCTTCGTCTCCTCCCGAACAATCTAAATAATGAATATTTCTCAGTATTTCCATGATTTATTCTGGGTTTTGTCTTCTCCTCTTGACTCAAAAAATTCCCTCCGCCATTAAAATTTTGCAGCCCTTTCGTTTTGAAGCGACGGTGTTTTCGGTGAACTCAAATGGGTGTTATTGGGTCCTTTAGCTATCCCAAGTGTCTCCGGACAGGCAGTACGAGTACTTGCGAGTAAAAAAATTTGAGACAACTTTGAGGAGTTTTGCCAGAAACAGTGATTAACTTAACATAGCCTGAACTTCAAATACCACTCAGTGGATGTAGAATGACCCTTAGGAAATTATTTCAAAAAGTCGATACTGAGGAGCGTCGCTTTATTCATGTCCGCCAACAGGTTAACAACATTTAACACCGCCATTAGGTGAACGAGTTGGTGACCACTTATAAATAGGAGTCATGTCGAGTTTATTTATAAACATCGCTTAAGTACAATCTGTTGTCTGCATGCTAAATTCGCCGTCTCTCGTGCTCGTCGTTACGATGCCACGAAAACGTGATGGGAAAATTTAAATAAGCGCCGAACCGTGCGGTCTCGAATTATTCGCGAAGACACCCACCGAATGAGTCGTCTCGACATTTTCTCCCAGGAGAAGAGAACGAGAGGCGATATACCGCCGTTACCGGGCGTCGCCACCTCTAACCCTTCAACCCCCACCCGGACCTGGTTTTTCGATAAAGCGTCCCCGTCGCCCCCTTTATATTGCGATAGTTCCCTAAGAGGAGAATTCCCGACGCCGGATTGTTTTCGATGGAATTGCTTTATCGGGGAGGTGCAGACCGTCGGGGTCGTAAAAACAACCCTCAGGATTTGCAAGCCCGGAGAAGTTGAAATTCCCGGAGTTTAACGGATTTCATAGGTATGATTGGTCCTGAGATAGTGAAAAGTTCCGGGACTCGCAGGTGGAGTGGATCTTACGGTTTTCGGCATAATCAGCGTGAGAGCTGTGTTAGAAATCTCAGTCTCAGATAAAAGTGCTTTTGGCGTAGAAACGAATTTCCTTACAAATTTTTCTCTTGAATTTTATGGGTATGCACCTTTAGTACTGGAATTTTCGCGTGAATATCACAATATTGGACCTCAAGATGGTCTAGTATTCAATGAGAATGATCTGAGTGCATCGGTGAGTCTTCAGCCGGAGATCTTGGGAATATTTCCAACTTTTGCCACTCTTTTCTCATGCTTAATTCACCGTTTTAGCCTCATATGGCCATTTATTGCCATTTTTCGTGTGTTTTTGGCACTTAAAACCAAAATACACACTGGAAAGTTGAAACTAGCGAAAAGTATACTAAAAAAAAAAAAACCACACATTTTGCGCTGCTGCAAAAAAATTCAAAAATTTATACGCGAGTTAGAGCATGTTGGAAAAAAATTGTTTTAGGATTTCTCGCAAATGGAAGAATTTTAGGCCAATTCTGAGGACGGAGATGGATTCCTTGGGAAGTTTTACGTCGAATACTTGTACTTTTAAATTTTTCCAGCGCGTCATGTGGTTCTGGTAACGTTTTGCAAAAAATTTGGCGCCAAAAACCGAAACTTGGCTGTAAAAAACGTGTTAAAATTTCAAATACTTGTATTTGAACCTAAAATAGAGTGAAATAGTTTTGGTTGGGAAAACTATGACCCGCCAAGGTATTGATTGCCTATCCAACTTTGTGAGAATACATGAAAGTACACCTTTCAAAACTTCTCAATTACAATTCCTTCTAATAAAAATCGCTTACTTGTTCCTCTACAAACTTTCCAGACATCTTCCAAATTTAAACCTCCCCATATTCCCTGAAATAATCTTGCGCTCCCTTGTCGTCTAATTGAGTTGCGGAACTTTGCAGGGAAACGTGGGATCGTATCGAACCGTTTTAATATAAAGTTTGATAACGATACAATGCAAGCTTCACTATTAGTTGCGAAGACCGTTAATGCAGCACGCGGAAAATTCGTACATTCCCAGGTACAACGAGTTCCGGAACTCCCCATCCATCCCTCGGGACCCGCACTCCCGGTAATCGTCCGCCCTTCGACTCGATACCTCGTTCGAGATTTAAACGGGCCGATTTTCCGTCTCTAATTTATGTTTCGTCCTCGGTATGCGCGGTTTACTAACACGTCGGGCGTTCGTGTGGAGATTTTCTTTTTGATGTCGCGCGTGTTTCGAAAACAAGCCGATCAGAAAGTCTCGGGGGGCGATCTTTTATGTACTTGTCAAGTGGGCCGGTTATTTTTGATCGCGGATCTCGCGAAAATGGGTTCGTCGTACCTCGGCTCTTTACGACCTTTCTGTCGAATCGTAAGTATCGAGGGAAAAGTTCCGGAAAATGTTCACTTGCACACAAATCGCCATCGTATGCGTTCTAAGCCCGTTCTAAAAGTAGAAGGGGCCACACGTTTCACGGGTACTAGATTGATTTAGATACACGAACACATACTTAGTTCCCTACGTATGCGCATGCATTTTATGTCAGGTACGTCGATGTAGAGCTTACACTGTTTTCAATAGTTTCAAAAAGTAATGGAGTCCAGTATAAATGCTCTTAACCTTACTTTTTTGCCACGTTACATGCATAAGTATTCACCATGACTAATTCACAAATACGTTCTTTTATTAGTTGAGGCGAATTATAATGTTAAAATCGACGAATTTTAATGTAAACAAACATTCAGATATGAAACCGTAGTCCTGTCGAACCTAGAATGAAAACCACAACATCGCTCATGGTTATAGACCTATTTCTCGCTAGAGTTGCAATATATGTGACGTCATCGAGTCACGTGCAACCTGTACATACGAGGAGTATTCAAAAAGTAAGATTCCCTATGTTGGGAAGAAATAAAAAGCAAGATTTAGGCTTGAGAAATAAATTAATTTAAAAAACCACCCTATAAAAAAGCTCGTATCGACAAATAACGTCTCTCTGATAGGTCCAAAACGTCCCATAGAATATTTTGCTTATTTCTTATTGGTCGGTTGGGAAATTGAGAACACGTCAGATGCTCAGTTATTACCGAGTTCTGAATTATGGAGAAGCTTGATTTACCTTCGCTTACGACGGTTTTTTAATAATCCGGCACGGTTGCAGCGTAACCGGGAGTTTCAATTACTCCGCATTCCCCGATCGGAGTTATTGATGTTGCTCAAAGGGAGGGCATCAAAGCAAATTGGTGATATGAGATCTGTAATCGACCTACATGAGATGATGTTAAATTGAGTTCGAAAAACTAGTATATGTATGTGATTACTTGGATGACAGTTGAAAAAATTGTTTGTTGAACGTGACCTATGGTATCCACAAGGCTATTTGTTATATTTCCAATTAGCTCTATAAATAGGATCTGACTGCGACGCGATTAGTAGGTCGGCTATTCGCGCTTAATCATCCGCGCTGAAAATTTAATAATTACCACGTCGAGTGCGCTCTTCCGGCCAATTAGCGACCTGCCAATGACAGGGGAAATTTCGTTAGTTTCAAAAAACTCCCTCGCAGATACGAGATTGTTGGCTGAAAATTTCTCGAAATATGTTGGCAAGGTACGGAACGAATTATTGGAGGACACCGTGTAAAACGTATCATGAAATGAAAAATCTAAAGTATTCAAAAAAATATAACACATCAGCATAGTAAATTGCATAATTTTGTAATACTGACGTCACACACTTCCTGCGTGTAGATGGAACCTTAGCACATTTTTAAGTTCTATAGCTCCATATCCATTGCTCGAGGTTATGTGACGTCAGTACCAATACGAGCGGTTTTTAAGTATAGTGATTACTAGAGTTATTATTACTAGGGGAGAGGATTAATTTGCTTCCTGGGATTTCCTGTATATCACCACCCTCTTAGAGCTACTCCTCATAGAAATTTCCACAAAGGAAACTTTGCATTTCGACTCCGATAACTTCCTTCGTAATGATGCTCGGAAGTTTAGATCGATACGGTTAGATTAGTTAATTTCTCACATTTATTTTTCAATGAATTATCCCGATATTCCCACCAGTCGATCTAAATTTAATGCCCTTTAACAACAAATCGGTTACGTTTCAATAGCTTTTGTACTTCTGGAGATCTTCTGGGATAAGCGTGATGATGGATCGTCCTGGAACGTCGACGCTATTTATCGCTGGAGCCATGATTTCAAAAATAGGATTTGAGTGTGCAACTTAAGTTAATTTTACATCAACGTTGCAGCTGTCAGAAATAAAGTTGTACACTGTAAAAATTTATGTAATTTTACTTTGATGCGTTTAAACGGCCCGAATTTACTGGAATTTCATATCACTGGTGTGAACTATCGTCACATTACGGTGGGTAATTTTCCATTAAAACATATGGAGAATTATTACAGAAAAAATTAGTTTATATTATTAGACCTCGACCCCATGTAGATAAAGGTCTTGTACATATTTCTTACATTATTGTAGTTTTTGGCTAAAAGCAATAATTTTTTTCGAAAGCTCCCAAATATTAAAAAGTGTTTTCTTAAGGGGTCTACCCACTTTGTGTAGTTTAAAGAAGCTTTTTTTGGCAGATTTCGAATATATTATGCTCTAAAAATATCGTGAATAATTCTTTTTTCTCCCAAATGTGGAAAAGTGTTCTCTTAAGGGGTCTACCCACTCTAGAAACATCGTGTTCAAATGTTATAGCGATTGGAGCCTATATTAATTTGTACTTTTCGATTACGCTCTCCAACGCCCTCTGAAACGCACATTTTGCTTCGGATCCCACAAATTTCCAAAAAATTAAATAAAGAAAAACTTGGAACAAAGTTTTCTTTTTAATCCCGCCAATTTTTTAATCATCGTAATAATCTTTGTGACAAATTTAAACCGCAAGTTCCTTCTCCACCGATTAAAATGTTCATTAGACTGGTTTTCATTTCGTACAGTGCATATGTCGAAAACATTACATCGTTTGAAAGCCGGGTGACGTTAATAAGCTAGAATGTGTCGTTTAACCTCCCTGACCCACGTATGACCTCACCGAGCAAAACCTCGGCCTCGGACGTGGATCGATCCCACGGGATAAATCGTTCACCTCCTTCGATTTCTGTATCACTCTTTTCCCAGTGTAATCTACAATTTTATTTATTCACCGTTTATCTCTTGTTTCAGGTACGTACGCAGCGAATCGTCGCAAGTAGCATCGGGCATGGCCTCGTTTAAATTTTACGGTTCGATGTAACGCGCGAAGAAGCCACCCTCGCCCCCTTCCAAACGGGCCGTAAACAATCCGATATTTCCCTCCCCCGGAAAAATATTTCCCTCTCCCGACCGTTCCAACCTATTACCTTTATCGCCCCTCTAAACACTATTTCACGATACACGATCTGCTGCTGGGATCTCCGAAGCCCCACGTCGGGGTAAATTATTCCTGCGGCTTCTAAAAAGTTCGCCCGTTCCTGGGAACGATAAGGGCAAGCATTAGCTGTTGTTACGTAGAGGGTAACTTTGTTAAAAATCCGGTAAGAATCATTTTGTTAATTGTACTAAACTGAAGCGCGGTAATTTAATTATGCGTGTCTCTATAGCGTAATGTAACGTTTTTCGTGGGAAATCATGCAGATTTTATGCATATCCATGCGTATGGATATTTAGAACGTTAGTTCTAGTCTTTTTATCAAATTTTAATACTTAACACATTTTGAAAAATTTAAATTTCACCACAAAATTGACAAAAAAATGCCATGGAACCAATGGATAACCCAGTCAAATAAAAAAGGAATTTTTTTGACTACTGCGACATCTCAGGTTATTGCTTGAAAACGTAAAAGCGAGTTATTATTTTTATTATTATTTTCTCATATGGTCGTGCTACTTGAGTGTTCAGAAAAACTGGCGGGCAGCCAATCCCTCGAAACTGCACTAGAATTATTTTAATTCCTATCCGTTTTATTCTAAAGTAGAAGACTGGAAAAACGTGGAAATACTAAATAAAGCTTTTCATCCATTTGTTTTGAAAATGTCAAAATAAGCACTTTCATGCATTTTTGTCATTTTGCCAGAACCACCTTCGCACCCAATTAAAACTTTGACATCAAATGAAACCACAAAAGGAAGAAAGTGTCCACTTTCAGTACGTCAAATCTAACCATATGACATTTCCATTTCCTCTTCCAGCAGTTTCTTTCTACGCCTCCACCCTTAATCCATCACCCGGGGCCATAAAGCACGCACCCTATGGCTCCTGAAAGTTTTTCCATATTCCCACCCGATGCGTACGTGTATGATACGTGGACCGAAACGCTCTCGGGAACTTTTCACTCGGTTCCGTGGAAAATTTACGCCCTCTCGTATCGTTTTCGATAATTGAGAGTTAGTACGTTTCTGTGGGAGAGGGGGCGAAAACAAACTTTCCCTCCACTTTGGAAATATCCGCGAAAGGGGGGAAAGAGAGAGAAAGAGAGTGCGGCTTTGCGTAAACAAAATCGTTTTACGAAGGTTATGGCGTGTGTGTGTATGTACGTTTTTTCTCAAGGCAAAGTGGATTGCTAGGGCGTCCTGAGTACGTGTCGGGAGCGTCGCGGGAATTGCTGTATTTTTTCCTAAAGTGGGAACAACGTTCCACCCTAAAAGAAATCAAGGTCGGAATGTTACATCAACTAAGGGAGTGCTTCGGAATGGAAGCTCTATCTTCGGGAGTTTGGTGATAATATGATGTGATGGAAAGTAAATGCATAAATCCGGGAGACAATTCCCCCGGGGGAAAAATTTCCCAGGAAAAATATACCTTCTGTAGCGAAAAAGGGAATGACTTCTCTGGTCAAGAAGGATCAAACGGTCATTGACACATTGTCGACCATGGCACATACCACTTAACTGGCCCCGTTGGAAATAGGTACATTCTTTTATGGTACCTACTTATGAGTCGATTTCATTTTCACCTAATATTATGACTAGTAACTAATGAAAATCGTTTCGTATTGAAGTTCGAAAATAGTTTTTGGCCATTCAAGTTCCAAAAGGCTAGTGAATAATACACGTAGAACGTGTCACATTAACTCCACATGCGATATTTTATCGGGAACTGTCAAACCTTCGATGATGTCCTGCACGTCGTTAGCATTACGTTTTCAAAAAGGGGGGATTGAGGGTGTACGCACATCCATCAACGTCGACGCGAGTTTTACAACAAAGAAAATAAAAAAGGGAAAAGTTTCGAGAGGAGAAATACCCTCGTCCGGGTTAATAACGTATTCCCCGGGAAGGAATTTGCCATCATTGTTACGAATAAAAATGTAAATTTCTCAGAATGCGGGTAAATGTAGGTGGCGTGAAACATGTTATTTATTTTTTACCCTAACCTCTCCGCAGGAGCGGTTTAAGGGCTCCGGGATCGGTTAGATCACAATTTACGGGCGAATCGCAGAATTAACGAGATTAATATTCAATCTACCCTCGAAGGGATTTACCTGATCGAAACGCGACGATCCAATTCGAAACGTTTGTGTGAGCAACGTGCCCGAACCATTTTACGGGGAAGTCCACGTAAGGCGTGTATGTTTGGTTGCCAAATTCCTCACAAATAGGAATATATTCTATAGAGCGTTTCAATTGATTCCCTTGGCGCCTTACATCACAGCGGTAGGCGGATAATAGACTCCTTTTTAAAGTAAACGTCCCATATGAAATCTTTTGTTAGAGGAAGTGGCTTATAAGTGATTTATATTGGTTTTGTGATTAACCTGATAAATTTTGAGGTTATAGCAATTTTCTTAAAATTACTCGCTTAAAGCTACGGGTAGCTTAAACTCTTTAGATTACAGTAAGCCCTGGGAAAAGTAAAAACACAGCCGCCACTAAGTATTTATGGTAATACGGCAATAAATGCGATAAAAGCAAATTGAGATACAGTTAAAGCAAGCAACACTGGTCTGTAGCTTCGTGGCGATTTATATACGATCATTTAGGTTGCAGGGAGCGTGGTACGGTCGGAAAATGCGCGATCTCAACCCGCGAAAGTCGGAAAATTCGCACTTTAATCGAGAACACTGTGGTCTGGTTATTTCGCGAAAATCGGGAAATTCGCGGGTTAATCGGCGTTTATATATTTCACTTTGATTTGTTTCTTGGAATATCCATTAAATATACACGTTTTGGATGAAACTCTGTCGATTTTAAAACTCAAAAAACAGTACACACTAAAGGATTCTTTTTCTCAAACTAGGGACGATAATGGTGAGCGGTAACACGTATTGTGCTCTTTACGAAGGGGGAAGATACATCAAATGAAAGGCATTGATTTGTCACGTGCTTTTTCAGAAAATCACCACACTTCGGCCATTAGGAACCGAGATAGAAAAACCCTATACCACTTATAATACACAATTTAATATACACACATATAATACACAAAAACCGGTAACTTCCCAGCTTCCGGAATGGCATGGGCGAACAGATTAGAAGGCGGTAGTGTATTTAGACTCGCCCGAATATAAACGGAATTAATTAAGTTTCCAACTTTGTAGTACACGAGCGGAGTTGACGTTCCTCGGTGTCCCGATTAGGGGGAAGAGAGGGACCGAAGTAAAACAATATCCGAGCTCTTAGGTCGTCGGATTTGTATTAAGTTGATGCAAATTATTGTTTACGCTTAGGGAATACGCCGGGAGAGACGTCGGCGTACGGGGGATGTTCGAATCGAATTGGTGGTGTTCGAGGATATTTTTGAAGACGTTGCGATCGTCCCAGTTAAATTTTATCGGAGGTTACGCGCCGAGGGGTAATTCAATAAAAAAGCTTCACGAGACGAGACGGACGTGTTATTGTTATTTGGTTTTTTAAGGCCAAACTCAGGTTATCAACTCGCTATCAGCGATCCATCCCTCGAAGGGTCGCTAATGGATTTTTCTCGTCGCCCCGTGAATTATTCATCGATCGCGGGAGACCGAAATGATGCCGGTCAGTCGCATCGTTGTAACTTTTAATTCGTCTACTCGCCCCACTTTCGAAAATTGCATGTATCGAGTGGAATCGATCGGCGTGCGCTATTTTCGGCGCACTTAGGGTCGTAATTTAAACTGCGGTGTTGATTCTCATGGAGCGGCTCTTTTGTGGGAACTTTAATTCAATTCATGATTGTCACTAAAATAATGAAATTAATACTTTGACCCAGTCTTGTAATGAAGTTAAAATCGGCTTTAATTTTTAATTCGAGCTTAACCCTGTTATTCATAAACGCATTTTAACGTTAAAATGCGTTTAAAATGTGTTTCAATAAAGTAACTATAGTTATTTCCGTGTTAAAAATACACGGAATAAAACACTGTCGTTTCATCTGTGAAACACATTCTAAACGTATTTTAAGCTAAAATCCATTTTAATGTTAAAACGCGTTTAGGAAGAAGACCGTAACTAACTCGGTTTAGTGTCTACATGATTTATTTTGAGTTTTGTCTTTTCCTCTCGACTAAAAAACATGACAATTAAAATAATTTTAGTGTATTTTCAAAGGATTGGCATCAAGCGGTTAAGGCAAGAATCCCCAAATTCTGTCAAAGACTTCTAATTCCATAGGACTGCCATTTCAAGCTTTTTTGAGTCAATTGCAGTTCTTTTAAAGATGCTATCGTAGAAATTCCGAAACTTCTTTAAAAGAGTAATCATGGAGATTCCTAATTTTCTTTGAAAATGTCGAACTTCCACGTTATAACTTCCACGTCTTCCTTAACTGTTTAAAAAAAATCGTAGGATTGTTGTTGGTTATAAGAAGGAACATTAGGGATCTTCTGGAAATCTTATCAAGTGTTCAGGATCAGTTCAGATCCAGTCTTTTTAATGAGAAAGTCAGGACGTTGTAGAAGTCTATTTTATTGGAAAGGAAAGTGTTTTCTGGAAATCATGAGTGTTCTCGAGGAACCAAAGTAGCAAACGAAATTCCAGAAGGTCCTGCATATTAAGAAAATTAGTCAAGAATTCCTCAAACTCTTCTCAAACTTCTTTAAAGAGTCAGCAATTATTTAAGAATGTAACAAATTTTGATTTCGAATTTCATGTGCTACAAATGAAATTTCAACTCCAGAAGTTTCATTACCTTATCAAACATTTTCTCAAGGTTTTTAAACCTTTTCGAACTATTCAAAAATTCTCTCATAAATGTCATCATAGAAACTCTGAAATTTCTTTAAAAATGTCCTGAAATTTTTAATTTTGTTGGAAAATGCAGAATTCTCCTGAAAACATTACAAATTTAAAATCTCCCTTATGAAAATTTTAACGCCTTTAAATATGTCGAAAGGACCTTTTTGGTAATAGAAAGGTCCCCTTAAAACCTTCTTATTAATAATTAATTAAGGAGTTTGAGTATTCTCATGAACTGTTCAGAACTCAGAAGATCCAGTATTTGTTAATGATAGGATCACAACTTTCTGGAAGTCCTGGAAATCGCCTTGAATCCAGAAGCTTAGCCTATTTCATTGGAAAGCAAAGTATATTCCAGAAATTTTGAAAGTTTTCGAGGGTCCAAAGGAACAAAAGATTTTACAGCAACTTTAGTGCATTGATTCTTACTAAATGGAATATTATACAAGGTGTCCACAAAGTATCACAAATGCTTGACGACTTCACCAAAATCACTTCCATTACTGAAGTTGGTGTATAATCTCTATTACTATGTATTATGACATAAAGTGTAATAGAGAAAACCCTATGCCTTTATAGCGAATAGGCTATTTCCAAAAAGATTGCTCTTCGAGGTATCCACGGATGAAATCCTGGATCGCATCCACCATCCCCTGTTGGAATAAATATAAAGAGAAGAACGACGAGCGACGATGATGATGATGATGACTATTGCCCTCGTTTCATATTCATTCTCTCTCGCGCCGTGCTAAAGTCAACAATGGCTGTTGAGCCGGAGGGAAATTAAATCTGTAAATAAGTTTCTTTTTTTTGCTTCTAGCCGGGATGAAACGTTAAACGAGGATCGGTTGATTGACGAGTACGGATCGGGAGGAAAATGTATTTCCCACGTTAGGGGGACTCGGTGATCATCCCGTTAGTTCGCTCGGGTCTCGAAAATTTTCAATGCGTATATGGAATGAAAGGGTATGTAGTAATAAGTCGTGGAATGCCATTACTAATAGCGTTCTGATCGAGTTCGGCTGGCTGTTTCCCTTCTATCCCGCGTTGTTTCCCAAATCGCGACTTTTCGCCTGGGAGTGCGCCCCCTCCGCGTACCCCGTAAATTCCTTATTATTAAAGTTAATTAACGTTCCCACTTTCGTGAAAGCGGTGCGTAGAAATAATAACGGCCCGGCTCTTATTGGACGCCTCCTCCCGTTTTATGGGAAATGGAAATTTTCCGGGAGGCGGGCGTCCCGTTATTGTTTTTGTTTCGGGAGCTCCGGTGCCATTCCGGATTCCGAAGGAATTTAACGGGTTCGTCGCCGTCCTTTTTTTCCTCTCCCCCTCCGTCGTTTTAATTAATTCCTCGATCGCTAAATATTTAACTGGCCCAAGAGAAAAATAGAGGTGCAATTAGAAATGCTGCTATTAAATACTTGCAAACGGCCGAGGAATTTATTATGTGGAGTTTTCTACAGGAAGGGAGAGGGTTGTATTGCTCTCGGGGAATGCGAGCGCCTTTTCCAATTACAGGAGCGTAACGTTAACTGCGTTCGAAGCAGATGTCGAAAAGGCTGAGAAATTGTATTTCACGACGTTATAAACTCCCGTTTTCTCTTCGAATCCAAAAAGTTTATTCGATTACGTTCCCAATGTGACTTTCCAATTTAACTATACCATGGATTTTGATGACAAAAAAAATCGTAGTGAAATTCAATTATCTTTTAGTATTTAGAACGTTGTGTAGTGCTCTTATTGGTCGGCATATGAGTAAATGCACCGTCTCCTACTTAATCGAAGCTGCACTGATGTTCTCTTACTCCTGACTTATTATATGACGTCCGGAGTTATGAATCCATTAGGTGCCCAATTTGTATCCTTCACTTCTTGCACCTTCACTTCGAATTATCCCATTTATATGACTTAAGAGTTATGGGTTGAACCCTGCACCCCGTCCAACTTTTGCTTTGACTGATCCTCTTCCCGTAAAAGGTCATATGCAAGAAGAGGAACTTATCTTTTGAGTTCCAGAGTTGCTAATATATTAGTTGTCACGATTTGGGCCCTACACCCCTACAGGGGCGAATAGGTGTCATTGGTTTCTTTAGAATTTTTAATGGCTCTATCATAAAAACTGGATGGTTTTTGGAGCGTCTAACCTTTTCTAAAAAATTTTCAGAGGATCGTGTTTACCATACATGATAGATGCGTCATTGGTTTCTCTACAATTTTTAATGGCCAACATGGCTCTACCATTAAATCTGGATGGTTTTTGGAGCTTCTACCCTTTTCTAAAATTTTTTCAAAGGATCGTGTTTACCACACATGATAGATGCGTTATTAGTTTCTTTCAATTTTTAATGGCTAACATGGTTCTGCCATTAAAACTGGATGGTTTTTGGAGCGTCCAACGTTTTCAAAAGTAAAATTTTTGAAATTTTTGAAATCTTTAAAATTTGCCTCAGAATGTCAACCTTGGTGGTCCCGAAATTAAATACATATTAACTGCTTCACTGCTTGCAATTTTACTTTGAGTTATCTTTTCTCAGCAATTTCGTAAGTTTTCGTTGAAGAAGTTGTCTTGTTTTCCGGCTTTTCGAGTTGCGGATCCATTAAATATCACATCTGAGCGGATAACATCTAAAATTCACTTGGAGAATCTTCTCAGTTTCCTGGTTACAAAAGGTAATATTCCCGCTCATCCCTTGGAAATGTTTAAAGTTTCTGCTGAGTCGATTCCCGATTTATGGACCATATTAACGCCGTTTACGGCCGCGAATGCACCGCCGCTCGTTAACTTGTCCATGAAACTTTAACTCCCGACGGTATAAAACCGAAAACAATCTCTCTAAAACCGTCCCGTTGTCCGTACGCCAGACTTCCGAAGGCCCTTATTACGGAAAGCACTTACCTAGATCAACAATAAAATACAAACGCCCGGTGAAATTTTCAACGGACGTCGGAGGGAAGGCGCGAAGGCCGAAATTGCCCGTAAATCTTATTATTTGGCTTCGCCGCTATTACTTTCCGCATTCAGCGATTCCCGACATGCCTGTAATGATCCATAAAATTTCCCGTATCGGGGGTGGATGTCGCCCGAGGAAAATTAACCGTAATCTAGGGTATTCCGCTTCATACACGGATACGTACGTTCCGGTCGCCGGGGCTTTGAAAAATCGCCCCAATTTAGAAAACACTGAAACGTAACGAAACTATCCCGAGGGACGCAATAAAAAGATCGTAAGTAAAATTTAGCGAACTATATGTTCTCCTCGTTTTTACACTACATTACATTTCTGACCAGCAGCTCGCCTCAAATCCCTCTCTCGGCGGTCTCGTTAATCTCACACGCTCCCGTTTCTCTTTTACATCGGGCCGCTGAAAAATAAAAAGTAACGAGATCCTCTCGCACATAGTCCGTTTTTTCTCCTCCGACCTTTGAGTGAAATGCGATAGCGCGCCTAACGCTTCCCACGGGAACACCGAAACGTAACACTTGACGAAAGGTTTCGGGTGGTGAATAATTAAAAGTCGTGGAAAGTCCCCCGATTCGCCAAGGAGTTGCCGGGCGGGATTTCTTATTTTTATGATCAACTGAGATGTGTCGGTTGCCTAACGTTTAGGGGTAAGCAATTGGCGCTTGAGGTCAGGCTGGCAACGTATTCTGCTACGTTCGAGCTGCTTCAGTGTCATCATCGTCCTTGTTGATGATTAGGTTTTTTAAATTCATTGATAACGTAACGCTTTCGTAAGGATGATCGCACTTTAACGAGCCGCTGACTCAACGCCTTAACACCCGATTCCGGGAAAATAGAGACAACATTTCTCGCTATTTTCAAGAACGTTTTAATCTTTTTGTCGTCACAATTCATTCAGATTTTTGCCTTGGAACCGTTCACATCGAGTTATACAGCAAACCATTTTCTAAGAGTATTTCTTAATTTCCGAAAACAATTGGCGCAGTCAGTAGGATCCAAGTCCCACGGTTTTATCGTGAGTGTCAACTCTTAAGGACTACAGAGGGGGATATCGGGGAGGATCATATATCACACTGTAAGCCTAATTGCTATCAATTGTGTTTCAAAGTTTATTAAGGCATGTAGGATCAAGGGACAAAACGGGAGATGCTCTTGTCGAGCCGAGAGTCAAATTAGCTCTCAAATTTTTTCAATGGTATACAGGCAATGTATCTACTTTTATTGGAAACGGTTACACGTTATTTTTCTCTACAAATGTTAGGCGTAATGTCCCACGTTTCTTTTCCCCTGTGCATTTGTATTTAAGGGTTTTTATTGAACGTACAGTTTTTCCATTTTTTCCTATATTCTCCTATCTTTTCGTCGATGTTGTATTTTTATAGGATATTTTTTTAGTAAAGTGGATAATGTTGGTGTAGTGGAAAAAATACTTTTACTTTTGCGGCGACCAGTATCTTTTGAGAAAAAAATAAAATGTGCCAAGTTTCGCTACAATTGGCCATTTTCGTAAGTAATGACAGTTGATGTTTGGGCCGCACGGTAGTATTAAATATTTCCTGAAAGAATTCGGGGAGATAAGTAAAAACACGACGAAAAACAAGCCTAAGAGGAGATTCAAGAAGAGGGTTTAAGAGGAGATGAGGGAAGGGGAGGTTTGAATAGAATGAAAATTAAGAATGCGGTCGAAAAATCAATCACATTTTTCGAGGATGCCCTTAAAATGTTTACTACCTACACTAGTGCACTACTAAATTATTTAAAGATGTTAAAATTAATTTTTTTTTTGAATTTGGTTTTAGGGGTTGTTTTCAAGGGTTTAAGCGTTGAGAAGCATCATAAATCGTATTTCAAAGCATGGAAAGATATACATTTTATTCATTCAAACAAAATTTTTCACGAAATCTTTGCCACAAGGGTAGTTTTCGCCCCTAAGGGTGAGAAGTGCACATCGGCACCATACAACTTTTGGTACATAGTGTAAGAAGGTTTACTAACTGATTTGAGGATTCAATTTGACTTAAATCGATTATTTGGATTAGGAGTTATTGCAGATTTATTTTTGGACACTGTTGGAGGAAATAAATATGTCGGAGTACATCATATAAAATTAAATAGGATTTTTTTAAATAGGCCCTTTTCGGTCTGCACCTCGGCTTTTCAGTGCAAAAAAGGCACGAAAACTGTAACTCGCCGAAATTAAAATCCCTTTCACGTCGTAATCATCCGAAATTAAAGCTCCTCCCCGCGCCCGGGCTTTTCCTTCTTGTTTCTCTTATCGTTTTAATAATTACCTGGCGAGGCCGTTTAATTATTATCCATGGGAAAGTTCCCATATTAATTGCCCGTTTGCAGGAGAACTAGCCAATTACGTCGAACGTTTCAATCTGAAAGTTTAAATAATCCTCCCCTCGTTCCCGAGAGCCAGATGTTTTCGCGTCGCGTCCAATAGGAAACGGTTAAATTTTTCGCCCCGATCCGGGAGACAATTAAACGTCGAACGGGGCCGTTAAAATCGTCCCGAGCAGATTATAAACGTCTGAACGGTGATGTATCGTTTCGATTATATCCCGAAGGAAGGAAGAGGATCGAAAGAAGGGGAAGAAGATCGGCACGCTTGTTTCGTAGACGGATAATAATTTAATCCCTCCGTCTCATAAAGTTGTAAAATTATTCTGATCAGGTCGATTAAGTCGGCGGTTTTCTCCCGCTTCCGTCGCGGTCCAAGTTTATCGCCCGTTTTTCCATTACTCGTAATTAAAATATCTCGCGCAGATTAAAATAATATCTCGTGTCCCCGGGGGTGTAATTCGACTTTTCCTCGTCCGACGGTTTTCTTATTTCGAAAATCGCAGGCCGCATAAATCTCGCCGCCTCCGCACTTAGAAGCTGTTTTATGGTAACTAGCAGCGCTGCACACATTGTCTTTACGGCCCCGGGGAAAATTTCCTAAATAAATATTCCGCGAGGATGCGAAACAGGTCGATAAAAGGCGTCGGGACGTCTCCTTCGGGAAGCTTCCCGGGCTCGACGGTTCGGTAAATTTCGACGAAGGGGGTCGGTTAGCGCGTTTAAAATCGGGTTGAAAACTTTCAGAAGAAATGTTTGGCGAGGATAGGGACAGGTCAATTTTTTCCGGTAAAAATGGGTTTTACTGAAAAATAATTGGACAGTTCTGCCAATATTTCCGTAAAATGAAATGAGACGATTCTGGTGTCATTAAATTTTTGTTAGTGAGTTGTGTCAAAGGGTTTAGGTCGGGTAAGATGATCAAAAATGGCCCATAATGGTCACTTTTTAGTATTTAAAAAAGCGTCCTTTGCTGAAAGTTTCAACCCCCCCTAGCTCATTACGTGACGTTTTTAGGTTTTTTTCTAAATATATAAATGTATTAAAAATTCTGGGGTTTTTGGCGGGAAATTCGAGATTTATGCGTTTCTTCCACTATAACTTTTTTATGGCTTTACCGATTGTGATGTACAATGGTGAAATGGATTCCTTAGCTCACCAAGAGCGTCGTAGGCTACATTCGAATTCGATGGAATAAATCAGTTCGGAAATAATTTGAATTTCCCGCCAAACTGCCAGTAGCGTGCGCATTCGCCATTCCTTAGAATGCGGTATTAGATGTGCTGAGTTCTTTAAAAAAATTAAAATAGAAATAAATCAATCAAGGATATAAAGTCGAAGACAAGGTGTTAGATTTAACAAGAGCATTTAACTTTATTTATTTTTTATTGATATTGAATCAGAATTATGGTTGCAATTATCATTTACCAAACGTAGTTTCCAGGAATTATATATGGTATTGACTAGTATTAATAAATACGTTTTCCTAGAGCCGCCCCAATTTTTTAGATGGGGAATTTTCGTTCACCACATCTTGCGCACGAATATACCTCCAGATGATTGAGATAAGGCCTCGCGCAAAAGATAAATTTAATATCCCATCGTTTCGAAATCTGAATTTGAACATTTTCTCAGGGAAAAAACCGTAGGCCTCTCGAGCACGGAACGTGTTCCAGTCTATCGGAACGGAAAACAATATCTCCACAATATTACGAAATTACCATATATTTTTCTATAGCAAAGACCCCCTTTCCTTATCTCCCCCGGCCCAAACCCGAAAAAAAAAGGTAAAACTGGCAAAGTCCCCTGGAATACCAACGTTCCTCGCAAAAAACGTGACGGATCGCTTCCAGGGCGCGAAAAAAAATTCTCCCGGACGCACGTTCATCAAGTCCGAACTCCCGCATGATTTACCCCCCCCCTCGTCTTCTCTCCCGCTCGGGGATTTCGGTATTCTGGAGCGGTGCAAATTAAAAGTGGAGACGTCGAAGGAGACTTTGTCGCTTGATCTATCGCCCGCCCCATTTCCCCGGACCTTTGGATTTATATCGACGTCATAACGTCGGTAGAGATTTCATGGGGGTGAAAAAATTTTTCACGGGAGGGAGTAAACGTTCCGAACGTCGATCCTGACGGAAATTAAGTGGGCGTGAACGAGCCGATAAAAAATAACTGAGGGTTCAATCGAGGCGCGTAGGAGTATATTTTAACTGATCGGATCTAGTTGTATGGAGTTGTTTTTTGAAGGGTAAAAATGGTAGAGGTAGCGTAGGGCCCGCGTTATTTTCTTGTTGAAAATGGGTTTAAATGAGAAAATTTGTAAGCAAGATTTTCCTGTTTTTCTTTGCAAGAGTGCGGTTTTTCGGTATTTCCCATGTTTCCCTATGTTACTCTAATTAGCACTTAGAAAATTAAAAAATTTTCTTTCCAGGCGCACTTGGGATAGCTAAAAAACTTGAAGCCATTCGTAAGCCACCGATCGCAGGTTCAAAGCAAACGGTGGGAAACATTTAGTGCCACAGTGTTCCTGCTGTAACACTCGACTGAAATGTGCAGTTCCTATTTCTTACCCACCATCTAGCGGACTGGGGGTCACTTATACAAGGGTCCGATTATCTTATCACTCGATATAGCTTTATGATCGCAATATCAACACTGGGCAACTGATATGTTTGGCATTAGCCATTAACGTATAATACAGGGTGATAACTTATGAACGATCCAGTCTTATGTTAAACGAGTTTTTGTTATGGGAACAACTATTTTTGCCCATCTAGTAAAAGGTACACACCAAAACACCTACCAACCCTTTTGTTCCACTTTTTTAACACGATATGGCATCGTAATGCTTATTAACCGCCACTTTTACGCCGGGAATTTAATTCCCTACCGTCGTAATTACGCCGGGAGTCGTTTCGTTTCTTTCTTTTTTTTTATTCCGACGTGTAGTTTAATAAAGTCCACTCCGTCGGCCCCATAATCAAATTTTATGACGGTCCCGTCCGAGTTTTATCGACGGGAGGGTGGGACGTCCATAATGTATAAACGAGGGATCGGGGGGGGGGGAGCATACGTGCACGTACGCGTCGCGACGTCGCATCACCGACGTACGGTTTAATTTCGTCCGTGACGGGAAAAATAAGGGGGGAAAATACCGAACGGGGAAGAAAATAAATTGTAGGAATTCGGCGTCGTTTAATTCCCACCTGAAAATGGGTAAAAAGTAGCAGAGGTGACATGTATTTTGAGTCAGGGTTCTAAATGATTGTGATTTTTCCTACATGACTAATTATCTGAGGAATAGTGTGTGTTCACCTCTAGGAAAGTTTGTAGCTAAATTTTTGATCGTTTAGCTTAGGACCGTAATGTTACAGTGACAAATATAAGCCATATATCCTCAACCCTTGGTGCGATGTTAATTCTGATTCTTAAACAATGTCGGTGATTGATATTCTGCCACATACTCAGATATTTTATTCCGTTTGAATAATAATCGAAAGACCCTCGTATATCTAGTGGGCCACGTGGAGCATAAGAAGCGTAATTTGCAAATTGCAGCTTAAACGAAGTTCTTGAAATGTCTTATTTATTTAGTTGCTTATTTTGCTGTAACGTTACTAACATTTGAATTAATTCTTTAGCCCATTTTTAAATTTTTTTATACTTTGAACGCCTATGGACGAGTTCCAATTTCGCTTGTGTACCAATGTTTTTAAGCTGTTCCATGCCTGTTTGGAAAGGGGATATCCTACAATCTAAAAACAAATTATTTGCACACCACCCACCGCCACTCTCTCTCCTCTTCTCTGTATAAGAGGTTAAGGACTCGCGACACGTCGCTCCCCTATTTCATATCGGGAAGCGTTCGGGATGAGAGGGCCCCTTTTATGGCGACGGTCGGAAATCGATCTACCTTGAAATGGCCTATTACCGCGACTATTATCGGGAGCGGGAACGGGCGAGAATTGGGATTTAGGAGGGAAAAACACACTCGCGCACACACATACTTCGAACGGGATATGCATCGGAATGGGATCGTTTACGGGAGGAAAAAGTAGGACGATCGACTCGATGGGGGAAAAAGTCGGTGTTAGGTTTTCGAACGTGCATAACGCGTGTAGCGATAATGAGGTTTGGCGTACTTCGCGAAGGAGGTGAGAGGGGCGTCCGCGCACGATTCGAACCGCGATATGTACGTATCGTCGTGCTGTCGTGTATCGTCCAGACGTCCCATAAGGGTGAAAATAATAAAATAACATTTTTGTACTTCATAGCAAAACTATTTCGAAAAATCGATATCGTAGAACCCAAACTCAAAACCCCTATTCACCTGAGTAATCAAACTCAGATATTCTCCAGGTATACACATTATTTTAAAGTGTTTACGTAGAGCCCGCGGGCTTATCTCTTCATCGGGTCGAATTAATTCCGCCACGTACGTACGTCGCGATTAATTAAAACCGTAGACTTCGCTGACTACGGCTGAAAATTCCGGGATATCGTTCGTACGGTCGGGAACAAATATTATCCGGACGGTCTGACTCCGGGACACGTTGTTTCCATTGGGAAATTTGTCCCTATGCATTTTCTCGCCTCAAACGAAAATTCGCGCACGTCCTCCTCGGGGAATTACCCGCTGCGCTTTGGCGGAGTTTTCACGCTCGTACTGCAACCAACAATACACCTGGGAATCGGACGAGACGCGAAATAAATTCGTAACGTGCAGTTACAACTCGAGTATAACAGTGCTGGATCGTTGAACACTCTAGTTCTGATATTATTAATATGACCTAAGTCATACTGACTAACTAACTAAAACTCAACCGAACTAACGTTTAAGTAATTTGCTTACATGTAATTATACTAGAATAAGTTGTGTAATAGTTCATATGAGAATACCTTGCCACGTTTCTATTTCGGGTGTAATTCGCTTAACTGCCGATCACTGAATTCTGTTCATTAGTCCAAGGGCTGAACGTTTGCGCTTCGAGTTCCTTAAAACTACGCCGATTGATCGAATATATTTTCGATGGAAATACCTTTAATTTATAAATTTTGTTAAGATATTAGTTCCTAAAGTAAAGCTTACGACAAATAATGACAATAATATGTTTTTGGAAATCCAATTGCTTTCTCACCTATTAGTATCGTAAGACATATCGTAATGTATTTGTTAAAGAACTCTTTTCTTTTCGTACTTAGGCAACTAAGACATTTATTTTGCCACTAGTTACTACGTAATTGGCGAAATCTTCCAGCGAGAGTTGGAGTGATTGACGGGTAAACGCTTTGTAAGCCTAATGGAAAGTTTAAGTAAGGGTTATTTACCGAGGAAGGGGATGGAGGGTGGCGGAACGTAATCCGACGATAACTTTATAGGCGGGAGGTATTAATCAACTTCAGGTATTCGATATTCTCGGAGGTAATGTTCTAGATGTAAAGTTCGTTACGTTGAGAATGGAGCTC